>CM038677.1:278069377-278669377 GCA_021605205.1 Aegilops longissima
TTTTCTCTTTTTATACAGAACTATGTCCGTGGCGACCTGCGAACTCATGATGCAACAACCGAGGGAAGGACAAAGGCATGACGAACACTCGGTGGTCTCCATCCACGAGCATTAAATTTGTTAAATACAAACATTCATGACCTACCCACGGAGAGAGCGCCTTTAATTAAATCAAATCCCTTGCTTTCCGCACTATTTGTATCATTCCGCACTCATAGCATATCTTCTTGAATAAAATGCAGCACTTTTGCCCATAATTGCATTACCTTTTATATATATATATATATATATATATATATATATATATATATATATATATATATATATATATATATATATATATATATATTCATTACGACATGTTGCATCCGTACATTTTGGTATGGCCAAATACACGAGGGCTTATGTTCTCCGCATTATGGTGTGATAAAGTCCACACTTTCACAAGTCGGCACCCGAACTAATAGCATTATATGATCGGCTCGAATCATGTCTTGGGTCAATAGTTGGGTTTGCCCGGCTCCCATGTTTGGCACCTTACGTTCCGTTCTATCGGCTAAGGTAGCCTTTGGGAGAACCACTGCGATGCGCCCAGTTGAGCTGGAGTTAACGCCTCGATGGAAAAGCTAAAACTGCTGTCATGACAAAGCGAGAAGACGTCGCTGTTCGAGAAGGTCCTTCGGGTCATTAAAGACCCTCGCCGCTTGACGCGAAGTTCGGACAATGTCCGGCGAAGGCGTGGATAGCGCCCAATTCGGTCCTCCGAATACTAGGGGCTTCGCTTGAAATTTAAAATTATAGAATTCTATGGCTAAGTGAGTGTTCAAGCACTATAAGTCCGGTTGCCTTGTTACGTTGTGTTGGCGCCTCCTAGATGGACCCAAAAATGGGAACAAGAGTGCTCAAGTTTATCCGAACACCCAGGCCTTTTCGTGGCATGGGGGGCTGAAGCCCGACGACTTGCCATCTCGGATTTAATAAGCGGCCGCACATAAGGTAATATTTTAAATTAACAAGCGTTGCTTAGCGCATATGAACAAAGTTTTCAGTGCACAGGATAACACATTGCGAATTTATTCAATAATTACATCCCTGGGGCACTCATCCGCAATCTTGCGGGCACCCTTCAGGACAGTCTTATATTACATCTCGGGCGTCGATATTCCTTGCCCGCTGATGGCGCGTCAGTGATTAGCTTCTCCGCATCCAGCTTGCCCCAATGCACCTTTGCGCGGGCAAGGGCCCGACGAGCACCTTCAATACTGGTAGGGCGCAGAATAACCTCCACCCGAGACGCGCATCCACCGGCCATCGCACGAGGCGAAGTAGCTCCCAGGCATGGCCTCTCTAGGCCACAGCGGGACTATGAGGCCCTTCATAACCTGCTTTCGGCCACCTTGTGAGCTCGACCAGCTGCTTGCATTTGGTGCGCTAGAAACGCGGATGGCGGCCTCGACATCTTGAGACCGGAAGACCTTCTCGTTGAGCTCCCTCCTCGGCCGGGTAGAATCTGGTGACATCGAGACATCTTCTGCGAGGCAGATCTGCAAGCGCCCACAGAGAGCTCGAATTCGGGTAAGTAACACGTAATTCACATTCACATGCTTGCTTTGCATGAAAAAGCGCCTTACCATTCTATCTTCTTCATCAACTCAATCTCTGAAGGGACTTATGGGCATCGGCCTTGGCAGTTTGGCACTTTCGAGCGAGAGGCAAGCTCGGACTCTCGTGTCTTTGAGTCACGCTCAAACTCTCATGCTTTTCCATGAGAGCACGGAGCTCTTCTTTGAACTCCCGCCACCAGCGCCTCTTGCTTTTCTCGCTCTGCCCGTTCAGTGGCGCATTCGTTCGACGCGGACACGGCCTCCTTGAAGTCGCCACCTCGTTAAGTGGCCCTGCAGATACCCATGTTATCCTTGTTATTTTTGTTAACCTTAAATCCTTTTACATGAGTACAAGTTCAAAGTGATGTTACTCACCTTCTTTGTCCTGGATATGCTTTACGGCGGCCGAGCTCTTGCTCGGACCGCTCAACTCTGCTTCAAAGCACCGACCTCCTTGATCGGTCTGTGAGAGGTCATCGGCGCTGACCTGAAACCCATATTGACATAATTTTTTAGCAACCCTGCGTATATCTTTTTCAGATCCTCGGTCAAACTTTTCTTTCCGAACACGAAGCGAGCATCGGGGCTTGTCTGTCTCTGCGGTATCACATTGCATCTTTTAAACTTCTTACCTCAAAGCACGATAGAAGGCTCTGCGAGCCGGTCAGCCCGCTCTTGGCGAGCTGCATTACGGATCACCGCACTCATAATAGTGCGGTGTTCTTCCTCGATAGGCGCTCTGCAGCGCCTCCAACAAATTGCTTCGGCGCCTCGGTTGGATGGAAGCCGCCCGGCGTCCGCAGTCTTGCCTTTACGTTGAAGGGCCGTCGGCGGACTCCGGAACCACTGCGGGTTCTGATTTGAGTCGGCGCAAAGTCCGGAGGGCGTCTTGCGGCGCCTCCGGAGCCTCCCACGATGGGTCCTTCTTGGGATCCCACCTCGGCATCCTCGGTGTCGCGAGGGTGGGCGGTCGGGATGGAGTCTACATCCGGCCAGACCAGCGACCCTTTCGATGAAGCGGGGAGATCATCAGCGGACTACAGGCGGCATGCGGCATGCAGGAGTCCGGATACTTACGATCTCGGCCGGAGCTGGCCCTTGAAGGCCATTCTTCCTCCATAGCGTTGGCGTTGGCGGGCTATCGGGGAATAGTCCTTCCCTCTTGGACCCTTGGCCTCCTGTTGGGGAAGCCTTCCTCTTCCTCTCTCCTCCTGCAGGAGAGAGTCCTCTTCTCCTCCTCATTTTCGGGGAGAGTCCGCCCCAGTCGTCGGACACAAAGCGGGCACTCTTCGAGCACCGTGGCCTCCTTCTTGGCCTTCTTCTCGGCACCACGTGCGGTGCGGAACCAGCAGCCTCGCTGAGCGGCGTCTCTGGATTTTCGGCATAGGGCGGACGGTAATCTGCTCCGCCTTCCTCGTCGATCTGACAAAGGAAAGGAAATTAAAACCCGCATAGAGTCAAACTATGGAAAACAAGTGTCCCATAAAGGGTAGAATCACTTACCTCGTCGGCTGGCGCTGCGGCGAAATCCGCGATCTTGATCGCGGATCACGAGGCTTGGCGCCTTGAACAGCACCCTCCGGCGCGCCTCGTGCGTCGTTAGCCGAAGAGCACCTTTCAGCGCTGAGTGCTGTTCGAATGGAACTCCACAGATTGAATGCCGCTCTTGGCATGGGAGAATCCGGCGAGACGAGCATGACTTGGACCACGTTAACCAGACTGAGCTTCTTCACCGACTTACGGATCACGGGGCTTGGAGTCCCGTCGGCTCCTTGAACTACCCCACGGCAAGCCCTTCTCTTTCCGGGAGGTGAGCTGCGTGGGGATACAGATCTAAACTGGGGCCGCCGCCCATGTGTAGGATCCACTTGCTCGGTGATATAGAACCACCCGATTGCCACAGGCGGATTCCACGAAGGCCCCTTGAACCAAAGGACATTGGGCATCTTTCCCAACATGGCGCCTCCGCACTCCGGCAGAGTGCCCTTCACTACCTTGACTTGACATTGAAGGTCTTGAGCCACAGGCGAAGTGGGGCTGGATCTGAGAGGAAGGTCTAGCACCTGACGATAAACGCCGAGATGTTGAGGATGAAGTTGGCGCCTTGATCATGGAAATCCGGGCCGTAGTAGAACATGAGCCCCGGACAAAGGGGTGAAGTGGAAAGCCCAGATCCAGCGGAGGAAGTGGGAAGAAAGGCGAACCTCTCATGAGGCACAGGGTGGGATGAAGCTGCCCCTCGTCCGGGCAGCCGGTCTGCGATGTCATTTGGAGAGTATCCGGCGCCCAGCGCGGTTTGGCGATGTGCTCCTCCTTGGCGGTGGAGGCCAACCATTTACCTCCCGCTCCGGACATGGTCGGAGGAGTTTGAAGACGAGATCTGCGCGAACTTGGGCGCTGGAGCTCAAGTCTTGTGAGATGGATAAGCAAAGGAGGAAGAAGAGGCGTGGGTGAGGAGGTGAATCCTTATCCCTTATATGGTGGGAGAAGTCTACACATGTAGCCCTCGATGCGGCTATATCTCCCGTGTCGAGGCCGCGACTTAGAGGCATAACCGCATTGAAAGCAATGTCATAAGTGAGGTAATCTTCACACAACCCATGTAATAAATAAGGAAAGAGATACATAGTTGGCTTCGATCGCCACTTCACACAATACATAAATAAACATCCATCATTGAGTACACTCAAGGTCCGACTCGGAACCAAAATAAAAGAAGATACCCCAAATGCTACACGGATCCCGATCGTCCCAAGCTGAGCACCACTCTGATCATCGGGGAAAAGACACATAGTAACGACCACGTTCCTCGTCGAACTCCCACTTGAGCTCGGTTCGTCACTGCCTTGGCATCGTCGGCACACCTGCAACTGTTTTGGTAGAATCTGTGAGTCACGGGGACTCAGCAATCTCACACCAGCGAGATCAAGACTATTTAAGCTTATAGGAAGGACAGAGTAGTAAGGTGGAGCTGCAGCAAGCGACTAGCATATATGGTGGCTACATTCGCAAAAGAAGCGAGAAGAGGAGCAAAGCACGGTCGTGAAGCTAGTAGCGATCAAGAAGTGATCTGAACTACTTCGTCAAACATAACTCCAACACCGTGTTCACTTCCGGACTCCGCGAGAAGAGACCATCACGGTTACACCTTGATTGATGTGTATTTTATTTGAGGTCAACCGGGTTTTCTACAACGGACATTAACAAATTCCCATCTGCCTCATAACATGAGCACGGCTTTGAAAGATATTACCTGCGGGGTGTCCCAACAGCCCATTATAAGCTCTCACGGTCAGCGAAGGATATTCCTTCTACGGGAAGACCGATCAATCTCGGAATCCCGGACTACAAGACATTTCGACAGCAATAAAACAAGACCAGCAAAGCCGCCCGAATGTGCCGACAAATCCCGATAGGAGCTGCACATATCTCGTTCTCGAGGGCACACGGATGAGCAGTCCATACAACTAAAACCAGACCTCAAGTTTCCTTGAGGCGCTAAAACACTCTAGTTTGGGCCAGCACTCGAAGGAGCACTGGTCGGGGGTTAAAATAAAGATGACCCTCGGGCTCGCGAAAACCGGGGGAAAAGGCTTAGGTGGCAAATGGTAAAACCAAAGTTGGGCCTTCTGGGCGAGTCTTATTCAAAGCGAACTGTCAAGGGGTCCCATAAATCACCCAACCGTGTAAGGAGCGAAATCAAGGAACATAACACGGTATGGCGGAAACTAGGGTGGCAAGAGTGGAACAAAACACCAGGCATAAGGCCGAGCCTTCCACCCTTTACCAAGTATATAGATGCATTAATTATAGCATATATATATTGTGATATCCCAACAAGTAAACATGTTCCAACAAGGAACAACATCTCCATGTTCAACAAGGAACAAACTTCAGCTTCACGCAACTAGCAGCGCTATAAGAGGGGCTGAGCAAGCGGTAACATAGCCAATCAGCGGTTTGCTAGGAAAGGATGGTTAGGGGCTGACATGGCAATATGGGTGGCATGATATAGCAAGTGGTAGGCATCGTAGCATAGGCATAGCAAAAAGCGAGCAACTAGCATAGCAAAGATAGAAGTGATTTCGAGGTATGGTCATCTTGCGCAATGTTCTCGAGTTGTCGAAAGCTTGATCCTCGTGGCGTTCTCAACAGGTTCCTCGTTCACGTACTCGTCTCGGCTCTACCCAAAGCAAGAACACAAACAAAGGAACCACAATAAATCACGGTGCAATGCACAATCAACATGATGCAAAACATGACATGATATGCGAGATGTGATATGCAATGCGTATCTGCGCGCTCGGAAGGAAAATGATGAACCAGGCATCAACTTGGCAAACCAAGTATGCCACTGGAAAGATGAGATGATTTCGGTTGAAATCGATATAAAGATCACGGAATCGGATGCACGGTTTGCAAATGACAAGCAAAACAAGAATGGCACAAATCTGCCATTAACAGCATGATGCCACTTAGCAAGCAACAAGAAATTAAGCTACTGCACCCAAACGTACCAACAAAGTATATGGCAGTGATCTACACAAGATGCTTGACAAAAGATGAGCACTGAGCTACGGCTAGTTCACATCATAACAGGTTCAAACAAGCATGGCAAAAGTGCACAAAATATCAGGCTGGACATGGCAAAAACAGCATCAGGTTGCAATGTTCAGAGCAACAAAACTACATGCTACAGGAACTTATAATAGCAAAACAAGGCATGGCATGAATCTACTCAAAGCATAGAACAAAAGTCCCTTACTGACCATAAGCCAAAAAGGATCAGAAAATATAGTAACACCCATGTCAATATTGAAAGTTTCGTTAACAGATTCAGCAACATGGCATGTCAAAAACTGATAACAAGTAGGCATGTTTACAAGCTCAATGCACTCACTACAGAGCCTTATATGATAAACTAAGCATACATACATCAAGAAGACATGGCATAGAAGACATACATGGCAAGAACAATAACATAGCATACATGGATCAACCACAACAACCTTGGCAAAATTGAATAACATGTAAACAATCTGCCAGGAAACATTTGATAGCAAAAGTAGAGCTCGATTGACTCAAGCTATGGCACTCCATAATTGCAAACAAAGGCATGGATGGATAGAGCAAGACATTTTAACAAAACATCCTTACTGAAGTATCTCAAAATATGCATGGATCTCTCGGTATCATCAAGTTAACATGGCATCAAAATATCAGCTAAACAGGGCTGAAAACAGCAACATCAGGACACCTACTTTGCATGCTTGTGCTAGTCACCACATAGATCACAAAAATACATGGCATACACCCTGGAAAGACGGCATGGCATATTACAAAACACATGTAGGACTCAAATTCATAGGGTGCACACATCAATCATAGCAAAAATAACAAAAGTGCAAGTTCTGTTAAGAAACAGAAACTAACATCACATAGCCCTCTTCCAACAGCATTTCGGGCATCAAGATGAGCTCAAATGAAAATTATGCAATGAGATGAAATGATCTACTCTTGAGGCGAACATTTTGATATATTATCTGCGCTAAATGGAGCTACAGATGCAAAGTTATGCTCGTTGAAAATGCCACGAAATAACATAGGATGCAAAAAACTTAGAAGAAATGAGGAGGGAAGAAGTCAGCAGGATGGGATCCGGTCGGGATCGGATCAGGCGGCGTGATGCGGCCTTGGGCTCGCGGAGAGAATGGCCAGCGAGCTCGGTGGAGCGCTGCTCGCGGGGAGAGGCAGTTGGCCAGCCAGCCGAGGCAGCCTGTGGCGTCGGAGGAGGCTGGCAGCGGAGATCGGTGGTGGCGCCCGGCAGCCCGCAGGCAACAGCCGCCAGCGGCAGCGAGGCAGCGCGGCGTGTGGCCAGTGAGGAAAGCGATGGCAGCGAGATCAGCTGGAGGCGAAGCGGCGTCATGTGCCAGAGGCGAGCCCGCCCGGGCCCAGCCAGGCGGCAG
Source organism: Aegilops longissima (assembly GCA_021605205.1). NCBI lineage: Eukaryota > Viridiplantae > Streptophyta > Magnoliopsida > Poales > Poaceae > Aegilops > Aegilops longissima. The sequence goes on from CM038677.1 coordinate 278,076,948, forward strand.
CCTTGAAGTGGCTGTGCAGGACAGGTGGCGTGCTGTGAGTGGCCTTGAACAGCAGCTTCTTGGCGGCCGGCGTCCGTGTCGATGGAGGAATTAAGGGTTTGGGGAAGAAGACCGGATTTGGATGGGAGATGTTTAAATAGGCATAGAGGAGCTAGGAGAGTCCAAATGAGGTGTAGTTTTCGCCCACGATCGTGATCGAGCAGCGGAGAGCATGGAAGTGACTTAGATGGGTTATTGGGCTGTTTTGAAGGGTGTTGGGCTGCAACTTAAAAGAGGCCTTTGCGAGAGTCACGGTTAACCGTTGGAGTACCAAGCGAGCTCAAATGACCGAAACTTGACGGTGGTCTCGGGTGGTATACCAAGGCCACTAGACAAACCTCGGTCCATTCGAGAAGGTTTAGTACCCACACGGAAAAAGCGTAAAAGGGCGCCGGGAGATAGGAGTGCGGATTGCAAAGCGGACAACGGGAAAAATGCTCGGAATCATGAGGCGAACACGTATGCAAATCGATGCACATGATGACATGATATAAAATGCATGACATGGACAAAATGCAAAATGAAGAAAAACCCAACCACGGAGGAATATCATATCACAATGCGAAAATGGCAAGAGTTGGAGTTACAAATATGGAAAGTTACTTCCGGGTGTTACAACACTCCACCACTACAAGAGGATCTCGTCCGAGATCTAGGACTGAAAGAACTCCGGATATTCGGAGCGGAGGTGATCCTCGCGCTCGGTGGCTTCTCGGTCGGAATGGTGTGACCACTTCACTTTGAGAATTTGATTGACTTGTTGCGAGTCTTGCGCTCGGTTTCTTCAAGAATAACAGCAGGTGCTCATGATAAGAGATCTTCTTGAAGGTCAATCTCTTGAAGTTGATAGTGCGTTCGGAGTCTTGAAGCACTTGCGAAGCTGTGACACGTGAAACACATCGTGCGTTTGCAAAGTTGGATGGAAGCTCAAGTTGATAGGCGAGATCGCCTCTTTTGCCAATGATCTTGAAAGGACCCACGTATCTAGGGCAAGCTTCCTTTGATACGAGCGGCGAGTGCCTTTCATTGGAGAGGCGGAGGTAGACATGGTCTCCGATTTCAAAAGCCACATCACGGTGCTTATCATCATAATAGCTCTTACGGCGCGATTAGCGGCTTTGAATTCTCACGAATGACTTTGCACATTTCTTACATACGTGATCAAGTCATTGCCAAGAAGTTGGCGTTCACTGTCTCGGACCAATTGAGAGAATCGGCACTTTACGCCATAGAAATTTGAATGGGGCCTTGCCGAACTTCGCTTGGAAGCTGTTGTTGTAGGAGAACTTCGGCATATGGAAGACAATCTTCCCACTTCATACGAAGGAAATGACACAAGCCACGAGCATATCTTCAAGGATTTGATTAACTTCGCTCGACTTGGCCACTTGTTTGAGGATGGAAAGCTGTCTTTGAAAGCGAATGTTGGTGCCCATGGCCTTGAAAAGAATCCCAAAACTTGGAGGTAAAGATGCTGCAGTGCTGAAGAGATCACTTGTGGAATGCCGTGCAAGGAGACAATCACGGAGGTGTATAGCTCATGCCAGCTGAGCTGCTGTGATAGATTCTTTGATAGGAAGAAAATGAGCCACTTTAGTAAGCTTGTCAATGACAACGAAGATAGCATCATTTCCACGCTTGGACTTTGGAAATCCAGTCCACGAAGTCCATTTCAATATGATCAAACTTCCATTCGGAATAGCAAGAGGTTGGAGGAGACCAGCTGGTCTTTGGTGTTACCTTTCACTCTTCTGCAGACATCACATTCATTCACGAATTGAGCAATTTCTCGCTTCATTCGAGTCCACCAATATGACTGCTTGAGGTCATGGTACATCTTAGTACTTCGGGATGAATGGATAGAAGCGAATTGTGAGCCTCGTTCATAATGACTTTTCTCGAGATCACCCTTAGGAACCACAATCCGGTCCTCAAAGAAAAGAGTATCTTTGTCATCAATGTGGAAGCACTTGTACTTGGAAATGCCCTTGTCGATACCACGTTTCACCTTTTCACCATGGTATCCGGAGTTGAGCCTCACGAATCTGATCTTCCAAAGTAGGAGAGACTATGAGGTTGGCAAGAAAGCCTTGAGGAACAACTTGAAGATTCAGCTTGCGGAAAGCTTCACAGAGATCGGTTGGAAGGGCTTGAGGATTAAGCTATTGCGATAAGCCTTCTGCTCAAAGCATCTGCAATGACATTGGCCTTGCCGGAGTATATTCAATACTTGGGTTGTACTCTTGAATCATTTCGACCCATCGAGTCTGCACGAGGTTGAGGTTGGGTTGAGTGAAGATATACTTGAGACTCTTGTGATCGGTGAAAATGTCCACTTTCCTTCCCAACAAGAGATGTCTCCATGTTATCAATGCATGGACAAGCTGCCGCCAACTCAAGATCGTGAGTGGGGTAGTTCTTTTCGTTGAGCTTCAATGGCGAGAGGTATAAGCCACAACTCTCTTCTCTTGCATTAACACAGCACGAGACCTTGAAGAAGCATCACGAAAACTTGAATGGCTTGGATTCATCGGGAGGAGTCAAGGCAGGGAGCTGTGTGAGTTTCTCTTTGAGAGTATTGAAAGCAACGTCACACTCGGGAGACCGGACATACTTCACATGCTTACGGAGGAGGTTGGAAAGAGGCTTTGCAATCTTGGAGAATTCTCAGCGAATCTTGACAATAGCTTGCAAGACCAAGAAAACTGCGGAGCTGCTTGACATTCGAGGAGGTTCCCAATTCACAATGCGGACACCTTCTCGGGATTAACTGCGATACCCTTAGCGGAGATGATATGACCAAGATAAAGCACTTCATCAAGCCAAAATTCACATTTGGAGAACTTAGCATAGAATTGATACTCTCGAGCTTGTCTAGCACCAATCGCAAATGTTTGGCATGATCCTTCTTATTCTTGGAAGACCAAAATATCATCAAGATAGACCAAGAAGAATTCATTGGTGTAGGGGTTGAATATGAAGTTCATCATCCGAGAGAATGTTGGAGGAGCATTGACAAGGCGAAAGACATGACGGTATATTCATAAGAACCAAAGCTTTTACGAATCTGTCTTGGGAATATCTTGTTCACGAATCTGAATCGATGATAACCCATCTGAAGGTCAAGCTTGGAGAACACTTTAGCACCTTTGAGTTGCTCGAAAAGCTCATTGATGTTGGGAAGTGGATACTTGTTCTTGATTGTCTTCTTATTCAATGGGCGATGTCGGCGCAAAAGTCGGTCCGTGCCATCCTTCTTCGGACAAAAGAACACCACAACCCCAAGGAGATGAACTTCGATCGATCAAACCAGACGCTCTTGTTCATCGAGCTGCTTCTTCAATTCCTTCAGCTCATCAGGTCCAAGCTTGTATGGGCGCTTGCAAGCGGGTTCGATGCGGGCTCAAGATCGATAACGAACTCAAGCGGCGATGAGGAGGCATACCGGAAGCTCTTACGGAAAGACATCTTGGTACTCACAAGCATTGGAATCGAGAGATAGCATCAATTCGCCCTTCTCATTGAGAGAAAACAACGAATGGTTTCATCACGGCGGCATAGATGATCACATCATTAGAAGAGTGAGTCAATTGAATTTCCACAGCAGCACAATCAAGCTGAGCTTTGTCTTGATAAAGCCGATCCATTCGAGAATAAGATCAATATCCGAGTCACCAAGAACAATTGGTTTAGCAAAATCTATAATCGCCCATCTTGATAGAAACATCCGGGACATAATTATTAGCTGTCATTTGCTTACCCGGGGACACAATTGATAAGGAACTAGGCAATTCTTGATAACCCAACTCATGCTTAGATGCAAATGGTCTTGAGATGAAACAATGCGATGCACCAGTATCAAATAAGACTTTTGCAGGAATATCATTAACTGAGAGATTACCCATTATCACATCAGAAGATTCCTCCGCTTGAGCTGCATTCATCATATTCACCTTTGCAAACTTGGGATTATGCTTGACCCTGCATTCTTGGAAGATTTCACGGGAGGAGGAGGCGGAAGGCGCCTTTGGTTGAAGCACTTGTTAGCATAGTGACCTTCTGCGACATTTGTTGCAAGTCACCTCGAGAGAGCGGACGGTGGTAAGGAGCACTTGACCTTGGAGCTTGAGAATTAGACTTGTTACGATAGCTTGGGTTGGGTGGGTGGGAAGATCCACGGCCACCTGAGTTCTTCTGATAAAGGGCGTGAGCGGAGGAGGAGGAAGGTAGAACTTCTGCTGCTTAGCTGCCACTTGAGAGGAAGAAGAAACTGAACTGCATCCTGATTCTCTTCTTAGAAGCCTCACATTTGAGCTGGGCAGCTTCTTGCTTGATGCCATGTTGTAGAATTCATCATACTTTTACGGCTCAAAAAGCACAAGAGCTAATTGCAGATCTTCTCTCAGACCACCTCTGAATTGATAGATCATACTCTTTTCATCAGTCGTCTTGCTTAGCAAAATGGCGAGTTTACGGAACTGGATATTGTATTGATAGACAGACATGTTGCCTTGCTTGAGATTGCGGAACTCCTCACGCTTGCTCTCAACAACACTTTTGAATGTGGTGAGCTCTGAAATCTCGGCGGAACTCATCCCGAGTAATGACCACGACCTCCTCTGGAATCTTTGTATTCTTGGTACCACTCGGCAGCTTGATCCTTGAGTTGAAGCGATGCAAACTTGACAAAGTCCTCAGGTCGACATTGCTACAATCAAAATGCTTGCAGATGTCCACAAGCCAATCGTCGGCGTCTGTGGCCTCGACACGAAGCTGAAAGACTTGACTGATTAGCGAGGCCGGTGAGAGTAGCAAAGTGCGGCTGATTGTTGCCTTGACCTTGATTTCCTTGATTGCCTTGCCCTTGAGTGCGTTCTTGCAAGAGCTGCAAAATCATCGAGCATTGGCATTGGTGGCTGCCATGATAGCTTGCCGAGGCCTCCGGAGGCGGAGGTGGAGGTGGAGGTTTGGTGATTCCCATCATTGCGATCCGGATTCGAGGCGCGTTGGCGGAGCCATCTGAAGAGGTGACATCCGTTAGTCCTTTGATAGACAAATAGTCAAGTAGAATCAGCGGATAGAAATTGCAACATATAGTCTTCACAATAAACATTGAACAAGAATGAGCGAATGAATTCAAAGTTAATCATCACCGTCCATTAAGGTGAAAGCCACTTAGATAAAGATATGAAACACCATCATCTTAGAAACAAATCGAATATCACAACTAAAACAAAAGATTGGCTTCTAGAATGAGCGGAACAAACACATGATAGAATTTCGCCCAAAGTGTTAGTGGTGGGGCCCACGGACCTGACGTATAGCGGGACGTCACGAATGACAAACAAGGCGTCCCGAATCAGCATAGCCAAGGATTCTTTAAGGCGTCTACGACCACTTTGTCAATCGACCGTGAATGGGCGGACCACTGAGCGTTGAACCCCAATCTCAAATCATACATCAGCCGGAAAGATATCACGTAGCTACTAGAATTCCCACCTATAAACTCCGAAACTTTACGGTTATGCAATCTGGTGTTGGGGATACGAGGGGACACAAAATATATCACCCAAACTAACAATACCTAGATCCAGCTGTATCCATCCGTCAACACATAACCAAGAAATCCTCGAAATCGTGTACCTCGACCTTGAAAAACATCCGTTATACAAGTCATGGCAATACTCCCGAGCTCGCCCGATCTTTGGGTTATCGGGTTATCTCACCAACAAGCTGCACAAAAGAGATTTCGATGTCGGCAAAACTCAGGTATTCGAGCGCTGCAGCGATAAAATTGTGGCGACAACACCTCGGAGCTCAACTCCCGGGACACTGCCACAACCCTAAATGTCGGGAGGCACCAAGAACAATGTTCTCGTCACAAAACCATCGGAACGATCCCAAGATACCAGCGTGATCCTAAAATTTTTTAGTGAAATTTGAGAAGAGAAGAGTCAAAACTCTCGTCGGGAGACCTCACGAGGCGGCAGAAGGGACTGGGGAGTAAAAACAATCCTACTCTCCGATATATATAATCCTAAGACTCAAAACATTTTCCATTCTAGACTCAACAACGTGACAAACAATCAAGTAGGGGCTCCTAAGTCGGGAAGGCTCGATTACCAACATAGCGCCCTCGATGCGGCTATATCTCCCGTGTCGAGCCCGACTTAGAGCATAACGCATTGAAAGCAATGTGCATAAGTGAGGTAATCTTCACACAACCCATGTAATAAATAAGGGAAAGAGATACATAGTTGGCTTACGATCGCCACTTCACACATACATAAATAAACATCCATCATTGAGTACACTCAAGGTCCGACTACGGAACCAAAATAAAGAAGATACCCCAAATGCTACGGATCCCGATCGTCCCAACTGAGCACCACTCTGATCATCGGGAAAAGACACATAATGTGACCACGTTCCTCGTCGAACTCCCACTTGAGCTCGGTTGCGTCACCTGCCTTGGCATCGTCGGCACACAGCAACTGTTTTGGTAGAATCTGTGAGTCACGGGGACTCAGCAATCTCACACCGCGAGATCAAGACTATTTAAGCTTATAGGAAGGACAGAGTTGTAAGGTGGAGCTGCAGCAGCGACTAGCATATATGGTGGCTACATTACATAAAGAAGCGAGAGAAGCAAAAGCACGTCGTGAAGCTAGTAGCGATCAAGAAGTGATCTGAACTACTTCGTCAAACATAACTCCAACACGTGTTCACTTCCGGACTCCGCGAGAAGAGACCATCACAGTTACACCTTGATTGATGTGTATTTTATTTGAGGTCAACTTGGGTTTCTACAACGGACATTAACAAATTCCCATCTGCCTCATAACGCATGGCACGGCTTTGAAAGATATTACCTGCGGGGTGTCCCAACAGCCCATTATAAGCTCTCACGGTCAGCGAAGGATATTCCTTCTACGGGAAGACCGATCAATCTCGGAATCCCGGACTACAAGACATTTCGACAGCAATAAAACAAGACCAGCAAAGCCGCCCGAATGTGCCGACAAATCCCGATAGGAGCTGCACATATCTCGTTCTCGAGGCACACGGATGAGCAGTCCGTACAACTAAAACCAGACCTCAAGTTTCCTTGAGGCGCTGCAAAACACTCTAGTTTGGGCCAGCACTCGAAGGAGCACTGGTCGGGGGTTAAAATAAAGATGACCCTCGGGCTCATGAAAACCGGGGAAAAAGGCTTAGGTGGCAAATGGTAAAACCAAAGTTGGGCCTTCTTTGGCGAGTCTTATTCAAAGCGAACTGTCAAGGGGTCCCATAAATCACCCAACCGTGTAAGGCAAAAATCAAGGAACATAACACGGTATGGCGGAAACTAGGGTGGCAAGAGTGGAACAAAACACGGGGCATAAGGCCGAGCCTTCCACCCTTTACCAAGTATATAGATGCATTAATTATAGCAGATATATATTGTGATATCCCCAACAAGTAAACATGTTCCAACAAGGAACAACATCTCCATGTTCAACAAGGAACAAACTTCACTTCACGCAACTAGCAGCTATAAGAGGAGCTGAGCAAAGCGGTAACATAGCCAATCAGCGGTTTGCTAGGAAAGGATGGTTAGGGGCTGACATGGCAATATGGGTGGCATGATATAGCAAGTGGTAGGCATCGTAGCATAGGCATAGCAAAAGAAGCGAGCAACTAGCATAGCAAAGATAGAAGTGATTTGAGGTATGGTCATCTTGCGCAATGTTCTCGAGTTGTCGAAAGCTTGATCCTCGTAAGCGTTCTCAACAGGTTCCTCGTTCACGTACTCGTCTCCGGCTCTACCCAAAGCAAGAACACAAACAAAGGAACCACAATAAATCACGGTGCAATGCACAATCAACATGATGCAAAACATGACATGATATGCGAGATGTGATATGCAATGCGTATCTGCGCTCGGAAGGAAAATGATGAACCAGGCATCAACTTGGCAAACCAAGTATGCCACTGGAAAGATGAGATGATTTGGTTGAAATCGATATAAAGATCACGGAATCGGATGCACGGTTTGCAAATGACAAGCAAAACAAGAATGGCACAAATCTGCCATTAACAGCATGATGCCACTTAGCAAGCAACAAGAAATTAAGCTACTGCACCCAAACGTACCAACAAAGTATATGGCAGTGATCTACACAAGATGCTTGACAAAAGATGAGCACTGAGCTACGGCTAGTTCACATCATAACAGGTTCAAACAAGCATGGCAAAAGTGCACAAAATATCAGGCTGGACATGGCAAAAACAGCATCAGGTAGCAATGTTCAGAGCAACAAAACTACATGCTACAGGAACTTATAATAGCAAAACAAGGCATGGCATGAATCTACTCAAAGCATAGAACAAAAGTCCCTTACTGACCATAAGCCAAAAGGATCAGAAAATATAGTAACACCCATGTCAATATTGAAAGTTTAGTTAACAGATTCAGCAACATGGCATGTCAAAACTGATAACAAGTAGGCATGTTTACAAGCTCAATGCACTCACTACAGAGCCTTATATGATAAACTAAGCATACATACATCAAGAAGACATGGCATAGAAGACATACATGGCAAGAAAAATAACATAGCATACATGGATCAACCACAACAACCTTGGCAAAATTGAATAACCTGTAAACAATCTGCGAGGAAACATTTGATAGCAAAAGTAGAGCTCGATTGACTCAAGCTATGGCACTCCATAATTGCAAACAAAGGCATGTATGGATAGAACAAGACATGTTTAACAAAAGATCCTTACTGAAGTATCTCAAAATATGCAAGGATCTCTTGGTAGTAGCAAGTTAACATGGCATCAAAATATCAGCAAAACAGAGCTGAAAACAGCAACATCAGGACACCTACTTTGCATGCTTGTGCTAGTCACCACATAGATCACAAAAATACATGGCATACACCCCTGGAAAGATGGCATGGCATATTACAAAACACATGTAGGACTCAAATTCATAGGGTGCACACATCAATCATAGCAAAATAACAAAAGTGCAAGTTACATTAAGAAACGAAACTAACATCACATAGCCCTCTTCCAACAGCATTTCGGGCATCAAGATGAGCTCAAATGAAAATGATGCAATGAGATGAAATGATCTACTCTTGAATCGAACATTTTGATATATTATCTGCATAAAATGGATCTCTGAGATGCAAAGTTATGCTCGTTGAAAATGCCACGAAATAACATAGGATGCAAAAACTTAGAAGAAATGAGGAGGGGAAGAAGTCAGCGGGATCGGGATCGGTCGGGATCGGATCAGGCGAAGCGGTCTGGCGGCTCGCTTGAGGAAAGATGGAGGCAGCGAGCTCCGGTGGAGAGTGCTGCTCGCGGAGAACCCGGCCAGTGGCCAGCAAGCGCCGGAGGCCAGCAAGAGACAAGCGTCGGAGATCCGGTGAGTGGCGCCCAGCGGCGAGGCGGCAGCGAGCCCGCCAGTCTTGAGCGAGCGTGTGGCGGCAAGCCGGCAGCGCGAGGCGGTGGCAGGCCGAGATCCGCTCTTGAGGCGAAGCGGCGTCATGGCAGACGGCCCGGGCCAGCGTGGCAGCGTGAGCCCACTGAGCCCAGCGGGCAGCGGCCTGTGGGACAGATGGCGTCTTGTGAGTGGCGTGAGCCAGCGGCCAGCAATCCCGGCGGCGGGAGCGTCGATGCTTGAGGAGGATTAAATCTAGGGTTTGGGAAAAGACCGGTTTGGAGAGGGAGATGTTTAAATAGGCATAGAGGGAGCTAGGAGAGTCCAAATGAGGTGTAGTTTTCACCCACGATCGTGATCGAGCAGCGGAGAGCATGGAAGTGACTTAGATGGGTTATTGGGCTGTTTTGAAGGGGTGTTGGGCTGCAACAAAAGGCCTTTGAGAGTCTGGTTAACCGTTGGAGTACCAAGCGAGCTCAAATGACCGAAACTTGACCGGTGGTCTGGGTGGTATACCAAGGCCACTAGACAAACCTCGGTCCATTCCGAGAAGGTTTAGTACCCACACGGAAAAAGCGTAAAAGGGGCGCGGGGGAGATAGGAGTGCGGATTGCAAAAGCGGACAGCGGGAAAAATGCTCGGAATCATGAGGCGAACACGTATGCAAATCGATGCACATGATGACATGATATAAAATGCATGACATGGACAAAATGCAAAATGAAAAAAACCCAACCACGGAGAATATCATATCACAATGCGAAAATGGCAAGAGTTGGAGTTACAAATATGGAAGAGTTACTTCCGGGGTTACATTACGCGTCCCCCACCGGCTGGTAAAACTCGCTTATCCCCAAGCGTCACCATCAATAGTGCGGTTGGGTTACCCGTCCGTATTGATGAGAATCCCGGATTAAGGGGAAACCACGATCTCTGCTTCGACAAAGGCGTGCCAAGAAACGCCTCGCTTCGTCGCTGTTGGTGGTATAGTAAAAACAATTCAAGTAATGGCTTGGTAGTGGTGTGGCGTCATGCCACAAAAAGCGTCCCAGCAAGATTGAACTTGTGTATATATTATTATTCTCTCTACGGTGGAATGTGGAATTTATTTTGCAGAGCGGACACTATCTGAGTGTTCACAATCTTCTATCATTTGGAGGAGAACCGCCTTGCAATGCCAAGCAACATCTGGCGCGGACTTATCGTCATTGAAGCCTGGTTAGAGGGGCTCTTGAGGAGTCTGGATTAGGGGGTGTCCGGATAGCGGATTACCATCATCGGTGAACTATCATTGGCGGACTATCATCAATCGACCGGACTCCAAGACTATGAAGATACAAGATTGAAGACTTAGCCGTGTCCGGATGGGACTTTCCTTGGCGTGGAAGGCAAGCTTGGCGATCTGGATATGTAGATCTCCTACCATTGTAACCGACTCTATGTAACCTAGCCCTCTCCGGTTGTCTATATAAACGGGGATGGCTTTGAATTAAATGAGACTAGAATATCAACCCTTACAATCATACCATAGGCTAGCTTCTAGGGTTTAGCCTCCTTGATCTAAATGGTAGATCCACTCTTGTAAACATCCACAATATCAATATCAATCGAGCAGGGCGTGGGGTTTTACCTCCATCAAGAGGGCCCGAACACAGGTAAAACATCGTGTCCCTTGTCTCCTGTTACCATCTGCCTAGACGCACAGTTCGGGACCCCCTACCCGAGATCCGCCGGTTTTGACACCGACCACCACCTTTTGTCAGGATAGCTTGTTAGTTGTCTCCCTTCAAATTGGCCGTTGTGGGATCCCTTCCCGCCCATCATTTGGGGAGAGGACCCGGGCCTCTATAAATAGGACTAGCCACCACCTTAGCAAGGGGACGGATCATTCAGATCATCCTCAACCACACATGCTCACCAAGCTCAAGAACACCTCTCCTCAGGAGGCTGTTCTTCCCTTGTACTTGTTCATCCTCAGCCTACAAGGCAATCCACCACACCACAATGGAGTAGGGTGTTACACCGCATCGGTGGCCGGAACCAGTATAAACTCTTGTGTCCCTTATTCTCCGAGTTCGGCGAGCTGAGCTTTGAGATCGTGGTGAGTGAGTGAGCTAGGGAGGAGAGATCTTTGTGCACACCCAGGTTGAACCTTGAGGTTTTGTGGAACCGAAATCCGACATTAGCGCGCCCGAGTAGGGTGTGCGAAGCTTTACTTCGTCAATCATGCTCCACCGCTCCATCGCATCCATAGCGGGGCGTCGTCCCGAGGCTCGCGCCCGGCGTCGGGCCGCCCCAGCCGCTGCGTCACTCAACAGCCCCTGTCGGCCCAGGCCTGTGGGATTACAGGTTACGGCAAAACCCTCGAGGTTTGAACAGGTGTCGGGATTCGAGGTTCAGCGGACCCTCTGGGTTCGAACATTGGGAGTGCATGCGGAGATCTCGCCCTCTACCTACCTGCACCTCGCCGCCTCGCTAGGATCTAAACTATGAGAGGAACAACACAAGAGACACAGGGTTTATACTGATTCGGCCCACCATTGTGGTGTAACACCCTACTCCAGTGTGTGGTGTGGTGGATTTCCTCTTGGGCTGATGATGAGCAATACAAGGAAGAACAGCCTCGCGAGGGTCTGTTCTTGGCTGGTGCGATGAACTGCTAGGGGGAGTTCAGTCGCTCTCTCTCTCTCTCTCTCTCTCTCTCTCTCTCTCTCTCTCTCTCTCTCCTCTGAATCCAGATGATGGATCCTCTCTTTGATGCCTCTACCCTGCGGGTGGCTAGTCCTCTTTATTGGCAAAGGCCCTGGGCCTCTTCCCAAATATTGAGCGGGAAGGGCGCCAACAATTGGCCATTTTCAAGGGGAACATGTAGTACACTTATCACGACTAAAGTTGGTTCTACTTTGCCAAAGGCTCTGGTGAGTGGCCTTGGCTTGGGCTCCACGATGACTTCCTTCCTGCCGTTCGCGATGGCCTTGGTCTTGCTGCACGAAGCGGATGCCTTTGCTTGATACTCTTGCTGCGCTTGCCCCTTAGCACCAAAAGAGGAAATGAGGGACCTTCTGGCGGGCTGGCGCCCACTGGCGCCCTTAGTGCGTCATGGCTTGCGTCCTAGGCACCTCGTGAGGTACCCTGCCTTGATCTCTCCGCCTCCTCATGAGCCAACCTGTGAGGCAATGCAGGAGGCTTCCTGCCGTCCACCCGTGAGGCCAGCCCCTCGCGAGGTCTTGATCTTGTCTGATGAAGATGGGCCGTGCTGGGCCAGCCCTTGAAACCACGCCCGTGGGCAGCGAGCGAGCAAGTCTGGGTACCCCGTTCCTAGAACGCCCGACAGTGAACCCGGGCCCAAAGGCGCACGGACTTGGCAGCTGAGCGAGCAGCGAAGGGGCAAGTGTGAGCGCGCGGGCCCTAACAACCTGCTGACCTTAGGCGCGCCAGCGTGGCGATTGATTGGGCGTGGGCGGCCTGCTTCCCCGCGATGCCTCGGCAACTGCAATTGACAAGTCCACTGCATGCAAAGCAGGTCATGATTACCTGTGATGCGTGGAAAGGCGGTTGGCCTTCGGCTATAAGTATGGAATGGCGCGTGCCCTTCCGGTCCATCTCTTCTTGCTTCTCCTTCTTCTCCGTCCTTGCTCCACCTTGCGGAATAGCTACGATCCGCGGTTCTCCACAGAAGAAGGAAAGGCTCCCGAGAGGTCGGCCCTTCCGCGAAAAAGCAGCTAGCCCTATCTTTGTCGAGATGAGGCGCCCGGCGGAGGTGTCAAGTCCTTAGTCTGAAGCAACCGCCGCCGGGAGTTCCTGCTGCCCTTGTCGCCCACCTCGAGGTCCTGCAGGAGTTGATGCAGCGCCATGGGCGCGCCACCGTCGGCGTCGGCGGAATCACTGGCGGTCGCGCGTTGTCCCTCCTGGAGTCCATGCGAGGCTCCTCCGAGAGCTACTGGTTGCATGCGCCCGGCTGCAGCACCCTCGCGACAGAGCGGAGGTCGCGGTCATCGCTCAGGCAAGGTCTTCATGATTGAGGCTGGGGCGAGATCGCCCAGTGTGCGGGGCGAGGGCACCCTCGCGATCCACAGGTATGACAGCGCTTCCATGATGCTCTTCAAGGTCTTGGCCAGACGGGCCTTGGCTGGAGTGCTGCCACAGAGAGGTGGTGGGGCCCTGCCCTTGGCGGCGACCAGGCTCGCCGTCGCTCCTCGGCAGCTCCTTAGGCGGCGGGAGGCGGAGGATCCAGCGACTCCGCCCGAGCTCTTGAGACTCGGGCAGCGGCAGTAGCTCTGAGCCCCGAGCCTCGCCGCTCTCGGAGCAGGGCGGGCTCGTCGAGCCGCCCGTCTCGGTCTGGATGAGGTTGGCGCCCGGTGCTGGCAATGACCTTGTTGATGATGGCATCTCTTGAGGAGGCACGTGTAGTTAAGCGCTCTCTAGGATCTGTTCCCTATGTTCCTGCGAGGAATCAAGCGCCCTGTGGGGAGCTTGTAAGGTGCATGTGGTTCTGTTTGTTAATATAGTCCTTGCCATGAAGTAGTCGAGATGCTCATTCCGTCTTAGCTTAGTTCTTCCTTCCGAACCTCCACGAGGGCTTGCTGCTCTGCGCCGGCAGGTCGGTCCCAAGGCGAGGCTTGACCGTCGATGGTATCACCAGGTCGCGATGCGTGGTCAAGGCCAGAGTTGGCGGCCCAGGGTCGATAGAAGCCCACTGAGTCGCGATGCTCGGAGGTCCCCTTTAGCGCTCAAGCAGCCATCGTTTGGTGAGAAAGGAGTGCGACGTTGCTAACACAGGATTGCATTGGGTGCGGGGACGGTGTTGCGATAGCTAGTGTTTTCGGTGACTTATCTGGAGGTGGGGAACCGCTCCACAGTGCGGCACTAGGTCCCGCGCCGGCGGAGCGAGGTTGCTGGCGAGGTCCCAGATGCCTCTTCCCTCTCGCCTTTGCTCCCTTTCTGCTCTCGTCCTCGGGTCGGCCCTCGGCGGGTCTCGGCCGTCGCTGGTATGCCAGTCGCGATGCCGTGGACAAGGCTAGAGGTGAGGCTGGAGAGCTAGTGGAGCCCATGAGTCGCAATGCTCGGTACCCCCTTTAACATGCAAGCGGTTGTGGTAGGCGTGAAGAAGGCGCCCGCGAGGCCTCGCTGGCGCTGCGCCTTGAAAAAGGATCTGTAGGCTCACCACGAAAAGAACAAGAGTCTGCTATGACAAGTGATGGTCGGCCGTTGGTTGCTTTGGAGAGGTGACGAGGCCTTGAAGGCTGACGAGGTGGCGGTCTTGGCGCTGCCCAGCGGCGAGCTCAGCCATTCAGGTTTGTCGGCGTTGCGGGGCGTACCCATGCGGCGGCGCCGTGCCGTTGAGGAGCAACTCCATCGGTTGGTGTCGATCTAGCGAGCAACTAGGTCAAACACGTTAATCACAAAAAGCAAGTTCATTTAGATAGATGCAGGGGAAGCGGAGACATGCCGGGGTCTAGCCCGACGACTGGGGATGATGCAGCCAGGCGCCTCCGATAAGGTAAGCTAAGAACATGAAGTAAAGGGATACATGCCGCAGGGACGGACCCACGCGGCCTGGGAATGATGCAGCCACAGGCGCTCCAGCTGGAAAAAATGAAACTTGAAGGATGTCACTGATAGCGTTGAGGGCGAAGAGATGTTGAAGTAGCGGACGTCGTGGGCTGCGAAGCGATCTTCACAGGCCCCCAGGCCCAGGGCCTCGGGAGGCTCGGAGGCGCTAGTGGCTCCTCGTGGACCATCTCCATCTCCGCCCGGGACTGTGGAACACCTAGCCTCTTGAGCCTCGAGGATGCTCCTCGTGAGGCGATGGTATGTGGCGGCCGCGTTGGCCGCGCCGTCTGACATCTGACGTGGCTGTGGGGTGGACCTTGGCGCCCTCAGCGTGAGGCGGAGCGCTCTGAGGCGGCTCGGTTGAGCCACAGGATGTCGATCTGAGCCGCGCAGCCCACCATCCTCGCTGGATGGGGAGCTCTGAGTGGAGTGGCGGCGGCTGCCACTCATGACTCTTGACTCCTGCAATTCCTCGTGATCGACTACGAACTCCACGAGGTTTGGCCCTCCTTGCCTTGCTCCTTCACAGAAACATGCTTTGAAACACGCATCCAAGTGGTGCCCAAGCGCCTCCCTCGTGACCTTAGCAAGGTCGGTAGCCCTCGGAGAGAGCCCCAAGCCTTGCTTGAGGAGGCGCCAGGCGCGCCTTCCTATCTGACGAAGGAGGTGCCCCAGGCGGGCCAGCGGACCACAGGGCCTGCCTCCTGAGGCTCGGGCTGGCGATGTCTTCTTCTTCTTTGGAGGCGGTCTCGGGGCCTCACGCTCCTGCGATCTGGAGTCTTCAAATGATCACGGCTTGAAAGGCTCGCTCCGGGGAGCTGCTGCGTCTCTCTCTTCACAAGGCACCATGATGACTCCGCGCTTCCTCGCATCTTGAGGGCGTTGTAGCCGTGATGAGTCACGGCCATGAACTTCAGCGAGCTGGGTGCAGGGATGGCATTGTATGGCGGCGAATGTGGGCGACATCGAAGTCGATGAGCTCGGTCTTGATGGTTGTCGCGCCCCGAAGGTGACGGGGGCGGACCTGCCCAATCAGAACCGTGGAGCCATCGGTGACTCTGGAGAAAAGCTTAGTTGGCTGAAGCTGATTGTAAGGCACTTGAGATTGTTGAATGTGTCTCACGGATGGGGCGTTGAGCCCTGCTCCGCCCGTCGATGAGGTCTGGTGACTTGCGTTCTTGATGATTGGGGAACAAAGCATCGGGAGGACTCTGCTGTGGCGGCGCGCTTGAGTTGATCCGCCGAGTTGAGCGTGATGGCGCCGCTGACCACGAGGCGCGTGGCTTGAGCAGGAGGACTGCATTCACTGTTGGCGAACTGCTTGAAGATGCGTTGAGAGGCTGGGGCTTGAGCTCCGCCCGGATGTATAGCGATCGTGGCGGCTCACAGAAGCCCCGCCCCTAAATCGATGATGGTCCTCATTTCTCCTTAGGCTGCGGCGGCGAGAGGAGGGAGGCTTGCGTTTCCTTGCAGGCGATCCTCGTGAGGCTGATCCCTCCGGTCTCCCTCGCGAGGCTGATCCTGCCAGCGATCCTTGCGAGGTGGTCGCGCCACCCTTGGCGGGGCCATGGTCTTCCAGCGTCCTGCGTTCCTTCCTCCTCCTCGGCTGTTGCCTCGATCATTGCGGTCGGGCGTCGGCGATCCTCCCTCGCCTACGGCCGGAGCTCTTGACATTCGTTGGTGTTGTGGGTGTGGAGGTCGTGGTACACACAGTACCGGCTGCCCTTGGAAGACTCGGACTGATCTACCCTGCTTGGTGTCTGGTTACGCAGCGAGCACAGCAGCCCCTTGCGCTTCCGTCCTTGGCCTTGGATTTCTTCTCTTACGGGTGCGGCTGGCAGCTCGAGGAGAAAAGCGCCCTTCCTCAGCTGGCGCGCCAGTACGCCAAGTTGAATAGCTCCAAGGAAGTGCACCGATCTTCATGCATCGCCAGCTCCTCCTTCATCTTGGCGTCACGCACACCGTCGGAGAAGGCCTGAGATGATGGCCTCCTCGATCACCTTAGGAATCTTGAGGCGTGCGTTGTTGAAGCGCTGGATGTACTTCTGGGGTCTCCACAGTTGCTGCTTGATCACGGCGCATGTAAGCTCTGGCGGCAGGAGGCGATCGCGAAGTACCTTGGAAGTTGGCGATGAAGCGGTGCGCATCTCGTCCTAGGAGGAGATCGTGCGAGGAGCCAGGATTCGAGAGCAGTGCGGGCTCCGTCGCTTGAGTGCCATAGAAACCAGTTCGCCATGACCTTCTCGTCCCGTTGGCGGCCGATGCCAGCTCGTGAAGCTGGAGGAACTCGCAGGAGTCGGCCCGTGCCGTCGTGGCGAGAGGCAGGTCTGGCTTGAACTTGTCAGACCCGCGATCTTTGCAACACGGTGGTGAAAGCGCGGCAGCCTGCTGTAGCCAGGGAGGCCTTTGGTGACGAAGAGCCTGATGAGGGGTCCCCATGCGCTGCGGCTAGGGAGCAGCGGGGTCTTGGCATCTTTGGAGCAGGGCGTGGTCGTGACGAGCCGGTGCGAGGAGCACTCGGGCTGCTTCTTGGGGCGAGGACCTCTTGACAGCTCTGCTCTTGCTGCTGGCAGCACGGATGGATTCCAGTTCCGCCCGAGGCCCCAGCGCCTTAGGGCAGGCGCCACAGGCTTCATCGCCCAGCGCGGAAGGCGAAGCGTCTCGATGAGAAGGGCGGCGGAGAGCCCCTGCGGCGGGCAGGCTTCGCCCGGCGGTCGAGCCACTCTTCGTGAGCGTCGTCGGCTAGGCGTGGCGCAGGAGCTCGTTTGCGCGATGGCGCAGCTCGAGACTCGATGGGCCAGCGGGCGCGTGGGGCGAAAGAACCAGCTGGGCGAGTGAAGGAGTAGCAGTCGGCCGTCTCGCCTCATGGACCCGGGCGGTGGCGGCGTTAATGGCAGAGGCAGAGGAGCAGCGAGGCGGCCGCCGGCCGGAGGGCCCGTCTGGCGGCGGCAGGAAGCGAAGGCGGCTCGGCGCTCGGCCTGAGCCAGCAGCGTCGGCATGGATCACGGTGGTCGGCGAAGAAGCGAAGCGGCGGAAGGCAATTCGGCGCACCCCTACTGGCGCGCCAAATGCCGGTTCGGGTTCAGCAGACCCTCTAGGTTCGAACACTGGGGTGCGGCGGAGATCTAGCCCTCTACCTACACACCTCGCCGCCTCGCTAGGATCTAAACTATGAGAGGAACAACACAAGAGACCACGGGGTTTATCTGGTTGGGCCACCATTGTGGTGTAGCACCCTACTCCAGTGTGTGGTGTGGTGGATTGCCTCTTGGGCTGATGATGAGCAATACGAGGAAGAACAGCCTCGCGAGTACATTCTTGGCTGGTGCGATGAACTGCTAGGGAGTTCATCGCTCTCTCTCTCTCTGAATCAGATGATGGATCCTCTCTTGATGCCTCTACCCTGCGGGTGGCTAGTCCTATTTATAGGCAAAAGGCCTGGGCCTCTTCTCAAATATTAGTGGGAAGGGCGCCAACAATTGGCCATTTGAAGGGAACATCTAGTACACTTATCTGACTAAAGTTGGTCTCGCTTTGCCAAAGGCTCTGGTGGTGGCCTTGGCTTGGGCTCCACGATGACTTCCTTCCTGCCGTTCGACAGCCTTGGTATTGTTGCCTTGAAGCGGATGCCTTTGCTTGATACTCTTGCCTTGCCCCTTTGCACCAAGAGGAAAGGAGGACACTGCTGCGAGCTGGCCCCTGGCGCCCTTGGTTGTCATGGCTTGCGTCATGGGCACCTCGTGAGGTACCCGCCTTGATCTCTCCGCCTCCTCGCGAGCCAACTTTGGCGAGGCCGTGCACGAGGAGGCTTCACATCGTCCACCCGTGAGGCTTGGACCCTCGCGAGTCTTGAGCTTGTCTTGATGAAGATGGGCGTGCTGGGCCACCCCTTGAGCCACGCCGCAGGCCGCAGGCAGGCAAGTCTTGGTACCCCCGTTCCCAGAACACCGACAACTGGGGTGCGCACGAAGATTTCGTCCTACCTAATCACACCCTCAGCCTCACCGTGATCTCAAAGTCTAGCTCGACGAACACGCACCACAAGAGACACGAGATTTATACAGGTTAGGGCCACCGTTGTGGTTTAATACCCTACTCCGTTGTGGTGTGGTGGATTGCCTCTTGGGCTGAGGATGAACAGCACAAGGGGAAGAACAGCCTCCTAAGACGAGGTGTTCTTGTGCTTGGTTGGTGTGAGGATGACCTAAATCCGTTCAAGCTGAGTTTCCTCCTACTGTGGTGGCTAGTCCTATTTATAGAGGCCCTAGTCCTCTTCCCAAATATTGAGCGGGAAGGGATGCCACAACGGCCAATCTGAAGGTGGACTGCTAGTACAAGCTATCCTAACTAAAGGTGGTCTTCGCCTGCCAAAGGCTCTTGTGGTGACACCGTCTTGGGCTCCACTGTGACCTTCGTCCCGCTGTCCTGCTGGTCTTGGTCCCGTTGCACCGATATGGAAACCTTTGCCTGATGCCTTGGTACTCATCGCCTGCTCTTGCCTCCTTAGCACCAAAGAGGAAACGAGGACACTGCACACTGGCGCCCGCCTGGCCTTGGTCATCATGGCTTACGTCATTGGAACCTCGTGAGGCTCGCCTTGCCTTGATCTCTCCGCATATCGCGAGCCTGCCTGGTGAGGTCACTCCCGAGGAGGTCTTGTGTCATCTTCCTCGTGAAGCTTTGCTCCTCATGAGGTCTTAGGGGATTTCTTTGGTGAAAGGCCAGGCCATCTTGGGCCACAGTGGTGCTGCCTTTGTGGGCGCATGGCGAGGCAAGTCTGGGGACCCCTGTTCCCAGAACGCCGACAGTAGCCCCCGAGCCCAAGGCACGCTCGGACTTGGCATCGGGGCGAAGCCAAAGGGCAAGTGCTGAGCGCCGCGGGCCCCGACAGCCTGCCGCCTCGGTCTATGCATGGTGATTGATTGGACGTGGGCGTCTCTGCTTCCCCATGCAGCCTATAAATCCGCCTGGCTAGGCGGCCACGACATCCTACACAGTTATTTCCCCATTGCTGGAAACGCACTTCCCCACTTCTTCGCTTCCCCATACCTCTGCTTTCTCTTCCAATCCGACTCGAGCTCAGCCCTCTCTATCGCCATGGCGCCGAACCGGACGAAGAAAGGGAAGAAGCCTCTATCCTCAGCCAGCCCACCTCCGCTCGTCGAGCCCACCGTCGGCCGATCGCAGGTGCTCAATCAGGAGGCCGTGGATAAGGTATGACCTGCGCTTGCTACCAGCTTCAACGAATGGGGGGAGGGTGGTGGCCTGGCCTGTGTTCCGAGCCACCATGGATAGGACGGCCCCCGAGGTCTAGTTCTTAATCGACGCCGTGTGGGCTGGCCTGGTTCCTCCCTTCTCCGCCTTCTTCGACGCTGTGCTTTCCCATTACCAGATCCACATGTTGTACCTCGATCCCCAATTGTCGCCCTTCTCGCCGTCTTCGCCTTTGTCTGCGAGGCCATGGTGGGTATTGCTCCTTCTGTGGCCCTCTTGCGCCATTTCTTCTCGCTGCACCAGCCGACCCCCATGGTGCTCGGGGTGCACGAGCTTCCAGGTCGTGGCGGCGACGGCCGGCTCGGGGATTGACTTCGATCTCCCGCCGCCTACGAGCGAGTTTCGGACGCGGTGGGTGTATGTTGATATTGGAGTACTCAGCCCCCTACTCTCGCCTCCGACATCACCCGCCGTCCCCAGCTCCGGCTGGGGTCACGAGGAGCTTGTGAGCTCCCGTCTCGCTTTCGTCTGGCTCCGGGTGAGGAGGCCGAAGGATCTTGGTGTGACCACGCCCAAGGTGATGAAGGAGTTCCTCCGACGCCGCATCACCCCACTCCAGCGCCATTCTCAGCCGATGTGGGCTCTGACCGGCGACCAGGATCGCATGAGGCTTCAGGAGTCGGGGCTTCCAGCCATGGCACGAAGAATGGTGCTCGAAGTCTTGGCCGGTGTCCCCTCGCCGGATGATTTGTTGCAGGGGGTTGTTGCTTGTACAGTTGCTCGAACAGGGTGGAGTTCGTGGGGCAGATGCCCTCCTTCGATGAACGGGGACTGCGTTCATTCGGCCTTGTGGGGCCTCGTGAGAATCCCGTCACCATGGTTCCTCTCCTTGTTGCCGGCGCCGAGCTTGCCCCAAGAGTGGACACAGGGAGGCAAGCACCCTAGAAGCGGGCCTTGGGTGCAGTGTCGATGCTGCTGAGCTCCAGGCGTCATCCTTGGGAATCCGTGATTCTCGTCCTAGGGCGGCAGCTGAGGGGGTGACGCTGCCCGCTGCTCCTGAGGCATCGGCTGGCTGGCGCTCCTGAGGTTATCTCCTTGGGTGCCATGATCGCGCTAGCTAGTGCATCATGTACAGCTTGGGCGGTTCTGCGTGGACTTCGCGGTGCTCCGTAATCGGAAGGGGTCTCCATGTTGCAGTAGTGGCACTGTCCGGCCGTTGAAACATAGGTAGTACATTGCCATAGACGAGTAAGTACCTTATCTTTGTAATTCCTCGAGTGCTGCTTCCCTTCCTAACGGTGTCTCTTCAGGATCCCTTTCACCAAGGCCGTGGAGTCTCCTAAGGAGCAACCCCCTCTTGCCTCATCTCCCCCGCTAGCCTTGAGCGCCCCAAGCCTGCGTGCCGCCCCTGACGCGGGGTTGGCTGGAGAAGCAAGCCTGCCTGCAATGCGCCTCGAGCCCGTCCCTTTGCCATCTCTCCTTCGCGGCCTTGCTTGGGGTGCAGCCGGCGTGCCAAGGGCTCCTCCTCTGGTCGTGGACGGCGGCTGGATGGCCTCGATCTTAGGCTCCTATTCAAGCGGCGGGTCTAAGACTACCCGGGCCCCTCGCGGGGCCTAGCCAACGACTGAGGGGGCGCCAGCTCCCAGCCCCCTGCTGAGAGGGGGCGATCCGCTTCGGACCCCGTCGGCAACTCCTGTGGCGGAGGACGGAATCGGCCGCGCGCTTATGGTTGCATACGAACGAAGCATCATCCGCCACGAGCTTTTCCAGGAGGCGATGGGCGTGATGAACCGGCTCGGTGGGGAACTTGCGGACGTAGATGCGCGCCTCAAGGATGAGGGTCTTCGGCTGATGGAGGAGCGGCATAAGCTGAAGATGGCCATCAACCTCGGGCGCCACCAGTGCGAGCTTGACAACATGAAGGCCGAGGCGTCTCTTGCGACCTCGCGCAGGGCCTGCTCCCGAGCCTTGGAAGAAGCTTGGGAAGCTGACCGCCACCCCGAGATCGCAGAGAAACGCGCGTGGGAGCTCCAGGCCTAGAGCGCCTCCTTGGATCAGCAGGTGGAGGCGCGCCAAGCCTCCCTTGCGTTGATGAGGGGGACGCCTGCCGAGGAGGAAGAGATCCTGAAGCGCGAAGAAGCGCTGGAAGCCATGGAGCGCAGCCTTGTGCTTGAGCGGTTGGAGACGAGGGAGTGCGAAGTTGCTCTAGCGGAGGATGCCGTCGGCGCGCGCGAGGCCCGAGCCCAGGAGGATGTCGATCGCCGCGTGGCCAAGGCTCGTGTGGATCTTGTGGGTAGGTACGACTTGAAGCTGACGCAGGCTGAGCTGCCCTCTGCCCACATCGAGCTGCTTCCTCTTCAGCAGCAGGTCGCCAACGCCGAGTCCATCGCGCAGCAGAACAGGGAGGAAGTGCTTCAACAGCGGATGCTAGAGCGCGTGCACGCCCCCATGCTCGAGGGCCTCAAGAACAGGGCCAACGCAGCGCTGGGCTACATCTGCGATGAAAATGCCCCTCATCCCCACGCGAACGACTACGCCAGCCACCTCCGCTTCTTCACCGACATAGTAACGCGCCTAGAGAATCGTTCCGAGAGAGTTGCCAACTTGTTGAAGAGAGGGCGTGGCCTGCTCCGGTAGCGTTCTCCCGTCTTGACCATCTCAAAACACCAACCACACTTGATTTTGGCGCCGCCATTACCCCGTGCCGAGGCCATCCGGTGATCTGGCGCAAATGTATGGAAAAAAGCGTGGATCGCTGGTCGAGGGCCCGGCTTCGATGGCGATGCATGTAGGGGACCCGACTCATAAAATCGAGATCACGAATGCGTGTCACGATGATCCGAGATCAATGCTCACTGAACACACATAAGCTGAATAACAAGAGTCTTACATCCATACATACCGTATTACACGAATTATGACCATTATGGTCAAGTCTTACATTGATAAAGCCTTATGGGCTGAACATAAAATGAAACACAAGCATGAAATCTTGACCGATAAGTAGAACCCATGCCATCTGCCTTAACCCTCACAGGCATTTTGGTGGGGAAGCGTACTAGTTAGCATGTTAGTCTCAAAAATTCTTCTTGAACTCCGGTTCTTCCATGCACAGCCAATTAAATAACCGGTGGCAAGACAATGAGTACTTTGAATGTACTCGCAAGCAACCCATGTTTTGGTTCCAGATACAACAATGCATGATATAGGTAAATTTTGCAGAAAGCTAGTTTTGAGTGCAATGACATGTTCAACAACTAGTAAGACATGCATCAGGAGAATTCAAGTATCCATGAGGACATACAGATATCAACATAAATAGAGAGGGCATCAACCCAACTCAATCATGTCAAGTCCTTTGACTTGACCCAAGTAGTTCTCCCCAAATATCCAAACACACACACTGGGTTGTGAAGCTCTGGACGTAGTTTAAGCAGCACCGCCCAACTGTCCTTGACCGTGGACACGGCTATTCGAATAGTTTTATGCTCTGCAGAGGTTGCACACTTTACCCACAAGATCCGGGGAACTTCCCTGTCATCCACGACCCGCGGTACCTCAAGTACCCGGTGTAAGCACCCGATCACTATCTTTCCCTAGACGACACTAACAAGGAGTCCACTCGTTGTTCCGTATCCTCACGATGTACATCATCTGAGACTCACTCGAGATCGTAACATCGAGAGGACACAACGGTGTACCGGTGCCTGTGAAAACAGTCATGGCGCCCTACAGCACGACCCGTGCCGAGAGAGAGCACCAACTCTCCCCGTCACTAGTAATGCGGGCTGCAAGCTAGTATCGGCCTAGGTAATCAATAATGCCTTTCCCATACAAGGGTAGAGTGGTTAGCATGTAAGGTTGGGACAGTTGACAAATCTTAAATCTAATCCGTTTTCGAAAACAACACACACTTGCCTCGGTACACCCTTCCGTCATCAAGTGGTTACCCATCTCATCATCTCCCTCGGGGCATAAGTGGCACCCGATGGGGTTTTCGAAAAGTCCTTTGAAAATACTTTGTCTCCATCACCATGCATATTCTCGTCCCTTTTTGTGTAGCACTTCTTTAGCATCCTATCTACCCCCACCGGCATAACCCTCATAAGAAGGTAGGGTCATGCAAAATGCAAGTATCAACGAGGAAGTACGGTGGCAAACCATCAAAGTGGTTACCACCTCATCATCATTCTGTTGCAACAACAATATGGTGCTATATGACATGCATAAAAAGAGTTTCATAGACATGGTCAAAGGGCTACTTGCCTTGGTCTTCAAAGTCTTCAAGTCCTTGTCCTTCTTCTTGTCCAACTACTTCGTCAAATACGAGATCTATTCGTTGCAAAAGAAATGACGGGAAAAAATAAGGCAATAGTAAAATAGAAAAACCAAAGTGCTCAGAAAAATGTCAACTTATTTTTGATAAAATACTAGGGGGAAATCTATGAAGGGGAAAATTACTAGTTATGGATTTGGAGTTGTAGAATAGGAGAAATGGATTTTCAGAGGGGAATATAAATGCTCAAATTTGAATTTAAATTTGAACACTGCAGAAAAGTTTGATGCATATTTATGAAAGTTACACCATTAAATATGTGGGATATTTATAAGAATTTAGGAGTTAGAATCATTTAATTTGGATAAATATTTAATCCTGTGGAATTTTTGCAAGTTCTGAGAAAAGAAAAAGGAAAAGAACCTTTGCGCTGATGGGCGGAACAACCTTGGCTGAGCCCAGACGAGCTGACCCAGCCTTGCTGTGCCTGCAGTATCAGGTTTAAACCGGCAGGCGGGGCCAGGCGTCGTGAGAGAGAGAGAGAGATGATGGAGGAGAGCTGACAGGCCGGGGCCGCTGTCATCCCTAACCCTGAGTCGAGGCAGTGGCGAGCTCACCAGCTGACGATCAGAACCGCAGCGAGGTCGGGAGAGAGCACGGCTGGAGCTCGGCGTCGTGTCGCCGTTCAGGTGGTGGTGGTTCGCGTCGCCGTGGTAGCCTGGTTCGCGGCCAGCGGTCCATGTGGAGGAGGGCTTGAGCGTCGATGGTTCAACCGTTTCGGCTGCAAAAGCGGGGAGAAAGGGAAATGATTCGGGTGCTTGGGGTTCAGTTGATGCGAGGAGGAGGAGCGGGGAGGCTGTACCCTTGAATTCAGCGAGCCGAGTGGCGGAGCTCGAGCTTGATCTCGAGCTCGAGGCGGCTCTGGAGAGGAACTGGAGGTGCAGGGGATGATTTGGTGGTCAGAGGCGAGTGGTGAGGATAGGAGAGCTCGGGAGGCCCTTAAATAGGCGAGGCTGACGGTCCACCGGACCACGTCTTGGCGAGCCTGCTGTGGTTGCTACGGGTCACGGGGGATCAAATGAGCGTGTCCGGGGCGTTTGTGGAGGTGGTCCACGACCAGGGGAAGGAAGAGAGGGAGCAGGAGGGGCGAGGCGCCCGCGTGTCGCCAGCAGCTCACTGGTGCCTTTCGAGGCGGCCCGTCATAAGTGTGAGCTGGGGTGAGAGGAGGAGAAGGAAGAGGGACGGGCTTAGCGTGCTGCAGACGTCGTCGCATCATCGGGCGCTGAGGGAGGCCGAGGTGGCGGAGGTGGTTGGAAGGGGCGGCTCGGTCTTGGGACCGCCTTTATGCATGAACTCAAAGCGCCCAAATAGCCGGCATGGCCATTTTCTATGCAGCGTGGGCACGGCCAAAGGTGTCTGGTAGCTCTAGGGGGAGTAAAGAAGTAGGAGATGGCCTTGGATGCCCTGGGTGGCCAGTAGGAGAAGAGAGAGGTAGAAGAAGAGGGAGAAATGGGATGTCCAGAGAGAGAAAGTGGGGTTTTACCCATCCAATAATTGAGCTATGGCTTTTCCATTGCTACTGGAGGTGAAAGGGGACTAGGAGGGGTTGTGGTAAAAACTGGAGCTCATGGAGATTAGTGGAAGAGCCCCAAACATGGTTTTTAGTTATCATGCAGAAGGTGTTTGATATTGTTTTGGGGTACTTGCACTAATTTACTTCTTGTGGCACTTGGCAGGGGTGTTTTTCATGACAAAATGACAGGGAAAAAGGAAGATGAGCTCATTTGGAAGAGTTTGCTAATGAAACTTTGGCAAACCCTAGAAATTAGTAGAAATGGACTTGTGTAGATCTAGTTGAGCAAATCACTTCTCCTTGATGCACCACTTGGTGTAGTGGCCTAATTTGGTCATGTTAACATGCTCACAAAAGTTGAGGTCAAGGAGAGAAAGTTGGTAATACAAAGTTGTTCAAATTTGATTCTGGTCAGAGAGGGTTTTGGGGCATTTTGGTGAACCAAAATAACTTTAATTGGCATGAGGCTTTGCAAGGTGATCACAATATGCATTTGTGACTGGCTGGATTTTCCTTGGATTTTTATGAAAATATTTCCTGTAGAAATATTTCAAATCCTTGAAATGGGCAGAAATGGTTTTGGGAGGTTTTGTCCAATATTTTGAACATGACCATGTGTTGAAACTCTTATATATGGGAAATATATGCCCACTGAGTTTCCCTGATTTTTGTCAAATATTTTTAAAACAATAAAATAATTTTTCCCTATTAAAGACCATTTCTGGCCTTAAGAAAAAGCTTTTAAATAAAATAGGAAAATAACTTTTAAAATTATATTTTTGTGGTTTATGGAAGTCCTATATCTAATATGTTTCAAATATACTCTTTGACTTATTTTTCATACCCCAAATCAAGTACTTGCAGCGCAAACCTCAACTCAGGGGGTTTTTGGAAAACTAATTTTTTAAAATACTTGTTGGCCAAATTATTTTTGTAAGAAAATACTATATTTCTCTATACACATGGCATGATCATTGGGCAGAAGCTTGGGGCAAGGAGATGAGGTATAGAAGGTGGAGTTGTGTTGACTTTAAAGAGCACTTGAAAACACAGAGAGAAAACCAACTCAAATAAAAAGTCAAATAATGCAAAAGTTTTTGTCAAGCCACATTTTATCATGATTTATCATCTTAAGTGTTGTGCCATGAAAATCAGGGTGTGACAATGCAGTGGTGCTCGCAGAGGAGGAAGGCGATGTGGTCCACGACGGCCAGGGCGGCGTTGGCGTCGGCGACGGTTACGCCAGCGATGGTGATAGCGATGCCAGTGAAGTGTCCGAAGGCGACCCGGGGGACACCGTGAGTGACATGTCCGATTGAACCCGTGCTTCCATGTTGTTTATCCTGCATGCAGAAGCTCGGGCGCGGCCCTAAAGGTTGTAAGAGCATTTTGGGAGGGGAGCCCCTCATGCAAAGAGATTACTATCTCTATCTTTTAGGCCAAGGTGAATATATGTCTTCATAAACCCGTGAGTCCTATGGCGAGTTCGCTGTTGTAATTTACCTTAGCAAGGACAGGCCCCGAACTGGCCCGTGAGGTCGCGAGTTTTTGAGGAGCTTGTGAGGAGCCTGCCTATCCGTCCGAGGGGGCCTCACGAGAAGAAAGCGCCAGTCATGGCAGGGCATGCGTGGTGCGCTCGCGTGCTACGCCCAGCCCCCGCTCGCGAGGGGCTCTCGAGGAGGAGGCAGCAGGCGCAAACTATGAATTAAGGTAGGAACCAAATTGCAAGAAATCGCACGAACGAGAAAAGGCAGGCCCTGTGCACATCAACGAAAATTCAACTTCAACTTAAATCCAAAGCCAGAAAGCAGGGCTACAAAAAAGAGCTTAAAAGCAAATGGCCGCGTCCGGCACCTAGTCTAGTCTTCTTGTCTTCTCACCAGCCCGGAGCTAAGTGCTGCCACTAGGACGTGGGAGGGAGCCCCCGAGGCCCAAGGGAGGCACTCCTGAGACTCCGGGGCGTGTACAGCCCCACTCATTATTACGTGAGAGTGTCACGAGCGGAGACCTTCATAGGCGCGAGCCTTACTTCATATCGCCAGACGAGGGCCCCGCCTTCCGCCGCCCTCGACCACCATTGGGGGCGTCTGGAAACCAGGACGTCACCAAGGGGCAAAGGGGACGCCAGCGGCGCCATCGGCGACCACGGGTCCTCTGCCTGGGGAAGGCTCTCCGGCGCCTCCCCGACAGAGGGCCTACCTCCGAGGGACGCCCTGCTCCGTGTAGCGCGGGGAAGGGCCTTGCTCCCGGCCCCTCTCCTGCAGCCCCCAGTGCGCTCCCCCTGGCGAAAGGGAGGCTATCGAGCTGGGGCCGCCATCCGCCGATGTGACCTGATCCTCCTGTGACCCATGGTTAGCATTAGCCTGCTCCTGAGGGACTAGTGATACCCTATAGCTGTTGTCGCCGGCGCGGTTGGTGAGGCTCCCGAGAGGCTCCTGGAAGCTCTCAGCTTCTAGCGCCTCCTCCTCCCAGCCCGGCTCGAGGAACGAGCTGGGGACGTCTTCCAGTGCGAACTCCTGGTCCACCATGCGGGGCACGTAGGCCTCCGAGGTCATCACCTCGAAGACCTCGCCATAGTGTCCCACGCTCCATGTTGCCCGGCCCAGTGCACTGCCTTGAGGATGGTAGGGAGGCATCCCACCAGGGTCGTAGGTGGCAAGGCTCGTACTCGTGCTCATTGGAGGTGGCACGGGTGTGATTGGGCGTCTGGTGCCGTTGGTCACGCCGGTGTCGATGAAGCCCAAGGGTGCGCCCAGGGGCACGCAGGCGCGGCAAGGCCCGCCATGTGATCCGGCCGTGGCCTGAGGTATAACCAGGGAGAAGAAGGGTGGTGCTTCCAAGGCCAGGGCATCTAGGAGCTCAGCAACGCGCTCCAGCAACACATCCCGGCCGCTCTCCATCAACCGGCATCGCAGCAGCTCCCGAGCCACCATGAGCACGACCCTCATGTTTGCTTGTTCCCGTCGGGTGTGCGGCGTCGTGGCCGCAACGTGGCTTGAGACCTTGCGGCTGACCGCGCTTGTCGTGGGGTAAGGGCGGATGCGCGTGTGACCATGCCGCCCGTGCCCCACAGTGTTCGGTGGTGCGCCCGCTGCCTGGGCGCGGGGTTGAGGTCTTCTTGGGAAGACGGCGCCGCCCGGGCTGGACAAGCTGCCCAGCGGTCGCCGTTGGTCCTCGGGTCACCGTACATCGGAGCCGCGGAGTGTCGGCGGATCAACTGGCGGAAGGAAAGCTCCGGCACACCCCATCCTGGTGCGCCAAATGTTAGATTTCGGGTCCGGCAAAACCCTTGAGGTTTGAACTCTGGGGTGCGCACAAAGATTTCCCCCTACCTAATCATGCCCTCAGCCTCACCGCAATCTCAAAGCCTAGCTCGACAAACTCGCAACACAAGAGACACGAGATTTATACTGGTTCGGGCCACCATTGTGGTGTAATGCCCTACTCCAGTGTGGTGTGGTGGATTGCCTCTTGGGCTAAGGATGAATAGTACAAGGGGAAGAACAGCCTCCCGAGACGAGGTGTTCTTGTGCTTGGTGGGTGTGAGGATGATCTGAATCCGTTCAAGCTGAGTTTCCGCCTACTATGGTGGCTAGTCCTATTTACAGAGGCCTTGGTCCTCTTCCCAGTTATTGAGCGGGAAGGGATGCCACAACGGCCGTTTTGAAGGGGGACAGCTAGTACAAGCTATCCTGACTAAAGGTGGTCTTCGCCTGCCAAAGGTTCTGGTGGTGACGCTGTCTTGGGCTCCACGGTGACATTCGTCCTGCCGTCCTACTGGTCTTGGTCTCGTTGCACCGATATGGAAACCTTTGCTGATGCCTCGGTACTCATCGCTGCTTGCCTCCTTAGCACCAAAGAGAAAGCGAGGACATCATACAAGATGCGCCTTGGCGCCCTTTGCACCCGCTTTGGCCTTGGTAAATCATGGCTTACATCATTGGAACCTCGCATGGCTTGCCTTGCCTTGATCTCTCCGCCCCTCGCGAGCCAGCCTTGTGAGGCCACTCCCGAGGAGGTCTTTTGTCGTCCTCCTCGCGAGGCTTGGCCCCTCGCGAGGGTCTTGGGAGTTTTTTGGTGAAGAGCCAGGTCATCTTGGGCGCGAGTGGAGCCGAGCCGTGGGCATGCAGGCAGTAATTCTGGGACCCCGTTCCCGAGCGTCGCAACCCCGTCTTTCTCCATCAGCCGCCGCCAACGCCGCCACCGGCCCGGCGGGAAAAGAGCAGCAAGCATCTTCGCTAAACCCTTCGGTATGGCGGGACGGCCAACCCGTCGCTGACTCCGGCCTGCTCATCGTCCCACGTACGCCGCGCGCCCACAGACGCGCAGGCCACCCTGCTCATGGCATTCGAGCTCCTGCGCTATTGGGGGCTCACCTGTCCCGTCTCTCTCACTACCTCGCCCTCCTCCACCCGCAGGTGACGTAGCCCATGGAGCGCCTCTGCCACCTCCGCACCAAGACGCGCGGCCCCTCGGCGCGACCCACCGCGCCGGGTACCCGCGCGTGAAGAGGAAGCTGCCAAGAAGTTCCCCGGCCGTAAGAAAACGCCCCTGCACTCCCGGCGCCACCACATCAAGACCGGGTGCCGCCTGCGGTGGCTATGCGCAGGCATCAATAGCAGGCTCCGCCTCTACAAAGGGCCTCGGTGGCCACAGCAGGCTGCCGCGCCTTCACTCCGGAGCTGCGTAGCGTCGTTTGGAAAAGCAAGTTCATGCCAGACCTGCCTCCTCGCTACAACGGCACCCCCGACCCTGCGGAGTTCCTGCAGCTCTACGAGCTGAGCATTGAGGTGGCCAACGACGACGAGAAATTCATGGTGAACTGGTTCCCCATGGCTCTCAAGGATGGTGCTCGCTCGTGGCTACTGAACTTGCCCCGGGGGTCAATCTCTTCCTGGGGTTAGATGCGCGACCGCTTCGTCGCCAACTTCCAGGGCACTCGCGACTGCTCTCCGGCCGCGGGGTACCTGTGCCGCATCAAGAAGCAGCTAGGAGAGACCCTGCAGAAGTACATCCAGCACTTTAACAGCATTCGCCTCAAGATCCCCAAGGTGACGGACGAGGCCATCATCTCAGCGTTTACCGATGGCGTCTGCGACGTCAAGATGAAAGAGGAGGTCGCCATCCACGAGGAGCTATGCACGGCTCTGGAGATGTTCAACTTGGTGACCAAGTGCGCAACGACCGGGGCTACGGCCGAGGAGGACGACGGGGTGGGGCACACTGGGACGACCGCGGCCCCCGCCAGGAGTGGCGCGACCGGCCTCGTGCGGACCGCTGGCAGGACCGGCTTCGTTAGGGCGCCTGGAGGGACCAGCCGCGCAAGGACCGCCCTCAGGGCAATGCTGGTCTCCCTCCACTGCCGCCACCACCAAGAAGGAACGACGACCAACATCAGGATGAGAGGGCTGGGGGCTTCTAGGAACCACGCGCTATCGCCTGCATCTTGGGCAGAGCTCAGGCCCCAGCATCCCAGCGCGTCTTCAAGCAGTTTTCCCGCGAGGTGAACGCCACCCTTCCCAGGCTCGAGGCCACGCGCCCGCTCAGGTGGTCCAAATGCGCCATCACCTTCAGCTCGTCGGACCAGCTCAAGTGCGCGGCGACTGCCGGCGCCCTCCCGATGCTTTGCTCGCCCGTCATCAGCAACGTCTAAGTTACCAAGACCCTCATCAACGGCGCAAGGCTCAATGTCCTGTCCGTCGAGACATTCGATAACCTCCAAGTGCCATATGACCAGCTGCAGCCTACCAAACCCTTCTCAGGAGTGACCGACGGCTCTACCACCCCGATAGGGCAGGTCCGTCTCCCTGTCACCTACGGCCAGCGCGACAACTACCGCACCGAGCTCATCGACTTCGACGTCGCCCACATCCGTCTGTCGTACAACGCCATCCTTGGGTATCCAGCATTAGCCAAGTTCATGGCAGTGACCCAGCACAGCTACAACGTCCTCAAGATGCCAGGAAGCGGCGGAATCATCATAGTCCCCTACAACGAAAGAGATGCAGTGTGCTCCCTGGAGCGCGCCTTCCAAGCCGTAGCAATCGAAGAACCCGAGAGCGAGTGAGGGAGTCCCGGATTAGGGGGTGTCCGGATGGCCGGACTACCGTCATCGGCCGGACTATCATCGGCCGGACTATCATCATCGACCGGACTCCAAGACTATGAAGATACAAGATTGAAGACTTCGCCCCGTGTTCGGATGGGACTTTCCTTGGCGTGGAAGGCAAGCTTGGCGATACGGATATGTAGATCTCCTACCATTGTAACCGAGTCTATGTAACCCTAGCCCTCTCCGGTGTCTATATAAACCGGATGGCTCTAGTCCGTAGAACAACAACCCTTACAATTATACCATAGGCTAGCTTCTAGGGTTTAGCCTCCTTGATCCCGTGGTAGATCCACTCTTGTAAACATCCACAATATCAATATCAATCAAGCAGGAAGTAGGGTTTTACCTCCATCAAGAGGGCCGAACCAGGTAAAACATCGTGTCCTTGTCTCCTGTTACCATCCGCCTAGGCGCATAGTTCGGGACCCCCTACCCAAGATCCGCGGTTTGACACCGACATTGGTGCTTTCATTGAGAGTTCCTCTGTGCCGTCACCGATAGGAAGGATGCCTCCTCCCGTCTTCAAGGACGGTATTTTCGCCAAAGGAGCCTTGGCCGCCGGCCAAACTATCCGGCTAGGTGGTTTTCTTATGACCGCCTGTCCGGCCATCGCTTCGACAATGACCTCTCAAGTCGTCAAAAGCAATTTTCACGTCAGCTCGGAATTCGCCGAGCGGCTGGATCCAATAGAGCTCTCGTCCATAAACGAGCTCTTGGATCGCATCGCCGCCCTGGGAGTCGCTACAGACTACAATCAGATTGGGCTTAAAACCGATCTGAGAGAGATTAACTCTCCCCAGGTCACCCACCGTTGCGATGGTAGAGGAACAATCTTGGCGGCCTTCTCCTGTATTGAAAACTAGTCATGTCCGGGCTCCCGAACCCCCATGCGGATTCCCGGAGGGGCGGACTTGATCAAGCACTGAACTTAAAGTCGGGCACGGACGGACTTCGTTGGACAACGTCCAGCAATCCAAGCTTCAAAGTTGGAAACTTCGGCCTTGAGCCTTGAGATGGGTAGGGTTCGGACTTATTTCCACCCACCCGCCCGGACATATGCGATCTATCTCTAATTCGGCAAGAGCCCGCTGAGACAGTACATCACTCTTGGGCGATTCCTCCTGGTTATGGACAGGATAAAGGACTGCCGAGAGGAAAAGCATAATCTCAATTTTTGCAATAATTGCACGACGAGGAATCTTGAGCATACGTCGGCCCGTCGTGAAATTACACGCTCGCCGACCTGGCGTCCATAATCTGAAAATCTTGTGCGATGGAGAGTTTCGGACAACCCGAAAATAAGTTTTGGGACAATCCGCCCCGAATACAACCCTAGTCCGCAACAAAGGGTGCATTACACTCGGGCACCAGATACAAAAACCAAAAGCAAAAACCCCATAAAGGGCGCGGAACCGTACTAGAGGGATGGCTTAGCGGACCTGTAAAATTCATAATCTGAAAGGCGCCATCCCAACACATAGCCTTCGAGCATGTTGGATATTACGGCGGGTGGCCAAAAGTGGAAGGAGCTTCTAGCCCGGAAAACCACTCCAACAACATCGATGCAGTATCAACAGTCTTGAGACTTTCATATCAAATAATATGCGAAATGAACAATCCGCAGCCTTGCGAAGTCTACCAAGTAGCAACAACCAATCCATGGGCGACACAGCCATCACCTTCAACGCCAGCGAACCTAAATTCGAACAGCCCGAGCTCGGCCAAGACTGGGTACTTAGTCCAATAGTGAGCGGCTTTGACTTACAAAAGTCCTCATGGATGGCGGCAGATTAAACCTCATCTATGAAACCCTTCAAAAATGGAAATAGATTGGAACCGTATTGAGCGAAGCAGCACAACCTTTAGAGGAATAATCCCTAGCCGGGAGGCGCTGCTGACAGGAAAAATCACACTCGATGTGGTATTCGCTCGCGGAAAATTACAGATCCGAAGAAGTCACGTTCCAAGTGGCCCCGTTCAACAGCGGATATCACGCTATATTAGGGCGAGAGGCATTCACAATTTTCAAGCCGTACCCCATTACGGGTACATGAAGCTCAAAATGCAGGCCCGCGAATAATCACTCTCGTTAGTGATCCGGACATAGCACTCCGCGCCGAAAACAAGATAGCCGTATTAGCCTTAGAGGCACTATCCGAAGCCCTAGCGGCAGAGGAACTCACCACGCTGCGCTCTACGATGAATAGGGACGATGTGATACTCGACAAGAGATCTAAGTCCACCTCCTTTAAACCAGCAGATGAAATAGTAAAATTGCAGGTCCACCCAACGGACCTGACAAAGACGGCCTCCATCGGGACACAATTGAACCCTGATGTAGATGCCGCTTTCGAAAATTCGCCGGGAAAATTGGGACATTTTGCACAGCACCCTCGGATATGCCGGAATCCCACAGATTGGCGAGAACACAGCCTAAACATCCTAAAAGTTCAAGCCGATCAAACAGGTTCTTGACGATTTTCCGAACCCAAAAGACGGGCAATGGAGAAGAGCTAGCCAAACTATTGGAAGCGGATTCATCGAGAGACATCAAGCACCGGATTGGCTAGCAAACCTGGTAATGGTACCAAGAAGGACAAATCCTGGCGCCTATGTAGCCGATTTCAAAGACCTAAATAAAGCCTGCCCAAAGGATCCCTTCCCCCCCGCATCGACCAAATCGCCGATGCCACTTTGCGAACACGATTCATTGTGCTTCCGGGCGCATACTCCGGCTATCATCAAATCAAGATGGCGAAGCGGATCAAGCATAGCGACATTCATTACTCCATATGGACCATTCTGCTTCAACACGATGCCCTTCGGACTAAAAAACGGTGCAAATATATCGGCGCATGATTCGGACATGTCGGCTACGGATCGGCAAAACGGTAGAGGCATACGTGAGCGGCGTGAGTCGTCAAAACTAAACACGTCGAAACTCTAGTAGGCGACTTGAGGCTCACATTCGACAACCTCGAGCATATGACATCAAGCTGAATCCGGAAAAATGCATTTTCGGCGTACCATCTGGAAAGCTGCTGGGCTTCATCGTATCCGGTAGAGGAATTGAAGCAAACCCAGCCAAGATCCGAGCTCTGTCACAGCTAGATATCCCAAAGACCTCAAGCAAATACAAAATTGATTGGATGCGTGGCGGCTCTAAGCCGCTTTATCTCCGTCTAGGAGAAAGGCATTACCCTCTATCGCCTCCTTAGGCGCACCGAACACTTTGAGTGGGCGGATGCTGCCACTACGCGGACTCGAAGAAATAAAGGCCATATTGGCAAAAAATCCGGTCTGGCTGCGCCCAACTGGGCGAACCAATGTTGTTATACATCGCAGCTCGCATCAAGTTGTAAGCGTGGTACTCGTCGTCGAGCGAGAAAAAGAAGGGCATAAATTCCCTCTTCAAAACCCGGTATACTACGTATCCTTTGTGTTAACCCCACGCAAGTCCGTTACCCGCACTATCGAGAAGATAGCATCGCGGTGTTCATGGCATCCGGAAGCTCCGACACTACTTTCAAGAGTGTTCGATAACGATGGCCTCTGAAGTACCACTTAACGACATTATAAACAACCGCGACACGACGGGCAGGATTGCAAAATGGGCCATTGAGCTCTTACCATTTGATATGACCTACAAACCTCGGCGAGCTATAAAGTCACAAGTTTTGGCTGACTTTCGCTGAATGGACGGCCGAACTCCCTAAAATACGGCGCATACTCCAATTGGATTATGCGCTTGATGGCTCTAAAATGTTAGCGGATTGGGGGCTGGCGTCGTATTAACGTCCCGACCGGGACACACGATCCAATCGTGCTTCAGATAATGTACACGGACTCCAACAACGCGGCGAATCGAGGCCCTTTTACATGGTCTCCGGATGGCAATCTCCATGGGCATTCAACGCCTAGAGGTGCGCGAGTTCAAACCTCGCAATATCTCAAATAAGCGGAGACTTTGGCGCCAAAGATCCGAAAATGGCAGCATACATAGCGCTGTACTAAAATGTCAGCCGGTTGAAGGACTTGAATTCCATCACGTGGCAGGGATAATAACCAAGCAGCGACGTCTTGTACGCGCGACGGCGCAAAACGCGACGCTGTCCCTCCTAACATCTTCCTGGAACGGCTCTTCAAGCCATCCGTACTATGGGAAGAGGAGTCCGGAACTAACAAACCGGAACAAGCCGCACCAACCGGCGATTCAGCCGATGACATAACACCTTCCGCCCACGACATAATGGCAGTAATTGCCCCGTGGACAGAACCATTCCTCGCCTACTTACTTAGGCAGGAGCTTCCCGAAGACCAAAATGAGGCCCGCTGCATTGTCCGGCGATCTAAAGCCTACAAGGTCTATGAGGGAGAACTTTATAAGAAAAGCACAACCGGAGTCCTTCAAAGGTGTATCTCCGAAGAGGAAGGGCGAAACCTCCTGGCTGAAATTCATGCCGGACTAGGCGGACACCACGCCGCAGCTCGGGCCCTTGTAGGAAAGGCATTCCGTACAGGATTTTACTGGCCGACGGCCCGAGCATATCTCGGGACTTAGTCCAAAGATCGTTGGTTGTCGACTCTTTGCTAATCGAGCCATATGCCACCCACCGCCCTCAAAACTATACCCATTACACGGGCGTTCGCGGTGCGGTGGCTTGACATGGTTGGACCATAAAGGGGAACCCACAAGCAAAGGTACCTATTGGTCATGGTGGATAAATTCACCAAATGGATAGAGGCCAAGCCGCTTAAAGCGGCAGAGTCCGGACCAGTGATAGACTTTATATCCGGGGTAGTACACGTTATGGTGTCCCCACAGCATCATCACCGATAACAGCACGAACTTCACCGCCGATGAGGTTAAATCATGGTGCAAAAATATGGGCATCAAGCTCGATTACGCTTCAGTCTATCATCCTCAAACCAGCGGTCAAGTGGAGCGAGCAAATGGTCTAATAATGGCGGCATCAAACCCGGACTAGTGCGGTCCCTTACGAAATCGACCGCGCTTTGGGTAGAGGAGCTCGACTCCGTACTGGGGCTGCGGACAACGCCTAACCGTACTACGGATTCACACCATTTTTATGGTATCTGGCGCGAAGCAGTTTTGCCCTGCGACATCATTCATGACTCACCTCGAGTGCGCATGTACGAAGAAA
Organism: Aegilops longissima; assembly: GCA_021605205.1. Lineage (NCBI taxonomy): Eukaryota > Viridiplantae > Streptophyta > Magnoliopsida > Poales > Poaceae > Aegilops > Aegilops longissima. The sequence continues at coordinate 278,114,322 of CM038677.1, forward strand.
GAGAAGCCGATTTGGATCGGCAGGACAGCTTGGACGCATTGGAGGAAGAACGCGGCGTCGCCAAGGCTCGTTCCGCATTCTATCAGCAGCAGGCTCGAAGATATCAAAGCGAGAAGTGCGGGCCAAGACTTACAGCGTTGGCGAACTGGTTCTCGCTTTGCGGACAAGAAAAGGACAAGCTCAAGCCCAAATGGGAAGGCCCTTCATCATCGATCAAGTTCTGACCGGCGGAGCGTACCGTCTGAAAATGCATTGGATAACCGACTCGAGCGAACCCATGGAGCGCAGCCCGCCTCCGGCGATTCTATGCTTAGCGCCGGACTAAAGTTCGTCCCTTTCCCCCGTCCAAATTTTTTTACTTCAGCTGCCTTTTGTTTATCTTTTCTTCTCAACCCTATTCATCCAAGCCTTAAAGGGCCTACTTGCATAGCGTTAGCATGCAATTGATGTGCTATCCGCACTCATTATACCAGGGGCTTCTTTACGGAAGCTTAATTATCTGGGCTTCATGCCCGGCACATGTCAAAGCCTCCACATGTACCTTTTATTCACCATTATATGCATCGATATGACTTAAGTTTTGGCCAAGCTGGGTTGCTCGGCTCTGTGCTTACCCCACGTTCCCGATTGTTCGGCTAGGAGGTAAAGGAGCACCTCTGCGATTATTCTGCCGGGTCAGCGGATGTGTACCTCGGGCCGGTGAAGCCAAAGCTAGTGTTCTTAAGGGAATATTCGATTGGTGACTTAAAATATGATTTTTATCCACTTATTTATCTGCCCCGGATGTTTTTACTGCTTTTTAGCAGTCCGGACATGCACTTTAGGGCATGCCACCCCAGAGGAAAGGAACCCTTAACGGAACTATTCTCCTGGAAGATGTTTCTTACTACCCATGTAATATAACATAACTAGTTGGGCACTTGTGCGATAAAGCATCGATGACCCTCGCTTTGGTCTCCATGCATACCCGATTGTTTCATAACCGAGAAGGTATTCGACACACTCGGACTCTAGGGTCCCGAGGTCGAGCGAAAAGGTCGGCAAAGACAAGCGATCTACAATCCGGCTAGAAGGCATTTTGTATGTCATTTTATAATACATTGTCAAATCGACCGATTGTATTCTTCCTCAATCCGTCTAACAGGTTGTCTAATTTACAGTCCTGTTGGGAAAATTTAGCGCCAACTCTACTTGGCGTATACTAAACTCACAGGATCTCCTTCCCATCGGGCCCCACATGTCCGACTTGACCATGTGGTTGGGATCCGCCTTCTTGTACCGCGTCTTTACCATGGCCCGGCCTCCTGGCACCTTGGCGGCAGGCGAAATCTTCCATAAATGGGCGCTGCCGCACTCCCTGCAGCTTCTCCATAGCTCCCCAAGACCCTCGGGTAAGGAGAAGGCTGGCCATAACGCTGGATGGCGCCGCTCATTGCCCGCCGAACTTCGTTCGATCGGTTGCAACAATTCCGGAAGTTGATCACCCGTTGATCGGGCATCTCCTCTGCAGGCGACCTGTGAGCATACCTGCGGACATATTACATCAAATTGACTTCCTCGCCAACTCTTCTTTTCAAAGGAGTTCGCTCAAGCACTTACTATATATGCCGCGACGAAGCCGTTGATTCTCCTTAACGGAGCCCGACAGCTCGGCCCGAACGCCTTTTAGCTCTTCTTCCAGCTGGGCATGGGCATCCTGGAGCTTGTTCCTTTCATGCTGCACATTATGCAGCACCCTCTCGCCGGCCTTTAGTTGGCGCAGAAGTTCTTGCCTGTCCGGATCTTGTCCGGCAGCACCTGCAACGTCATTTTTTCTTTCAGACTTGCGCAAAGGCCAAACGCTACTTATCTTTCTAAAATAATGCGTTACTAGGAGAGGTCCCTGCGTTTCCTCCTGCGCCAGAGAGTGCGGCCTCAAGTTGGGCCTTGCACTCTTGCAGCTCCTGAGACAGTTGGGTATTCTTCGCGGTAAGATCCTACGTTTCATATGATCCTTAAATCAGTTAATATAACTACTTTAAGTCTTGAGGGCTACTGGCATATATAACTATTAAATTCTCTTACCCGTATGTCTTTTACATACTGCTCCGTGGCTCTGGTAAAACCATCTTGAGCAGCACGAAGGTGCGCGTCCCCCGTGTTAAAGGCATTCAACGCCTCGGGGGAGAAGCACGCGTCACGAAATACTGTCGGTGGCGCTTGTGATTCAGGCACTCTCCACCTCGAGACTTGGTGGCGGACAGTCTGTCGGCATACTCCGTCGAGGAGCGTCCGGCTCGCGCCTTGCGCTCGCCTCCCCCTCGACCAGGTGCGGGAGCCTGGCTGGTAGAGGTTGGATTGAAACCTCCGCCCGCAGTCCGGCGGGCGCTTTTTCCTATAAAAGTCATGAGCATTCAAGCGCTTCCTAGGAGCGTTGCTCTAAATAATGAATTGTGAGCTACACCTTTGCGGCGACGTTTCGATCCGGCGCGCTCCTCTTCCGCCTCTTGGTCGAATCGGCCCTTGTTGGTCAGCCACCGCGGACTCGGCTTCTCGCCCTAGGGCGCCTCCTGCCTGCGCCATCATATCGATGGTCGAAATAAGCAAGGAAGGAATAGCGGTGTCGGGGCTTGATGCAATCACACAGGAAGCGGATATAGTCCGGGATAGTCGGCCGTGATGGCGACTAAAGCATTGTCCATGCTGAGCTGGTGGAACACCCGTCGATTAGCTCCACCTTTATGTCCGGATCCTCTTGGGAGGCGGATCCGGGATCTCTCGGATCCTCGGGCTGCGGAGCGGACTTAGCATGCCCTCCACGGTCCGGCGCAGTTCTGCGTCGAAGAAGAACACAATATAAGAAACTTAAGTTTGAAAGGCACAGGTCGGACACGCTGGTGTTCTCTTACCCAAGGCGAGATTATTCATGGAGAACCCATTTAACGGGTTCGTCCGAAGGAAATCCTCCTTCTCCCCCTTATACAGGCCGGACAGGATCGTCGCCAGACCTTCGGCCGAATCCGGCCCTTTGCGCCCATGACGGGTGGCATCGTCTTCCCCATTGAAATCCCACATGGGGTGGCCCCTATATTGTAGTGGCTGCACCCCCCGCATAATGCATGTTGCCATGACTCCAATCATGGTCAACCTGGCATGGGCCAATAACCTTATTCGGCCCATCAAATAATGGACGCTCTTATCTTCCTCCACACGGGGGCTCCGCGGACGCCAACTAAGGCGTTTCTTCAGAGGAGCATTGCTGAACTCCGGGAGGCCGATCCGAACAAGGTCCGGCAGCGGAGCGTCTTCTATATAAAACCATTCCGAAGGCCAGTCTTCGGGCACCTTCTTAGGGGTTCCGGATGGATATCCGGTCCCGGCCATGTGCCATATTTCGGCGCCGCCCACTTGATATATGGACCCCTCGTGAGAGCGGGGTACAAGGCAGAACAACCTCTTCCACAGTTGAAGTGGGGCTCGGCGCCAGAATAGCTCGCAAAGAGCTACGTAACCCGCAATATGCAGGATTGAGGCGGGCGTTAGGTGATGAAGCTGGAGTCCGTAGAACTCCAGGAGCCCGTGGAGGAATGGATGTACAGGAAATCTGAGCCCCCTTATCAGATAGGGGACGAAGCATACCCGCTCCCCTTTGTTGGGATTTGGGGTAACCTCCGCTTGCTTCCCACCTTTGTAGGTGGCCAGCCCGGCTCGAACCGGAACCATGAAGGCGGAGGAGATATCCCCCACTTGGAGCTTCACTAGCTCGTTGTGCGGAACAGAGCATCTCCTCCAATCTCTGGCAAAGGGCTGGGCGCGAGAAGAGGAGCCGCGTTGACGGTCCATGATGGAATGGATTCTTGGTCAAAAGCGCACCGATGAGTATTTGCGGGAGGAAGATGGTGATTTGGATCTGGATTCTTGCCTCCCTTATAGGCAGATTATTCACACAACTAGGGGGTAAAACATAAAAGACACCCTGGCTTTTCACGTTCACGCGACGCGTGGAAGAAGGCCATTATTGGGCGTGGAAGCCAAGACGCGCAACATTGATGAGGAAGCTGGACACTGTTCGCCAGATACGTAGAACTTGAAGGAGAACCCGCCTTGCAACGCCGAAGAATACAAGCATGCTGGACTTATCGTCATTGAAGCCTGGTTCGGGGGCTACTGAGGGAGTCCCGGATTAGGGGGTGTCCGGATGGCCGGACTACCGTCATCGGCCGGACTATCATCGGCCGGACTATCATCATCGACCGGACTCCAAGACTATGAAGATACAAGATTGAAGACTTCGCCCCGTGTCCGGATGGGACTTTCCTTGGCGTGGAAGGCAAGCTTGGCGATACGGATATGTAGATCTCCTACCATTGTAACCGACTCTATGTAACCCTAGCCCTCTCTGGTGTCTATATAAACCGGATGGCTCTAGTCCGTAGAACAACAACCCTTACAATCATACCATAGGCTAGCTTATAGGGTTTATCCTCCTTGATCTCGTGGTAGATCCACTCTTGTAAACATCCACAATATCAATATCAATCAAGCAGGACGTAGGGTTTTACCTCCATCAAGAGGGCCCGAACCTGGGTAAAACATCGTGTCCCTTGTCTCCTGTTACCATCCGCCTAGACGCACAGTTCGGGACCCCTTACCCGAGATCCGCCGGTTTTGACACCGACAGCGAGGGCACCCTCTACCCTCCTGAGGCCATCCCCAAGAAGAAGAAGCAACTACTCCGCACATGACATCAAGAGAGCGGCGTCTCCAGCGGCGCCGCCTCAGGATCAGCGCCCGCACCTGGGGCACCTCCCTCCCTCGCATATGAAGGCGCGCCCGGCGCCCTCCTCGAGCGAGGCTCAGGGGCTCTCTTCTGGAGGGCCTCGGACCTAGCCAACATCACGTGGGAGGCGCTTGGGCACCACGTGGAGGCGTGGTTTGTGGCACGATTCCCTCAAGAGGGCATTGGGCGAGGAGCGCCCGGTGCTCAGGAGTTCATCATGAAGGCCACCCAGGAGCTTCAAGAAGCAAGGACCATGCGCGGCGACCGCCGCCCACCACCTCACGCAGTTCCCAATCCTGCTGAGGACGGCGGGCTGCGCGTCTGCATCGACATTCCAGGGCTCAGCAGGGCCGCATCTCATGAGCGCTTCTGGCCTTCGCGCATTGGGTGGTGCGAGGGTCCACCTCACAGCTACGTGCGCATGCCATTTGGCTTGCCGAACGTGGCGGCCGCCTACCAGAGCCACCTGCGGAGCGTCCTGTCTGCTTAGAAAGCCAAACATCACACAGTCCAGACATCATGCAGTCCTCGAAGACCCTCCCGGGCCCCCAGAGTTCCGAGGCTCCGGGTCCTGGCGGCTCATGAGGAGCGACTCCTTCATCGCGCGCCTTCGCCTACCACAACCCTCCGTTGACAACGGTACCAGGTGACGTTCTCCAAGTTTACTCAGCTGGGAGCGCCCCTCGGGCTCCACGATTCCCAGGTCGCACGAGCCTGTCCTTGCGGCATGTATCCTTTTGCATCTTTAGCTTACTCTGTCGGGGGTGCCCCTCGGGCTGCATCATCCCCAGGCCACTCGGGTCCGTCCCAGTGGCGTGTATCGTTCCTGCATCTATCTGAGTTTGCTTGTTCCCTCACATGAGTTACCTACAATTACCACATGCTTGTTGATACGTCTCCGTCGTATCTATAATTTTTGATTGTTCCATGCCAATATTCTACAACTTTTACATACTTTTGGCGACTTTTTATAGTATTTTTAGGACTAACATATTGATCCTGTGCCCAGTGCCAGTTCCTGTTTGTTGCATGTTTTTTGTTTCGCAGAAAATCCATATCAAACGAGTCCAAACGGGATAAAAACTGAAGGAGATTTTTTTGGAATATATGTGAATTTTGGGAAGTGGAATCAACACGAGACGATGCCCGAGGGCCCACGAGGGTGAGGGGCACGCGCCAGGGGGTCAGGCGTGCCCTGGGCCCTCATGGCCACTTCGTAAGGCGGTTGGGGCCCTTCTTTCGCCGCAATAAAGCCAATATATCCGGATAAAATCGTGTCCAAATTTTAGCCCAATCGGAGTTACGAATCTCCGGGAATTTAAGAAATGGTGAAAGGGCAGAATCGGGGAACGCAGAAGTAGAGAGAGACAGAGAGACAGATCCAATCTCGGAGGGGCTCTCGCCCCTCCCATGCCATGGAAGTCAAGGACCAGAGGCGAAACCCTTCTCCCATCTAGGGAGAAGGTCAAGGAAGAATAAGAAGAAGGGGGTCCTCTCCCCCTCTCTCCCGGTGGCGCCGGAACGCCGCCGGGGCCATCATCATCACCACAATCTATACCAACATCTCCATCATCTTCACTAACATCTTCATCAACTTCCCCCATCTATCTACAGTGGTCCACTCTCCCGCAACCCGCTGTAACCTCTACTTGAACATGGTGGTTTATGCTTCATATTATTATCCAATGATGTGTTGCCATCCTATGATGTCTGAGTAGATTTTCATTGTCCTATCGGTAATTGGTGAATTGCTATGATTTGTTTAATTTGCTTGTGGTTATGTTGTTATCCTTTTGTGCCCATCATATGAGCTTGTGCGTGGATCACACCATAGGGTTAGTTGTATTTTGATAGGACTATGTATTGGAGGGTGAGGGAGTCCTGGATTAGGGGGTGTCCGAATGGCCAGACTATAACCTTCGGCCGGACTCCTGGACTATGAAGATACAAGATTGAAGACTTCGTCCCGTGTCCGGATGGGACTTTCCTTGGCGTGGAAGGCAAGCTTGGCGATACGGATATGTAGATCTCCTCCCATTGTAACCGACTCTGTGTAACCCTAGCCCTCTCCGGTGTCTATATAAACCGGAGGGTTTTAGTCCGTAGGAAGAACAACAATCATACCATAGACTAGCTTCTAGGGTTTAGCATCTCTGATCTCGTGGTAGATCTACTCTTGTACTACCCATATCATCAATATTAATCAAGCAGGAGTAGGGTTTTACCTCCATCGAGAGGGCCCGAACCTGGGTACAAACATCGTGTCCCTTGTCTCATGTTACCATCCGCCTAGACGCACAGATTCGGGACCCCTACCCGAGATCCGCCGGTTTTGACACCGACATTGGTGCTTTCATTGAGAGTTCCTCTGTGTCGTCACCTTTAGGCATGATGGCTCCTCGATCATCAACAATGATGCGGTCCAGGTGAGACTTTTCTCCCTGCAGATCTTCAGATTCGCGGCTTTGCATGCGGGCAATTAAGCAGGCCATCCGAGCAGATCGAAGCTACGCCCCTGCCATTAGGGTCAGATTTGGAAGTTTGAACTACACGGCTGACATCCGCGGAGACTTGATCTTCGATGGATTCGAGCCACAGACAAGCGCGCCGCACTGTCACGATGGGCATGATCTAGCTCTTCCGCCGAACAGTGCCCTGGAGGCCGCACCATGTCCACTCCGACCCTTAGCTCGGAGCCGACTGTGCCAATCGAGGACGGGTGGCTGGACACCGCCTCGGGGGCTGCAATCTCTACGGCGATCGAGCCGAACACCAGCCTTGTCCTTTGCGAAGCTCGTGACTCCAAGGTGTCGGACTCCTCTTTGGACTTCGAACCTTCGCGCCCCGCCAATCGAATCCGATTGGCGCCGATCATGGAGTTTGCCGCGACATCTTTTCAAAGACTTTCGCCCTTGGCGACATCCTGAATTCACAAAAGTCCTCTCTTTATCGGGAGAGCCTGGTCGGACTATGGTCAGCAAGGTTGGGATGCGACGACGAAGAAATTCAAAGCCCACCCACCACCCACTTCAGAGCCACTTTATCGATGATCTAACCGACATGCTCGACTTCGACTCAAGACATCGACGGTATGGACGCCGATGCAGAGAGCGACCAAGAACCAAAGCCTATAGGACACTTTGGAAGGCCACCTCGTCGATGACATATACATGGTGGACTCCCCAAAAGAGGGAAGGGCGATGGAACAACGGAGGATGACCCCTCCAAGAAGCAGCCTAAGCGTCGGCGTCAGCGGCACCGCTCTAAATCCCGCCAAAGCAAAAACAACGATTCCGGCATGGGAGATAATAACACCCGGACAAAGGTCAAGACAACCCCTCCAACAGATTCAGCACATGAGGATGGAGAAGCCAGCCTCATGAGAGAGTGGCGCATGAGAGGTAGAGGATGATAATTACATGCCTCCCTCCGAAGACGAGGCAAGCCTCGACGACGACGAATTTGTCGTGCCTGAGGATCCCGTCGAACAAGAGCGTTTCAGACGCAGGCTTATGGCCCACGGCGAGCTGCCTCAAGAAAAAACAGCAATAGCTTAGAGCTGACCAAGACTTGCTAGCCGACAGATGGACTGAAGTCCTTGCGTCAAGAGTACTGAACTCGAGCGCCTCCAAGAGCTACCCAAAGTGCAGGCTGCTACCCCGATTAGAGGAGGAAGCACCTAAACCTACATCACTAGCGCACGACGCGGCCGACCGGCCACCTCGTGGCCGCGACAGAGAGGCCTCTCGACCCTCCACTCAAGCCACACCCCCGCGTCGCTCCAAAAATAACAAGGCACGGGGAAATGTGCCAGACCTGCGAGATATATTGGAGGACAAGGCAAGGCAAACAAGATCGATCTATGGATCGCGTGGGCGCCCCACAACACGTGACGATAACCGTCATGCCGGATATGGCAATTCCGGCCGGGCCGAACACAGTAGACAAAGCTCATTTGAGCTACGTCGTGATATAGCCCAATCTGAGGCGCCAAGACACCCACTATGCTTCACAGATGAAGTAATGGATCATCAAATCCCCGAGGGTTTCAAACCCGTAAACATCGAATCATACGATGGCACAACAAATCCTGCGGTATGGATCAAGGATTATCTCCTTCATATCCACATGGCCCACGGTGATGATCTACACGCCATCAAATACGTCCCACTCAAGGTTAAAGGACCAGCTCGGCATTGGCTTAACAGCTTGCCAGCAGAGTCAATTGGTTGTTGGGAGGACCTGGAAGCCGCATTCCTTGACAATTTCCAGGGCACCTATCTGCGACCACCGATCGCGATGACCTAAGCCACATAATTCAGCAGCCGAGGAATCGGCGGACAATTCGGACACGGTTCCTAACTAAGAAAAATCAAATAGTCGATCGTCCGGACGCAGAGGCCCTCGAGCCTTCAAACATAACATCTGTGATTTAATGGCTTGCCCGCACCTAGGACAGAAAAGCCAAATCCATGGCAGCCCTCACAACACTCATGACCCGCTTTTGCGCGGGAGAAGACAGCTGGCTAGCTCGTAGTAATAACATGACCAAGAGTCCTGGTAATTCGGATACCAAGGACAACAATGGCAGGTCGTGTCGCAACAAGCACAAGCGCCGCATTAACAGCGATAGTGTTGAGGATACAGCAGTTAATGCCGGATTCAGAGGCTCTAAACCCAGTCAGCGGAAAAGCCATTTAAAAGAAATACTCCGGGCCAGTCCAGTTTGGACCGAATACTCGATCGCTCGTGCCAGATACACGGCACCCCCGAAAAACCAGCCAACCACACCAACAGGGATTGTTGGGTGTTCAAGCAGGCAGGCAAGTTAAATGCCGAAAACAATGACAAGGGGCTGTATAGCGATGACGAGGAGGAGCCCCAGCCGCCGAACAAAAGGGGACAAAAGGGCTTTGTCACAGCCCTAGAATTGCTTGACATTAGTTGCATTAAGGCATTCATGTCATCATGTTAATTTCCATGAAAATTGAAATGGGGATTTGTGAAACCCTCAGAATCACTTTTGGAAATGACCTAAATAAAAATCGCTCCAAAAAGGTCCAAGAAAATGCTCATGTGGCCCTCTGAAAATATTGGACAGAGTTAACAATCTAACCAATATTTTTAGGATCTCATAAGTAATTATTTTGGGCATTTGGAATTAATACGGTAAATATTTGTCTTGGATATATATTACTATGTATATAAAATATTGTCCAAAATTGTGCCCTTTTGTTGAGGAGCTTTGGAATAATATAGTTAGCTCCTGCAAAATTGGCATAATTAAATAAATTGATTTAGTATTTTATTTAAATCAAAACAGATGTCGAAAATTAGAAAACATAAATAAAAGGGATGCTTACAGCTTTACCTAGCGCCCAACCGCCCAGCCTCTCTTTCCCCCCTCCCCTGCGGCCGCCCGGGTTGGCCCAGCCCACCACCGCCTCCTCCTGTCGTCTTCCTCGCGCCCGGTGGGCAGCAGCGTGGCGTGCGGCACCGCCAAGCCACGCCACCTCCACCCCACTGCCTGGCCTCCCGACCTCCTTGCGATGCCACGCCTCCCGATCCTCCTGGCTCTCTCTCTCTCTCCTCGAACGCCTCCCTCTCCTCTGCTCCCTCCTCTCGCCCGGACCGAGCGGCCTCGCCGCCACTCGCCGTTGCCATGCCACCGCCACCCCTCTCCTCTCCAACGCCCGAGCTCCATGGCCCGCTCTCGCCTCCCGCCGTCCCACTCAACCGAGAGGCCCCGAGGCGCCGCCCGCCGTTCTTTTCCCCTCGGACCCGCGATCGCCGCCCGCCTCGACTCGCCCGTCGCGGGCGTCCCGAGCCCCTCGAGCTACCCTGCCGCCTCCGTGAGCGCCCGCTTCACCCCTCTTCCCCGGCCTCTCCGCGTCCTCTAGGCCATAGCTGCACGGACACCGAGCTCCGGCCGCCGCCGAAGCTCGACGCCGGCGAGACTCCGGCCGCCCCCACACCTCCCGTTGGTCCCCCTAGATGCGCGGGATCAAGGGCTCCCCACGGTGCCCTCCGCCGCACTTTTAGCCACCGGAGGAGCAACCCATGGCGCCTCGCCCGCGTTCGACGTCGCCAAGCGTCAAGCCGCCGGATGGCGATGACCCTTTGACCGGGGTTTGACCACCCGGGTCATCGACATCTGGGCCCGCCCGTCTGCTTAACTACCCCCCGCTTACACATGGGCCCCACGCCTTAATTAATCATTGTTTATTTTCTGTTAAGATTAGCACTAACTGGGTGGACCCCACGTGTCAAGATTGACTTCGACAAGTCGGTGTTGACGGTCCCACCTGTCATCCACCCAACCCAGCTCGAGTCATCGACCAGTGGACCCCACTGGTCAGGTTTGACTGGGGCGCCTAGTTGACCAGCGACGTCCACATCGACGTCAGTCGACGCAAATATATATTTTCTAGATTTAATTTAATTCAGTAAATTTCGAAAATACTCTAAACTTCTAAAATCATATAAATTCAACCGTAACTCGGATGGAAATAATTTATATATGAAAATGATCAGAAAAATATGAAGAATCTGTTTATGCCATGATCATGCATGTTTGAACAAGTTAACATCACTGAATAGGTTGAATCATGATTAGGTAAGTTATGAAATAGCATTTTGAGTTGAATTCAACCTTGTTTGAATCCCACTTCAACTAACTTGGAGTATTGTTGCATTAGGTAAATTCAGTACCTTAACATGATCATGCATCATATATGTGCATTGCATTGATTGTGCTCTCTTTTGTTTGCGGTAATTGTCCCTCTCGATAGATGATGTACCGACGATGAGTTCGATGACACCGATGAAGAACTATATCATCTTCGAAGTGCCGTGCAAGCAAAACCCCTTGTCATTCGATACAATCCCACTCTCTCGCTCCTGCTCTATTTTATCTGCATTAGGACAACAACGACTCATGTGTTACTTGCTGCGGTAGCTGAACCCCTTGATCCTTTGCATGACTGTCATTCCACAAGAATTAGATGAAACCCACTAGTATGAGTAGGAATTGTTTGAGCCATGTTGTGCCTACTCATTTATGCTTGTTTGTCATGCCTGCTACTGCTTAGAGTTGAGTCGGGTCTGATTCATCGGGAATGAATTGGAATTGTTATGAACATGTCCTATCGTGTGTGAGCTAAGTGTGTGAACACGATTTGGTAAAGGTAGCGGTGAGAGGCCATGTAGAAGTACATGGTGGGTTGTCTCATTGCAGCCGTCCTCAGGAACTGAGTTCTGTGTTTGTGATCCATGAAACAGTTACTACCACGCATTGGGATCCTTAATTGACCCTCTCGGCTTCTTAACCACCCTTGTCCTCATCAAGGAGTTGCAAGTAGTTTCGTGTTTGTAGCATCTTTGGGGCATATAACGCTGACCTTAGGGGTGGGTTGTGTTGCGGTAGGCACCGTGGCCCGTGTACCGAGTGCCCGTTTGGTATCTCGGGAACCCTGCACACATCGTTCGGGGCTGTATGGGAAACCTCGGCGGACTCCTGCGGATGGAACCCGAATAGGCGATAAACCCGGACTAGGGACTTGAGTGTTTAGGTAGGCTGTGGCCGACACCCACGTTGGGCTTCAGCGTGAAGGTTGCCGAGTACATGTCGTAAACGGCGGTAAGTGGTGAGAGCGTGTGAAGAAGTACACCCTGCAGGTTAAATATGATCTATTGAATAGCCGTGTCCACGGAGAAGGACTTCTGGGTTGCCTATATCAGTTCATAGACAAGTGAAAGTGGATACTCTAAAATGCGCAAGATAAGCGTGAGTGCTATGGATGGCGTTCTCGTGAGGGAGACGGAGCGGATCCATAGTGGTGTATTGCCATGGTGAATATGTGGACTCGTGTGCGCCACCTCAAAAGAGTTGCTTGCGATCGTAGTTCGTGATAGCCACCGAGTCAAAGCTGGCTTGCTGCGGTCAAACTCCACCACCCCTTTTGATAATGATGCATATGTAGTTAGATCTGATGTAAGTCTTGCTTGAGTACAATTGTACTCACGCTTTGCTTATTTTATGTTTTGCGAGAGACGTCGGTCTCGCTAGTAGTTCCGCTTGGACTTGACGCTTAGCTTGTTACCTCAGCTACGATCTTGTGCCCTCGGCAGATCTCGGTAGATAGTCGCTTCTCAGCCTTTTTCATTTATAGTTGTGCGTACTCGGACATGTTTAGCTTCCGCTTGTGCTTTGACTTGTATGCTCGAGTGTTGGGTCATGAGACCCATGTTTGTAATATCTCGCTCTTGAGCCTAATGTATTATATCTGAGTCGTAGAGTTATGTTGTGATGCCACGTCGTATTTACACATATTGAGCATATTGTGTGTATGTTTGAAATGCTTGGTATGTGTGGGATCCGACAAACTAGTTGTTTATCCTTGGCAGCCTCTCATATGGGGAAATGTAGTCTCGTGCCTCCGAGCGATAGTAGTCCGCTGCCCGGTTCACGGAGTCCTGCTAGCCCAAAGACTACTGCTTGGACACTTGACTGGCCGGCATGTGATTCATTTCGTTCCTATGTCTGTCCTTCGGGAAATGTCACGCGGTGATACTTGGAGTCCTGCCTAGCTGCTACAGCCCGGATACCGGAGTCCTGTTAGCCCAGTGCTACAGCCCAAGTTCATACGTTGATGACCGACATGCTCGAGGTGTTTCATGTATGCCTGTCCCCATAGGTTAGTGCCACTTTGGGTTCACGACTAGCCATGTCGGCCCGGGTTCTTTGTCATGTGGATGCTAGCGACACTATCATATACGTGAGCCAAAAGACGCAAACGGTCCCGGGCCATGGTAAGGCGACACCGTGGAATACCGTCGCGTGAGGCCACAAAGTGATATGAGGTGTTACCAGCTAGGTCGATGTGACTTGGAATCGGGGTCTGACAGCGTTGGTATCGAGCCTGATCGCTGAGGATTACCAAGCCAAACTGGTGAAGTTGTGTCTAGAAATGCTTTAGTTATGTAAGGAATTGATTGTGGAAGGAACGTAAGGCTCTTTTACTCCTTATACCTCATGGCCTTCTGATCTGAGTCATCCTCTTCTCTTCTACGGGGTTTAAGAACTAGGCTTCTCATCTATCTATTAGGATGACGTGTTGCTAATCCGTAGACCTTTAAGATTGTTGGTCTTAATCCCCAGTTCAGTTCCTACTACTCCTGTATGATAACTGTTGATCCCAGAATCTTGTTATGATGTTGTTGAGTGGTTTTGCCACCATTCTTGCAGGATGTCTCAACTCATTTTGAGCATTTACAGCCGTTATGCTGTCCGAGTCATCCCAGGTCTCTAAATAGTCTGATGCATTTGCAAATTCTTTCCTTCCGTTCCCGATGACCTTTTGGCCAGATTAAGCACACTAACCAGTCAGTCGAGGTACTCCATTGCCTCGACACATATGTTGGAACTATTATTATGACCCTAGGTGTTTAGGAAGTCACCTAGCAATTTAGCAATGCTTTTGTATCCCCAGTGTGATGATTCTGGCCATCATTTTCGAAAGCATCCCGTGATGCCATTTAGTAGTAGGTATTCTACTCCTGGGTTGCTGAACCCGAGATTCAACCTACTTCATGTTGCTAGTATTTGCTAGTGCCTTTAGGATATTAGTAACCTTTGCGATAGTCCTCAAGGTCCGTGGTATTTCCTTCCTCCAAATACTACGAACCGCTTATGGCAGAAGTTCCTTGTTGAACCAAAACATCACGATAAGAGTGCTCTTGAGGAGTTCTCCATTCATAACAGTGAATCTGCCAATACTACCTTTCCGCATGGGTTATCCGGAAGAAATGTTGAACTTTGCTCGACATACTAATCCATGCCTCCATAACTCGAAAAATTATATGTTCCTCTGAGTTGCTCTCTTAGATGCCTTCTGACCTTCATCTATCAATTGATAGCCAAGGGTATGTGTGCATTTGTGTTCATCGATGCATTTTATCCTTGTGGTCCGTCAAGCCATTCTATTCCGGAATGACTAGGAGAAACAAACTCCAGTACCTCATCCATTTCTAGGATTGGGTCAAAGTAGTTGTATCCCGCAGATCAAAATGCCAATTCAGCTTTTGATTCTGTTCTACCCTGAAGTATTGCCATCTTATGTAAAGAATGTCATGGGAATTGCACAACCTCCTAGGAATTCTTGATGCAGTGATACTTCTCATCATCATTGTTCATTTCTCGGTTCCGTGTTGATGCAACCGGAAAGCCGACAAGTGAATTGTGATGTGTGAAATCAATACCCCGAGCAACTTGTTGCTTGGTAGTGAATGGACCATATTCTCATTCTTAGCATGTTGGCTATTAAACCATCATCCTAAGACTGATCGTGCTACCTAGTCCTTATTTCTGGTGCACACTTCGATTGATGAGTTGGGATCTTGCCAAGTCCTCACTCATTTGATCATATCGTCTTGCCCTCAAAAGCAAGATTGTTCTCGAGCTTAGTAACATACCGGTGGTTCGTGACTTTCCAAATATCTTCTTGGAAGTGTTACCGGGTTGTTCCCTGACTGTTATGTTGAGCTCGTGATCAAGTTGGTTCCACGTGGACCACCCTTTCTCCAAGAATCTGTGTTGGATATTCCCGAGCTAGTTGGTTAAGCTAGACAATAACTTGGAGAGTTGGAAGATAAAAGCTTGCCTAACTTAGTTCGATCCAAAGGGATATTCTTGTGTAGTGTGTGTTGAAGAAAGATGATATCTTCATCGATTGGTCCCTGTGATCAGTTGTTGGACCTATCGTCCTACCAATTCTTTGATTTGAGTATGGGCCACTGTCAAGTCAAATCAGAACCAACGATATTCGTAATGTTGTCTTACTCGTGGTTACTCCTCGAGCATACCCATTACATCCTTGGTCCGACCAATGCTATCACCGTGTTCACATGATGGTGGAAGTCCAATGATATGGAAATTCCGATGAGTTCTTTGTTGAGCCCGTCGGTAGCATTTTGTCTCCCCATGAGTCATGTTGAGCATCAACCTAGTATTGGAAACTTGTGTAAGCAATGCCTTCGTGATCCGTTCATGAAGCCTATGCTTGGATGGAAGTAGTGACTTCCTCTAATTCATGCGCATCTGGTGTAGGTTGCCGCCATGAATTTGAGAAAGGTTGTTTTGTTTCCTCTGGAATCATCCCAAGTCAGTCATGCACGTGCGAGGTATTCTATGGCATGATGGACTGATCATCTTCATCTCATATGAATTCCATAGCACACCAAGCCACTGATTGATTTGTTCAAGGAGAAGAAGTTCCTTCCTAAGAGCTAATCCGGACTTGTGTAAGGACTTCGTTATCCGCAATGAAGGTTCCCAACCTGAACTCGGTAGTGTTTATTATAAGACTACTGTGTGGTCATGCTTGTCTAGGACAGCGTGTCCATGGGTTTGTAGCAGAACCAGCTCATGTTTTGGAGCTTGCTATCGTAGTTCATATCCCGAGAATCTCGCAACGCCATCTCGTCGAATTGTGTTGCAACCCTTCCTATCAGACATGATAAGTCTGAAATATCCTAACACCAACCAGATCTGAATCTCAGGCAGATATGATGGTTGGAACATTCGAACAGTTGCATTTCGTTCCCAGCTTGCACCGTCCTTGTGCTATCTCGCTACAGACTGTCTTCTTAGCAATTCTTGTCCAGGTCCAGGTTTATCTTCAACAGTGGATTTACCATGGGTCCCCCCCCCACCTCCGATGATAAGCAAATCATCCATTGCGTTGTCTTCAACAAGGTAGTCCACATCATCCATTCTAGTCCGGGTGTACTATTCCTTTGCACTCCGTCAAACGATCGTTGTGATTGCCTTTGGCTGGTATAAAAGGTTCCAATGATCTATGGATCAAAAGTAATTCTTTTTGCCACTTAAGGGAATAGTTCTTGCGTCACCTTTTCGAGGTGCCCCGCTATTGAACCATGGCAAATATTTTCTCTCCACCTTGACACCATCCATCATCTTCCTAAAGCGTGGAATCGTTGCCATCAATCAAACCCGTTGTTGTTCTTCCATCCCTCTCGATGTATTTTTGTGTCTCAACTCGAAATGTGTCTCCATCTCGGTCCGTGAGTTGATCATGTTTACTTGATCTTCATGAAGGTCGAATTATGTAGGGTTTCCCCTTCTTTCTGTTGTCGTGTCGGGTGAAGATCTCGAAGACGTCAAGGCTAAGATGATGGAATGAATCAACATCTTCGAGAAGGCAATTGGATCATGGACATTGTAATAGTTTGTGACCTCCCTTTTCCCCTTACCTCACGTCTTGAATCTCGGGGCGAGATTCTTGTTTAGTGGGGGTGAGTTGTCACAGCCCTAGAATTGCTTGACATTAGTTGCATTAAGGCATTCATGTCATCATGTTAATTTCCATGAAAATTGAAATGGGGATTTGTGAAACCCTCAGAATCACTTTTGGAAATGACCTAAATAAAAATCGCTCCAAAAAGGTCCAAGAAAATGCTCATGTGGCCCTCTGAAAATATTGGACAGAGTTAACAATCTAACCAATATTTTTAGGATCTCATAAGTAATTATTTTGGGCATTTGGAATTAATACGGTAAATATGAAGGAAATATGCCCTAGAGGCAATAATAAATGTTATTATTTATTTCCTTATATCATGATAAATGTTTATTATTCATGCTAGAATTGTATTAACCGGAAACATAATACATGTGTGAATACATAAACCTCAGAGTGTCACTAGTATGCCTCTACTTGACTAGCTCGTTGATCAAAGATGGTTATGTTTCCTAACCATGAACAAGGAGTTGTTATTTGATTAATGGGATCACATCATTGGTTGAATGATCTGATTGACATGACCCATTCCATTAGCATAGCACCTGATCGTATAGTTTGTTGCTAGTGCTTTTCTTCATGACTTATACATGTTCCTATGACTATGAGATTATGCAACTCCCGTTTGCCCGAGGAACACTTTGGGTGCTACCAAACGTCACAACGTAACTGGGTGATTATAAAGGTACATTACAGGTGTCTCCGAAGGTACATGTTGGGTTGGCATATTTGAGATTAGGATTTGTCACTCCGATTGTCGGAGAGGTATCTCTGGGCCCTCTCGGTAATGCTCATCACCTAAGCCTTGCAAGCATTGTAACTAATGAGTTAGTTATGAGATGATGTATTACGGAACGAGTAAAGAGACTTACCGTAACGAGATTGAACTAGGTATTGGATACCGACGATCGAATCTCGGGCAAGTAACATACCGATGACAAAGGGAACAACGATGTTGTTATGCGGTCGACCGATAAAGATCTTCGTAGAATATGTAGGAACCAATATGGGCATCCAGGTCCGCTATTGGTTATTGACCGAGAGGTGTCTCGGTCATGTCTACATAGTTCTCGAACCCGTAGGGTCCGCACGCTTAACGCTTCGATGGCGGTTACTATGAGTTTTATGATGTTGATGTACGAAGGTTGTTCGAGTCCCGGATGAGATCACGGACATGACGAGGAGTCTCAAATGGTCGAGACATAAAGATTGATATATTGGAAGCCTATGTTTGGACTCGGAATCACTCCGGGTGAAATTGGGAATTTTACTGAGTACAGGGTTTACTGGAACCCCGGGGTCAATGGGCCTTGATGGGCCTTAGTGGGAAAGAGAAAAGGGGCCCTATAGCTGGCGCAGCCTTCCCCTTCCCTAGTCCTATTAGGATTAGGAGAAGGGGTGGCGCCCTCTCTCCCCTCCTTGGTCAAACCCTAGTTGGACTAGGATTTGGGGGAATCCTACTCCTAGTAGGAGTAGGACACCCCGGTGCCTCCCTCCTGGCCGGCCAGCCCCTCCCTTCCCTCCTTTATATCAGGGGCAGGGGCACCCCATGACACACAAGTTGATCGATTAGATCGTTCCTTAGCCGTGTGCGGTGCCCCTTCCACCAGATTACACCTCGATCATACCGTGGCGGAGCTTAGGCGAAGCCCTGCGTCGGTGGAACATCATCATCGTCACCACGCCGTCGTCTTGACGAAACTCTCCTCAACACTCGGCTGGATCGGAGTTCGAGGGACGTCATCGAGCTGAGCGTGTGCAGAACTCGGAGGTGCCGTCGTTCGGTACTTGGATCGGTTGGATCGGGAAGAAGTACGACTACATCAACCGCGTTGTTATAACGCTTCGCTTTCGGTCTCACGAGTGCGTGGGCGGATACTCTATCCTCTCGTTGCTATGCCATCACCATGGTCTTGAGTGATCGTAGGAAAATTTTTGAAATTACTCGTTCCCCAACAAAGGCATCCGAGCCAGGTTTTATGCGTTGATGTCATATGCACGAGTAGAACACAAGTGAGTTGTGGGCGATACAAGTCATACTACCTACCAGCATGTCATACTTTGGTTCAGCGGTATTGTGAGATGAAGCGGCCGGACCGACATTACGCGTGACGCTTACGCGAGACTGGTTTCACCGCTGTGAGCACTTTCGTTGCTTAAAGGTGACCGCGGTGTCTGTCTCTCTCACTTTAGTTGAACTGAGTGTGGCTCGCCGGTCCTTGAGAAGGTTAAAACGGAGTCTATTTGACGAAGTATCGTTGTGGCTTTGATGCGTAGGTAAGAACGGTTCTTGCTCAGCCCGTAGCAGCCACGTAAAACTTGCAACAACAAAGTAGAGGACGTCTAACTTGTTTTTGCAGGGCATGTTGTGATGTGATATGGTCAAGACGTGATGCTATATTTTATTGTATGAGATGATCATGTTTTGTAACCGAGTTATCGGCAACTGGCAGGAGCCATATGGTTGTCGCTTTATTGTATGAGATGCAAACGCCATGTAATTGCTTTACTTTATCACTAAGGAGTAGCGATAGTCGTAGAAGCAATAGTTGGCGAGACGACAAACGATGCTACGATGGAGATCAAGGTGTCGCGCCGGTGACGATGGTGATCATGACGGTGCTTCGGAGATGGAGATCACAAGCACAAGATGATGATGGCCATATCATATCACTTATATTGATTGCATGTGATGTTAATCCTTTATGCATCTTATTTTGCTTTGATTGACGGTAGCATTATAAGATGATCCCTTACTAAATTATCAAGAAGTGTTCTCCTGAGTATGCACCGTTATGAAAGTTCTTCGTCTTTGAGACACCACGTGATGATCGGGTGTGATAGGCTCTACGTTCAAATACAACGGTGCAAAACAGTTGCACACGCGAATACTCAGGTTATACTTGACGAGCTATGCATATAAGATATGACCTCGAACACGGAGACCGAAAGGTCGGCGTGAATCATATAGTAGATATGATCAACATATTGATGTTCACCATTGAAACTACTCCATCACACGTGATGATCGGTCATGGTGTAGTTGATATGGATCACGCAATCACTTAGAGAATTGGAGGATATTTTTCTAAGTGGGAGTTCTTAAGTAATATGATTAATTGAACTTTAATTCATCATGAACTTAGTCCCGTAGTATTTTGCAAATTATGTTGTAGATCAATAAGCTCGCGTTGTTGCTTCCCTAAGTTTTTATATGTGTTCCTAGAAAATTGTATTGAAAAATGTTAGTAGCAATGATGCGGATTTGATCCGTGATCTGAGGTTTATCCTCATTGCTGCAGAAGAATTATGTCCTTAATACACCGCTAGGTGACAGACCTATTGCAGGAGCGGATCTGAGGCGTTATGAGCGTTTGGCCAGCTCAATATGATGACTACTTGATAGTTTAGTGCACCATGCTTAACGGCTTAGAATCGGGACTTCAAAGGCGTTTTGAGCGTCATGGACCATATGAGATGTTCCAGGAATTGAAGTTAATATTTCAAGCAAATACCCGAGTTGAGAGATATGAAGTCTCCAACAAGTTCTATAGCTAAAAGATGGAGGAGAATCGCTCAACTAGTGAGCATGTGCTCAGATTATCCGAGTACTTCAATCGCTTGAATCAAGTGGGAGTTAATCTTCCGGATAAGATAGTGATTGACAGAATTCTCTAGTCACCATCACCAAGTTAGTAGAACTTCGTGATGAACTATAATATGCAAGGGATGACAAAAGAAATTCCCAAGCTCTTCGTGATGCTAAAATCGACGAAGGTAGAAATCAAGAAAAGAGCATCAAGTGTTGATGATTGACAAGACCACTAGTCTCAAGGAAAAGAGCAAAGGGAAGAAGGGAACTTCAAAAGAACGGCAAGCAAGTTGCTACTCGGTGAAGAAGCCCAAGTCTGGACCTAAGCACGAGACTAAGTGCTTTTGCTGCAATGGAACTGGTCCTTTGAAGCGGAACTACCCCAAGTATTTGGCGGATAAGAAGGATGGCAAAGTGAACAAAGGTATATTTGATATACAGATTATTGATGTGTATTATACTAGTGTTAAGTAGCAACCCCTCGGTATTTGATACTGGTTCGGTTGCTAAGAGTAGTAACTTCAAGCGGGAGTTGAAGAATGAACAGAAACTAGTTGAAGGGAAGTGACGATGAGTGTTGGAAGTAGTTCCAAGATTGATATGATCATCATCGCACACTCCCTATACTTTCGGGATTAGTGTGGAACCTAAATAAGTGTTATTTGGTGTTGAGCATAAATATGATTTGATCATGTTTATTGCAATACGATTATTCATTTAAGTAAGAGAATAAATTGTTGTTCATTTACATGAATAAAACCTTATATGGTTACACACCCAATGAAAATGGTTCATTGGATCTCGATCATAGTGATACACATATTCATAACATTGAAACCAAAAGATGCAAAGTTAATAATGATAGTGCAACTTATTTGTGGCACTTGCCGTTTAGGTCATATTGGTGTAAAGCGCATGAAGAAAACTCCATGCTTGATGGACTTTTGGAATCACTTGATTATGAATCATTTGATGCTTGCGAACCGTGCCTTTTGGGCAAGATGACTAAAACTCCGTTCTCGGAACAATGGAACAAGCTACTTGACTTATTGGGAATAATACATACCGATGTATGCGATCCAATGAGTGTTGATGCTCGTGGCAAGTATCATTATTTTCGACCTTCACAAGATGATTTGAGAAGATATGGGTATATCTACTTGATGAAACATAAAGTCTGAAATAGTTGAAAGGTTCAAAGAATTTCAGAGTGAAGTGGAAAATCATCGCAACAAGAAAATAAAGTTTCTGCGATCTGATCGTGGAGACGAATATTTGAGTTCTGAGTTTGGTCTTCAATGAAAACAATGTGGAATAGTTTCACAGCTCACGCCACCGGAACACCACAACGTTATGGTGTGTCCGAGCGTCAGAACCGTACTTTATTTTGATATGGTGCGATCTATGACGTATCTTACCGATTTACCACTATCGTTTTGGGGTTATGCATTAGAGACAGCTGCATTCACGTTTAATAGGGCAACCATCTAAATCCGTTGAGATGACACCGTATGAACTATGGTTTAGCGATAAACCTAAGCTGTCGTTTCTTAAAGTTTGGAGTTGTGATGCTTATGTGAAAAAGTTTTCACCGATAAGCTCGAACCCAAATCGAGAAATCGTCTTCATAGAATACCCAAAGGCAACTATTGGGTACACCTTCTATCACAGATCCGAAGGCAAGTTTTTCGTTGCTAAGATGGATCCTTTCTAGAGAAGAAGTTTCTCTCGAAAGAAGTGAGTGGGAGGAAAGTAGAACTTGATGAGGTAATTGTACCTTCTCCCTTATTGGAAAGTAGTTCATCACGTAAATCAGTTCCAAGATTCCTACACCAATTAGTGAGGAAGTTAATGATGATGATCATGAAACTTCAGATCAAGTTGCTACCAAACCTCGTAGGTCTTCGAGTAAGATCCGCACCAGTGTGGTACGGTAATCCTATTCTAAAAGTCATGTTACTAGACCATGATGAACCTACGAACTATGAGGAAGCGATGATGAGCCCAGATTCCGCGAAATGGTATTGAGACCATGAAATCTGAGATGGGATCCATGTATGAGAACAAAGTATGGACTTTGGTTGACTTGCCCGATGATCGGCAAGCCATTGAGAATAAATGGATCTTCAAGAGGAAGACGGACACTGATAGTAGTGTTACTATCTACAAAGCTCGACTTGTCGCAAAAAGGTTTTTGACAAGTTCAAGGTGTTGACTACAATGAGATTTTCTCAATTGTAGCGATGCTTAAGTCTGTCTGAATCATGTTAGCAATTGCCACATTTTATGAAATCTGGCAAATGGATGTCAAAACTACATTCTATAATGGATTTATTAAAGAAGAGTTGTATATGATGCAACCGAAGGTTTTGTCAATCCTAAAGGAGCTAACAAAATGTGCAAGCTCCAATGATCCATCTATGGACTGGTGCAAGCATCTCGGAGTTGGAATAAGCGCTTTGATAGTGTGATCAAAGCATATGGTTTTATCTGAGACTTTTGGAGAAGCCTGTATTTACAAGAAAGTGAGTGGGAGCACTACAGCATTTCGATAAGTATATGTGAATGACATATTGTTGATCGAAATAATGTAGAATTATTCGCAAAGCATAAAGGAGTGTTTGAAAGGAGTTTTTCAAAGAAAGACCTCGGTGAAGCTGATTACATATTGAGCATCAAGATCTATAGAGATAGATCAAAGACGCTTGATAAGTTTTTCAATGAATACATACCTTGACAAGATTTTGAAGTAGTTCAAAATGGAACAGTCAAAGAAAGAGTTCTTGCCTGTGTTACAAGGTGTGAGATTGAGTAAGACTCAAAACCCGACCACGGCAGAAGATAGAAAGAGAATGAAAGTCATTCCTATGCATCAGCCATAGGTTCTATAAAGTATGTCATGTTGTGTACCAGATCTATTGCATACCCTACCACTAAGATTGGCAAGGAGTGCAATAGAGATCTAGGAGTAGATCAATGGACAGCGGTCAAAATTATCCTTAGTAGAATAAGGATATGTTTCTCGATTATGGAAGTGAAAAAGGTTCGTCGTAAAAGGTTACGTCGATGCAAGTTTTAAACACTAATCTAGATGACTCTGAGTCTCAATCTAGATACATATTGAAAGTGGGAGCAATTAGCTAGAGTAGCTCCGCAAGAGCATTGTACACATAGAAATTTGCAAAATACTTACGGCTCTGAATGTGATGCACCGTTGACTAAAATTATCTCACAAGCAAAACATGATCACACCTTAGTACTCTTTGGGTGTTAATCACATAGCGATGTGAACTAGATTATCTGACTCTAGTAAACCCTTTGGGTGTTGGTCACATGTCGATGTGAACTATGGGTGTTAACCACATATAGATGTGAACTATTGATGTTAAATCACATGGCGATGTGAACTAGATTATTGACTCTAGTGCAAGTGGGAGATGAAGGAAATATGCCCTAGAGGCAATAATAAATGTTATTATTTATTTCCTTATATCATGATAAATGTTTATTATTCATGCTAGAATTGTATTAACCGGAAACATAATACATGTGTGAATACATAAACCTACAGAGTGTCACTAGTATGCCTCTACTTGACTAGCTCGTTGATCAAAGATGGTTATGTTTCCTAACCATGAACAAGGAGTTGTTATTTGATTAATGGGATCACATCATTGGTTGAATGATCTGATTGACATGACCCATTCCATTAGCATAGCACCTGATCGTATAGTTTGTTGCTAGTGCTTTTCTTCATGACTTATACATGTTCCTATGACTATGAGATTATGCAACTCCCGTTTGCCGAGGAACACTTTGGTGCTACCAAGCGTCACAACGAATCGGGTGATTATAAAGGTACATTACAGGTGTCTCCGAAGGTACATGTTGGGTTGGCATATTTGAGATTAGGATTTGTCACTCCGATTGTCGGAGAGGTATCTCTGGGCCCTCTCGGTAATGCTCATCACCTAAGCCTTGCAAGCATTGTAACTAATGAGTTAGTTATGAGATGATGTATTACGGAACGAGTAAAGAGACTTACGGTAGCGAGATTGAACTAGGTATTGGATACCGACGATCGAATCTCGGGCAAGTAACATACCGATGACAAAGGGAACAACGATGTTGTTATGCGGTCGACCGATAAAGATCTTCGAGAATATGTAGGAACCAATATGGGCATCCAGGTCCGCTATTGGTTATTGACCGAGAGGTGTCTCGGTCATGTCTACATAGTTCTCGAACCCGTAGGGTCCGCACGCTTAACGTTCGATGACGCTTACTATGAGTTTTATGATGTTGATGTACGAAGGTTGTTCGAGTCCCGGATGAGATCACGGACATGACGAGGAGTCTCGAAATGGTCGAGACATAAAGATTGATATATTGGAAGCCTATGTTTGGACTCGGAATCACTCCGGGTGAAATTGGGAATTTTACCGAGCAGGGGTTACTGGAACCCCGGGGTCAATGGGCCTTGATGGGCCTTAGTGGGAAAGAGAAAGGGGCCCTATAGCTGGCGCAGCCTTCCCCTTCCCTAGTCCTATTAGGATTAGGAGAAGGGGTGGCGCCTCTCTCCCTCCCTTGGTCAAACCCTAGTTGGACTAGGATTTGGGGGAATCCTACTCCTAGTAGGAGTAGGACACCCCGTGCGCCTCCCTCCTGGCCGCCAGCCCCTCCCTTCCCTCCTTTATATACAGGGGCAGGGGCACCCCATGACACACAAGTTGATCGATTAGATCGTTCCTTAGCCGTGTGCGGTGCCCCTTCCACCAGATTACACCTCGATCATACCGTGGCGGAGCTTAGGCGAAGCCCTGCGTCGGTGGAACATCATCATCGTCACCACGCCGTCGTCTTGACGAAACTCTCCTCAACACTCGGCTGGATCGGAGTTCGAGGGACGTCATCGAGCTGAGCGTGTGCAGAACTCGGAGGTGCCGTGCGTTCGGTACTTGGATCGGTTGGATCGGGAAGAAGTGCGACTACATCAACAGCGTTGTTATAACGCTTCGCTTTCGGTCTCACGAGTGCGTGGGCGGATACTCTATCCTCTCGTTGCTATGCCATCACCATGGTCTTGAGTGATCGTAGGAAAATTTTTGAAATTACTACGTTCCCCAACAAAATATTTGTCTTGGATATATATTACTATGTATATAAAATATTGTCCAAAATTGTGCCCTTTTGTTGAGGAGCTCTGGAATAATATAGTTAGCTCCTGCAAAAATTGGCATAATTAAATAAATTGATTTAGTATTTTATTTAAATCAAAACAGATGTCAGGAAATTAGAAAACAGAAATAAAAAGGGATGCTTACCTGGCTTACCTAGCGCCCGAACCGGCCCAGCCTCTCTTTTCCCCCCCTCCCCTGCCGGCCGGCCCGGTTGGCCCAGCCCACCACCGCCTCCTCCTGTCGTCTTCCTCGCGCCCGGTGGGCAGCAGCGTGGCCGACAGCGGCACCGCCACGCCACGCGCCACCTCCACCCTGCCTGCTGGCCTCCCGACCTCCTTGCGATGCCACGCGCCTCCCGATCCTCCGGCTCTCTCTCACTCTCTCCTCGAACGCCTCCCTCTCCTCTGCTCCCTCCCTCTCGCCTGGGACCGAGCGGCCTCGTCGCCACTGCCGCTGTTCGCCCGCATGCCACCGCCACCCCCTCTCCTCTCCAACGCGCCCCGAGCTCCGCAGCGCCGCTCTCGCCCTCCCCGCCGTCCCACTCAACCGGAGAGGCCCCGAGGCGCCGCCCCGCCGTTCTTTTCCCCCTCGGACCCGCCGATCGCCGCCGCCTCGACTCGCCGTCGCCGGAGCGTCCCCGAGCCCCTGAGCTACCCTGCCGCCTCCCTGTGAGCGCCCGCTTCGATTTCCCCTCTTCCCCGGCCTCTCCGCGTCCTCTAGGCCATAGCTGCACGGACACCGAGCTCCGGCCGCCGCCGAAGCTCGACGCCGGCGAGACTCCGGCCGCCCCCACACCTCCCGTTGGTCCCCCTAGATGCGCGGGATCAAGGGCTTCCCCCTGGTGCCCTCCGCCGCACTTTTAGCCACCGGAGGAGCAACCCCGCGGCGCTCCGCCGCGTTCGACGTCGCCGGCGTCAAGCCGCCGGTGGCGATGACCCTTTTGACCGGGGGTTTGACCACCCCGGGTCACTGACATGCGGGCCCCGCCCGGCTTAACTACCCCCTGACCCGCTTACACATGGGCCCCACGCCCTTAATTAATCATTGTTTATTTTCTGTTAAGATTAGCACTAATCTGGGTGGACCCCACGTGTCAGCATTGACTTCGACAAGTCAGTGTTGACCGGTCCCACCTGTCATCCACCCAACCCAGCTCTGAGTCACTGACCAGTGGACCCCACTGGTCAGGTTTGACCTGGGGCGCCCAGTTGACCACGACGTCACATCGACGTCGGTCGACGCAAATATATATTTTCTAGATTTAATTTAATTCAGAAATTTCAAAAATACTCTAAACTTCTAAAAATCATATAAATTCAACCGTAACTCGGATGGAAATAATTTATATATGAAAAATGATCAGAAAAATATGAAGAATCTGTTTATGCCATGATCATGCATGTTTGAACAAGTTAACATCACTGAATAGGTTGAATCATGATTAGGGTAAGTTATGAAATAGCATTTTGAGCTGGAATTCAACCTTGTTTGAATCCCACTTCAACTAACTTGGAGTATTGTTGCATTAGGTAAATTCAGTACCTTAACATGATCATGCATCATATATGTGCATTGCATTGATTGTGCTCTCTTTTGTTTGCCGGTAATTGTCCCCTCTCGATAGATGATGTACCGACGATGAGTTCGATGACACCGATGAAGAACTATATCATCTTCAGAAGTGCCAGGCAAGCAAAACCCCCTTGTCATTCCGATACAATCCCACTCTCTCGCTCCTGCTCTATTTTACTGCATTAGGACAACAACGACTCATGTGTTACTTGCTGCGGTAGCTGAACCCCTTGATCCTTTGCATGACCTGTCATTCCACAGTAATTAGATGAAACCCACTAGTATGAGTAGGAATTGTTTGAGCCATGTTGTGCCTACTCATTTATGCTTGTTTGTCATGCCTGCTACTGCTTAGAGTTGAGTCGGGTCTGATTCATCGGGAATGAATTGGAATTGTTATGAACATGTCCTATCGTGTGTGAGCTAAGTGTGTGAACACGATTTGGTAAAGGTAGCGGTGAGAGGCCATGTAGAAGTACATGGTGGGTTGTCTCATTGCAGCCGTCCTCGAACCGAGTTCTGTGTTTGTGATCCATGAAACAGTTACTACCACGCATTGGGATCCTTAATTGACCCTCTCGGCTTCTTAACCACCCTTGTCCTCGGTCCGGGAGTTGCAAGTAGTTTCGTG
This sequence comes from Aegilops longissima, assembly GCA_021605205.1. NCBI lineage: Eukaryota > Viridiplantae > Streptophyta > Magnoliopsida > Poales > Poaceae > Aegilops > Aegilops longissima. The sequence goes on from CM038677.1 coordinate 278,142,376, forward strand.
TTTGTAGCATGTCAATGGCGACGCAACGCTGACCTTAGGGGTGGGTTGTGTTGCGGTAGGCACCGTGGCCCTGTGTACCGAGTGCCCGTTTGGTATCTCGGGAACCCCGCACACATCGTTCGGGGCTGTATGGGAAACCTCGGCGGACTCCTGCGGATGGAACCCGAATAGGCGATAAACCTGGACTAGGGACTTGAGTGTTTAGGTAGGCTGTGGCCGACACCCACGTTGGGCTTCAGCGTGAAGGTTGCAGAGTACATGTCGTGTAAACGGCGGTAAGTGGTGAGAGCGTGTGTGAAGAAGTACACCCTGCAGGTTAAATATGATCTATTCAATAGCCGTGTCCACGGAGAAGGACTTCTGGGTTGCCTATATCAGTTCATAGACAAGTGAAAGTGGATACTCTAAAATGCGCAAGATAAGCGTGAGTGCTATGGATGGCGTTCTCGTAGGGAGACGGGAGCGGATCCATAGTGGTGTATTGCCATGGTGAATATGTGGACTCGTGTGCGCCACCTCAAAAGAGTTGCTTGCAGTCGTAGTTCAGGATAGCCACCGAGTCAAAGCTGGCTTGCTGCAGTCAAACTCCACCACCCCCTTTTGATAATGATGCATATGTAGTTAGATCTGATGTAAGTCTTGCTGAGTACAATTGTACTCACGTTTGCTTATTTTTATGTTTTGCAGAGAGACGTCAGTCTCGCTAGTAGTTCCGCTTGGACTTCGACGTTTAGCTTGTTACCTCAGCTACGATCTTGTGCCCTCGGCAGGATCTGGTAGATAGTCAGGCTTCTCAGCCTTTTTCATTTATAGTTGTGCGTACTCGGACATGTTTAGCTTCGCTTGTGCTTTGACTTGTATGCTCGAAAGTGTTGGGTCATGAGACCCATGTTTGTAATATCTCGCTCTTGAGCCTAATGTATTATATCTGAGTCGTAGAGTTATGTTGTGATGCCACGTCGTATTTACACATATTGAGCATACCGTGTATGTTTGAAATGCTTGGTATGTGTGGGATCCGACAAACTAGTTGTTTATCCTTGGCAGCCTCTCATATGGGAAATGTAGTCTCGTGCCTCCGGCGATAGTAGTCCGCTACTGCCGGTTCACGGAGTCCTGCTAGCCCAAACTACTGCTTGGACACTTGATTGGCGGCATGTGATTCATTTCGTTCCTATGTCTGTCCTTCGGGAAATGTCACGCGGTGATACTTGGAGTCCTGCCTAGCCTGCTACAGCCGGAATACCGGAGTCCTGTTAGCCCAGTGCTACAGCCCAAGTTCATACGTTGATGACCGACATGCTCGAGGTGTTTCATGTATGCTGTCCCCATAGGTTAGTGCCACTTTGGGTTCACGACTAGCCATGTCGGCCCGGTTCTTTGTCATGTGGATGCTAGCGACACTATCATATCGTGAGCCAAAAGACGCCAAACGGTCCCGGGCCATGGTAAGGCGACACCCGTGGAATACCGTGCGTGAGGCCACAAAGTGATATGAGGTGTTACCAGCTAGGTCGATGTGACTTGGAATCGGGGTCCTGACAGGCTTCCCCCCACAAGTGCGGACGGTGAACATGATATACGCAACCCACATACCCAAAAGGGAGCGGAAGCGTGCACTCATGGACGTATATGGGTTGGAGCCAGTCGCCCCAAAGTTCAACCCATGGTCCTCCTGCCCGATCACTTCTGATCGAAGGGACCACCCCACTAGCATCCATCATGTCGGATTCGCCGCATTGGTTCTAGACCCAATCATTGAGGGATTTCACCTCACTAGAGTCCTTATGGACGGCGACAGCAGCCTGAACCTGCTTTATCAGGATACAGTGCGAAAAATGGGCATAGATCCTCAAGGATTAAACCCACAAAGACGACCTTTAAAGGCGTCATACCAGTGTAGAGGCCAACTGCAGGATCGGTTACACTAGAGGTGGTCTTGGATCCCGGATAATTTCCGAGCGAGGAGTTAATCTTCGACATAGTCCCGTTCCGTAGTGGCTATCACGCACTGCTCGGACGAACTGCATTCGCAAAGTTCAATGCGGTGCCGCACTATGCATACCTCAAGCTCAAGATGCCAGGCCCTCGAGGAGTCATTACGGTCAATGGAAACACCGAACACTCTCTTCGAACGGAGGAGCACACGGCGGCCCTCGTGGCGGAAGTACAAAGCAGCCTCTCAAGGAAATTCTCGAGTCCGGCTATTAAACGTCCGGACACTGTCAAGCGCGCCCGGAGTAACCTACAACAAAACCGCCTGGCACGTTCCGAGCATGCGTAGCAATGCGGCCCCAACCCCAGCCCTCGCGAAATTGCGAAACCAGTACTACGCGTACATAATTACGCTCTGGAAATACCATGGGCATAGGGGGAGGGGCACGACCACGGCATGCCCAAAATGCAGCTCAACCGCACTAGGGGCTCCTGATTTTGTCATTCTTTTTTTTCTTACTTTCAGGAATCCACTCTCCGGAAGGCCTGTCCGGCAGTACAATCTCCGGACACACGATGCAACAGCCAGGGAGGCAGAAAGCTACGTCGAGCGTCCAGGTGGTCTCTATAACGAGCAATATACTTGTTTCACATATGATCCCGCAGCTCGCCCCTAGAGGGGGACATGTCAAATAGTCCCATCTCTTGCTTATCGCACTATTTGTATTGGCCTGCTTTTACCGCAGACTTTTCGAATAAACAATACATAGCTTTTGTCTATTATTGCATTCCTTTTTTATGTAAATATGTTCAGTTATGACATTATGCAACCATACACTTTGGTACGGCCAATACACGAGGGCTTCGTGCTCGAATATGGTGTGAGAAGTCCGAACACTCTCATGAGTCGTCACCCGAACTTATAGCATTATATGCATCGGCTCCGAATCATGTCTTGGGTTAATAGTTGGGTTTGCCCAGCTCCCATGTTTTGGTACCTTACGTTTCGTTATATCGGCTAAGGTAGCGCTGGGAGAACCACTGCGATTGTGCCCCGGTTGAGCTGGGCTAAGCACCTCAGTGGAGAAAGCTAAAACTGACTGTCATGATAGGGCGAGAGCTGGTCGCTGTTCGAGAGGCTTTCGAGTCCCTAGAGACTTATGCCACTTGGAGCGAGGAGTCGGCTTTGTCCGGCCTAGGCGTGGATAGCGCCACGAACTCGGTCTTCCAAATACTAGGGGCTTCGCTGAAATTTAAAATTATAGAATTCTATGGCTAAGTGAGAGTGTTCAGGCATTATAGTACGATTGCCTTGTTCGTTGTGTTGAGCGCCTCCCTCTAAGGACCCAAGAATGGGAAAAAGAGCGCTCAAGTTTATCCCGAACACCCCAGCACTCGTGGCACGGGGGCAGAAGCCGACGACTCGCCATCTCTCAAATTTAATAAACGGCCACACAGAAGGTAATATTTTAAATTCAAAAGCGTTGCTTAGCGCATATGAACAAGTTTTCAGCGTACAAGATCACAAATGCGAGTTTACTCAAAAATTACATCTTTGGAACATTCACCCGCCACAAGGCGGGCACCCTTCAGGACGCCCTCATAATACATCTCGGGCTTGCGATGCTCCTTGCCTGCGGTGGCCCATCTGTCACGAGCTTCTCAGCATCCATCTTGCCCCAGTGCACTTTAACATGGGCAAGGGCCCTACGGGCACCTTCGATGCATATGGAGCGCTTGATGACTTCAAGCCATGGACAAGCATCCACCAGCCGCCTCACCAGCCCGAAGTAGCTCCCAGGCATGGCCTCCCCAGGCCACAGCCGGACTATGAGACCCTTCATGGCCTGTTCGGCCACCTTATGGAGCTCGACCAGCTGCTTCAGCTGGTCGCTCAAGGGCACCGGGTGTCCGGCCTCAACGTACTGGGACCAGAACACCTTCCCAGTCGAGCTCCCCTCCTCGGCCCGGTAGAATGCGGCAGCGTTGAAAGTGCAACTATCCCTAGGTGGTTTTGGTAATTCATAACAACATATAGCTCATTGAGCTAATGCTATTCCAAGACTATTATTTCAGGAAAGCTCAATGAATGGCATGGCATGGATGATGAAAGTGGATCCCTCAAAATACTAAGGACAAAGGATTGGCTCAAGCTCAAAAGCTCAAGACTCTTCATTTTACATTTTAGTGATCCAAGATCACATTGAGTCTATAGGAAAATCCAATACCATTAAGAAGGGATGAGGTGTTGCTTAATGAGCCTCTTGCTTCATGTGCTTAGTGATATGCTCCAAAACCCTCAACTACTTTCCCACAACCACAAATGACCTAAACCTAAAGCCAAAATCGGTCACACCGATTCTTTCTATCCGGCGCCACCGATTCCAAAAGTCAAAGCCACTGCCACAAACCCTAAGCAAATCGATCTTACCGATAGGGATCTCGGTCTCGCCGAGATGGGGTTGCAATCTCTCTGTTTCCCTTCGTAACGTTTCGGTCTAACCGAAGTGAGCGATCGGTCCCACCGAGATTGCAATGTAAACTCTCTGTTTCCTTTTTGTAACATTTCGTTCTCACCGAAAAGAGCAAATCGGTCCCACCGAGTTTACGTGACCAACTCTCTGGAAAGCTTATTACCAAATCGGTCTCACCAAGTTTGTGTAATCGGTCTCACCGAGATAACGTTATGCCCTAACCCTAACCGAATCGGCCTCACCGAGATGCATGTCAGTCCCACCGAAAATCACTAACGGTCACTAGGTTTACTTAATCGGTCCGACCGAGTTTAACGATTCGGTCCCACCGAGTTTGGTAAATTGTGTGTAACAGTTAGATTTTGTGTGGAGGCTATATATACCCCTCCACCTCCTCTTCATTCGTGGAGAGAGCCATCAGAACGAACCTACACTTCCAACTTACCATTTCTGAGAGAGAACCACCTACTCATGTGTTGAGGCCAAGATATTCCATTCCTACCATATGAATCTTGATCTCTAGCCTTCCCCAAGTTGCTTTCCACTCAAACCCTCTTTCCACTAGATCCAAAACCTATGAGAGAGAGTTGAGTGTTGGGGAGACTATCATTTGAAGGACAAGAGCAAGGAGTTCATCATCAACGCACCATTTGTTACTTCTTGGAGAGTGGTGTCTCCAAGATTGGCTAGGTGTCACTTGGGAGCCTCCGACAAGATTGTGGAGTTGAACCAAGGAGTTTGTAAGGGCAAGGAGATCGCCTACTTCATGAAGATCTACCGCTAGTGAGGCAAGTCCTTCGTGGGCGACGGCCATGGTGGGATAGACAAGGTTGCTTCTTCGTGGACCCTTCGTGGGTGGAGCCCTCCTGGACTCGCGCAGCCGTTACCCTTCATGGGTTGAAGTCTCCATCAACGTGGATGTACGATAGCACCACCTATCGGAACCACGCCAAAAACATCCGTGTCTCCAATTGCGTTTGAATCCTCCAAACCCTTCCCCTTACTTTCTTGCAAGTTGCATGCTTTAATTTCCGCTGCCTATACACTCTTTGCATGCTTGCTTGAATTGTGTGATGATTGCTTGACTTGTCCTAAAATAGCTAAAATCTACCAAACTCTAAAATTGGGAAAAGGTTAAGTTTTTATTGGTCAAGTAGTCTAATCAAACCCCCCCTCTAGACATACTTCAAGGTCCTACAATTGGTATCAGAGCTTTGGTCTCCATTTTCTTTGATTTCCATAGCTTTTGGTGGTCATAGCCTTGGTTTCACAACCTAGGAGAGTATGGCGTCCAGCGAGGGAAATTATCACCGTAGAGGTCCTTACTTTGATGGTACTAATTTTGCTAGTTGGAAGCATAAGATGAAAATGCATATTGTTGGACATAACCCCGCCGTTTGGGCAATTATTTGTATTGGCTTGCAAGGTGAATTCTTCGATGGGAGAGAACCGAACCGTGAAGCTAATGCGGAAGAATTGAAGATGCTGCAATACAACGCTCAAGCATGTGACATCATCTTCAACGGATTGTGCCCCGAAGAATTCAACAAAATCAGCCGTCTTGAGAATGCAAAGGAAATTTGGGATACTTTGATTGATATGCATGAAGGTACCGAGTCCGTCAAGGAATCCAAGTAGGATGTGCTCCAAAGTCAGCTTGACAAGTTCAAAATGAAGGATGGTGAAGGTGTCGCTGAAATGTACTCTAGAATTGCTCTTATCACTAATGAGATTGCCGGCTTAGGGAGTGAAGAGATGACCGACAAATTCATCATCAAGAAAATCCTAAGAGCATTGGATGGAAAGTATGATACCGTGTGCACATTGATCCAAATGATGCCAAACCACAAAGATCTCAAGCCAACGGAAGTCATTGGAAGGATTGTTGCTCATGAGATGTCACTCAAGGATAAGGAGGAACTTCACAACAAGTCAAGTGGTGCTTACAAAGCCTCAAGTGAAGCCCCCACATCATCAAGTGATAAACCAACCTTCAATTAAGAATTGATCTTAATGGTGAAGAACTTCAACAAATTGTACAAAAGTAGAAGCAAAGAAAGAAGCTCCAAGTCAAGGTCTTACAATGACAAGAGATCTTCTAGTCGAGAGCGCAATTGCTACAATTGTGGGAGACCCGGACACTACTCCAATGAGTGTACGGCACCCTACAAAAGAAGAGAAGATTCTCCAAGAAGAAGGAGCAAAAGAGAAGAATCACCACCAAGAGAGAGGAGGAGTAGAGATGATCATTATGAACGAAGACCCTCACGGAGAAGTAAGGATTCGGAAAGAAAGGACAAGTCATCAAGGAGCTACACAAAACGAAGACATCAAGCTCATGTTGGTGAATGGGTTTCCGGCTCCGACTCCGACAATCACTCCGTGAGAAGCTATCACTCCGACTCCGAATATACTCAAGATGAAGGTGTTGCCGGTCTAGCACTTATGTCAACCAACTCCTACGACATATTTGACTCACCAAATGAAGGTGTTGGAAGATGCTTCATGGCCAAAGGTCCAAAGGTAACACATCCCGAGTATGTTGATTTTAATAGTGATGAAGATGACTTGCTTGTGGATGATGATTTACTTGTTGACAACTCTAGTGATGAATACTATGATGAAACATCAATTAATCATGCTAATCAAACGAATGACAATTATATGGAGAAAATTGAGCTTCTAACTAAATAACTAAACACTCTTAAGTTGGCTCATGAAACTATCTTCGAAGATCATCGAGAACTTTTAAGGGCTCATGAGAAGTTACGCTTTGAAAAGCTCAATCTTGAGCAAGAGCATGAGTTCTTAAAGGCAATCAATGATGATCTTACAAGAAAAGTTCTTCTTACATTGCCAAGCGTTTACTCTTATCTACTTACATGCCTCAAGTCAAGTCTGGTAACAAGTACAAGAAAGATACTTCCTCTAGTAGTAACAATAATAATGTCAAATCCAATGTTGTTGCTTCTAGTAGTTCTCTTGATTCCACTAATGATTCTCTTAGCCAAGTTACACTTGAGCAAGAAAATAGTTTATTGAAGGGAATTATAGAAAAGGAGTTTACAAGAGCCTTGCGGGAGTAAGCAATTCGAGGAAATTGTACGCAAGCAAGGAAGGCACCGGAAGAATCAAGGTGTTGGTTTTGAGCGAAAGTTCAACGCCAATGGAGTTGAGTGGGAAGAAGATCAATACCCCAAGACAAAGTTTGTTCCTCAACAAGAGAAGTATGATCCTACTTCCTTCAAGGGACACAAGCTCAAGATGATCTTCCACCACAAGACCCCAAGAACAAAGGCAAGGACAAGCTTCAAGAAGAGATTGATGCATTTGAAGAAGCACCTAAAGCCTCGTTCAAGTGGGTCCCCAAGACTACGCCAAGTTCTACTTCATCAAGTACAACTACAACTCCAAGGATTCCCATCAAGATGATGTGGATCCCAAGAAGAAGAACTAGAGAGTTCTTGAGGGTGACTCCGCCAACATTCTTCACTCATATCATTTTGGCAAGAACAAGTGCAATCAACTTTCACATCTTGCACTAGTTCAAGGAGTCACAAACCCTCATGTTGGTAAGGCAAGGGACAAGGTAACCTAATGTTTTCATGGACATCATCTTGTGTGTGCATCACTCTATGTCTATGGATATTCTTGTTTGTTCCTTGTGGGACTAACCCATGTAGGCAAGTTGAAAGTGCAACTCACTCCAAAGGATTGCTCCAAATGATCTACATCAACATTGAGCATCTACATCTTCAACACCTACATGAAGTCATCATCGATAAAACCCATGGTTAGTTCATCCCTCTAAGGGGGGATCTCACATCTGAGTCAAAGCGACTCTAATGGTGTGAACACATTAATGCATTATGTAAAAGTGGTAACCCCACTTGAGCTTAAACGATGAGTATGACCTATGATCAAATGTTCTCATTTGACTCCTAAGTCAATATACTCATATATAGATGACCTAGTCATCGCCAATTGCTTGATAGTTGCTAAAATTGGTTGTGCATGATTTGCCACATATTTCAATTGCCATCTTATTGTGCGAGCATGTTGGTGCATATTTTACTCATTCAAGGACATCCACTTGTTGTTTTGTTTGTTTGGATTCTTTTCTTTGTGCCAAGTGGATGGACAAGAATGCCTAAGAACCTTCTTTAGCTATCTATGCTTTTCTCGTCTCAAACTCTATTCATGCTACATCACAAAATTTGATCAAGTCAGATTCGAACCACTCTATGTGAGGAGCACTCGGAGTACCCGATTCGTCATAGACTTAAACTTCCAAAACCTCTTAGTCATTCTCGGTCTGACCGATCCTTCCATTTCGGTCCTACCGAGATCATCAAGTTGATCTGAGTTTTCAATCTCGGTGCAACCGATTTGAACTTTTCGGTCTCACCGATTTGCTGCAACTGAACACAGTTATGCATCTCGGTGCCACCGAGTTGTTCCACTCGGTCACACCGACAGGGTCAAGCTATATATAGCCACGGGCAAAATTTTGGAAATTTCTCCGAAACCCTTTGCCCGCGCAACAGCTCGCTCTGCTATCGTGGTCTCCGGATCGTCTCCTTGTCACCAGCAGCCTCCTGTCGCTGGTCTCCGCCGCCGTCAACGGATTTCGTCCCCGACATTGCCGCCGTAGCAAGTCCACCGCCAAGTTAGGGTATGGACTTAATCTTTGTGCTATCCACGTCTGATTCCTGGCACATTGTTTTCATATAGAGTCTTGCCTCGATTGAAACTCTTCTATCCAGCCAAAGTAGTTCATAGATTAGATGTGATTCAAATTTTTAGGGTTAGGTTTCCGCCGAAACCATCTCGGACCCACCGAGTTGGAAAACTCGGTCTCATCGATTTGGCTTATGCCATTGCACTAGTGACTCTCGGTCTGACCGAGAATTACTAATTAGTGCAACCGATTTGAGGATTTTGTGAAACCCTAGAAGTCTCGGTACCACCGAACTTAAACTCGGTCCAACCGAGATCATCAGTTTAGGTTCCAAAACTGCTTCGGTATTACCGAGTTTGAAAATCGGTGGATCCGAAATGCTTTCTGTGGAAAACTAAGACTGAACTTTTGAGTCATTCTTTTGCAAAAACCTCTGCATTTTGTGATGCTCTTCTTTTCTATCTCATCTATAACTCTTCTCAGGGTCAGCAGTCAGCTTTTGCAGTATGTCTGATCAAAGAGACAGCCAGAACAGGTCAGAAGAGCAGATGGACTAGAGTGAGGGCACTAGTCCCTCAACTTCAGATGAAGGGAGCAGAAGTACTCCTAGCAATTTGCCTAAGGCTGCAACTAGGCAAAGGAGGAAAAGAACTTCAGATTCAGAGGATGAAGATTACAAAGCTGAGGAAGATGAGGCTACTTCCAAGAAAGAGGTGCTCAAGAAGGAATATGGCTCATCAAAGAATACAAAGCCAGGCATGAAGACCAAAAGGCCTGCAGGAATACAACCAATGTCCAAAGCCATAGTGTCTACACAAGCTTCTTTGGAAACCCAACCCAAAGAACCAGCTGCTGCAGAAGGGAAGAAAAGAAAGGAAAGGGTCAAGAAGACCATGGCCAGAGTTGTTGGTCAACCTTCCATGATGGAAGAGAAAGAGCTTGCTGCTCCAGCTCCAAAGGCACCAAAGCTTATGGGTGATGCTATTAGATCAAGGGCTGCCACGTCTAAGCCCAAGGAAGCACCCAAAGCTGCCTCCAAGGCCAAGTCTGCACCAAAGAGGAATACCAGGAGTATTCCAGCTGCTGAGAAGAACAAGGCCCCAAAGCTCGAGGATGCCGATGAGGAAGATGAAGAAGGACAAGTTCTGAGGAAGCTCAAGCCCAAGATACCAGACCACAATGATGCCCATCCTGTGGCTGAGGACATGAGAATCAGGAAGGATTCAGGGCTGAGACTTTGGAGAATGGAAGATCCATATGCTTAAAGAAAAAGAACTGTTGTTGACTATAGGTTCCACACAAAGGAACAACAGGACTTCTATGAAACAATTCTGTTGGAAAAGAAGCCCATATTATGTGACATGAGGTGGGTTGACTGGAAATTCATCAAGGAAAATGAACAGCACTATCCTGGAGTGCAACACAGCTTTATTGCTTGTGGAGTTGCAGATTTTGTTGGACAGAAGTTCACCAACTGGAATGATGAGCTTATCATGCAGTTCTACTCCACATCACACTTTTACCCAGATGGAAGAATAGTTTGGATGTCTGAAGGTACAAGGTACCAGTCCAGTATTGAAGAATGGGCAAGTCTGATCAATGCCCCCAAGGAGAATGAGGATGACCTAGACATTTATGCAAAGAAGAAGATGGGTCACAATTCAATGGCTCACATGTACAAGGAAATTCCAGACAAGGCATTAGAGACTCACAAGTTTGGATCAGTTCACTTTCTGCTTGCCGGGGTTGCCAACCATAAATTGGATTCGAGGCACACTTTGTTGCCCAAGTCCGTAACCATAACATGATCGAGGGCATGCCATCAACATGTTGCATGTGTTTGATGTGCCACGAAGTTCAAAGTCATGAGCCTGATCATTGAAAGAATCAAGAGGACTGCAGCAGATCAGAAGAGGAGCTGTGGATATGCACCTCAGATTCAAGAATTGATAAACTCAAAGATGGGCACAGGAAAATATCAGTTGGATAAGTAACACTTTCCACTTTATCCAGACTTTGAGGACAATGAGGTTGTCATGAATGAAGATGATCCACAATCAGTTCATGCTCAGGAGAAGAAGGAGAAGGCAAAGAGGGACAAGGCTGCCAAGATGCCAACTCAAGAGGAGGCATCTGAGTATTTCTTGAAGAAGAAACATGAGCAGCTCGGATACTTAATAGCATCAACCCTGAGGATTGAGAAGGGATTGGCCACCCTCACTCAAAATCAGGAGAGCTTGGAGAGAATCATAGAACAAAAGTTCTATAACTTAGATGTGAAAGTAACTGAGATTCAGTTTGCAGTGGAGGAACTACAAGATGACATGCAGGAGAGGAAGGGCAAAACAACAACTGATGCATTTGCCAGACTGCCTAGAGCCCAGAGGTCATCTGTTGTGCCAGTTCCTGACACAAGAGCAACTTCATCTGCACCAGCTACAGCCTCAGTGCCACCAGCTACAGCACCTACATCAGCTCCAGCTCCATCTACTTCAACTGAAGCTTTCGTCCTCGGCGTTATCTGGACTCCACCACCAGAAGATCAAGCCTGAGAGTCGATCTAGCACTATGCATTCTCTATGAACTTTTTGGTAACTTGTTGCCAAAGGGGGAGAAAATGTATAGATCATAGGCTGCGAGAGAGAGAGTGTTCCTTTTGTTCTCTCTTGCTTTATTTGGTGCTTTTCAATATTTGTTTGCTTTTGGTTGAGATACTATGCTTGTGAGACATTGATGATCATGTGTTTGATCATAAGCTACACTTATGCATGCTTGATATTATCCTATCTATCTTATGTGATCACTCACTATGCTTGGTGATGAGTGCATGTACTCATTGTTTATTATTTTGAGCGCTCCACCAAGATGTATGTGACATGGAAGAGTAACAAATGAGCCTAATTCATTGTGCATTTGCAGTCCAAAGCAAATCTAAAACTATTCACAAATTTAGGGGGAGCTCTTGCTTATCACATACTTCTCAAAGCGACGATGTTATTTAAATTTTATTATCATTTGTCGAAGCTTTGATCTATATGTTGTCATGAATTACCAAAAAGGGGGAGATTGAAAGTGCAACTATCCCTAGGTGGTTTTGGTAATTCATAACAACATATAGCTCACTGAGCTAATGCTATTCCAAGACTATTATTTCAGGAAAGCTCAATGAATGGCGTGGCATGGATGATGAAAGTGGATCCCTCTAAATACTAAGGACAAAGGATTGGCTCAAGCTCAAAAGCTCAAGACTCTTCATTTTACATTTTAGTGATCCAAGATCACATTGAGTCTATAGGAAAAGCCAATACTATTAAGAAGGGATGAGGTGTTGCTTAATGAGCCTCTTGCTTCATGTGCTTAGTGATATGCTCCAAAACCCTCAACTACTTTCCCACATCCACAAATGACCTAAACCTAAAGCCAAAATCGGTCACACCGATTCTTTCTATCCGGCGCCACCGATTCCAAAAGTCATAGCCAGTGCCACAAACCCTAAGCAAATCGGTCTTACGATAGGGATCTCGGTCTCACCGAGATGGGGTTGCAATCTCTCTGCTTCCCTTCGTAACGCTTCGGTCTAACCAAGTGAGCGATCGGTCCCACTGAGATTGCAATGTAAACTCTCTGTTTCCTTTTGTAACATTTCGGTCTCACCGAAAAGAGCAAATCGGTCCCACCGAGTTTACCTGACCAACTCTCTGGAAAGCTTATTACCAAATCGGTCTCACCGAGTTTGTGTAATCGGTCTCACCGAGATTACGTTATGCCCTAACCCTAACCGAATCGGCCTCACCGAGATGCATGTCAGTCCCACCGAAAATCACTAACGGTCACTAGGTTTACTAAATCGGTCCGACCGAGTTTAACGATTCGGTCCCACCGAGTTTGGTAAATTGTGTGTAACGGTTAGATTTTGTGTGGAGGCTATATATACCCCTCCACCTCCTCTTCATTCGTGGAGAGAGCCATCAGAACGAACCTACACTTCCAACTTACCATTTCTGAGAGAGAACCACCTACTCATGTGTTGAGGCCAAGATATTCCATTCCTACCATATGAATCTTGATCTCTAGCCTTCCCCAAGTTGCTTTCCACTCAAACCCTCTTTCCACCAGATCCAAAACCTATGAGAGAGAGTTGAGTGTTGGGGAGACTATCATTTGAAGCACAAGAGCAAGGAGTTCATCATCAACGCACCATTTGTTACTTTTTGGAGAGTGGTGTCTCCTAGATTGGCTAGGTGTCACTTGGGAGCCTCCGACAAAATTGTGGAGTTGAACCAAGGAGTTTGTAAGGGCAAGGAGATCGCCTACTTCGTGAAGATCTACCGCTAGTGAGGCAAGACCTTCGTGGGCGACGACCATGGTGGGATAGACAAGGTTGCTTCTTCGTGGACCCTTCGTGGGTGGAGCCCTCCTGGACTTGCGCAGCCGTTACCCTTCGTGGGTTGAAGTCTCCATCAACGTGGATGTACGATAGCACCACCTATCGGAACCACGCCAAAAACATCCGTGTCTCCAATTGCGTTTGAATCCTCCAAACCCTTCCCCTTACTTTCTTTCAAGTTGCATGCTTTAATTTCCGCTACCTATACACTCTTTGCATGCTTGCTTGAATTGTGTGATGATTGCTTGACTTGTCCTAAAATAGCTAAAATCTAGCAAACTCTAAAATTGGGAAAAGGTTAAGTTTTTATTGGTCAAGTAGTCTAATCACCCCCCTCTAGACATACTTCAAGGTCCTACAATTGGTATCAGAGCTTTGTTCTCCATTTGCTTTGATTTCCATAGCTTTTGGTGTCATAGCCTTGGTTTCACAACCTAGGAGAGTATGGCGTCTAGCGAGGGAAATTATCACCGTAGAGGTCCTTACTTTGATGGTACTAATTTTGCTAGTTGGAAGCATAAGATGAAAATGCATATTCTTGGACATAACCCCGCCGTTTGGGCAATTATTTGTATTGGCTTGCAAGGTGAATTCTTCGATGGGAGAGAACCGAACCGTGAAGCTAATGCGGAAGAATTGAAGATGCTGCAATACAACGCTCAAGCATGTGACATCATCTTCAACGGATTGTGCCCGAAGAATTCAACAAAATCAGCCGTCTTGAGAATGCAAAGGAAATTTGGGATACTTTGATTGATATGCATGAAGGTACCGAGTCCGTCAAGGAATCCAAGTTGGATGTGCTCCAAAGTCAGCTTGATAAGTTCAAAATGAAGGATGGTGAAGGTGTCGCTGAAATGTACTCTAGGCTTGATCTTATCACAAATGAGATTGCCGGCTTAGGGAGTGAAGAGATGACCGACAAATTCATCATCAAGAAAATCCTAAGAGCATTGGATGGAAAGTATGATACCGTGTGCACATTGATCCCAATGATGCCAAACTACAAAGATCTCAAGCCAACGGAAGTCATTGGAAGGATTGTTGCTCATGAGATATCACTCAAGGATAAGGAGGAACTTCACAACAAGTCAAGTGATGCTTACAAAGCCTCAAGTGAAACCCCCACATCATCAAGTGATAAACCAACCTTCAATTAAGAATTGAGCTTACTGGTGAAGAACTTCAACAAATTCTACAAAAGTAGAAGCAAAGAAAGAAGCTCCAAGTCAAGGTCTTACAATGACAAGAGATCTTCTAGTCGAGAGCGCAATTGCTACAATTGTGGGAGACCCGGACACTACTCCAATGAGTGTACGGCACCCTACAAAAGAAGAGAAGATTCTCCAAGAAGAAGGAGCAAAAGAGAAGAATCACCACCAAGAGAGAGGAGGAGTAGAGATGATCGTTATGAAGGAAGACCCTCACGGAGAAGTAAGTATTCGGAAAGAAAGGACAAGTCATCAAGGAGCTACACAAAACGAAGACATCAAGCTCATGTTGGTGAATGGGTTTCCGGCTCCGACTCCTACAATCACTCCGAGAGAAGCTATCACTCCGACTCCGAATATACTCAAGATGAAGGTGTTGCCGGTCTAGCACTTATGTCAACCAACTCCTACGACATATTTGACTCACCAAATGAAGGTGTTGGAAGATGCTTCATGGCCAAAGGTCCAAAGGTAACACATCCCGAGTATGTTGATTTTAATAGTGATGAAGATGACTTGCTTGTGGATGATGATTTACTAGTTGACAACTCTAGTGATGAATACTATGATGAAACATCAATTAATCATGCTAATCAAACGAATGACAATTATATGGAGAAAATTGAGCTTATAACTAAATAACTAAACACTCTTAAGTTGGCTCATGAAACTATCTTCGAAGATCATCGAGAACTTTTAAGGGCTCATGAGAAGTTACGCTTTGAAAAGCTCAATCTTGAGCAAGAGCATGAGTTCTTAAAGGCAATCAATGATGATCTTCGCAAGAAAAGTTCTTCTTACATTGCCAAGCGTTTACTCTTATCTACTTACATGCCTCAAGTCAAGTCTAGTAACAAGTACAAGAAAGATACTTCCTCTAGTAGTAACAATAATAATGTCAAATCCAATGTTGTTGCTTCTAGTAGTTCTCTTGATTCCACTAATGATTCTCTTAGCCAAGTTACACTTGAGCAAGAAAATAGTTTATTGAAGGGAATTATAGAGAAAGGAGTTTACAAGAGCCTTGCCGGGAGTAAGCAATTCGAGGAAATTGTACGCAAGCAAGGAAGGCACCGGAAGAATCAAGGTGTTGGTTTTGAACGAAAGTTCAACGCCAATGGAGTTGAGTGGAAGAAGATCAATACCCCAAGACAAAGTTTGTTCCTCAACAAGAGAAGTATGATCCTACTTCCTTCAAGGGGACACAAGCTCAAGATGATCTTCCACCACAAGACCCCAAGAACATAGGCGGGGACAAGCTTCAAGAAGAGATTGATGCATTTGAAGAAGCACCTAAAGCCTCGTTCAAGTGGGTCCCCAAGACTACGTCAAGTTCTAATTCATCAAGTACAACTACAACTCCAAGGATTCCCATCAAGATGATGTGGATCCCGAAGAAGAAGAACTAGAGAGTTCTTGAGGGTGACTCCGCCAACATTCTTCACTCATATCATTTTGGCAAGAACAAGTGCAATCAACTTTCACATCTTGCACTAGTTCAAGGAGTCACAAACCCTCATGTTGGTAAGGCAAGGGACAAGGTAACCTAATGTTTTCATGGACATCATCTTGTGTGTGCATCACTCTATGTCTATGGATATTCTTGTTTGTTCCTTGTGGGACTAACCCATGTAGGCAAGTTGAAAGTGCAACTCACTCCAAAGGATTGCTCCAAATGATCTACATCAACATTGAGCATCTACATCTTCAACACCTACATGAATTCATCATCGACAAAACCCAAGGTTAGTTCATCCCTCTAAGGGGGGATCTCACATCTAGGGGGAGCTTAACTCTAAGAATTTAGTCAAAGCAACTCTAATGGTGTGAACACATTAATGCATTATGTAAAAGTGGTAACCCCACTTGAGCTTAAACGATGAGTATGACCTATGACCAAATGTTCTCATTTGACTCCTAAGTCAATATACTCATATATGGATGACCTAGTCATCGCCAATTGCTTGATAGTTGCTAAAATTGGTTGTGCATGCTTTGCCACATATTTCAATTGCCATCTTATTGTGTGAGCATGTTGGTGCATATTTTACTCATTCAAGGACATCCACTTGTTGTTTTGTTTGTTTGGATTCTTTTCTTTGTGCCAAGTGGATGGACAAGAATGCCTAAGAACCTTCTTTAGCTATCTATGCTTTTCTCGTCTCAAACTCTATTCATGCTACATCACAAAATTTGATCAAGTCAGATTCGAACCACTCTGTGTGAGGAGCACTCGGAGTCCCCGATTCATCATAGACTTAAACTTCCAAAACCTCTTAGTGATTATCGGTCTGACCGATCCTTCCATTTCGGTCCTACCGAGATCATCAAGTTGATCTGAGTTTTCAATCTCGGTGCAACCGATTTGAACTTTTCGGTCTCACCGATTTGCTGCAACTGAACACAGTTATGCATCTCGGTGCCACCGAGTTTTTGGACAAGAGCCTGGAGCTCTTGCTGCACCTCCGCCACCCTGCCTCCTGCTTCTCTCGCTCGGTGCGCTCCATGGCCGCATTGTCTACGGCCTTGGACAACGCTTCCTTCAGGGTCGCCACCTCGGTTGTGGCCCCTGTAATACTCACGTTGGTCCTGTCATTTTTTGCAACCACATCTTTTTTATATACTTACATAAGGTATTACTTACCTTCCTTGTCCCCGAGCTGCTTCTTGGCAAGGCCGAGCTCGTCCTCGGACCGCTCGATGCTCTGCTTCAATGCATCGACCTCCGCAGCCAAGATGTGGCGAGAGGTCAAGAAGCAAGAGCCTGCATTCCCATATTGACATACTTATGTTAGACTCCTGCATATATCTTTTGATCCTCGCCCGGCTTTTCTTTCCTAACACCAAACTGAGCATCGAGGGCTACCGTCTATGCGGTAATATTTTGCATATCTTAAATACATACCTCAAAGCCTCGTTAGAAGGCTGGCACATGCTTCAGTCAGCCCGCTCTTGGCGGACTGAACCTTCTGGATCACCACACTCATAATAGTGCGGTGCTCCTCGTCGAGGGTGGCGCCGCTAAGCACCTCGAGCAAATTATCCGTTGCCCCCGGTTGGACGGAGGTCACCGGCGTCGTAGGCTTGCCCTTCTTACTAGGGGGCTGCCTGCCGGATTCCGGAACCGTTGAAGGATCCGGTGTGGTGTCCGGCTCAGGGCCGGATTTGGAGCCCTTGGGGGTTTTGTCCCCTTTGCGCCTGGAGTCCGGGAGGTCGCCTTGTGGCGCCTCCAGGACCACCTCCTCCTGGCTTGGACCCTTTTGGGACTCCACCTCGGCATCATCCGCAGCGCGAGGGGAGGAAGCGGCCGGAAGTGAAGTGTTATTCACATCCAACGAGCTTAAGGAGCCGCTCGACGACACACCGACCTGGGCTCAGGGCGGACTGCATGATTATATTCGGCGTCAGAAGATACTGTGCAACAAAGGAACACCATGAGTTATTCTGGTATCCGGTACTTACGATTTTGCTAGGGGCTTGGCCCTGGATGGCCACTCCTCTTCGCCGTCGTCGGCGTTGGTGGAGTAGTCCGGAGGAAGGGTCCTTCCCTTCTTGTACCCTCCCCCCCCCTGTGGGGGCGGCCTTCCTTTTCTTCTCTCCCACCGCTGGGGGAGAGACCTCTTTTTCCTCCTCCTCATTTTCGCGGGAGGAGTCCGCCTCGGAGTCATCGGACGATGAGTCCGACACCACCAGGTGCCGGGAACTCCTTCGAGTTCCCGTGGCCTTCTTCTTGGCCTTTTTCTCCGGCACCATGTAAGGTGCCGGAACCAGCAGGTGTCAAGCGGGCATCCGCTGGGTCTTCGGGCAAGGGAGCCAGACTGTCAATCTGCCCGGACGTGTTCTGCCAATCCTGTCAAAGGTAAGGGAGTTTAGATCCCGCATAAAGTCAAACTATGAAAAACAAGTACCATGTAAAGGGTAAAATAGCTTACCGCGTTGGCTTGATGCTGCGCGCTGAATCCGCGATCCTCGGTAGCGGATGCGGGAGCCTCGGCGCCCTTGAACAACACCTTCCAGCGCTCTTTATACGTGAGTGTCAAGAGCCTGCTCAGGGTTCGGTGTTGTGCCGGATCAAACTCCCACAAGCTGAAAGCCCGTTGTTGGCACGGGAGGATCCGGCGGATGAGCATGATCTGAACTACGTTGACGAGTTTGAGCTTCTTGCTCACCAGGTTTTGGACGCAGGTTTGGAGTCCGGTGAGGTCTTCCGAATTACCCCACGACAGGCCCGTCTCGTTCTAGGAGGTGAGCCTTGTGGGGATGCCAGATCGGAATTCGGGGGCCGCTGCCCATTCAGGGTCACACGGCTCGGTGATGTAGAACCACCCCGATTGCCACCCCTTTATGGTCTCTACGAAGGAGCCCTCGAGCCATAGGACGTTGGGCATCTTGCCCACCATGGCACCCCCGCACTCCGCTTGGCGGCCGCCCACTACCTTCGGCTTGACATTGAAGGTCTTCAGCCATAAGCCGAAGTGGGGCTGGATGCAGAGGAAGGCCTCGCACGCCGAGATGTTGAGGATGAAGTTTGGGGCAAGATCGTGGAAATCCAGGCCGTAGTAGAACATGAGCCCACGGACAAATGGGTGAAGTGGGAAGCCTAGTCCGTGGAGGAAATGGGTGAGGAACACCACCCTCTCATCGGGCCTAGGGGTGGGGATGAGCTGCCCCTTGTCTGGGAGCCGGTGCGCGATGTCATTGGACAAGTATCCGGCTTTCCTCAGCTTCTTGATGTGTCCCTCCGTGACGGAGGAGACCATCCACTTGCCCCCCGCTCCGGACATTGCTGGAGAAGGTTGAGGTGGGATGTGCGGACTTGGGCGCTAGAGCTCGAGTGCACGAAAATGGACAAGCAAAGGAGGAAGAATGTAGCGACCCGACACGAATGGATCAAGTCTCTGTGCTTTCGTGTCATCCCTGGGTATGCTGACACACACAGTACTCGAAGGATTTATAACAGAGGTAAATCACATGTATAATGTAGCGTAAATACTATTACCTCAATCCAAAATATAGCGGAAGCAACAAGGTTGTGGATTCCCATCAACACCAACGGCAAAGTTGAGTATAGGAAATCGTAACCCTAACGTATCACTTACTCGTCGTCTGAAAAGTCTGCAACATGAAAAGTTGCAGCCCGAAAACGGGTCAGCACATGGAATATGTTGGCAATGGAACACATATAAAATAATGAATGATAAGCCTGTACTACATGCATATGTGGCTGGTGGAAAAGCTCTACGGTTACAGTTTTGCATAAAGCCAATTTTTCCCTACTGCAAAGGAATAAATTTGTTTAACTATCATGGTGGTTGTTAAACATTGAGAATGGTTGACAGCATCCTCAATCCCAATTAAAGGTACTCATTAAAAACCCAACAATATTAATTAGAGTAACATGATGAGATTCACATGATATTCAAGTACTAGATACTCAAGATGTCCATAACCGGGGACACGGCTAATCATGATTAGTTTATACACTCTGCAGAGGTTTGCGACTTTTCCCCACAAGACTCGATCGCCTCCGCTTGGTTTTCTCGCATCGCAGGGTGTTTGAGAAACGGATGACCGAGACATAGTCTTTCGAAGCGCTAGCACCTTACGATGGGTAGACCGTACACCTACATCCCTACATCTGCTAGTCCACCACTATAAGAGTTCGCACGACTTAGTCAACTATGCCAGAGCCCATAATGGCTTGTGGCTGCACACGAAGTTACTACTTTGAATAATCTCATGATCCCTTTGAGCCTGGGTGGCGGTCCGAAGAAAAACAGGCAAGTCCTGATGGAAACCAGGTGCCTCAATCCACCCAGATGTGTGTTTAAGTTGCCACCTTAAATAAACCATTAATTTAACAATCTCACATCTGTCATGGATACACTCACCCAATCCACGTCTACTAGCATAGCATGGCAAATAAGCAAACATAGAAGTAACTCCCAAGGGTTTGATGATAAAACAGGTAATAGCTACTACCTCAATCTACTTCCCATCCCACAATTTAATTAGATCCTAATCATGCAAGTGTTTGAGGATTGATCTAATGCATAAAAACTGGGTAGTAGAAAAGGTATGATCAAGTGTTACTTGCCTGCAAAGTTGATGAAGAAGATTCGCACTCAAAACTCTTGATAGCTCTACTCATCACACTCCGGTCAATCTATCGTAAGCAATCAATGGTAACCACACATAAGCAATCACTCAAAAGATCGGAAAGAACGAAGAAAACGATTCAAAAAACATCAAAACCAAGAAAATAACTCTTGCAACATAAAACAATTTCTAACAGTACCAAAATTATGTGAATTTGGCCTTATCAGAAAGTTTAGGTCAAGAGCTTCAATTTGCAAAAAGAATCAACTAAATCGGAGTTACGGATCTCAAGTTATGATCAAACAAAGTTTGAATTCAAATCTGATCTACTTCAAATTTTAAACTTTCAAAAACATGTTTGAGTTGTATTACTGGATAGAGGGGATCGTAATGAAGATGTGGGCGTTGGTTTCGCTGGATTTGGACTAACGAGTAAAAAGTTATAGCCGTTTGAAAACCAGGGGCTAATCTGCAGAGAAAATATTCACGGATGGGTCCCTGGCCGAAAACTAAAATAAAAAGAAAAAACTAAATAGCGAACGTTCGCTATCTAACTCTAACCAGCGAACGCTCTCTGAATAACTAGATTAAAACAAAAAACCGGGCTTTTAAAATAAAACCGAGATTGAAAGAAAAACCGGATCGGTTTTTTTTTCGGGGTTGTACCGGCTCGGAGAGGGGAAACCGGCGGCGGTGGTGGCGGTTGACTCCGGTGAGTCTGGCGAGGCGGCGCGAACTCCGGCGAGATGAGGCGGCGGCTCCGGCGGTCGCAGAGGACGGCGAAGACGTCGGGAAGGGGCGGCGCGAGACACGGACGCGGTGGTGGTGTCGGCGGCGGTCGCGAGGTCGCAGCGACGGCAACCCGCGAGGATCTCGCCGCCCAGCAAGGCAAGATCCGGCGATGCGGGCGGCGAGCGAGGGGAGAGAGAGGGGCCCGGGGCGGCGCCTTATATAGGCACGAGCCCGAGGCCTTCCTTGGGCGAGGGGGCGTCCGGTGGCGTGGTGAAGGGGACAGCCGGAGGCGGGCGGCGCTCGGACTCCGGCGAGTCCAGGTCGCGCACGGGAGGAGGAGGCGGCGGTGCTGACGGGCCGGCTGGGCCTTGACCCGATTCGGTCAGAGAAGGAGAGTTTTTAAAAAAAGAGACAAAATAATAATAAAACAAAATAAAAAGTTTATATAGGCATATAATATACCAAAATTTGCAGAAAAAGATATCCTACAACATGGACATTATTTTAGCTTCAAATAAAATACACACAAATTCAAATAAAACAAACAGTGCCACTGGTCCAATAAAATCCAATAAAAATCATTTTTAAAATACCAAAATGATTTCAAATTCATTTCTCTCCAATTTTCTGATGTAGGGAATCATGTTACCCTATTTTCCATATATTTTGTTTTTGGAGAAAATAATTTGAATAAAACTCAAATAA
Source organism: Aegilops longissima (assembly GCA_021605205.1). NCBI lineage: Eukaryota > Viridiplantae > Streptophyta > Magnoliopsida > Poales > Poaceae > Aegilops > Aegilops longissima. The sequence continues at coordinate 278,164,600 of CM038677.1, forward strand.
CTCCAAATTGGAAATAAATTCAAAAGAACCTTGAATTTAATTCTTTTAAATCTCCCAACTCATATTTCATTTAATTTGAAGAAGTCATTTTATCTTCGCTCGTGAAAATCATTGAGTTGCATAAAGTTTCAGAATTGGAAATATTTTCCAAATGAAATTCAAATATTTTCAACACCCCTTGTCATTTAAATAAATGGAAGAAGTCATGTCATCTTCTCTCCAGGGTTTTGTGATGAAGAGTATTTGAATTCACGAAAAGCATAATAGCAAAAATGAAAGTTTGGGAAAGTCCTTTATTCCTCTCATTTAACTTTCAAAAGTTTCAATTCCCTCACTTTCAGTCAATCAATCAAACAATCAATCAAAAATATCTATTTATTATAACATTCCAAAATTTAGAATTTTGGGATGTTACAAAGAAGTGATCCTTATCCCCTTATATGGGCGGACGAGACTGCACGTCCCCACCCGCCTGGTAAAACTCGCTTATCTCCCAAGCGTCGTAATCAATGGCACGGTTGGGTTACCCACGCCCGTATTGATGAGAATCCCGGAATAAGGGGGACACGATCTCTGCTTCGACAAGACGTGCCAAGGAAACCGCCTCGCTAAGTGCGCTGAGGTGCGACAGTAAAAACGATTCGAATAAAGGCTTGGCTGTGGTGTGGTGTGTCGGGGAAGCTGATCGTGACCCCCGGACACCTATGGGACCCGGCGGACCGAGTCCCTTGTGGTTCGATGGGGGGCGGAGATTGCACAAAGAGCAGATCAAGGCGATGCACACGAGCAGTTTACCCAGCTTCGGAGCTCTCCGGAGAGATAATACTCCTACTGCTGCTTGGTTGATGATATTGTGTTCTTGCTAGGGAGCAATGAGAGCTACAAAACCTAGCATGAGTGAGTGTGGTCTCGAATGGGTCGAATGAACCGAACCAGCCGAACCCTTTCTACGTTGCACTTGGGCCTCCTTTTATAGGCTCAAGGGGTCACCGACAGTGGCAACGAGATGAGGGTACAAATGGAAAAACAGTAGTTGGTACACCGACTTGTACAAAGGTATGCGATGCATTATACCTAACTCGACGGCAAGGGACAAGATCAATAAATGCCTGTCCCTGTCGCCTAAACAGTGCAACAGGGACCGTCAAGTGCGCCACCGTTTGCCATGATGGTAACTTGTCAGCGCCGCTTATCGCTGCTCCCCGCTGGCTGCACAGCCTTTTGACACGCTGCGTTCGAATAGCCCCATGGCGACATCGCTGGCGGATGAGCTGGAGCGGAGATGAAGAGAGTTGCTGCGCGGCAAGCTCCTTGCCACGGCTGAATCCTTGTCGCGCTTGGGAGCTTGTCGCTCACCGAGCCTTCCCGGCAAGCTCCTCTTGCCGGGGCCTTGTTTCCTTAGTGCCTCGAGTGGCCTTCCGGCAAGCTCCTCTTGCCGGGCCTTGAATACTTTGTTCTGAATGGCTCCAAAGGAGCCGCGGAGGACCTTGGCGTTCACCAGCAAGCCTGCCGCTGGTGCTGCAACTGCCCGTGCACGAAGTTCGGGATACTAGGGTACCCTACTCTAGTACACCGACAGAGCCCCGGCCTAGGCCACACACGGCGCGCCGAGCTCATGGGCGGGCCCAAAACAAGCAGACAGGCATGCGCGCCTAGATCGCGCAGATTATTCGCCTTTGGACCCACCACGCCCACCACGAACGGCACGCCCGGACGTGGCGTCGTGGGAGAGATAGTGGGGGCTTTCTTTAATTGGAAAGGCGGAACGTCCGCCCCCCTCGCCCCTTATAAGCAGGGGAGACAGGGGCAAGACGCGCACCTGCCATTGCTGTCACATCAAAAACCACCGCCGCTCCCCCCTTCTTCTCAACCAAGAGAGCGACGCCCCCCATCGCCACCGGCGCCATCAACGCCGTCGGATTCCTCCACCACCTCCGCCATGGGCCCGAAGGCCGACAAGGGGAAAGGCGTGAAGTCGGCCGAGGCGCAGCGGCTCGCGGCGCTGCGGAAGGAGCAGGCCACCTTCGACCCCCTGCTCGATGCAAAGGAGCTGCGGGAGCTGTATTACCTCTTCTGGTCGACGGAGACGCGGGCGCACCCGCGCACGAGGGTGATCTCCGCCGCCACATCCGAGAAGGTTTCCGTCGGGTACCCCTTCTTCGCGCTTTTCTTCTACTATGGGCTCTGCCCGCCCTTTTCCGAATTCTTTTGCGACATCATGAACACCTACGGCCTCTGCCTCCTTGATTTCACCCCCAACGCCGTCCTGACCATGGCGGTTTTCGCACACCTCTGCGAGAACTTTGTCGGAGTCCACCCAAATGTAGCCCTCTTCCGCCACTACTTCATGCCCCGGGTTGAGAGAGGGAGCCGCTGTCGAGGGATTGCTTGGATCTCCAGGATCGGCAAGAAAGAAGCATATCTGGAAGGAGAGCTTCGCAGCAAGTGGGAGGAGTGGAGAGCCGATTGGTGTTGGATTATAGAGGAGAACCCACAGCCTTTCACTGCCCTGCGCCAAAATCCCATAGTGCGTGGCAACGATTGGAGCAACTTGGCGCCGGAGGACGCCAAGTTGAAGATTGCCGTGACCCGGATCTTGCGCCTCAGGCATGCCGGACTCATCAGAGGCGCTGTTGGCGCTGGATTTCTTCGCCACGCATTGCGCCCTTGCAAGAGAAGGGAGACCTGCTTGGGAGTTCCAAAACGCGGCGGACATCATGAGGCTGCGTCCGGGCCTCAACCGGAACTTCACCGCCTTGGAGCTGGATGCAATGTCTTTGGAGCTGTTCAAGCTCGACCCAGATCGCCCGAGTGGTTCATGCTGCCGAGGGGGTCGTGCCTTTGTGCAACAACTCGCCGCTGACCGCATCCGTGACGATGATGCGTTGCCAGCGATTCCCATGGAATCGCTCCAACTTGGCAGGAGCCCGCCGACGACATCGCAGCAGCAGTTCTTCGACAACTTGGAAGAAGTGCCGATCCGCGCCGACGAGCGAAGTGGCTCACCCGCGACACCACCGAGCAAGAGATGGTGCGACGCCACAAGGTTGAGGAGGCGGCAGCAGCTGCTGCCGCTGGCGTGTTTGGGTTCACCGTGGAGGAGGCAGAGGCAGCCGAGGCGGCAAGCCTTGCCGATCGAGAGGAGTTTGCCGGCGAGGAGGAGCAGGCCGAGCCCGACGCTGAGCCGAACGAGCCTGCTGGGGCGCCCCCTCCGCCTTGTAGCTTGCCGCTGGAGGAGCCAGCGCCCCGCCAAGAAGGCGCCCAAGACCGAGAGTGGCGGGCGGCAGACGGGCCAACAGCCGCCTCGCACACAAGGCCCACCGCTGCAAGCTCATGCCGCTGGAGCGCCTCACGCTGCCACATCAAGCTGGAGCGGGCCTTGGGACCACGGCTCCCGCACCCGCCAAGCGTCCGAGGGAGTTTACTCTTCCAGCTCCTCGCACCGAGCTGGAGCAGACCACTTCTCCGCCTCACCCGAGGAAGAAGAAGAAGAGTAAGATCTTGTCGCTGTACTTGTAATTCTTCAAATTGCTGTTTTGTCTTGTATCTGATTTGCTTCATTCTGAACTCTTTCCTTTTTCAGGACGCTGGCTCAGAGGGCGTCGAAAAGAGCCAAGACCCCGGTGGTTGTCATCGAAGACGATCCCCCCGCGGCGACAGGAGGCGCGTCTGAGACTCCCTTGCCGGATCCGGCGACCCTTCATCAGAGCAGCCCCCAGCACAGCCCCCAGCGTAAGTACTTGGTTTATTTCTTGCGGTTAGGTGTGGTTGGGTGCTCCTTCTTTACTGATATCTGGCTTGTTGAATTGTGCAGGAGCAGAGCAGCCTCATCAGGAGGCCCCGGAGGTCACTCCCGAAGTTCTTTCTGCTTCAACTACGCCGCCAAGGGAGAACTCTCCGCCAAGGGAGCGCTCTCCGGCAAGGGAGGCCTCTCCGACAAGGGGAGCTTCTCCGACAAGGGGCAGCGCCGACGACCCTCCAATGGTGGAGACCGCGGCTACAGATCCCATTGCAGGTAATCTTCTTACTTGAAAATTTCCCTTGGGTCCTTTTTCTTCTGTTCTTCTTTTTGAACATTTGCTTGACTGTTCTTTCTTTCTCTGATCATCAGATCCATCTGCCGGAGAGCCGATGGAGACTGAGGTTGCTGGCGAGGAGGACGCGCGCGGCAACAATGACGACGCCGCCAACATGGAGGAGGAGGCCGGCGCCGATGGGTCTGCCGGCAAAGAGGCCGCCAAGGCTGCTGGCGCAAAGGCTGGGGAGGGGTCTGGTGATCGTACTGACGACCCTGAGGCCACAGGAGCGCCAGGCGCTACGCCGACCGCCGATCCCTCCGCCACCGATGCAGCACCAGACTCCGAAGAGCCCCAGCCCGGCACCTATTTGAAGGCCGGCGCCGGTGTCTTCATCAAGCTTCCGTGGGCGTCGAGCTCCAGGGCGCCGGTCGAGGGAGAGACCTTTGACGAGGAGCTACTCGCCTCTGCTGGGCTGTCGTTGGTTGACGCGCCAAGCAGCAGCAGTGGCGAGTCTGAGGAGGAGCAGCTGTTGAAGAAGCTGCTGTCGCTCTACCGCGCCCGACAAGCCAAGCTGGAGTCCCGGGAGGCGCTTGTCGCGAGGGCGGGAGCTGACATGGAGAAGCGCGAAGAGCTCCGCGCCAACAAAGAAACTCTCCGGACGTAGCGAAGCGCTGGAGCAACTTGCTGAGGAGCGCACGGCCTTCGTCCTGGAGAAGGCCGAGGTCGAGGAGCAGCAAAGGCTTGCCGGCGAGAAGCTCTCTGCGCAAGAAGGTGAGTTGGCGCAGCGGAAGATCAACCTCGATACCTACGAGGAAGATCTTGCCGCGCGCGAGCAATCAATTGGCGGAGCACTCGAGGAGGCAAAGGACGCCGCCGCAGCTGCAGAGGCCGCCAAGAAGGAATTGGAGACGAGGGTGGCGCAGCTGGAGGCCACCCTCCAGAAGAGCGGCGAGGAGGTCACCGGGCTGAAGCGCGAGCGCGAGAAGGACGCCTATACTCTTGGCGAAGTTGCAGGTCGTTTATTGAGAAGATCAAAGAGCTCGACGCCGCCAAGGACTCCAAGGCAGATCTGGAGCTGAAACTGACCACCTTGACGGAGACGCTGGACGGCACCAAGGAGCGAGAAGCGGGCCTGTTGGAGAAGATCAAGGCCAACGAGGAGCTGCTGGCGAATGCTGTGACCGCCCAGGATACTTTCAGAGATAACGTGATGCACTGGACGGAGAGTCTTGTAGATACTGCCGCCGCCATCAACAATGAGCTGATGGAGCTGGGGATGGTGGATCTCGGGTACTCCACCGACGAGCGCCTTCAACCCAGCGCCAAGCTCAGCCTGTTCTTCAAGGGCGTGGTGACGGCTCTCCAGCGGCTTCGGGAGGAGATCCCAAAGCAGTTGGCCGACGAGTCGCGCCAGATCTGCGCAGGAGCCCTCCAAAAGGTGTTGATGAAGGTGGCCTTCCGCAATCCAGGTGTCAACTTCGCCAACGTCCTCAAGTCCCTGCCGCCGACTGCTGACGTTGAAGCGCTCAAGGCCCTTGTCGCACCCATCATGGACAGGGTGAGCGGAGTCAAGAGAGTCGATGGCGACCGCGTGAACTAGGCCGCCAAGTCTATCTTTCCCTTGTCGCCGCTGATCATGTTTAGGAGAACAATTTATTAGATCTGCGACAAGTCATTTTTGTAATATACTATACCTTAGGCAAACGATTGCAATGTTATTCCCTTTACTTGATTTCTTCCTTTGCATGTTTGTGCCCTACGCTTTTAGGGAACTTGTCGGCGTGAGCACCTTTGCCGCGAGCGCTGAGTGCGGAACGTCGGCAGCCTGCTGGCGATGCCGCCTCCGACAAGCAACCTTGTCGCAACTAGTTGCAGCTCACTTAAGTTGTTGAGCGGACTCGAAACAAAGTAAGGGCGCGACCAGCTACGAGTTGGTTCCTCCGCGCACAGGTTTTCCATACAAAGTACTATCGTTCGAGGAAGATAACTTAAAAATTTAAAAACTGATTTCTTAAATTTAGCAACTTAGCTTTTCTGTCGTTTGCTTCCCGGCAAGGCGATACTTCCTCGAGCGACACTTGGTGGCCCACACCATTATCTTCTCCTTCCCCCCCCCCGGTTAACTTGTGGGTGGATGAACCTTCCTTTCTTTTGAGAAGAAAGAAGAGAAAATAAAGTTATGGAGCCTTGTGGCTCGTTATCGCTTACCGGGTGTAGATGCTACACAAAATGTCAGATAATACATGCAAAATAATGATGAAAGCATGAAATTGACAAGTTGTGTGCAACACATGAGCTTTACTGATGCACGGGGTCTGCGCCCGGCTTTGTACAAAGGATTACATGCAACATCGGCAAGACTTGTATTAAAAGGGTGGTTGCTTGAACAGGTTCCGCAACCGCGCTATGGGTAAAACTTACGAAGATGCTCTATATTCTAGCAGTTGCTCACCGAATGCCATCTTCGGTCTCAAAGCGGACAGCGCCAGCCTAGTGACTCGCTTCACCCGATAAGGGCCTTCCCACTTCAAGGCCAACTTGTTGGAATTCTTGGCGGACTGAACGCTACCAAGAACAAGGTCGCCTTCCTCGAAACTTCGGCATTAACTCTGCGGCTATGGTAGCGGCGCAAAGCTTGTTGATAACGAGCAGCTCGTCAGCAGCTGAAGACGATCCTCCTCAAGGAGCAGCGCGTCATCTTGTCGTAGCTGCTCTTGCTCAAGCTCATCATAAGCGAGTACTCGAGGTGACCCGTATACGAAGTTCCGTGGGGAGAACTGCCTCTGCTCCATAGACTAGAGCGAAGGTGTCCGCCGCTGGCTCGATTTGGTGTCGCCCCGATCGACCAAAGAACCACCGGCAGCTCCTCAATCCAGTTTCTTCCGCACTTGTGCAGCCTGTCGAAAGTTCTGGTCTTGAGTCCTTGCAGCACTTCAGCGTTTGCCCTCTCTGCTTGACCGTTGCTTCTCGGGTGAGCAACAGAAGCGAAGCAGACCTTGGCGCCAAGACCTTGGACGTACTGCATGAAGGTGCGACTCATGAATTGGGTGCCGTTGTCGGTGATGATCCGGTTAGGAATCCCAAAACGACAAACAATTGACATGAAGAACTTGACTGCCGATCGTGGCTGTCACCTTCCTCATCGCTTCCACTTCCGCCACTTTGTGAACTTGTCGATTGCAACGCATAAGTACTCAAAGCCCCGACAGCTCGGGAAAGGGACCGAGGATGTCGAGCCCTAGACCGAAAATGGCCGGATAAAGGGATCGCCTGGAGAGCTTGAGCTGGCTGGTGTATCTGCTGGAATCGAACTAGCACGCTTCACACTTGGTTACTTGTGCAGTTGCATCTCGGAGGGCTTCCGCCCGTAAGAAACCTTGTTTAACGCTTTGCATAAGTGCTTTTGCGCCAATGTGGTGACCACATGCCTCCGTGTATCTCTCGCCAACAGCTTCATCCATCTTCCCGCAAATACACTTCAATTTCACACCGCTGAGTCTTCTTCATGCAGTGATGTTGTCAACAAACTGGTACATACTTGACTGCCGGGCTACTCTTTCCGCTTCTTCTTGCTCTTCGGGAAGTCCTCCTGTCTGAAGGAAATGGACGATCTGCTGTGCCCATGTTGGAGCTTGCGGCTCAACAACAAGAACTAAAAGCACATCTGCCGCTGCGGGAACATCAGCTTCTACGGCAAGAACCTGCGGCTCAGCCGGAGCTTGATGATCCCCGGCAAGCTTGCCGGAGCAAAACTTGTCGGGAGCGTCTGCTTCAACGAAACAAACCCTAGGGCTTGTCGGAGCAGACTGCTCCTCAGCGTTATCTGCGTTGATTTTGGGGACCTTCTTGGCGGCGGCTTCAGGGAGCTCTGCCGGAAAGTAGTCACCAGAAACCAACTTCCTCTTCTTGCTCTGTCCGGTTGATGGTGTTACAGTTGGTTGAGTCAGCTTGGGCACAAAAATTCCTGGTTCCACGGGTAACTTGAGTGCGGCGCACTTTGATAGGCCATCAGCAATATCATTCTGAGCTCTTGGAACATGTTCCATTTGCAGGCCTTCAAAGTGTTCTTCCAGCTTTCTCACTTCATCAACGTAGGCTTCCATAAACGGACTCTGATAATCTTTGTTTACTTGGCGGACGACAAGCTGCGAGTCACCCCTGACGATAAGCTTCTTGATCCCAAGGTCCACTGCAATCCTGAGACCGGCAAGCAAGCCTTCATACTCTGCAGTATTATTTGTTGCTTGCTCCTTGGGAAACTGCATTTGGACTATGTATTTGAGGTGCTCTCCGGTGGGTTCGATAAGCAGCACACCGGCACCGGCGCCTTGCAGCGAGAAGGCACCATCAAAATACATCAGCCACTCCTTACTTGCTTCCTTGACGGGATGCTCGCTCGAATTTCTTCATCTTGCTACGCCCATTCTGCTATAAACTCTGCCAATGCTCGCTTTGGATAGTTGAAGTGCTTTCAAACTTGAGGCCAAAGCTTGATGGTTCCAAAGGCCCACCGACAATCCTGCCTGCTTCTTCGGATTTTGCAATATCCTCTTCATCGGAAAGCGAGTGACAACTGTTATCTCATGTGCTTGAAAGTAATGGCGCAGCTTTCTCGAGGCCATGAGGAGGCCGAAAAGCAGTTTCTGCACACCAGAATACCTTGACCTAGCCCCCTGTAGAAGGGAACTGACAAAGTAGACTGGGCGCTGCACCATCCTTTTCTGCATCTTCTCGCTCGTCTGCGCATATCCATCCTTGTCGGGACCAGAGCTTGGTGGTGAAGCCCCCTGCTTGTCGCTGGATGCACCTGTCTCGGTTGCCGGCTCATCATCCGCCTCCCTTTCCGCTACTAACGCAGCACTAACCACTTGATTGGTTGCCGCTATGTATAGCAGCAACTTCTCTTGTGGCCTAGGTGTGACAAGTATTGGAGTGGAGGACAGGTACCTCTTTAAGTCCTGCAGCGCAGCCTCCGCTTCGGGAGTCCATCTCATGGGACCTGCCTTTTTCAAAATCTTGAAAATGGCGGTAGCGCCAACAGAACCTAGAGATAAACCTGCTAAGAGCAGCCACGCAACCGGCAAGTCTTCTTACATCCTTGACTCGCTTTGGTGCTTCAATCTGCTCAATGGCTTTAATCTTGTCGGGGTTGGCTTCAATTCCCCTCTGAGACACGAAGAACCCGAGAAGCTTGCCGGAAGGGACTCCAAACACGCACTTCTCGGGGTTGAGCTTGAGGTTGATCTTGCGCAGATTTGCAAAGGTCTCATCTAAATCTTGAACCAGAGTTGCTTTATCCTTGCTCTTGACCACTATGTCATCCATGTAGGCTTCTACATTTCTGTGCATTTGGGGTTCAAAAGCATCATGGACTACTCTTGCAAACGTTGAACCAGCATTCTTCAAACCGAAAGGCATCCATATGAAACAATATGTGCCACATGGTGTGATGAATGCGGTTTTCTCTTCATCCTCTTCTGCCATGAAGATCTGATGATATCCTGAATATGCAAGGGAAATGGGTCTTTGGGACAAGCTTTATTAACATCTGTGAAGTCAATACAAAGTCTCCATTTCCCATTTGCCTTTCGTACAACTACCGGATTGGCCAACCAGGTGGGATGGAGCACTCCTCTGACAAGGCCTGCTGCTTCCAACTTCTTGATCTCTTCTGCTATGAACTCTTGACGCTCCACTGCCTGTTTCCTGACTTTTTGCTTGACGGGCCGCGCATGAGGACAGGCAGCTAGGTGATGCTCAATCACTTTCCTGGGAACACCGGGGATGTCAGACGGCTGCCATGCAAACACGTCGACATTCGCCCGCAGGAAAGCAACGAGCGCGCCTTCCTATTTAGGGTCAAGCGTGGCACTGATGGTGAAGGTACCACCAGTGCCGTCCTCCTTGGCGGGCACCTTCTTCGTCTTCGGCGGAGCTGCCATCATATTCTTGCACTTGCCAGTGGAGCTCGATGGTGCGTCCTCGACGGTAGCGCAGCACTCCGAAGAGGTGCGCTTGCCGGAGTGGGCATTAGAGCTCTTGCCGGACAAAGTGGCCTTCTTCTTCCCCCCGAGAGCTTCAGCGGCAAGTGTTTTGCTATCTGTCGCAGCTGCTGCATCCCGGTAAATCTTGTCGGCGCAGATAAGCGCATCTTTCTTGTCACCATGAATAGAAATGACACTCATCGGGCCGGGCATCTTGAGTAAGTTGTATGCATAATGAGAGGCTGCCATGAACTTGGCGAGTGCTGGACGGCCAAGTATTCCATTGTAGGGCAATGGGAAATCAGCAACGTCGAATGTGACCCTCTCAGTTCTGAAATTCAGTTCGCTGCCAAATGTTACCGGCAACGTGATCTTCCCTTTCGGCTTGCTCCTTCCTGGGTTGATTCCTTGGAAAGTGCCAGTCTCTTCGAGCTCACCGTCGGGGATCCAAGCTTCGAGCACCGCAGAGGAGATCAGGTTCAAGCCGCCCCGCCGTCAACCAACATCTTAGTGACCTTGAGGTTGCGGATAGTTGGTGAGACTAACATCGGCAAGCACCGACCGCAGTTATGCGATCGGGGTGGTCCTCAATATCGAAGATGATGGGCGTCTTGGACCACTTCAGAGGCTCATGTGACTCTACGGATGGTTCTGCTGCATTAACCTCCCGCATCCATTGCTTGAGCTGGCGGTGTGAGGTATGCAGAGAAGCACCACCGTCAACGCAGAGAACCTCCGTGGCTTTCTGAAACTCCTGCTCATCAGCTTCATCGTCTTCCATATTTTTATCATCATCGTCGTCTTCATCCTTGTCGTGGCCGCGGGGAGGTCTGTCTCCTTGCCGCTGCTTGGCCTTGCCGCGGCGTCCTCCCTGGCCGGGTCGCTTCTTGCTTGCTGCTACAGCACCTTCCTGGGCCTTCTCCTTGTCTTGCCGCTCATACTCAGCCTTCTGCTGTTCAACAAGCTGCTCGACTTTCTTGCAGCTCTGGAGGTCATGGCCCTTGGTGCGGTGAATCTTGCAGTACTATTTGTTGGAGCTGTCCTGCTTGTCAGCGGCCGCCACAGCTTGGCGGTCGGTGTCAGCGGCAACCTCCTTGCCGGAGCCACCAACCTTAGACTTCTTGGCGCCACCTCCGTTGCCGGACTGCTCGACAACTAGTACCTCTTTGCTTTTCTTCTTTCTGTTGTTCCGCCGGCGGCTCTTCTTTGCCGGGGCGGTCTCCTCACTGTCAGATCCTGCTCCAACATTCTCTCCTGGGAGTCTTCTTCCCTCCTCAGCACGTGCACACTTGTCGGCCAAGGCATACAGCTCACTGACGTCCTTGACTTTGCACATCGCCATCTCCTCCCTCATACTGCGGTTCCGCATGTTCTGATGAAACGCGCTGATCACCACGGCAGGGTGGACATCTGGGATGTTGTAGTGCACACGGCTGAATCTCTTGATGAACTTGCGCAGGGACTCTCCTTCCTTCTGAGCGAGCAGGTGAAGGTCACTCTCTTGGCCATGAGGCTTGTGGCCGCCTGTGAAGGCGCCAACTAACTGATGGCACAGATCTGCCCAAGAAGATATGGAGCTGTCCGGCAAGTGCATGAGCCATGACCTGACATTTGGCTTAAGTACCAGCGGAAAGTAGTTGGTGAGGATCTTGTCGTCTCGTCCCCCTGCAGCTTGCACCGCGATGGTGTAGATGCTGAGGAACTCCGACGGGTGCGTCCTGCCATCATACTTCTCTGGCACATCTGGCTTGAAGTTTTTCATGTCGGGCCACTGGACTTGCCGCAGCTCACGAGTGAACGCAGGGCAACCTACCGCGTACGACAAGTCGCCTGGTTCCCCTAGCGCATGCATGTCAACAGCGGGCCCGGCGCGCTGGTCGGACGACGCGCTTCTCTCAGCGCCGATCGCGAAGTTCGAAGCGTCTTCTTGTTGTCGTTTTGAAGAACTTGGCGCTGATCACGGCGAGCTCGTGGATCCGGCGACGCGTGGAGTCGCTGTCGAGGTGGATCTGAGGAGCTGGTGATCTTGGCCTTCGGATGGAGAATGCATGGTGGTTGCACCCCATAGGTTTCGCCGCCACCGGCTCGTGCCTTGTCGCTCGCCGCGCAAGGACGCGGTTGGTTGTCGCGAACGCCGCCGTTAGCAAAGCCGATGAGACTCGATGGTGGCCCTCCATTCGCCGACCTTGTCGGCCGTTGGAGGGTAGTCTAGAAGCAATTGAGCTCGCCAAGGCTTCGCTGGAGTGGTGGGTGGCAATGGCGTGCGGTGCGAGGAACGGATGTGCTCGGACTTCTAACCAAGTTAGAGGAGCATCATCCCGCCAAGCGATATCGATTCGCTTCGTACCCGCATGCCGGGCGCGCATGCGGTCTCGAGGGCCTCGGATCCTCCAGCTTGGCCTTGATCCATCGAACGATGGCGCTGCGAGCACCATGACGCTATCGGTCCCGCCTCCCGGGATGGACGCGGCACGTATTCGGACGCCGAAGCCTGCGCCGCCTTGTCCTTGGACTTGGCGGCGTCATGGGCTCCCTCGACGACGCCCGTTCCTCCGCCAGCGTCTTCCCCACCACTCGTTAGCTCCGGTGGTGGTGGGTTTGACGTGGACGGCTCTGCTGCTGCCGAAGCCTTCTTCTTCGGTGGCATGTTGACGAAGATGATGAAGAAGTTGCTCGTGTGAATGCCGGATCGGGTTCACACAGCCTCGACGCCCCCTACCTGGCGCGCCACAGATGTCGGGGAAGCTGATCGTGACCCACGGACACCTATGGGACCCGGCGGACCGAGTCCCTTGTGGTTCGATGGGGGGCGGAGATTGCACAAAGAGCAGATCGAGGCGATGCACACGAGCAGTTTACCCAGCTTCGGAGCTCTCCGGAGAGATAATACTCCTACTGCTGCTTGGTTGATGATATTGTGTTCTTGCTAGGGAGCAATGAGAGCTACAAAACCTAGCCTGAGTGAGTGTGGTCTCGAATGGGTCGAATGAACCGAACCAGCCGAACCCTTTCTACGTTGCACTTGAGCCTCCTTTTATAGGCTCAAGGGGTCGCCGACAGGTGGCAACGTAGATGAGGGTACAAATGGAAAAACAGTAGTTGGTACACCGACTTGTACAGTGTACAGTGCATTATACCTAACTCTGACGGCAAGGGACAAGATCAATAAATGCCCGTCCCTGTCGCCTAAACAGTGCAACAGGGACCGTCAAGTGCGCCACTGTTTGCCACGATGGTAACTTGTCAGCGCCGCTTATCGCTGCTCCCCGCTGGCTGCACAGCCTTTTGACACGCGTGCCTGGAATAGCCCCATGGCGACACGTTGGCGGATGAGCTGGAGCGGAGATGAAGAGAGGTTGCCTGCCGCGGCAAGCTCCTTGCCGTGGCTGAATCCTTGTCGCGCTTGGGAGCTTGTCGCTCGTCGAGCCTTCCCGGCAAGCTCCTCTTGCCGGGGCCTTGTTTCCTTAGTGCCTCGAGTGGCCTTCCCGGCAAGCTCCTCTTGCCGGGGCCTTGAATACTTTGTTCTTGAATGGCTCCAAAGGAGCCGTGGAGGACCTTGGCGTTCACCAGGCCAGCCCTGCCGCGGGGTGCTGCAACTGCCCGTGCACGAGTTCGGGATACTAGGGTACCCCTACTCTAGTACACCGACATGGTGTCACGCTGCGGAATACGTCAGCAGATTGGACTTGTGTAAATATTATTCTCTCTACGGTGGTATGTGGAACTTATTTTGCAGAGCCGGACACTATCCTTGTGTTCAAAATCTTCTATGAAGTACTCAGAGGAGGAACCCGCCTTGCGATGCCGAAGACAATCTGCGCGCCGGACTCGTCGTCATTGAAGCCTGGTTCAGGGGCTACTGAGGGAGTCCTGGATTAGGGGGTGTCCAGATGAACGGACTATAACCTTCGACCGGACTCCTGGACTATGAAGATACAAGATTGAAGACTTCGTCCCGTGTCCGGATGGGACTTTCCTTGGCGTGGAAGGCAAGCTTGGCGATACGGATATGTAGATCTCCTCCCATTGTAACTGACTCTGTGTAACCCTAGCCCTCTCCGGTTTCTATATAAACCGGAGGGTTTAGGTCCGTAGGACGAACAACAATCACACCATAGGCTAGCTTCTAGGGTTTAGCCTCTCTGATCTCGTGGTAGATCTACTCTTGTACTACCCATATCATCAATATTAATCAAGCAGGACTAGGGTTTTACCTCCATCGAGAGGGCCCGAACCTGGGTAAAAATATCGTGTCCCTTGTCTCCTGTTACCATCCTCCTAGACGCACAGTTCGGGACCCCTACCCGAGATCCACCGGTTTTGACACCGACAGAGGGCAAGAGTGATAGAAGCTTCAACCTAGCATAGAAATTGATGCATACGGGATTGAAGGGGGACCAACATATCTTAACGCTTTGGTTGGGTTTTACCTAAATGAATGTTAGTAGTTGCGGATGCTTTCTAATAGTTCCAATCATAAGTGCATAGAATTCCAAGTCAGGGATGACATGCTAGGAGTGGCCTCTCCCACATAGAACTTGCTATCGGTCTAGTAAAGTAGTCAATTGCTTAGGGACAATTTTGTAACTCCTACCACCACTTTTCCACACTCGCTATACTAACTTTATTGCTTCATTACCTAAAACAGCCCCTAGTTTTTATTTACGTGCTCTTTATATTCTTGAAAACCTATCCAACAACACCTACAAAGTACTTCTACTTTTATACTTGTTTTAGGTAAAGAGAACGTCAAGCATGCGTAGAGTTGTATCGGTGGTCGATAGAACTTGAGGGAATATTTATTCTACCTTTAGCTCCTCGTTGGGTTCGATACTCTTACTTATGAAAGAGGCTAAAGTTGATCCCCTATACTTGTGAGTTATCAAGACCTTTTTCTGGCGCCGTTGTCGGGGAGTAATTGCGTGGGGTGAATTCGTGTGTACCTGTTTTCTTTATCACTAAGTAGTTTTTTTTCTGCTCTTGTTTTCTATCTTTAGTTATGGGTAGGAAACGCAAAATACAAAAAAAAATAGTTCTACCTACTACACCAATGGTTGAAGAACCACTCAAAGTCTATCACACTCCTGAAGCTCTGTACTTGTATCATCTTCGATCCCTATGTGCTCGTACTGAAACCCCAACTAGCTTAGTTGAGGGCAAATCTTTAGATGAGCATGCTTGTCATGTGCGACACTACTTATCTCAAAAAGGGAAACTTTTACTGGATCAAATTCATCGTTTGTAGTGCTATGCTTGGAATTTATGTGAAATATATGATTGTACTTGTTGTTCTAAAGACCCTATGAAATACCTTCCCTACCAATGTGAGTTTAATGATAATGAAACCTTAACTTCTTATGCTAATGGTATATATGATTACTATGATGTGGAACGAATAGAAGAATATGTTGCTTTTAAGGGTGCTTGGTAAATTGAATCTTTGTTGAAGATTTTGATGATTCAGTTTACAGACCTGAAAATTTAGCTATCCTTAAATATTGCTATGATAATTATACATACAATTATGATATTGATGAAATTATTGAAAGAGTCTCCGCTGTCCAAGAAGAGACTAATATTTTGCAGGAGTCTATGGAAGAAGAAATTGATGAAACGTGGGCTCATTGGATGAAAAAGATGATGAGGGGAGCGAAGAACAAAAGGAGGAAGAGCGGATTAGCTACCCGTGCCCACCTTCTAATGATAGTAACTCTTCAACTCATACATTATTGAATTTCCCTTCATACTTACCGAAGGATGATTGCTATGGTGATTGTTATGATCCTGTTGATTCTTTTGAAATATCCCTTTTTGATGATGCTTGCTATGCTTGTGGCCAAGATGCCAATATGAATAATGCTTATGGAGATGAACTTGCTATAGTTCCTTATGTTAAGAATGAAACTGTTGCTATTGCACCCACACATGATAGTCCTATTATCTTTTTGAATTCTCCCAACTACACTATATCAGAGAAGTTTGCTCTTGTTAAGGATTATATTGATGGGTTGCCTTTTACTGTTGCACATGATGATTTTGATGAATATAATATGCATGTGCTTGCTGCTCCTACTTGCAATTATTATGAGAGAGGAACTATATCTCCACCTATCTATGTTTCCAACACGAAAGAATTGCAAGAAACTTCTTATGCTATGTATTGGCCTTTACTTGATGTGCATGAATTGTTCTTTTATGACATGCCGATGAATAGGAAGAGAGTTAGACTTCATTGTTGCATGATATATGTTGCTTTGTGCTCACTACTAAATCACAAATCATTGTTAATTAAAATTGGCTTCGATATACCTTGGGATCCGGGTGGATCCATTACTTGAGCACTATATTCCTAGCTTAATGGCTTTAAAGAAAGCGATGCCAGGGAGACAACCCGAAAGTTTTAGAGAGTCATTTATTTCTGTTGTGTGCTTTTATAAAGTTTAAAAACAAAAATAATGTGCCAAGATTTTCCTTTATGATGTTTACATTGCTTGTTGGTTTGTGCGGTGCAAGACAGAAAATTTAGAGTGCGCGATTTTACATTTCTTACTGGAACGTCAAACAGTTCTGAAACTTTTTACACTGTCTTTATATACAATTTTTTTATTTTTACTAATGTTTTCAGAATTTTTGGATTACCAGAGGTATGGTGAATGTTCAAATTACTACATACTGTCTTGTTTATGACAGATTTTGTTTTTGATGCATAGTTTGCTTGTTTTGATAAAACTATCGATTTCTATCAGTGGATTAAGCCATGGAAAAGTTAGCGACAATGCAAAAACAAAATATGAATTGGTGTGCAACAGTACTTAGACTAGTGAATTGCTTTATATCTACCTACTAATAAAGCACGTAGGGTTTCTGCCCGTCCGTCGCACCGTTTTGCAAAAAAGCCCTTGCGTTTTCATGAAATCAACCTGCAGTCCGGATTTAAGTCACACCGAACCGTTCTTTTATTGTTTTTCTAAACCCCCCCTGACTTTTTAGGTATTCCATCCACGGATCATATTTAAGTCAAACAAATGCTTTTCTAAACCATCCAAATCTTTTAAACTGTTACTCCGATTTAAACATGTTATATGTGAAATTTGATTAGAAAAATATGTAGAATATGGATATAAGATTATTTTAACATGTTAAGTATTTATAAATATTATTTTGAAATATATTTAAGTCAAACATGGTTTTCTAAATTATACGTATCTTTTAAACCGTAACTCCGATTTTAACATGTTATATATGAAATTTGATTAGAAAAATGTGTGAAATCTGAATATGATGTTAATTTTACCTATTAAATATTTTTTAGATATTTTTTGGAAGCAAACTTATAACTATAGCGCATGATCCATTTTTCTTTCGTACAGGCGGCGATCCATGTTGCAAATAAACACCCACTATAGTCATATAGGGAAAAGAAAACATAGAAAACTACACATGCATACCTCTGAATATATCACAGGGGAAAACAATAGATTTCTCATCGCGAGTGTTAGAGAAAGCGAGAGAGAGAGGGGGAGAGGGAGGAGAGAGAGAGACGTCTTAGGATTAACCACATTCAAACACGTTTTGGTTTGTGTGAACACTAAGGCCATCGCTGGTGAGGGTGAGAAGAAGGATAAGCGGCAACAAAAATATGATGCGTCGCTAAAATAAAGGAGATGGACCTATTGTGGTCTTGAGTGATGGTTGTTCAGTTAAGAGTGTGTGTTGTGTTTTTTCTCGCGTTGCAACGCACGTGCTCTTTTGCTAGTTATACTAACGGATCTTACCGAATTTTCTGTTGAGTTTTGTGTGGATGAATTGTTCAAAGATCGAGGATGTTTTGATATGAGGATAAGGAGGAGAGGAAAGAGCTCAAGCTTGGGGACGCCCAAGGCACCCCAAGTAAATTTTCAAGGAGACTCAAGCGTCTAAGCTTGGGGATGCCCTGGAAGGCATCCCATTGTTCTTGAACAAATATCGGTATGTTTTCAGATTCGTTTCGTTCATGCGATATGTGCAAATCTGGGAGCGTCTTTTGCATTTAGTTCTCACTTTTATTTTATGCACCATTCTGGTATGGGATAGTCCTTGGTTGATTTATAGAATGCTCATTGCACTTCACTTATATCTTTTGAGTATGGCTTTATAGAATGCTTAATGTGCTTCACTTATATCATTTGAAGTTTGGATTGCCTGTTTCTCTTCACATAGAAAACCGCCATTTGTAGAATGCTCTTTTGCTTCACTTATATTTGTTAGAGCATGGGCATATCTTCTGTAGAAAGAATTAAACTCTCTTGCTTCACTTATATCTATTTAGAGAGATGACAGGAATTGGTCATTCACATGGTCCGTCATAAAATCCTACATAAAACTTGTAGATCACTGAATATGATATGTTTGATTCCTTGCAATAGTTTTGCGATATAAAGATGGTGATATTAGAATCATGCTAGTGGATAGTTGTGGATTGTAGAAATACTTGTGTTGAAGTTTGTGATTCCTGTAGCATGCACGTATGGTGAACCGTTATGTAACAAAGTTGGAGCATGAGGTATTTATTGCTGTCTTCCTTATGAGTGGCGGTCGTGGACGAGCGATGGTCTTTTCCTACCAATCTATCCCCCTAGGAGCATGCGCGTAGTACTTTGTTTTGATGACTAATAGATTTTTGCAATAAGTATGTGAGTTCTTTATGACTAAAGTTGAGTCCATGGATTATACGCACTCTCACCCTTACATCATTGCTAGCCTCTTTGGTACCGTGCATTGCCCTTTCTCACCTCGAGAGTTGGTGCAAACTTCGCCGGTACATCCAAACCCCGTGATATGGTACGCTCTATCACACATAAGCCTCCTTATATCTTCCTCAAAACAGCCACCATACCTACCTATCATGGCATTTTCTTAGCCATTCTGAGATATATTGCCATGAAACTTCCATCATCATCATATACATGACTTGAGCATTTATTGTCTTATTGCTTTGCATAATCGTAAGACATCTAGCATGATGTTTTCATGGCTTGTCCATTTTTTGATGTCATTGCTACACTAGATCATTGCACATCCCGGTACACCGCCGAAGGCATTCATATAGAGTCGTATCTTTGTTCTAGTATCGAGTTGTAATATTGAGTTGTAAGTAAATAAAAGTGTGATGATCATCATTATTAGAGCATTGTCCTGGAAAAAAAAGAAAAAAAGAGAAAGGCCAAATAAAAAAAAGAAAGGCCAAAAAAAGAGAAAGTCCAAATAAAGAGAAAGGACCAGAAGGGACAATGTTATTTTCCTTTTACCACACTTGTGCTTCAGAGTAGCACCACTTTCTTAATATAGAGAGTCTCTTGAGTTATCACTTTCATATACTAGTGGGAATTTTCATTATAGAACTTGGCTTGTATATTCCAACGATGGGCTTCCTCAAATGCCCTAGGTCTTCATGAGCAAGCAAGTTGGATGCACACCCACTTAGTTTCAGTTTGAGCTTTCATACACTTATAGCTCTAGTGCATTCGTTGCATGGCAATCCCTACTCGCATTGACATCAATTGATGGGCATCTCCATAGCTTGCTGATTAGTCGCGTCGATGTGAGACTTTCTCCTTTTTGTCTTCTCCACACAACCTCCACCATCATATTCTATTCCACATATAGTGCTATGTCCATGGCTCACTCTCATGTATTGCGTGAAAGATGAAAAGGTTTGAGAACATCAAAAGTATGAAACAATTGCTTGGCTTGTCATCCCGGTTGTGCATGATTTGAATATTTTGTGTGGTGAAGATGGAGCATAGCCAGACCATATGATTTTGTAGGGATAACTATCTTTGGCCATGTTATTTTGAAAAGACATGATTGCTTTATTAGTATGCTTGAAGTATTGTTGTCTTAATGTCAAAAGATAGACTATTGCTTTGAATCACTCATGTCTTAATATTCATGCCATGATTAGATTACATGATCAAGATTATGCTAGGTAGCATTCCACATGAAAAATTATCATTTTTATCATTTACCTACTCGAGGAAGCGCAGGAATTGAGCTTGGGGATGCTGATATGTTTCCGACGTGTCTATAATTTTTTATTGTTCCATGCCAATATTCTACAACTTTTACATACTTTTGGCAACTTTTTATAGTATTTTTGGGACTAACATATTGATCCAGTGCCCAGTGCCAGTTCCTATTTCTTGCATGTTTTCTGTTTCGCAGAAAATCCATATCAAACGGAGTCCAAACGGGATAAAAACTAACGGAGATTTTTTTGGAATATATGTGAATTTTGGGAAGTGGAATCAACGCGAGACGATGCCCGAGGGGCCCACGAGGGTGAGTGGCGCGCCCCAGGGGGTCAGGCGCGCCCTGGGCCCTCGTGGACACTCTGTAAGGCGGTTGGTGCCCTTCATTCGCCGCAAGAAAGCCAATATCCGGATAAAAATCGTGTCCAAATTTCAGCCCAATCGGATACGGATCTCCAGGAATTTAAGAAACGGTGAAAGGGCAGAATCGAGGAACGCAGAAACAGAGAGAGACAGAGAGGCAAATCCAATCTCGGAGGGGTTGTCTCCCCTCCCATGCCATGGAAGCCAAGGACCAGAGGGGAAATCCTTCTCCCATCTAGGGAGAAGGTCAGGGAAGAAGAAGAAGAAGGGGGGGGGGGGTCCTCCCCCCTCTCTCCCGGTGGCGCCGGAACACCGCCGGGGCCATCATCATCACCGCAATCTACCTTAACACCTCCGTCATCTTCACCAACATCTTCATCACCTTCCCTTATCTATCTACAGCGGTCCACTCTCTCGCAACCCGATGTACCCTCTACTTGAACATGGTGCGTTATGCTTCATATTATTATCCAATGATGTGTTGCCATCCTATGATGACTAAGTAGATTTTCGTTGTCCTATCGGTAATTGGTGAATTGCCATGATTGGTTTAATTTCCTTGTGGTTATGTTGCTGTCTTTTGGTGCTCATCATATGAGCGCGTGCGTGGATCACGCCATAGGGTTAGTTGTATGTTGATAGGACTATGTATTGGAGGGCAAGAGTGACAGAAGCTTGAACCTAGCATAGAAATTGATGCATACAGGATTGAAGGGGGACCAATATATCTTAATGCTATGGTTGGGTTGTACCTTAATGAACGTTAGTAGTTGCGGATGCTTGTTAATAGTTCCAATCATAAGTGCATAGAATTCCAAGTTAGGGATGACAAGCTAGCAGTGGCCTCCCCCACATAAAACTTGCTATCGTTCTAGTAAAGTAGTCAATTGCTTAGGGACAATTTCGCAACTCCTACCACCACTTTTCCACACTCGCTATACTAACATTATTGCTTCTTTACCTAAAACAGCCCCTAGTTTTTATTTACGTGCTCTTTATATTCTTGCAAACCTATCCAAAAACACCTACAAAGTACTTCTACTTTTATACTTGTTTTAGGTAAAGCGAACGTCAAGCATGCGGAGAGTTGTATCGGTGGTCGATAGAACTTGAGGGAATATTTGTTCTACCTTTAGCTCCCCGTTGGGTTCGACATCTTACTTATCGAAAGAGGCTACAATTGATCCCCTGTATTTGTGGGTTATCACCTGCCCGGCGCTTCGATGACATGAACGTCGCGCGCCCTAGCAAGCCCACCCACGACCGCCTCATGATGAAGGACTGGCACGGCGTCTGTGCTCGGGTCTGTCCCTGCAGCGTCGCCAAACCCAAGAGGCTAAGCTCTGGCTCACGGGCTCGCTCCCATGTACGTCACCTCCCGTGGCCCTTGGTGCCTTTGTTCTCGCATGAGCTAATCATGGATGGGCGGGCTAGGGCGCGCAACCTGGTGCCTCGCCACCGCGGGAGCCGCGCGCCGGTCGTCTTTCTTCAATGTTCTTCGCATGAGAAGATTAGGCACGGCGTCTGTGCTTAGGTCCGTCCCTGCAGCGTCGATAAACCCAACGGCTGAGCTCTGTCTGGCGGGCCGGCCCCGCTCACGTCATCTCCTGGGGTCGTTGGTGTCTGGCCTTCTCATGTGATCGCCTCAGGAGATTCGCCCGTTGCAGGTTGCCTAACCATCTCGCAGGACTGTTGCAGCCATCAGGAATCAAGACCAGACGCAACCAGCCTTGGGGTAGGGCCTCGTGAGTCCCGCGCTGGCTCACGAGTGCCCAGACACACCTCGTCTAGCCCTGCCATGCAAGCCACGTGTCAGGGCGGGCCTGTACACTCCCAAGGGGCTCCACTCAGAGGGAGCCCTCACCTACGCACCAGTGGAAGCACCTTGCTCCGTGCTGGCAGTCGACATGATCGAGGAGCGGCTATGCTCGTGCAAGTGCAGAAGCGCTACGCTCCGTGCTGGTGATAAACAACTGAGGGCGGCCCCATGGTCGTACCAACCTCAGGGAGCCACCCGGCTTAGTGTCCAGCCTCACCGCAACACTTTCCCCTCGGGAGAGCCACACAAGGGTCCTGGGCACGGGGGCTGCGCTTGGGTCGCGCCCAAGCGTACGCCGCCCTGCCAGGTCCTTGGGATCTGGCCGTCACGCGCCCTCCCGAGCGGAGCCAAGGTATGAAGGTCATTTGGGCGTCAAGGGGGTCTCCTGAGCATCACGACTCAGGAGCCTAACTGTCCATGTAGCCCCTCAGCCCTTGGTCTCGTCCTGGTGATCCGGACGATCCAACGACAGTCGAGGTATGCGCGAGGTAGGGCCCCGCCGACGTAGAACACTAGGCCTACTCCTGCATCTCCTTTCTGCAAGCTATTTGCGCGTCAAGGGGGACTCCTGAGCATCGCGACTCAGGAGCCTAACTGGCCACGTAGCCCCTCACCCCTTGGTCTCGTCCTGGCGATCCGGACGATCCAACGACGGCTGGGGTATGCGCGGGGTCGGGCCCTGCCGACGCAGAACACCAAGCTAACGGGAAGGAAATCGCGGAATCTCAAACAAATATTACAAGACATACTATTCTTCAAATACTAAACACAAGTTTAAACGCCTTTGCGAGGCATGGTGCATGTTGCCGAAGCAAAGCAGGAAAGGAGTCACCGGCAAGCCATCTCGTCATCCCTGGATGCCGCTGTCACTTGCAAGGGGTGTCCCATCGACGGTGATGTTGCCCTCGCCCGTGCTGCCCGCCGGAGTTGCAGGTTCAGCGGCTCCACCGGTTGAGGGCGCAGGGTCGAAGGCGCGGAACTTTTCAGCAAGGTCTCCAACTAGCTCTTCACGGCTTTGGCAGCAGTTGCGCAGCGCTCGTCGTCCACGGGCTCGAGCAGCTCGTCAAATTCGGCGTCAGGATCGCGAAGATGGAGGTGGCTGAAGATGCGCGTCAGTGCAGCTGAGGAGAGCGCTCGGGCTTCCCCTTCCACCAAGGGGACGATCCCGTCCACGACGTCCTCAAGCACCGTGACCAGATAAGGGAGCAGCTAGGTGGGGCCCTCGTTGTCTGTCGCCAGCGGCTCCTCCAAGCCCTTCTCGTAGAGTGCCCGCAGCGCCACGCGGGACTTATCCTCAAGGGACTTGAAGGCCACGCGGTCCTCAGTCAGGACCTTCGTTTTGGCTTCCAGCTCGGCCTTCTCTGCCTTCATCTCCTGCTCCAGCTTCTCCAGCTAGCTGCACTCAGTGGCCTCTGATGACCCGCAAGTATAGGGGATCTATCGTAGTCCTTTCAATAAGTAAGAGTGTCGAACCCAATGAGGAGCAGAAGGAAATGATAAGCGGTTTTCAGCAAGGTATTCTCTGCAAGCACTGAAATAATAGGTAACAGATAGTTTTGTGATAGGATAATTTGTAACGAGCAACAAATAACAAAAGTAAATAAAGTGCAGCAAGGTGGCCAAATCCTTTTTGTAGAAAAGGACAAGCCTGGACAAACTCTTATATAGAGAAAAGTGCTCCCGAGGACACATGGGAATTATCGTCAAGCTAGTTTTCATCACGTTCATATGATTCGCGTTCGGTACTTTGATAATTTGATATGTGGGTGGACCGGTGCTTCGGTGTTGTTCTTACTTGAACAAGCATCCCACTTATGATTAACCTCTATTGCAAGCATGCGCAACTACAACAAAAGTATTAAGGTAAACCTAACCATAGCATGAAACATATGGATCCAAATCAGCCCTTACGAAGCAGCGCATAAACTAGGGATTAAGCTTCTGTCACTCTAGCAACCCATCATCTACTTATTACTTCCCAATGCCCTCCTCTAGGCCCAAATAATGGTGAAGTGTTATGTAGTCGACGTTCACATAACACCACTAGAGGATAGAAAACAAACATCTCCTCAAAATATCGAACGAATACCAAATTCACATCACTACTAATAGCAAGACTTCTCCCATGTCCTCAGGAACAAACGTAACTACTCACAAAGCATATTCATGTTCATAATCAGAGGGGTATTAATATGCATATAGGATCTGAACATATAATCTTCCACCAAATAAACCAACTAGCATCAACTACAAGGAGTAATGAACTAGGGTTTGAGAGGAGATGGTGCTGGTGAAGATGTTGATGGAGATTTCCCTCTCCTGGTGAGAGGAGCGTTGGTGATGACGATGGCGATGATTTCCCGCTCCCGGAGGGAAGTGTTCCCGGCAGAACAGCTCTGTCGGAGCCCTAGATTCGTTCCGCCAAGGCTCCGCCTCGTGGCGGCGGAGTCTCGTCCCGAAAGCTTGCTTATGATTTTTCTTTGGGCAAAAGACTTCATATAGCAGAAGATGGCCACCGGAGGACCAATAGGGGGCCCACGAGACAGGGGGCGCGCCCCCACCCTCGTGGACAGGTGGTGGCCCCCTGATGTATTTCTTTCGCTCAGTATTTTTTATTGTTTCCAAAAATAACTTTCGTGGAGTTTCAGGACTTTTGGAGTTGTGCAGAATAGGTCTCTAATATTTGCTCCTTTTCCAGCCCAGAATTCCAGCTGCCAGCATTCTCCCTCCTTATGTAAACCTTGTAAAATAAGAGAGAATACGCATAAGTATTGTGAACTAATGTGTAATAACAGCCCATAATGCAATAAATATCGATATAAAAGCTTGATGCAAAATGAACGTATCAACTCCCCCAAGCTTAAACCTCGCTTGTCCTCAAGCGGAAGCCGATAACGATAAACATGTCCACATGTTTAGAGGTAGAGGTGTCAATAAAATAAAATACGGACATGAGGGCATCATGATTATTCTCATAACAGCAATATATAAGGATATTGTCATATCATTTCTTATGCTCAAGTAATAATCTATTCACAATGTCAACTATGAATCAGAAACTTCATTGAGAACCAACAAACTATAATCTCAGTCATTGAAGCAATTGCAATTTATCATAACATCAGACAGAGTCTTTGTTAGAGCTTTCTAGAAAGTCCACATACTCAACTATCATTTAATCTTTCATAATTGCTAACACTCACGCAATACTTGTGGTTACGGAGTTTTAACCGGACACAGAAAAAGATAGGGGCTTATAGTTTCACCTCCCAACCTTTTACCTCAAGGGTAATGTCAACAATAATAGTTCATGCTAACCCATATCCAATTAGATATATATGTCAGGATCTTTCCACCATCCTGTGCTTGCCAAAGGATAAAACGTAAAAAGGAAAGGTCAAGATCACCATGACTCTTGCATAAGGTAGACGATAATAATAAAAGATAGGCCCTTCGCAAAGGGAAGCAGAGGTTGCAATGCACTTTCAGAGTTGGATGCACAAAATCTAAATGCGAAAGAACATCACTTTATATTGCCACTTGTGATATGAAACTTTATTATGCAGTCCGTCGCTTTTATTTCTTCCACATCACAAGATTGTATAAAGCTTATTTCCTCCACACCAATCAATCATACATATTTAGAGAACAATTTTTATTGCTTGCGCCGATGACAACTTACTTGAAGGATCTTACTCAATCCATAGGTAGATATGGTGGACTCTCATGGCAAAACTAGTTTAAGGGTGTTTGGAAGCGCAAGTAATATCTCTACTTGGTGCAAAGAATTTGGCTAGCATGAGGGGGAAAGGCAAGCTCAACATGTTGGATGATCCATGACAATATACTTTATCTCAGATATAAGAAAACATAACCCATTACGTTGTCTTCCTTGTCCAACATGAACTCTTTAGCATATCATATTTTAATGAGTGTTCCCAATCATAAAAGATGTCCAAGATAGTGTATTTATATGTGAAACCTCTCTTTCTTTATTACTTCCTATTAATTGCAACAATGACCAAAGCTATGTTTGCCAACTCCCAACAATTTTTAAACATCATACTCTTTCTATGTAAAGTCATTACTCTCAATAAGATCAATATGATCTCTTTATTCCCCCCCTTTTTTTTATTCTTTTCTCTTTTCTTTTATTCACTCAAGATCATGGCAAAATAATCAAGCCCTTGACTCAACACTAATCTTTATTATATATAGCTCACGGACTCGATTACATAGAAGGATCATAAAGCAAAACTCAAAACTAGATCATACCAAAACTTTATTCTACTAAATCAAGATACTACTAATAGGATCAAACTAAGAAAAACGGTAAAGATAGGAGTGTGATGGTGATACGATACCAGGGCATCTCCCCCAAGATTGGCAGTTGCCAAGGGGAGTGCCCATACCCATTTGATTATGTCTCCTTCTTTGGGGATGGAGATGGTGGTGATGGTTTAGTTGATGGCGTAGGTTTCTTCCTTAATTTGCGCTTGAGGACAGAATTTTGATCCCTCAAGTCATCAATCTCCCGCTCAAGGATTAATATCTTTTTGCATAGTTCCTGCTTGTTTTCCTGCAAGACACGAAAAGGGATAAACTCGATCTTAAGTTTCTTTGCTCTATCAGGGAGGCTTGACTTTTTGAACTCCACATGCATGTCCCCAGGTTGAGGTAATGGGACTTCATCTTCATCTGAGCTCGTCTCCTCCTTTCTCTTAGATTCATAGTCCTCTTCTTCTTCCGTAGTCCAACCACAATGCTCCACATCTCCATAGACCTTAGGATTTGCAAGGTAATCAGCCACATAACTTTCTCCTTCCGAATCCTCGGACGACATGTTGCTCTAATCTGTAGCAGGACAGCTTGAAATGAAAACAGAGGATAATTGCCTGATACGGGATTCAAAACCTTCGGGAGATTATATAATGAATTTTTACCGACCAAAATACGTATCGTGCAAGAAAACGAAGGTACGGGGCGCGCCCAGGGGGGTAGGGCGCGCCCTCCACCCTCGTGGAGGCCTCGTGTCCTTCCCGGACTGCTTCTTATTTTTCTATTTTTCTATTTTTCTAAATATTCCAAAACGGAGAAATATTGCCATAAAAATTGTTTTGGAGTCGGTTTACTTACCGTACCACATAACTATTCCTTTTCGGAGTCTGAAATGTTCCGGAATTTGTCCCTTATGAATTCCTCCAGGGTTATGGTTTCAATAACATTGGTTTCAACATTTATGGGATTACCTGAGATATAATGTTTGATTCTTTGACCGTTCACCACCTTCGGATTTGTGCCTTCGAAGTTGTTGATTTGTATAGCACCGGAACGATAGACCTCATTGATAACGTAAGGGCCTTCCCATTTAGAGAGAAGTTTACCTGCAAAAAATGTTAAACGAGAGTTGAGCAATACATAATCACCTACATTAAACTCATGCTTTTGTATTCTTTTGTCATGCCATCTTTTAACTTTTTCTTTAAACAATTTGGCATTCTCATAAGCTTGGGTTCTCCATTCATCAAGTGAGCTAATGTCAAATAACCTCTTCTCATCGACCAGTTTGAAATCATAATTGAGCTCTTTAATAGCCCAATAAGCCTTATGTTCTAGTTCGAGAGGTAAGTGACATGCTTTTCCATAAACCATTTTATACGGAGACATACCCATAGGATTTTTTTATGCGGTTCTATAGGCCCATAATTCATCATCAAGTTTCTTGGACCAATTCTTTCTAGATCTATTAACAGTCTTTTGCAAAATTAATTTGAGCTCTCTATTACTCAATTCTACTTGACCACTAGACTGTGGGTGATAAGGAGATGCAATTCTATGATTAACATCATATTTAGCAAGCATTTTACGGAAAGCACCATGAATAAAATGTGAACCACCATCAGTCATTAAATTCTGGGACTCCAAACCTCGGAAAAATAACTTCTTTAAGCATTTTAATAGAAGTGTTATGATCAGCACTACTAGTTGGAATAGCTTCTACCACTCAGTAACGTAATCAACAACAACTAAAAAAATGTGTGTATCCATTAGAGGCAGGAAAAGGTCCCATATAATCGAAGCCCCAAACATCAAATGGTTCAATAACAAGTGAATAGTTCATAGGCATTTCTTGATGTCTACTAATGTTACCAATTCTTTGACATTCCTCACAATATAAGACAAACTTACAGACATCCTTGAAGAGAGTAGGCCAATAAAAACCGGATTGCAATATCTTATGTGCAGTTCTATCTCCAGCGTGGTGTACTCCATAAGCTTCGGAGTGACACTTGCGTAGGATTTGTTCCTATTGATGCTCAGGTACACAACATCTAATAACACCTTCTACTCCTTCTTTATAAAGATGTGGGTCATCCCAAAAGTAATGTCTCAAGTCATAGAAAAACTTTTTCTTTTGCTGGTATGTGAAACTAGGTGGTATAAATTTAGCAACGATGTAATTGGCATAATCAGCATACCATGGAGCAGTACGAGAAGTATTTATGACATTTAATTGTTCATCAGGAAAGCTATCATCAATAGGTAGTGGGTCATCAAGAATATTTTCTAACCTAAACAAGTTGTTTGCAACGGGGTTCTCAGCTCCCTTTCTATCAATAATATGCAAGTCAAATTCTTGTACCAAGAGAACCCATCTAATAAGTCTAGGTTTAGCATCTTTCTTTTCCATAAGATATTTAATAGCAGCATGATAAGTGTGAATAGTTATTTTAGAATCAACAATATAAGGCCTGAACTTATCACAAGAAAATACAACTGCTAAAAATTATTTCTTAGTAGTAGCATAATTTCTTTGAGCATTGTCTAGAGTTTTACTAGCATATTGAATAACATTTAATTTCTTATCAACTCTTTGCCCTAGAACAACACCTACAGGATAATCACTAGCATCACACATAATTTCAAAGGGTAAATTCCAATCAGGTGGCTGAACAATAGGTGCAGAGATCAATGCTTTCTTAAGTATTTCAAATGCTTATACACAATCATCATCAAAGACAAATGGTATATCTTTTTGCAATAAATTAGTCAGAGGCCGAGAGATTTTTGAGAAGTCCTTAATGAACCTCCTATAAAATCCGGCGTGACCAAGGAAACTTCTTATACCTTTGATGTCCTTGGGACATGGCATCTTTTCAATAGCATCAACCTTGGCTTTATCAACCTCAATACCTCTTTCAGAAACATTATGCCCCAAGACAATACCTTCATTAACCATAAAGTGGCACTTTTCCCAATTCAAGACAAGATTAGTTTCTTCACATCTCTGCAAAACTTGATCAAGGTTGCTCAAGCAATCATCAAAAGAGGATCCATAGACGGAAAAATCGTCCATGAAAACCTCACAAATCTATTCACAAAAGTCAGAGAATATAGCCATCATGCATCTTTGAAAGGTAGCAGGTGCATTACATAAACCAAAAGGCATACGTCTATAAGCAAAAGTACCAAAAGGGCAACTAAAAGTAGTCTTTGATTGATCATTGGCTGACACAGGTATTTGAGAGAAACCAGAATAACCATCTAGAAAGGAAAAATGTGTATGTTTGGATAATCTTTCTAGCATTTGATCGATAAAAGGTAAGGGGTAATGATCTTTTTTAGTAGCCTTATTTAATTTGCGGAAATCAATTACCATCCTATAACCCGTAGTAATTCTTTG
Source organism: Aegilops longissima (assembly GCA_021605205.1). Taxonomy (NCBI): domain Eukaryota; kingdom Viridiplantae; phylum Streptophyta; class Magnoliopsida; order Poales; family Poaceae; genus Aegilops; species Aegilops longissima. The sequence goes on from CM038677.1 coordinate 278,194,479, forward strand.
CGGAATCAATTCATCTTTATCATTAGGAACGACGGTAATACCTCCCCTCTTAGGGACACAGTGGACATGACTTACCCACTGACTATCAGCAACGGGATAAATTATACCTGCCTCAAGGAGCTTTAGTATTTCCTTTCTTAACACTTCTTTCATTTTAGAATTCAGCCGTCGTTGATGATCACGAACTGGTTTGGCATCTTCCTGAAAATTTATTTTATGTTGACATAGAGTGGGACTAATGCCCTTAAGATCATCAAGAATATATCCAATAGCAGCACGGTGCTTCTTCAGAGTTTTCAATAATCTCTCTTCTTCATGCTCTGAAAGGTTAGCATAATAATAACAGGATATATCTTTTTCTCATCAAGATAAGCATATTTAAGAATATCAGGCAACGGTTTAAGCTCAAACACAGGATCACCCTTGGGTGGAGGAGATCCCCTAGGATTTCAACAGGCAAATTGTGTTTCAGGATAGGTTCCTGTTTAAAGAATACTTCATCTATTTCCCTGCTTTCATTCATAAACATATCATTTTCATGGTCTAGCAAATATTGTTCTAAAGGATCACTAGGAGGTACGGCAATAGAAGCAAGACCAATAATTTCATCCTTACTAGGCAATTCTTCTTCACGGTGTTGTCTACTAAATTTAGAGAAATTAAACTCATGAGACATATCACCCAAACCAATAGTAACAAAATCCTTTTCGCAGTCTATCTTAGCATTAACGGTGTTCAGGAAGGGTCTACCAAATATAATGGGACAAAAGCTATCTTGTGGGGAACCAAGAACAAGAAAATCGGCAGGATATTTAGTTTTCCCACACAAGACTTCAACATCTCTAACAATTCCCATTGGTGATATAGTATCTCTATTGGAAAGTTTAATTGTGACATCAATATCTTCTAACTCAGCAGGTGCAATATCATGCTTAATTTCTTTGTATAAGTCAATGGGTATTGCACTAGCACTAGCACCCATATCAAATAAGCCATGATAACAATGATCTCCTATTTTAACAGAAATAACAGGCATGCCTACCACAGGTCTATGTTTATCTTTAGCACAAGGTTTGGCAATTCTAGCAGTTTCCTCATAGAAATAAATAACATGCCCATCGATATTACCAGACAAGAGATCTTTAACAATAGAAATATTAGGTTCAACTTTAATTTGCTCAGGAGGTTTACAAGTCCTAATATTGCTTTTACGAACAACAGTTGCAGCTTTAGCCTGATCCTTTATCCTAATAGGAAAAGGTGGTTTCTCAACATAAGAAATAGGAACAATAGGATCGTTATAAGTGATAGTCTTTTCTTCAACTTTAATAGGTGCAGCTACTTTTACTTCTATGGGAGGAAGATATTTAAACCACTTCTCCTTGGGGAGATCAGCATAAGTAGCAAAAGATTCACAGAAAGAAGCTACTATCTCAGAGTCAAGTCCATATTTAGTGCTAAACTTACGGAAAACATCGGTATCCATAAAAGATTTAACACAATCAAACTTAGGTGTCATACCTGACTCCTTACCTTCTTAGAGATCCCAATATTCAGAGTTGGGTTTAATTCTATCCAATAAATTCCATTTGAATTCAATAGTCTTCATCATAAAAGAGCCAGCACAAGAAGTATCGAGCATGGTGCGTTTGTTATCAGAAAGTCGAGCATAAAAACTTTGAATAATTATTTCTCTTGAGAGCTCATGATTGGGGCATGAATATAACATTGATTTAAGCCTCCCCCAAGCTTGAGCGATGCTTTATCCTTCACGAGGCCAAAATTTATATATAAAACTGTGATCACGATGAACAAGATGCATAGGATAAAACTTCTGATGAAATTCCAATTTCAATCGTTTATAGTTCCATGATCCCATATCATCACATAGCCTATACCATGTCGATGCATCTCCCTTCAAAGATAAAGGGAAGACCTTCCTCTTACTAACATCACCGGGTATACCTGCAAGCTTAAATAATCCACAAACTTCATCCACATATATTAGGTGCTTATCAGGATGCTTTGTTCCATCTCCTGCAAAAGGATTACCTAGCAGTTTTTCTAACATACCTGAAGGAATCTCAAAGTGGATATTTTCATTTTCATTTTCATTTTCAGTAGGTTCAGTAGGTTGAGGCGCAACTCTTTACTCTACTGGTCGGGGTGAAGATACCTGACCAAGCCCCTCAGAGGATTACTTTCCATAGTAACAAGTGACAGTAAATTTCAGCAAGCTATATAAATTTTTCCTTACCAAATTCCACCAACCAAAGGCACTTCACTCCCCGGCAACGGCGCCAGAAAAGAGTCTTGATGACCCACAAGTATCGGGGATCTATCGTAGTCCTTTCAATAAGTAAGAGTGTCGAACCAACGAGGAGCAGAAGGAAATGATAAGCGGTTTTCAGCAAGGTATTCTCTGCAAGCACTGAAATAATATGTAACAGATAGTTTTGTGATAGGATAATTTGTAACGAGCAACAAATAACAAAAGTAAATAAAGTTCAGCAAGGTGGCCCGATCGTTTTTTTAGAAAAGGGCAAGCCTGGACAAACTCTTATATAGAGAAAAGTGCTCCCGAGGACACATGGGAATTATCGTCAAGCTAGTTTTCATCACGTTCATATGATTCGCGTTCGGTACTTTGATAATTTGATATGTGGGTGGACCGGTGCTTGGGTGTTGTTCTTACTTGAACAAGCATCCCACTTATGATTAACCTCTATTGCAAGCATCCGCAACTACAAAAAAAGTATTAAGGTAAACCTAACCATAGCATGAAACATATGGATCCAAATCAGCCCCTTACGAAGGAACGCATAAACTAGGGTTTAAGATTCTGTCACTCTAGCAACCCATCATCTAATTATTACTTCCCAATGCCCTCCTCTAGGACCAAATAATGGTGAAGTGTTATGTAGTCGACGTTCACATAACACCACTAGAGGATAGACAACATACATCTCAACAAAATATCGAACGAATACCAAATTCACATGACTACTAATAGCAAGTCTTCTCCCATGTCCTTAGGAACAAACGTAACTACTCACAAAGCATATTCATGTTCATAAACAGAGGGGTATTAATATGCTTTTAGGATCTGAACATATGATCTTCCACCAAATAAACCAACTAGCATCAACTACAAGGAGTAATCAACACTACTAGCAACCTACAAGTACCAATCCCAGACTTGGAGACAAGAATTGGATACAAGAGATGAACTAGGGTTTGAGAGGAGATGGTGCTGGTGAAGATGTTGATGGAGATTGCCCTCTCCGGATGAGAGGAGCGTTAGTGATGACAATGGCGATGATTTCCCCCTCCCGGAGGGAAGTGTCCCCGGCAGAACAGCTCTACCGGAGCCCTAGATTGGTTCCGCCAAGGTTCCGCCTCGTGGCGGCGGAGTCTCGTCCCGAAAGCTTGCTTATGATTTTTCTTCAGACGAAAGACTTCATATAGCAGAAGATGACCACCGAAGGACCAACAGGGGGCCCACGAGGCAGGGGGCGCGCCCAGGGGGGTAGAGCGCGCCCCCACCCTCGTGGACAGGTGGTGGCCCCCTGATGTATTTCTTCCGCTCAGTATTTTTTATTATTTCCAAAAATAACTTTCATGGAGTTTCAGGACTTTTGAAGTTGTGCAGAATAGGTCTCTAATATTTGCTCCTTTTCCAGCCCAGAATTCCAGCTGCCGACATTCTCCCTCCTTATGTAAGCCTTGTAAAATAAGAGAGAATAGGCATAAGTATTGTGACATAATGTGTAATAACAGCCCATAATGCAATAAATATCGATATAAAAGCATGATGCAAAATGGACGTATCAGCCTCCGCCTCAGCCAACCGCTCCAGCTCGGCGTCGCGACCCCTGACGACGTCCTCTCGGGCCTTCATCTTCTCCTCCTCCGCCTGGCAGACTCGGGCCTCGGCCGCACGCTCGTTGCGCATGGTGTCCAGCTCGGCCTCCAGCGACCGGTAGCGATCCTGGGCAGCCCCGGCGTCCTTCAGCGCCACCTTGTGGGCAGCCGCGGATTGGGCGGCGGCATGCTTGTCCTTCTCGGAAGCCGCCGCAGCCTGGCTCAGCGTCGCCCGGACGGACGCATCGGAGTCGAGCTAGCCAGGGATCAGCTCCAGGCACCCGGCCACCAGGCGATGGTCGGTGCCTTGAAGATCCTCCCGCGGTAGGGTCAGGGCAGAAAGAGCGTGCTCCAGGATGTCAGGCAGGGCAGGAGGATTACGAACTGATGGTGAGGCGGAAGAAGGAGGCAGCGTCATCGCCAAGGCATGCAGGTTGATGGCGGTGGAAGAAGAGGCCAGGAGCTCCGGAGTCTGCGGGGCCTCGGCCGACCAGCTGGGGACAAGCGCCTCAGGAGCTGACGAGGCCTTGGCGGGCCGGAGAGGCGCAGGCGCCATCGCCACCTTTCTGCACCAGAAGAGGTGCGGCCATGCCAGGCTGCTGGGTCCCCGAGAATGTGGCCGCCCCCTCCTTCTTCTTCTTTGATGACGACATCGGCCTAGCGGCGCAAGGAGGAAGCATCAGGAAGCCGTAGTGGAAGCAGGAGCAAGGGCAAGCTCAGGGCAGGAAACTCACTGGTCCACAGCGGTGTAGTCCTGGCGCCTCTTCAGAAGTGCGGAGCTTAGGGGCCTCACGGCTTGGGCGCAGGCGCGCGGGCCCTAGGAGTCTGCGAGGCCGCGGTGGCCCTGGGTTGCGGTGTGATACGTCTCCAACGTATCTATAATTTTTGATTGCTTCATGGTATATTATATTCTGTTTTGGATGTTTAACGGGCTTTATTATACACTTCTATATTATTTTTGGGACTAACCTATTAACCGGAGGCCCAGCCCGAATTGCTATTTTTTTGCCTATTCCAGAGTTCCGTAGAAAAAGAATATCAAACAGAGTCCAAACGGAATGAAACCTTCGGGAACATGATTTTTGGAACGAGCATGATCCAAAGGACTTGGACCCTACGTCAAGAAAGCAACCAGGAGAGCACGAGGCAGGAGGCGCGCCTACCCCCCTGGGCGCACCGTCCACCCTCGTGGGGCCCACGTTGCTCCACCGACGTACTTCTTCCTCCTATATATACCTACGTACCCCCAAACCAACACAAGCATCCACGAAAACCTAATTCCACCGCCGCAACCTTCTGTACCCGTGAGATCCCATCTTGGGGCCATTTCTGGCGTCCTGCCGGATGGGGCATCGATCACGAAGGGCTTCTACATCAACACCATAGCCTCTCCGATGATGTGTGAGTAGTTTACCTCAGACCTTCGGGTCCATAGTTATTAGCTAGATGGCTTCTTCTCTCTCTTTGGATCTCAATACAAAGTTCTCCACGATTATCATGGAGATCTATTCGATGTAATCTTCTTTTGCTATGTGTTTGTTGAGACCAATGAATTGTGGGTTTATTATCAAGTTTATCTATGAACAACATTTGAATCTTCTCTGAATTCTTTTATGTATGATTGGTTATCTTTGCAAGTCTCTTCGAGTTATCAGTTTGGTTTGGCCTACTAGATTGATCTTTCTTGCAATGGGAGAAGTGCTTATGTCGGTGTACTAGAGTAGGGGTACCCTAGTATCCCGAACTCGTGCATGGACAGTTGCAGCACCCCGCGGCAAGGTTAGCTTGGTGACCGCCAAGATCCTTAGCAGCTCCTTTGGAGCCATTCGAGAACAAAGCAATCAAGACCCCGAAAAGAGGAGCTTGCCGGGAAGGCCACTCAAGGCACGAAGGAAACAAGGCCCCGGCAAGAGGAGCTTGCCGGGAAGGCTTGGTGAGCGACAAGCTCCCGAGCGCGACAAGAACCTTGCCGCGGCAAGGCGCTCACCGCGGCAGACGACCTCTCTTCATCTCCGCTCCAGCTCATCCGCAACGTGTCGCCATGGGACTTTCCCAAGCACGCGTGTCGACGGGCTGTGCAGCCAGCGGGGAGCAGCGATAAGCGGCGCTGACAAGCTACCATCGTGGCAAACGGAGGCGCACTTGACGGTCCCTGTTACCTTTATTCAGCGACTAAGGCGGGCATTTATGACTCTTGTCCCTTGCCGTCAGAGTTAGGTATAGATCACTGTACACTGTACAAAGCGGTGTACCAACCTCTGTTTTTACTATCTTACCCTTGTCTACTTGCCACATGTGGTGACCCCTTGTGCCTATAAAAGGAGGCCCAAGTGCAACGTAGAAAGGGTTCGGTTCAGCTCCGGCTTAGTTCATTCTACTCATACGAGACCACACTCAGGCTAGGTTTTGTAGCTCCCATCGCTCCCTAGCAAGAACACAAGATAATCCACAAAGCAGCAGTAGGAGTATTATCTCTCCGGAGAGCTCCGAAGCTGGGTAAATCTGCTCGTGTGCATCGCTTCGATCCACTCTTTGTGCAATCTCCGCCCACCTCCGAACCACAAGGGACCCAGGTCCCGTAGGTGTTCGTGGGCCACGACCAGCTTCCCCGACATCTTTGGCGCGCCAGGTAGGGGGCGTCGAGGCTGTGTGAACCCGATCCAGCGTTCACACGAGCAGTTTCTTCATCAACATCTTCGTCAACATGGCGCCGAAGAAGAAGTCTTCAGCAGCAGCAGAGCCGTCCGCGTCGAACCCACCACCACCGGAGCTGTCAGGTGGTGGGGGAAACACTGGCAGAGGAACGGGCGTCGACGAGAGAGCCCACAACGCCGCCAGGTCCAAGGACAAGGCAGCGCAGGCGTCGGCGTCTGAATCCGCGCCGCGTCCTTCTCAGGAGGCGCGGGACCGACAGCGTCATGGTGCTCGCAGCACCATACGTCCGATAGATCAAGGCCAAGATGGAGGATCCGGGGACCCTCAAGACCCGCATGCGCGCCAGCATGCCGGTACCAGCGGAGTACGGTCGCTGGGGCGGGACGCTGCTCCTCCTAACTTGGTTAGGAGTCCGAGCACGTCTCGTTCTTCGCCCGCACGCCATTGCCACCCACCACACCAGCGAAGCCTTGGCAAGAGCTCAGCTACTTCTAGACTACCCTCCAACGGCCGACAAGATCGACGAATGGAGGGCCACAATCCAGAGCCTCATCGGCTTTGCCAACGACGACGTCCCGCGGCAACCAAGCGCCTCGCAGCCACGGCAAGGCGACAAGGCACGAGCCGATGGAGACGAGACTTGCGGGGGTGCAGCCACCGTACACTCCCCTTCCCGAAGGCCAAGATCGCCGAGTCGCCGGATCCACCTCGACAGCGACTCCATAGCGTCGTCGGATCCGCGAGCTCGTCGCGACCAGCGCCAAGTTCTTCGAGAACGGCAAGAAGAAGACGCTCGAACCCGTATCGGCGCGCCAAGAGAAGCGCCGCCAATCCGACCAGCGCGCGGGCCCATGTCGATATGCATGCGCCGAGGAACCAGCGACTTGCCTTACGCGTAGGTTGCCCTGCGTTCACCCGTGAGCTGCGGCAAGTCCGGTGGCCCGACAAGAAAAACTTCAAGCGGATGTGCGGAGAAGTATGATGGCAGGACACACCCATCGGAGTTCCTCAGCATCTACACCATCACGGTGCAGGCTGCGGGGGGACGAGACGACAAGATCCTCGCCAACTATTTCCCTCTGGTACTCAAGCCAAACGTCAGGTCTTGGCTCATGCACTTGCCGGACAGCTCTATTTCTTCTTGGGCGGATTTGTGCCACCAGTTTGTCGGCGCCTTCACAGGCGGCCACAAGCCTCATGGCCAAGAGAGTGACCTTCACTTACTAGCCCAGAAGGAAGGAGAGTCCCTGCGCAAATTCATCCAGAGATTCAGCCGTGTGCATTACAACATCCCAGATGTCCACCCTGCCGCGGTGATCAGTGCATTTCATCAGAATGTACGAAACCGCAGGATGAGGGAGGAGATGGCGATGTGCAAAGTGAAAGACGTCAGCGAGCTCTACGCCCTGGCCGACAAGTGCGCACGCGCTGAAGAAGGAAGAAGACTCCCAGGAGAGAATGTGGGAGCAGAGTCTGATAGTGAGGAGACCGCCCCGGCAAGGAAGAGCCGGCGGCGAAACAACAGAAGGAAGAAAAACCAAGAAGTACTAGTTGTCGAGCAGTCCGGCAAGGATGGTGCCGCCAACAAAGCCAAGGCTAGTGGCTCCGGCAAGGAGGTTGCCGCTGACACCGACCGCCAAGCTGTGGCGGCCGCCGACAAGCCTGACGGCTCCAACAAGCAGTACTGTAAGATTCACCGCACCAAGGGCCACGATCTCCAGAGCTGCAAGAAAGTCGAGCAGCTTGTTGAGCTACAGAGGGCTGAATACGAGCGGCGAGACAAGGAGAAGGCCCAGGAAGGTGCAGGTGCAGCAAGTAAGAAGAGACGCGGTCGGGGAGGACGCCGCGGCAAGGCCAAGCAGCGGCAAGGAGACAGACCACCCCGCGGCCGCGACAAGGAAGAAGACGAAGATGAAGATTACGAAGACATGGAAGACGATGAGGCTGATGAGCAGGAGTTTCAGAAGGCAACGGAGGTTCTTTGCATTGACGGTGGTGCTTCTCTGCATACCTCGCACCGCCAACTCAAGCAATGGATGCGTGAGGTTAATGCAGTAGAACCATCCATAGAGTCGCGCAAACCTCTGAAGTGGTCCAGCACGCCCATTATCTTTGACATTGAGGATCACCCTGATCGCGTCACTGTTGTCGGGTGCTTGCCGATGTTGGTATCACCAACTATCCGCAACCTCAAGGTCACAAAGATGTTGGTCGACGGCGGGGCCGACCTAAACCTGATATCCTCTGCAGTGCTTCAAAAACTTCAAATCCACGACAATGAGCTCAAGAGACCGCACATTCAAGGAATCAACCCAGGAAGGAGCAAGCCCAAAGGGAAGATCACGTTGCCGGTAACATTTGGCAGCGAGCTCAACTTCAGAACTGAGAAGGTCACGTTTGACGTTGCCAACTTCCCACTGCCCTACAATGGCATACTTGGTCGTCCAGCACTCGCCAAGTTTATGGCAGCCTCTCATTACGCCTACAATTTACTCAAGATGCCCGGCCCGATAAGCGTCATTTATGTCCATGGCGACAAGAAGGATGCGCTTATCTGTGCCGACAAGATTTACCGGGACGCAGCAGCCCCAACAGATAGCAAACCACTTGCCGCTGAAGCTCCCGGGGGGAAGAAGAAGAACACCAAGTCCGGCAAGAGTTCTGATGCCCACTCCGGCAAGCGCACCTCTTCGGAGTGCTGCGCTACCGTCGAGGACGCACCATCGAGCTCCACCGCAAGTGCAAGAAGATGATGGCAGCTCCGCCAAGACCAAGAAGGTGCCCGCCAAGGAGGGCGGCACTGGTGGTACCTTCACCATCGTGCCACGCTTGACCCTAAATAGGAAGGCGAGCTCGTTGCTTTCTGCGGCGAATGTCGATGTGTTTGCATGGCAACCATCGACATCCCGTGTTCCCAGGAAAGTAATTGAGCACCACCTAGCTGTCTGTCCTCACGCGCGGCCCGTCAAGCAAAAAGTTAGGAAACAGGTAGTGGAGCGCCAAGAATTCATAGCGGAAGAAATCAAGAAGTTAGAAGCAGCAGGCCTTGTCAGAGGAGTCATCCATCCCACGTGGTTGGCCAATCCGGTAGTTGTACGCAAGGCCAATGGGAAATGGAGACTTTGTATTGACATTACAGACGTTAATAAAGCTTGTCCCAAAGCCCATTTCCCTTGCCACGTATCGACCAGATTGTTGACTCCATGGCTGGATGTGATCTGCTTTCATTTCTTGATGCATATTCAGGATATCATCAGATCTTCATGGCAGAAGAGGATGAAGAGAAAACCGCATTCATTACACCATGTGGCACGTACTGCTTCATACGGATGCCTTTCGGTTTGAAGAATGCTGGTTCAACCTTTGCGAGAGTAGTCCACGATGCCTTTGAGCCACAAATACACATAAATGTAGAAGCTTACATGGATGACATAGTGGTCAAGAGCAAGGACAAAGCAACTCTAGTTCAAGATTTGGATGAGACTTTTGCAAATCTGCGCAAGATCAACCTCAAGCTCAATCCCGAGAAGTGCGTGTTCGGAGTCCCTTCCGGCAAGCTTCTCGGGTTCTTTGTGTCTCAGCGGGGATTTGAAGCCAATCCCGACAAGATTAAGGCCATTGAGCAGATTGAAGCACCGAAGCGCGTCAAGGATGTCAGAAGGCTTGCCGGTTGTGTGGCTGCTCTCAGCAGGTTTATCTCTAAGTCTGCTGAGCGCGCCCTGCCATTTTTCAAGATTTTGAAAAAGGCAGGTCCAATGAAATGGACTCCCGAAGCGGAGGATGCACTGCAGGACATGAAGAGATGCCTGTCCTCCACTCCAATACTTGTCGCACCTAGGCCACAAGAGAAGTTGCTGCTATATATAGCGGCAACCTATCAAGTGGTTAGTGCTGCATTAGTAGCGGAGAGGGAGGCCGATGATGAGCCAGCAACCGAGGCAGACGCATCCAGCGAAAAGCAAGGGGCTTCGCCGTCAAACTCTGGTCCCGACAAGGACAGATCAGTGCAAGGTTGCGACAAGATACAGAAAAAGATGGTGCAGCGCCCAGTCTACTTTGTCAGTTCCCTTCTGCAGGGGGCTAGGTCAAGGTACTCTGGTGTGCAGAAGCTGCTTTTCGGCCTCCTCATGGCCTCGAGAAAGCTGCGCCATTACTTCCAAGCACATGAGATAACAGTTGTCACTCGCTTTCCACTGAAGAGGATATTGCAAAATCCAGAAGCAACAGGCAGAATCGTCGAGTGGGCACTGGAACTGTCAAGCTTTGGTCTCAAGTTTGAAAGCACTTCAACTATCCAAAGCAGAGCATTGGCAGAATTTATAGCTGAGTGGACGCCAACGCAAGATGAAGAAATTCCAGACACAAGCATCCCGTCAAGGAGGCAAATAAAGAGTGGCTGATGTACTTGATGGTGCCTTCTACTGCAAAGGCGCCGTGCCGGCGTGCTTATCGCACCCACCGGAGAGCACCTCAAATACATAGTCCAGATGCACTTTCCCAAGGAACAAGCAACAAATAATCTGCAGAGTATGAAGGTTTGCTTGCGGTCTCGAGATTGCGGTAGACCTTGGGATCAAGAAGCTCATTGTCGGGGGACTCGCAACTTGTCGTCCGCCAAGTAAATAAAGATTATCGAGTCCGTTGATGGAAGCCTACGTCGATGAAGTGAGAAAGCTAGAAGAGCACTTTGAAGGCCATAAATGGAACACGTTCCAAGAGCTCGAATGATATAGCTGATGGCCTCTCCAAATGTGCCGCACTTAAGTTACCTGTGGAACCAGGAATTTTTGTGCTCAAGCTGACTCAGCCAACCGTAACACCATCAACAGGACAGAGCAAGAAGAGAAAATTGGTTTCCGGCGACTACTTTCCGGCAGAGCTCCCCGGAGCCGCCGCCAAGAAGGTCCCTAAAATCAACGCAAATATCACTGAGGAGCAGTCTGCTCCGACAAACCCTGTGGTTTGTTTCGTTGAAGCAGACGCTCCCGACAAGCGTTGCTCCGGCAAGCTTGCCGGGGATCATCAAGCTCCGGCAGAACAGCAGGTTCTTGCCGTGGAACCTAATGTTCCCGCAGTAATAGACGAGCCTTTAGTCCTTGTTGTCGAGCCACGAGCTCCAAGATGGGCGACAAATCGCCCATTTCCTTGACGGAGAACTTCCGAAGAGCAAGAAGAAGCGAAAAAAGTAGCCCGACAGGTCTAGTATGTACCAGTTTGTTGACAACATCCATGCATGTAAGAAGACTCAACAGTGTGAAATTGAAGTGTATTTGCCGGAAGATGGATGTTGTTGGCGAGATACATGGAGGCATATGTGGACACCACATTGGCGAAGAGCACTTGCCGCAAAGCTTTCCGCAAGGTTTCTTCTGGCCGAAGCCCTCCAGATGCAACGCACAAGTAACCAAGTGTGAAGCGTGCGGTTTCATTCCAAACAGATACACCAACCAGCTCAAGCTCTCCAGACAATCCCTTTATCCTGGCCCTTTTCGGTCTGGGGGCTCGACATCCTCGGCCCCTTCCCCCGAGCTGTCGGGGGCTTTGAGTACTTGTACGTTGCCATTGAAAAGTTCACAAAGTGGCCGAAGTGGAACCAGTGAGGAAGGTGACAGCACAGTCAGCAATCAAGTTCTTCAGGTCAATTGTTTGCCGTTTTGGGATTCCTAACAGGATCATCACCGTCAACGGCACACAGTTCACGAGCCGCACCTTCATGCAGTACGCCCAAGATCTTGGCGCCAAGATCTGCTTTGCTTCTGTTGCTCATCCGAGAAGCAACGGTCAAGCAGAGAGAGCAAACGCTGAAGTGCTGCGGGGACTCAAGACCAGAACTTTCGACAGGCTGCGCAAGTGCGGAAGAAACTGGATCGAGGAGCTGCCGGTGGTTCTTTGGTCAATCAGGACGACGCCAAATCGAGCCACTGGCCAGACACCTTTCACTCTAGTCTATGGAGCAGAGGCAGTTCTCCCCACGGAACTCATATACGGGTCACCTCGAGTGCTCGCCTATGATGAGCTTGAGCAAGAGCAGCTGCGACAAGATGACGCGCTGCTCCTCGAGGAGGATCGTCTTCAGGTTGCTGTACGAGCTGCTCGCTACCAGCAAGCTTTGCGTCGCTACCATAGCCACAAAGTTAATGCCAGAAGCTTCGAGGAAGGCGACCTTGTTCTTCGGCGCGTTCAATCCGCCAAGAATTCCAACAAGTTGACGCCGAAGTGGGAAGGCCCTTATCGGGTGAAACGAGTCACTAGGCCCGGCGCTGTCCGCCTTGAGACCGAAGATGGCGTTCCGGTGAGAAATTCATGGAAAATAGAACATCTTCGCAAGTTTTACCCATAAGGCACGGTTGCCGGAACCCGTTCCGGCAACCACCCTTTTGTACAAGTCTTGCCGATGTTGCATGTAATCCTTTGTACAAAGCCGGGCGCAGACCCCGTGCATCAGTAAAGCCTATGTGTTGCGCACAAATTGTCAATACATGCTTTCATGATCTTATATGCATGTGCTAACTAACAATTTGTGCAGCATCCACACCCGGTAAGCAACGACGAGCCACTAGGCTCCATAACTTTATTTTCTCTTCTTTCTTCTCAAACAAGAAGAAGGTTCATCCACCCACAAGTTAACCAGGGGGGAAGGGGAAGATAATGGTGTGGGCCGCCAAGCGTCGCTCGAGGAACTGTCGCCTTGCCGGGAAATGGACAACAGAGAAGCTAAGTTGCTAAGTTTAAACGACCAGTTTTAAATTTTTAAGTTATCTTCCTCGAACGATAGTACTTTGTATATAAAACCTGTGCGCGGAGGAACCGACTCGCGACTAGCTTGCGCCCTTACTTTGTTTCGAGTCCGCTCAACAACTTAAGTGTGCTGCAACTAGTTGCGACAAGGTTGCTTGTCGGAGGCGGCATCGCCAGCAGGCTGCTGAAGTTCCGCACTCAGCGCTCGCGGCAAAGGTGTTCGCACTGACAAGTTCCCCTAAAAGCGTAGGGTATAAACATACAAGGGAAGAAATCGAGTAAAGGAAATAACATTGCATTCGATTGCCTAAGATAGTGTATATTACATAGTAACTTGTCGCGGATCTAATAGTTTTGTCACCTAAACATGATCTACAGCGACAAGAGAAAGATAAGCTTGGCGGCTTAGTCCACGCGGTCGCCATCGAGCCTCTTGACTCCGCTCACCCTGTCCACAATGGGTGCGACAAGGGCCTTGAGCGCTTCAACATCAGCAGATGGAGGCAGAGACTTGAGGACTTTGGTGAAATCGACGCCTGGGTTGCGGAAGGCCACTTTCATCAGCACCTTCTGGAGAGCCCCGGCGCAGACTTGGCGCGACTCCTCCGCCAGCTGCTTTGGGATCTCCTCCCGGAGCCGCTGGAGACCCGTCAGCACGCCTTTGAAGAATAGGCTGAGCTTGACGCTAGGTTGGAGGTTCTCATCGGTGGAGTACCCAAGATCCACCATCCCCAGCTCCATCAGCTCGTTATGGATGCGGCGGCGGTGTCCACAAGACCTTCATCCCATGCATTATGCTATCTCTCGAGATTATTCTCGCGATCCACAGATTCGACAGCAGTTCTTCATTGGCCTTGATCTTCTCCAGCAGGCCCGCTTCCCGCTCCTTGGCGCCTTCCAACGTCTCCGTCAAGGTGGTCAGTTTCAGCTCCAGATCCGCCTTGACGTCCTTGGCGGCATCGATCTCCTTGATCTTTTCAGCGAAGCGACCTTGCAGCTCGCCGAGGGTGTAGGCGTCCTTCTCGCGCTCGCGCTTCAACCCGGCGACCTCCTCGGCGCTCTTCTGGAGGGTGGACTCCAGCTGAGCCACCCTCGTCTCCAATTCCTTCTTGGCGGCCTCGGCAGCCGCAGCAGCATCCTTTGCCTCCTGAAGTGGCCCGCCAATCGTTTGCTCGCGCACGGCGAGATCTTCCTCATAGCTGTCGAGGTTGATCTTCCGCTGCGCCAGCTCACCTTCTCGCGCGGAGAGCTTCTCGCCGGCAAGCCTCTGCTGCTCCTCGACCTCGCCCTTCTCCAAGATGAAGGCTGTGCGCTCCTCAGCAAGCTGCTCCCGTGCCTCTGCTATATCCCGGAGAGTTTCCTTGTTGGCGCGTCGGAGCTCTTCCGCGCGTTTCTCCAAGTCAGCTCCCGCCCTCGCGACAAGCGCCTCCCTGGACTCCATCTTGGCTTGTCGGGCACGGTAGAGCGACAACAACCTCCTTAGCAGCTGCTCCTCCTCAGGCTCGTCGCTGCTGCTGCTCGGAGCATCAACCAGCGACAGCCCGGCGGAGGCAAGCAGTTCCGCGTCGAAGGTCTCCCCTTCGGCCGGTGCCCTGGAGCTTGAAGCCCAGGGGAGCTTGATAAAGACACCCTCGCCGGCCTTCAGATAGGCGCCGGGCTGGGGCTCTTCGGAGTCTGGTGCGGCATCGGTGGCGGGAGGATCGGCGGTCGGTGCAGCGCCTGGCGCTCCTGCGGCCTCAGGGCCGTCAGTGCGATCGCCAGATTCCTCCCCAGCCTCTGCGCCAGCAGCCTTGGCGGCCTCCTCGCCGGCGGGCCCGTCAGCGCCAGCCTCCTCCTCCATGTTGGCGGCGTCGACATTGTCGCCGCGAGCGTCCTCCTCGCCGGCAGCCTCAGTCTCCATCGGGTCTCCGGCAGATGGATCTGATGGTCAGAGAAAGAAAGAACAAGTCAAGCAAATGTTCGAAAGAGAAGAACAGAAGAAAAAATAACCCAAGGGAAATTCTCAAACAAGAAAATTACCTGCAATGGGATTTGTTGCCGCGGTCTCCACAACCGGAGGGTCGTCGACGCCGGCCCTTGCCGGGGAAGCTCCCCTTGTCGGAGAGGCCTCCCTTGCCGGAGAGCGCTCCCTTGGCGGAGAGTTCTCCCTTGGCGGAGAGTTCTCCCTTGGCGGCGTAGTTGAAGCAAGCAGAACTTCGGGAGTGACCTCCGGTGCTTCCTGATGAGGCTGCTCTGCTCCTACATAATTCAACAAACCAGATATCAGTGACGGAGAAACACCCAAGCACACCTAACCATGAGAAGTAAACCAAACACTTACTGGCTGGGGCCTGTCTTTGGGGCTGCTCTGTTGAAGGGTTGCTGGTCCGCAAGGGAGTCCCAGACGTGCCCCACGCCGCCATTGGGGAATCATCTGAGACGACAACCACCGGTGTCTTGGCCCTCTTCGACGCCCTCTGAGCTAGTGTCCTGAAGAAGGAGAAGGTTCAGAGTGAAGCCAGTCAGATATAAGAAAAAGCAATAAATTGAAGTGTTGCAAGTAGCAGCGACAAGATCTTACTCTTCCTCTTCTTCCTCGGAGCTGAGGGCGGAGAGATCAAATTCCGCTCCGGCTCGACGAATTGGAGGAGAAGATTCCCTCGGATGCTTGGCGGATGCAGAGGCCGCGACTCCAGAAGACCCCGCTCCCGTTGCCGTGGCGGCAGGAGGCGCTCCCGCGGCAACGTTGCTTGCCGCGGTGGAGCGCGGCGTCGGCGTAGGCGGCTGTCGTGCCGCCGCCGCCCCGCCACTTCTTCGGTCTTGCGGAGGCGTCTCTTGGCGGGGCGCTGGCTCCTCTGCGGCAAGCTGCTTGACGGCGGAGGGAAGCGCCACCGGCGGCTCTTCCGGATTGACGCTGCTCGGCCTGTTCCTCCTCTCCGACAAGCTCTTCTCGGTCGGCAAGGCTTGCCGCCTGGCTGTTTCCGCCTCGACGGTAAACCCAAACACGCCGGGCGGCTGCAGCTTCGCCGCCTCCAACCTTGTGGCGCGCGCCATCTCCTGATCGGTGGTATCGCGGGTGAGCCGCCTCTGCTCGTCGGCGCGGATCGGCACCTCCACCAAGTTGTCGAAGAACTGCTGCACGACGTCGTCGGCGGGCTCCTGCCAAGTTGGAACGCTTCCATGGGAATCGCACAACGGCATCATCGCGCGGATGCTGTCAAGCGACGAGTTGTTACACAAGGGCACGACTCCCCTCGGTAACATGCACCACTCGGGGTGATCCGCATCAGGCTTGAACAACTCCCGTAGCATGCCGTCCAGCTCCAGGGTAGTAAAATTCCAATTCAAACCCGGGCGCAGCCTCATGATGTCCGCCGCGTTCTGGAATTCCCAAGCAGGCCTCCCCCTCTCCTGCAAGGGCGCAATGTGGCGGCGAAGGAAGTCCGCGCCAACTGCTCCTACGGTAAGCCCTGCTTGCCGGAGACGCAAAATCCTAGTCACGGCAATCTTCAACTTGTCGTCCTCCGGTGCCAAGTTGCTCCAATCATTGCCGCGAACTATGGGAGTTTGGCGCAGGGCGGTGAAAGGCTGTGGCTCCTCTTCTAAGATCCAACACCAGTCAGCTCTCCACTCCTCCCACTTGCTGCGCAACTCTCTGTCAAGGTACGCTTCCTTCTTGCCAATCCTAGAGGTCCATGCAATTCCTCCGGCAAGCGGCTCTCCTCTCTCTACGCGGGGTGTGAAGTAATGGCGGAAGAGTGCGACATTTGGGTGGACCCCGACAAAGTTCTCGCAGAGGTGTGCGAAAACGGCCATGGTGAGGACGGCGTTGGGGGTGAAGTCAAGGAGGCGAAGGCCATAGGTATTCATGACATCGCAGAAGAATTCAGAAAAGGGGGGCAGAGCCCGCAGTGGAAGAAAAGCGCGAAAAAGGGGTACCCGATGGAGACCTTATCGGACGTGGCGGCGGAGATCACCCTCGTCTTGTGCGCGCCGCGTCGCCGTCGACGAAAAAGGTAGTACAGCTCCCGCAGCTCCTTCCCGTCGGCGGGGATCGAAGAGGGCCCGCCTTCCGCAGCGCCCATGAGCCGCTGCACTCGGCCGATTTCACGCCTTTTCCCTTGTCGGCCTTCGGAGCCATGGGGAGAGGTGGTGGAGGAAGTCGACGGCGTTGGTGGCACCTGTGGCAATGGAGGGGGCGGAGCGTCGCTCTCTTTGGGCTCGAGAAGAAAGGGGAAAGCGACGGGGGTTTCTGATGTGACAACAATGGCAAGTGGGCGTCCTGCCCCTGTACCCCCTGCATATAAAGAGGGAGAGGGGGCGGGCATTCTGATTTTTCCCATTAAAGAAAGCCCCACGATCTCCCCCATGACGCCACGTCCATGCGTGGCGCTCGTGGGAGGCGTGGTGGGTCCAGGCGGTAATGGCGTAATCAAACCGCGCGTGTCCGCAGACTGCTTTTGGGCCTGGCCCAACAGAGCTCGGTGCCGTGTGTGGCCCAGTTCGGGGCTCCTGTCGGTGTACTAGAGTAGGGTACCCTAGTATCCCGAACTTCGTGCACGGACAGATTGCAACACCAGCAGCAAGGTTAGCAGTGACCGCCAAGATCCTTAGCAGCTCCTTTGGAGCCATTCGAGAACAAAGCAATCAAGACCCCGGCAAGAGGAGCTTGCCGGGAAGGCCACTCAAGGCACGAAGGAAACAAGGCCCCGGCAAGAGGAGCTTGCCGGGAAGGCTTGGTGAGCGACAAGCTCCCGAGCGCGACAAGAACCTTGCCGCGGCAAGGCGCTCACCGCGGCAGACGACCTCTCTTCATCTCCGCTCCAGCTCATCCGCCAACGTGTCGCCATGGGACTTTCCCAAGCACGCGTGTCGACGGGCTGTGCAGCCAGCGGGGAGCAGCGATAAGCGGCGCTGACAAGCTACCATCGTGGCAAACGGAGGCGCACTTGACGGTCCTGTTACCTTTGTTCAGCGATCGAGGCGGGCATTTATGACTCTTGTCCCTTGCCGTCGAGTTAGGTATAGATCATCAGACACCTGTACAAAGCGGTGTACCAACCTCTGTTTTTGCTATCTTACCCTTGTCTACTTGCCACATGTGGTGACCCCTTGTGCCTATAAAAGGAGGCCCAAGTGCAACGTAGAAAGGGTTCGGTTCAGCTCCGGCTTAGTTCATTCTACTCATACGAGACCACACTCAGGCTAGGTTTTGTAGCTCCCATCGCTCCCTAGCAAGAACACAAGATAATCCACAAAGCAGCAGTAGGAGTATTATCTCTCCGGAGAGCTCTGAAGCTGGGTAAATCTGCTCGTGTGCATCGCTTCGATCCGCTCTTTGTGCAATCTCCGCCCCCCTCCGAACCACAAGGGACCCAGGTCCCGTAGGTGTTCGTGGGCCACGACCAGCATCCCCGACAGCTTAGCTATGGGTTCAATCTTGCGGTGTCCTTTCCCAGTGACAGCAGGGGCAGCAAGGCACGTATTTTATTGTTGCCACCGAGGATAACAAGATGGGGTTTATTTCGTAATGCATGAGTTTATCTCTCTACATCATTTCATCTTATTTAAAGCGTTACTCCGTTCTTATGAACTTAATACTCTAGATGCCTGCTGGATAGCATTCGATGTGTGGAGTAATAGTAGTAGATGCAGGAAGAGTCGTTCTACTTGTCACGGACGTGATGCCTATATACATGATCATAACTAGATATTCTCATAACTATGCTCAATTCTGTCAATTGCTCAATAGTAATTTGTTCACCCATCGTAATACTTATGCTCTTGAGAGAAGCCACTAGTGAAACCTATGGCCCCCGGGTGTATTTTCCATCATATTAATCATCAAACACTTAGTTATTTTTATTGCCTTTTATTTCACTTTGCATCATTATTATAAAAATACCAAAAATATTATCTTATCATATCTATCAGATCTCACTTTCGTAAGTGACCATGAAGGGATTGACAACCCCATTATTGTGTTGGTTCCGAGGTTTTTATTTGTTTGTGTAGGTGCGAGGGACTTGGGCGTGGCCTCCTACTGGATTGATACCTTGGTTCTCAAAAACTGAGGGAAATACTTACGCTGCTTAACTGCATCACCCTTTCCTCTTCGAGGGAAAACCAACGCAGTGCTCAAGAGGTAGCAAGAAGTATTTCTAGCGCCCTTGCCGGGGAGGCTTACGCAAGGTCACGTCAAGATTTGAACTCCCGACAATGAGCCATTTCTTGCGCCGTTGCAGGGGAGTCTACGCAAAAGTCAACATACCAAGTACCCATCACGAACTCTTATCTCCCGCATTACATTATTTGCCATTTGCCTCTCGTTTTCCTCTCCCCCACTTCACCCTTGCAGTTTTATTTGCCCCTCTTCAGTTCGTCCTTCTGTTTGCTCGTGTTACCATGTGCCTTCTTTTTGCTTGCATCTCCGCTTGCTAAAAGTTTATGGATCCTCATCCACTTGCTAATCTCTTTAAGAGATCCAATTATGATGAACCTATTGCTAGTGAGTTTTGTGCACTAGATTATCTTTATGAGGTTTTGCTTGAAATTCGTGAATCTGAAAATTGTGATGAAGTGTCGAAAGAAGAAACTTATGAAGTGATTCATGATAGATCTTTGAATAAAAAGCATGATTGCAATGATGTTATTATAAATTCTATTAATGTCAATTGTGCTAATAATATGCAAAACCCTAAGCTTGGGGATGCTAGTTTTGCTATGACTACTATTTGTTGCAATGATCATGATTGGGGTGATTCTTCTTATAATCTTGAAAATTTATTTAAGCCCCATGATGAATATGAGATTGATAATAATGTTTGCAATAATATTAAAAGTGGGTTTGGAGAGGTCATGACTTTAGTTAATGTTAATCCCACTATTTTGGAAGAGTGTCAACTTCGCATACATGTGGATCGTGTTAAGAATATGTTCCGTGTTAGCTATATTGTTGAATTTTCTTATGATCCTACATGTAATTATTATGAGAGAGGAAAATATGGTTGTAGAAATTTTCATGTTACTAAATTACCTCTCGTTATGTTGAGATTGCTATCGTTTCTTTCTGCTTCCTTGCTTATGATAGTTTTTGCTTGGCTTGATAATTTGTTTGCCTATAAGATGCCTATGCATAGGAAGTATGTTAGACTTAGATGTGTTTGTCGTGTTTTATGATGCTCTCTTTGTGCTTCAATTCTTGTCTTTCATGTGAGCATCGTTGAAATCTTATGCCTAGCTAGGGGCGTTAAACGATAGCGCTTGTTGGGAGGCAACCCAATTTTATTTTAGTTTTTTGCTTTTTGCTCCAATTTAGCAATAAATATTTGATCTAGCCTCTGGTCATATTTGTTTTTATGTTTTAATTAGTGTTTGTTCCAATTTAAACCTATAGGATCTTCTTGGCTGATTGTTATTTGATCTTGCGGAAAATTCCAGAAACTTTCTGTTCACGAAAACAATTTTAAAAATCACCAGAACGTGAAAAAATACTGATTCCAATTGCAGAAGATCAATGAACAAATTTTCTAGGTCGCCCTATTTTGGCTGATTTTTTAGAGTTCCAGAAGTTTGCATTAGTTACAGATTACTACAGACTATTCTGTTTTTGACAGATTCTATTTTTCGTGTGTTGTTTGCTTATTTTGATGAATCTATGGCTAGTAATATAGTTTATAAACCATCGAGAAGTTGTAGTACAGTAGGTTTAACACCAATATAAATAAAGAATGAGTTCATTACAGTACCTTGAAGTGGTGTTTTGTTTTCTTTCGATAACAGAGCTCACAAGATTTTCTGTTAAGTTTTGTGTTGTGAAGTTTTCATGTTTCGGGTAAAAGATTTGATGGATTATGGAACAAGGAGTGGTAAGAGCCTAAGCTTGGGTATGCCCATGGCACACCAAGATAATCTAAGGACACCAAAAATCCAAAGCTTGGGGATGCCCCGGAAGGCATCCCCTCTTTCGTCTACTTCCATCGGTAACTTCACTTCGAGCTATATTTTTATTCACCACATGATATGTGTTTTGCTTGGAGCATCTTGTATGATTTAAGTCTTTATTTGTTAGTTTTCCACAATCATACTTTTTGTACACACTTTTTGATAGAGACACACATGATTCGGAATTTATTAGAATACTCTATGTGCTTCACCTATATCTTTTGAGCTATATAGTTTTTGCTCTAGTGCTTCACTTATATATTTTAGAGCACGGTGGTGGATTTGTTTTATAGAAACTATTGTTCTCTCATGCTTCACTTATATTATTTTTAGAGTCCTACAAAATAGTGTGGTAATTTGCTTTAATTATGATTAGTAAAAAAATCTTATGAGTGTGTTGAATACTATGAGAAGTTTGATGCTTGATAATTGTTTTGAGATATGAAGATGGTGATATTAGAGTCATGCTAGTTGAGTAGTTTTGAATTTGAGAAATACTTGTGTTAAAGTTTGTGATTCCCGTAGCATGCACGTATGGTGAACCATTATGTGATGAAGTTGGAGCATGATTTATTTATTGATTGTGTCGGTGTACTAGAGTAGGGGTACCCTAGTATACCGAACTCGTGCACGGGCAGTTGCAGCACCCCGCGGCAAGGCTTGCCTAGTGACCCCCAAGGTCCTCCGCGGTTCCTTTGGAGCCATTCAAGAACAAAGTACTCAAGTCAAGGAGACAAGGCCCCGGCAAGAGGAGCTTGCCGGGAAGGCCACTCAAGGCACGCAGAAGACAAGACCCCGGCAAGAGGAGCTTGCCGGGAAGGCTCGGTGAGCGACAAGCTCCCAGAAGCGACAAGGATTCAGCCGCGGCAAGGCGCTTGCCGCGGCAGGCAACCACTCTTCATCTCCGCTCCAGCTCATCCACCAACGTGTCGCCATGGGACCATTCCAGCGCGCGTGTCAAGAGGTCAGGCGGCCAGCGGAGAGCAGCGATAAGCGGCGCGACAAGATTGCCATCGTGGCGGCGGTGGCGCTCCTGACGGTCCCTGTTGCACTGTTTAGGCGACATGGACGGGCATTTAATGCTTTTGTCCCTTGCCGTCAGAGTTAGGTAGAATACACTGTACAAAGTAGTTGTACCAACCGTAGCTTATTTTCCCGTTTTAGCCCTTGTCTACGTTGCCACCTGTTGGTGACCCCTTGAGCATATAAAAGGAGGCCCATGCGCAACGTAGAGGGGGTTCGACTCATTCGAAACCAGAGGTACTCAAGCTAGGTTTTGTAGCTCTCATTGCTCCCTAGCAAGAACACAACATAATCAGACAAGCAGCAGTAGGAGTATTATCTCTCCGGAGAGCTCCGAAGCTGGTTAAACTGCTCGTGTGCTTCGCCTCGATCTGCTCTTCGTTCAATCACCGCCCCCCACCGAACCGAAAGGGGTCCGGTCCGCCGGCCCCATAGGTGTTCATGGGTTACGATCAGCTTCCCCGACATCTTTGGCGCGCCAGGTAGGGGCGTCGAGGCTGTGTGAACCTGATCCGGCGTTCACATGAGCGACATCTTCATCATCTTCATCGACATGCCACCGAAGAAGAAGGCGTCGGCGGCAGCAGAGCCGTCCGCGTCAAACCCACCACCCCCGGAGCTGACGAGTGGTGGGGAAGACGCCGGCGGAAGGACGGGCGTTGACGAGGGAGCCCATGACGCAGCCAAGTCCAAGGACAAGGCCGCGCAGACCTCGGCGTCCGTACACGTCCCGCGCCCATCTCAAGAGATGCGGGACCGACAACGTCATGGTATTTATAGTACCATACGTTCGTTGGATCAAGACCGAGCTGGAGGATCGCGAGGCCCTCAAGACCGGCGTGCACGCCAGCATGCTGGCACGAGCGGGGTACGGTCGCCTGGACGGGATGCTACTCCTTCTAACATAGTTAGAAGTCCGAGCATATCCCGCTCCTCGCACCGTTCACCACTGCCACCCACCACTCCAGCAGAAGCTTTGGCGAGAGCTCAACTGCTTCTAGACTACCCTCCAACGGCAGACAAGGTTGACGAATGGAGGGCCACCATTCAGAGTCTCATCGGCTTTGCCAATGGCGACGCTCCGCGGCAACCAAGCACATCACAGCCGCGACAAGACGACAAGGCACGAGCCGGTGGCGACGAGACCGGTGGGGGTGCAACCACCATGCACTCTCCACCCCGAAGGCCAAGATCGCCGACTCGTCGGATCCACCTCGACAGCGACTCCACCGCGTCGTCGGATCCACGAGCTCGTCGCGACCAGCGCCAAGTTCTTCACGAACGACAACAAGAAGACGCTCGAACTCGCATCGAGCGCCGAAGGGAAGCGCGACGTCAATCCGACCAGCGCGCTGGGCCCTCTGTCGACATGCATGCGCCAGGGGAACCAGGCGACTTGCCGTACGCGGTAGGTTGCCCTGCGTTCACTCGTGAGCTGCGGCAAGTCCAGTGGCCCAGCAAGAAGAATTTCAAGCCAGACGTGCCAGAGAAGTACGATGGCAGGACGCACCCGTCGGAGTTCCTCAAAGATCTACACCATTGCGGTGCAAGCTGCCGGGGGGCGAGATGACAAGATCCTCGCCAACTACTTCCCGCTGGTGCTCAAGCCCAATGTCAGATCTTGGCTCATGCACTTGCCGGACAGCTCCATATCTTCTTGGGCAGATCTATGCCATTAGTTTGTCGGCGCCTTCACAGGCGGCCACAAGCTTCATGGCCAGGAAAGCGACCTTCATCTGCTCGCTCAGAAGGAAGGAGAGTCCCTGCGCAAGTTCATCCAGAGATTCAGCCGTGTGCACTACAACATCCCAGATGTCCACCCTGCCACGGTGATCAGCGCGTTTCATCAAAACGTACGGAACCGCAGGATGAGGGAAGAGATGGCGATGTGCAAAGTCAAGGACGTCAGTGAGCTGTATGCCTTGGCCGACAAGTGTGCACGCGCTGAGGAAGGGAGAAGACTCCCAGGAGAGAATGCAGAAGCAGGATCTGATAGTGAAGAGATTGTCCCGGCAAGGAAGAGCCGGCGACGGAATAACAGAAAGAAGAAAGGCAAGGACGTGCTAGTTGTCGAGCAGTCCGGCAACGGAGGCGACGCCAAGAAAGCTAAGGTTGGTAACTCCTGCAAGGAGGATGCATGGCGCCAATCGCCAGACTGTGGTGGCCCGACAAGCGTGACAGCTCCAACAAGCGAGATCAGAAGATCCACCGCACTAAGGGCCATGACCTCCAGAGCTGCAAGAAGGTCGAGCAGCTTGTTGAACAGCGAAGGCTGAGTACGAAAGCGGAGCGACAAGGAGAAGGCCCAGAAGGTGGGGAGTTAGCAAGAAGCGACCGGCCGGGAGGACGCCGCGGCAAGGCCATGCAGCGGCAAGGAGACAGACCTCCCCGCGGCCGCGACAAAGATGAAGACGACGACGATGATGAAGATATGGAAGACGACGAGACCGATGAGCAGGAGTTTCAGAAAGCCACAGAGGTCCTCTGCGTTGACGGCGGTGCCTCTCTGCATACTTCACACCGCCAACTCAAGCAGTGGATGCGGGAAGTTAATGCAGCAGAACCATCCATAGAGTCACGCAAGCCTCTGAAATGGTCCAAAGACGCCTATCATCTTTGATATTGAGGACCACCCTGATCGCATAACTGCGGTCGGGTGCTTGCCAATGTTGGTCTCACCAACTATCTGCAACCTCAAGGTCACCAAGATGCTAGTTGACGGCGGGGCCGGCTTAAACCTGATCTCGTCCGCAGTGCTCCAGAAGCTTCAGATCCCTGACAGCGAGCTCGAAGAGACTGGCACATTCCAAGGAATTAATCCGGGAAGTAGCAAGCCGAAGGGGAAGATCACGTTGCCGGTAACATTTGGCAGCGAGCTAAACTTCAGGACTGAGAGGGTCACATTCGACGTTGCTGATTTCACGTTGCCTTATAATGGGATACTTGGCCGTCCAGCACTCGCCAAGTTCATGGCAGCCTCTCATTATGCATACAACTTGCTCAAGATGCCCGGCCCGATAAGTGTCATTTCTGTCCCTAGCGACAAGAAGGATGCTCTTATCTGCGCCGACAAAATCTACCGGGAAGCAGCAGCCGTTACAGATAACAAGTCACTTGCCGCTGAAGCTCCCGGGGGAAAGAAGAAGCTCAAGTCCGGCAAGAGCTCTGATGCCCACTCCGCAAGCGCACCTCCTCGAGTGCTGCGCTACCGCCGAGGACGCACCATCGAGCTCCACCGCAAGTGTAAGAAGACGATGGCGGCTCCAGAGACTAAGAAGGTGTCCGCCAAGGAGGACGGCAATCGGTGGTGCCTTCACCATCGCGCCACGCTTGACCCTAAATAGGAAAGCGCCGCTGCGTTGCTCTCGCGGCGAACGTCGACGTGTTTGCATGGCAACCATCTGACATCCCCGGTGTTCCCAGGAAAGTAATTGAGCACCATCTCGCTGTCTGTCCTCATGCGCGACCCGTCAAGCAGAAAGTCAGGAAACAGGCAGTGGAGCGCCAAGAATTCATAGCAGAAGAGATCAAGAAATTGGAAGCAACAGGCCTTGTCGAGGAGTGCTCCATCCCACGTGGTTGGCCAATCCTGTAGTTGTATCATAAGGCAAATGGGAAATGGAGACTTTGTATCGACTTCACGGATGTTAATAAAGCTTGTCCCAAAGACCCATTTCCTTTGCCGCGTATCGATCAGATTGTTGACTCCACGGCCGGATGTGATTTGCTTTCATTTCTTGATGCATACTCAGGATATCATCAGATCTTCATGGCAGAAGAGGATGAAGAGAAAACCGCATTCATTACCCCATGTGGCACATACTGTTTTGTACGGATGCCTTTCAGATTAAAGAATGCCGGTTCAACATTTGCAAGAGTAGTCCATCACGCTTTTGAGCCGCAAATACACAGAAATGTGGAAGCCTATATGGATGACATAGTGGTCAAAAGCAAGGACAGGGCAACTCTGATTCAAGATTTGGATGAAACCTTTGCAAATCTGCGCAAGATCAACCTCAAGCTCAATCCCGAGAAGTGCGTGTTTGGAGTTCGCTCCGGCAAGCTTCTCGGGTTCTTCGTGTCTCAGAGGGGAATTGAAGCCAATCCCGACAAGATCAAGGCCATTGAGCAGATTGAAGCACCCAAGCGCGTCAAGGATGTATGAAGACTCGTCGGTTGCGTTGCTGCTCTCAGTAGGTTTATCTCTAGGTCTGCTGAGCGCCTCGCCATTTTCAAAATTTTGAAAAGGCGGGTCCAATGAAATGGACTCCG
This sequence comes from Aegilops longissima, assembly GCA_021605205.1. NCBI lineage: Eukaryota > Viridiplantae > Streptophyta > Magnoliopsida > Poales > Poaceae > Aegilops > Aegilops longissima. The sequence goes on from CM038677.1 coordinate 278,220,954, forward strand.
GAAGCGGAGGCTGCGCTGCAGGACTTGAAGAGATACCTATCCTCCACTCCAGTGCTTGTCGCACCTAAACCACAAGAGAAGTTGCTGCTATATTTAGCGGCAACCAATCAAGTGGTTAGTGCTGCGTTAGTAGCGGAGAGGGAGGCGGATGATGAGCTGGCGACCATGGCAGATGCATCCAGCGACAAGCAGGGGGCTTCACCGACAAGCTCTGGTCCCGACAAGGATGGATCTGCGCAGGAGCATGAGAAGATGCAGAAAAGGATGGTGCAGCGCCCAGTTTACTTTGTCAGTTCCCTTCTGCAGGGGGCTAGGTCGAGGTACTCTGGTGTGCAGAAGTTGCTTTTCGGCCTCCTCGTGGCCTCGAGAAAGCTGCGCCATTACTTCCAAGCACATGAGATCACAGTCGTCACTCACTTTCCGCTGAAGAGGATACTGCAAAATCCAGAAGCAACAGGCAGGATTGTCGAGTGGGCACTGGAACTGTCAAGCTTTGGCCTCAAGTTTGAAAGCACTTCAACTATCCAAAGCAGAGCATTGACAGAGTTCATAGCAGAATGGACGCCAACACAAGACGAAGAAATCCTAGAAACGAGCATCCCCGTCAAGGAAGCAAGCAAAGAGTGGCTGATGTACTTTGACGGTGCCTTCTCGCTGCAAGGCGCCGGTGCCGGCGTGCTACTTGTCGCACCCACCGGAGAGCACCTCAAGTACGTAGTCCAAATGCACTTTCCCAAGGAGCAAGCAACGAACAATACTGCAGAGTATGAAGGTTTGCTTGCCGGTCTCAGGATCGCAGCGGACCTTGGGATTAAGAAGCTCCTTGTCAGGGGTGATTCACAGCTTGTCGTCCGCCAAGTGAACAAGGATTATCAGAGTCCGTTGATGGAAGCTTATGTTGATGAAGTGAGGAAGCTAGAAGAGCACTTTGATGGCCTACAAATGGAACATGTTCCAAGAGCTCAGAATGACATTGCTGATGGCCTGTCGAAGTGCGCCGCACTTAAGTTACCTATGGAACCAGGAATCTTCGTGCTCAAGCTGACTCAACCAACTATAGCACCATCAACTGGGCAGAGCAAGAAGAGGAAGTTGGTTTCTGGTGACTACTTTCCGACGGAGCTCCCTGAAGCCGCCGCTAAGAAGGCCCCCAAGATCAACGCCGACATTGCTGAGGAGCAGTCTGCTCCGACAAGCCTAAGGGTTTGTTTCGTTAAAGCAGACGCTCCCGACAAGTTTTTCTCCGGCAAGCTTGCCGGGGATCATCAAGCTCCGCCTGAGCCGCAGGTTCTCGCCGTCGAAGCGGATGTTCCCGCAGCAGCAAATGTGCCTTTAGTCCTTGTTGTCGAGCCGCAAGCTCCAGCATGGGCACAGCAGATCGTCCATTTCCTTCAGACAGGAGAACTACCCGAAGAACAAGAAGAAGCGGAAAAAGTAGCCCGGCAGTCAAGTATGTACCAGTTTGTCGACAACATCACATGCATGAAGAAGACTCAACGGTGTGAAATTGAAGTGTATTCATCGGGAAGATGGATAGAAGCTGTTGGCAGAGATACACGGAGGCATATGTGGTCACCACATTGGCGCAAGAGCACTCGGCGGCAAAGCTTTCCGGCAAGGATTCTTCTGGCCGACAGCCCTCCAGGATGCAACTGCACAAGTAACCAAGTATGAAGCGTGCCAGTTCCATTCCAAGCAGATACACCAGCCAGCTCAAGCTCTCCAGATGATCCCTTTATCCTGGCCATTTTCGGTCTGGGGGCTCGACATCCTCGGCCCCTTTCCCCGAGCAGTCAGGGGCTTTGAGTACTTGTACGTCGCAATCGACAAGTTCACAAAGTGGCCGGAAGTGGAAGCGATGAGGAAGGTGACAAGACAACAAGCAGTCAAGTTCTTGGTCGATTGTTTGCCGTTTCGATTCCTAACAGAATCATCACCGACAACGGCACACAATTCACGAGCCGCACCTTCATGCAAGACGTCCAAGATCTTGGCGCCAAGGTCTGCTTTTGCTTCGCTGCTCATCCGAGAAGCAACGGTCAAGCGAGAGGGCAAACGCTGAAGTGCTGCGAGGACTCAAGACCAGAACTTTCGACAGGCTGCATAGGTGCGGAAGAAACTGGATTGAGGAGCTGCCAGTGGTTCTTTGGTCGATCAGGACGACGCCAAATCGAGCCACTGGCCAGACACCTTTCGCTCTAGTCTAGGGAGCAAAGGCAGTTCTCCCCACGGAACTCGTATACGGGTCACCTCGAGTGCTCGCTTATGATGAGCTCGAGCAAGAGCAGCTGTGACAAGATGACGTGCTGCTTCCTGAGGAGGACTGTCTTCAGCCACCAGACGAGCTGCTCGTTATCGCAAGCTTTGCGTCGCTACCATAGCCGCAGTTAGTGCCGAAGTCTCGAGGAAAGCGACCTTGTTCTTCGCGCGCTCAGTCCGCCAAGAATTCCAACAAGTTGGCCTTGAAGTGGGAAGGCCCTTATCGGGTGAGACGAGTCACTAGGCCTGGCGCTGTCATGCTTTGAGACCAAGATGGCATTCCGGTGAGCAACTCCTGAATATTGAGCATCTTCGTAAGTTTTACCATAGGGCGCGGTTGCGGAACCTGTTCCGCAACCACCTTTTGTACAAGTCTTGCCCATGTTGCATGTAATCCTTTGTACAAAGCCGGGCGCAGACCCCGTGTATCAGTAAAGCTCATGTGCTCCGCACATCTTGTCAATTTCGTGCATTTTTCTTTTTACTTTGCATGTATTATCTGACACTTTGTGCCGCACCTATTCCAGTAAGCAATAACGAGCCGCAGGGCTCCATATCTTTATTTTCTCTTCTTTCTCATTCTCAAAGAAAAGAAGGTTCCCTCGCCCACAAGTTTGCCAGGGGGGAAGGAGAAGAAGATAACGTTGTGGACCAAATGTAGCTCGAAGAAATTTTGCCTTACCGGGAAGCAAACGACTGAAAAGCTAAGTTGCCAAAGTTTGAGTAGTCTGTTTTAAATTTTCAAGTTATCTTCCTTGAACGACCGTGCTTTGTATGAAAAACCTATGCGCGAAGGAACCAACTCGTAGCTAGTTTGCACCCTTACTTTATTTCGAGTCCGCTCAACAACTTAAGTGAGCTCCAACTAGTCGCGACAAGGTTGCTTGTCGGAGGCGACACCGCCAAAGAAGCTGGCGTTCTCAAGACTCAGCGCTCATGCAAGGGTGCTCATACGACAAGTTCCCTAAAAGCGTAGGGCAGAAACATACAAAAGAAGGACCCAAGTAAAGGAAATAACATAGCAATTACTAACTGAAATAGAGTTATATTACAAGATAGCTTGTCGCAGCTCTAATAAATGTTCTCCTAACATGACCAGCGGCGACAAGGAAAAGATAAAACGGGCGACCTAGTCTACGTGGTCGCCATCGACCCTCTTGACCCGCCACCCTGTCCACAATGGTGCGATTAGGCCTTGAGCGCTTCAACGTCGCAGATCGGCGGCAAGGACTTGAGGACGTTGGCGAAGCTAACGCCTGGATTGCGGAAGGCCACCTTCATCAGCACCTTCTGAAGAGCCCCTGCACAGATTTGGCGCGACTCGTCGGCCAGCTGCTTTGGGATCTCCTCCCGGAGCCGCTGGAGAGCCGCCACCACGCCTTTGAAGAACAAGCTGAGCTTGGCGCTGGGTTGGAGATGCTCGTCGGAGGAGTACCCGAGATCCACCATCCCCAGCTCCATCAGCTCCTTGTCGATGGTGGCGGCTGTATTTACAAGACCCTCGGTCCAGTGCATCACGTTCTCTCTGAAGGTGTTATGGGCGGTCGTGGCATTCGCCAAGAGCTCCTCGCTGGCCTTGATCTTCTCCAATGCACTCCACTTCCCGCCCCTTGGCGCCGTCCAGCGTCTCCATCAAGGTGGTCAGCTTCAGCTCAAGATCTGCCTTGGAGTCCTTGGCGGCGTCGAGCTCTTTGATCCTCTCAGCAAGACGGCCCTGCAACTTGCCAAGAGTGTAGGCGTCCTTCTCGCGCTCGTGCTTCAGCGCAGCGAGCTCCTCGCCGCTCTTCTGGAGGTTGGCCTCCAGCTGCGTCACTCTTGTCTCCAACTCTTTCTTGGCGGCCTCGGCAGCTGCGGCAGCATCTTTTGCTTCCTCGAGAGCTCCGCCAATTGATTGCTCGCGCGTGGCAAGATCTTCCTCATAGCTGTCAAGGTTGATCTTCCGCTGCGCCAACTCGCCTTCTTGCGCAGATAGCTTCTCGGCAGCTAGCCGCTGCTGCTCCTCGACCTCAGCCTTCTCCAGAATGAAGGCTGTGCGCTCAGCGAGTCGCTCCCGCTCTTCTACTACGTTCCGGAGAGCTTCTTGGTTGGCGCCCCGGAGCTCTTCTGCGCGCTTCTCCATATCTGCTCCCGCCCTTGCGACAAGCGCTTCCCGGGATTCCAGCCTGGCTTGTCGGGCGCGGTAGAGCGACAGCAGCTTCCGCAACAGCTGCTCCTCCTCAGACTCGCCGCTGCCGCTGCTTGGCGCGTCGACCAACGACAACCCGGCAGAGGCGAGCAGCTCTTTGTCGAAGGTTTCTCCCTCGACCGGTGCCCTGGAGCTCGACGCCCAGGGGAGCTTGATGAAGACGCCATCTCCAGCCTTCAAGTAGGCGCCGGGCTGGGGCTCATCGGAGCCTGGCGCTGCGGCAGCGGCGGAGGGATCGGCGGTCGGTGTAGCGCCTGGCGCTCCTGCGGCCTCAGGGTCGTCAGTACGATCGCCGGACCCCTCGCCGGCTTCTGTGGCGGCAGCCTTGGCGGCCTCTTCAACGGCGGGCTCGTCCGCGCCGTGTCCCTCCTCGGCGACGGCGGCGTCGTCAATGTTGCCGCGCGCGTCCTCCTCGCCGGCGACCTCAGTCTCCATCGGCTCCGCGGCGGATGGATCTGACAAGGAAAAGAAAGAAAAGTCAAGCAAAATATCCAAAAGAGAAGAATTGGAAGAAGAAAAACCACAAGGGCAGCTTACAGGCAAGAGGCTTACCTGCGATGGGATCTGCCGCTTGTCTCAACCCATCGGAGGGTCGACGGTGCCGTCTCTTGCCGGAGGGCCGTCCCTTGCCGGAGAAGCCTCCCTTGCCGGGGGTCTTCCGTTGGCGGGGTAGTTGAAGCAGATGGCATGTCAGGAACGGCCTCAGGACACTCCTGGCGGGGCTGCTCTGCTTCTACACAAATCAACAGTCAGATATCAGCAAATAAAGAGCACCCATGCGCGCCTAACCGCAAAAAGTGAATCATGTACTTACGCTGGGGGCTGCGCTGGGGGCTGCTTTGTGGAAGGGTCGCCGGGTCCGGCAAGGGGGTCTCAGACGCGCCTCCTGTTGCCATGGGGGGATCGTCCTCGATGACGACCACCGGGGTCTTGGCTCTCTTCGAAGCTCTCTGGGCCAGCGTCCTGAAAAGGAAAGAGTTCAGAATGAAGCAAGTGAGATACAAGACAAAACAGCAAATTGAAGAATTACTAATACAACGACAAGATCTTACTCTTCTTCTTCCTCGGAGCTGAGCGCGGAGAAGTCGAATTCCGGTCCGCCTCCGGTGCGACGAACTGGAAGAGTAGGCTCCCTCGGACGCTTGGCGGGTGCAGGAGCCGTGGTCCCAGAAGGCCCCGCTCCAGTTGATGTGGCGGCGTGAGGCGCTCCCGCGGCAACAGTGCTTGCCGCGGTGGAGCGCGTCGCGCGGCGCGACGGCTGTTGGCCCGTCTGCCGCTCCGCCACTTCCCCGGTCTTGCGGAGGCGCCTTCTTGGTGGATCTGTGGGCTCCGCTCGTGGCAAGCTACCTGAAGGTGGGGAGGAGGCTTCCCTGGCAGGCTCGTTCGGCTCAACTTCAGGCTCGGCCTGCTCCTCCGCACCGGCAAGCTCCTCTCGGTCGGCAAGGCTTGCCGCCTCTGCTGCCTCCGCCTCCTCCACAGTAAATCCAAATTCGCCAGCGGCAGCAGCTGCTGCCGCCTCCTCCAACATCTTGGCAATGCGTTGCATCTCTTCATCGGTGGTGTCACGGGTGAGGCTCTTCTGCTCGTCGGGGCGGATTGGCACTTCTTCCAGGCTGTCGAAGAACCGCTGCACGACGTCATCGGCGGGCTCTTGCCAAGTTTGAACGATTCCATGGGAATCACACAACGGCATCATCGCACGGATGCGATCAAGCGAAGAGTTGTTGCATAAAGGAACGACTCCCCTTGGCAACATGAACCACTCGGGGTGGTCAGGGTCGTGCTTGAACAGCTCCAGCAGCATCGCATCCAGCTCCAAGACGGTAAAATTCCAGTTGAGGCCCGGGCGCAGCCTCATGATGTTCGCCGCATTTTGGAACTCCCAAGCAGGTCTCCTCCTCTCCTGCAAGGGAGCGATGCGGCGGCGAAGGAAATCTGCGCCAACGGCGCCTACAGTGAGTCCGGCATGCCTGAGGCGCAAGATCCGGGTCACAGCAATCTTCAACCTAGCATCTTCCGGCGCCATGTTGCTCCAATCGTTGCCGCGCACTATTGGAGTTTGGCGCTGGGCAGTGAAGGGCTGCAGGTTCTCCTCAATGATCCAACACCAATCGGCTCTCCACTCTCCCACTTGCTGCGGAGCTCTCCTTCCAGATAGGCTTTTTCTTGCCGATCCCGAGATCCAAGCAATCCTCCGCAAGTGGCTCTCCTCTCTCGACGCGGGGCATGAAGAAGTGGCGGAAGAGTGCTACATTTGATGGATTCCGACAAAGTTTTCGCAAAGGTGTGCGAAAACCGTCATGGTCGAGACAACATTGGGTGTGAAATCAAGGAGGCGAAGCCCGTAGGTATTCATGATATCGCAGAAGAATTCAAAAAAGGGCGGCAGAGCCTGCAATAGAAGAAGAGCGCGAAGAAGGGTACCCGCCGAAACCAACTCCGGCGCGGCGGCCGAGAGTACCTCGCGCGGATGATGCTGCCTCCGTCGACCAGAAGAGGTAGTAGCCCTCCCTCAGCTCCTTTGCGTCGAGCTGGTGGTCGAAGGGCGCCCGCTCCTTTCACAGCGCCGTGAGCCGCTGCACCTCGGCCGACTTCACGCCCTTCCCCTTGTCGGCTTTCGGAGCCATGGCGGAGGTGGTGGAGGAGACCGACGGCGTTGATGGCGCTGATGGCGATGGGGGGCGGAGCGTCGCTCTCTTCAGACTAGAGAAGAAGGGGGGAGCGGCTGTGGTTTTCGAGATGGGACAACAAATGGCGAGGTGGGCGACCTGCCCCTGTTTCCCCTGTTTATAAGGAGGGAGAGGGGGCGGACATTCTGCTTTTCCAATTAAAGAAACCCCCACGATCTCCCCCACGACGCCGCAATGACGCTGCGTTGTTCGTGGGGGCGTGGTGGGTCCGGAGCGAGTAACAGCGTGATCTAGGCCGACGTGCTGCGTGCCTGTTTTGGGCCTGGCCCAACAGAGCTCGGCGCCGTGTGTGCCCCAGCCGAGGGGCTCTGCCGGTGTACTAGAGTAGGGGTACCCTAGTATCCCGAACTCGTGCACGGGCAGTGCAGCACCCCGCGGCAAGGCTTGCCTAGTGACCACCAAGGTCCTCCGCGGTTCCTTTGGATCCATTCAAGAACAAAGTACTCAAGTAAAGGAGACAAGGCCCCGGCAAGAGGAGCTTGCCGGGAAGGCCACTCAAGGCACGCAGAAGACAAGACCCCGGCAAGAGGAGCTTGCCGGGAAGGCTCGGTGAGCGACAAGCTCCCAGAAGCGACAAGGATTCATCCGCGGCAAGGCGCTTGCCGCGGCAGGCAACCACTCTTCATCTCCGCTCCAGCTCATCCACCAACGTGTCGCCATGGGACCATTCCAGGCGCGCGTGTCAAGAGGCTGTGCGGCCAGCGGAGAGCAGCGGTAAGCGGCGCTGACAAGATTGCCATCGTGGTGAGCGGTGGCGCTCCTGACGGTCCCTGTTGCACTGTTTAGGCGACATGGACGGGCATTTAATGCTTTTGTCCCTTGCCGTCAGAGTTAGGTAGAATACACTATACAAAGTAGCTGTACCAACCGCAACTTATTTTCCCGTTTTTGCCCTTGTCTACGTTGCCACTTGTTGGTGACCCCTTGAGCATATAAAAGGAGGCCCATGCATAACGTGGGGGGTTCGACTCATTCGAAACCAGAGATACTCAAGCTAGGTTTTGTAGCTCTCATTGCTCCCTAGCAAGAACACAACATAATCAGACAAGCAGCAGTAGGAGTATTATCTCTCCGGAGAGCTCCGAAGCTGGGTAAACTGCTCGTGTGCTTTGCCTCGATTTGCTCTTCGTTCAATCTCCGCCCCCCACCAAACCGAAAGGGGTCCGGTCCGCCGGCCCCATAGGTGTTCGTGGGTTACGATCAGCTTCCCCGACAGATTGTCTTCCTTATGAGTGGCGGTCGGGGACGAGCGATGGTCTTTTCCTAGCAATCTATCCCCCTAGGAGCATGCGCGTAATACTTTGCTTTGGTAACTTGTAGATTTTTGCAATAAGTATATGAGTTCTTTATGACTAATGTTGAGTCCATGGATTATACGCACTCTCTTCCTTCCACCATTGCTAGCCTCTCTAATACTGTGCACTTTTCGCCGATATCTTACACCCACCATATACCTTCCTCAAAACAGCCACCATACCTACCTATCATGCCATTTCCATAGCCATTCCGAGATATATAGCCATGCAACTTACCACCATTCCATTTACTATGACACACTCCATCATTGTCATATTTCTTCACATGATCATGTAGTTGACATTGTATTTGTGGCAAAGCCACCTTTCGTAATTCTTTCATACATGTCACTTTTGATTCATTGCATATCCCGGTACACCGCCGGAGGCATTCACATAGAGTCATACTTTGTTCTAAGTATTGAGTTGTAATTGTTGAGTTGTAAGTAAATAAAAGTGTGATGATCATCATTTTTAGAGCATTGTCCCAAGTGAGTAAAGGCTGATGGAGACTATGATTCCCCCACAAGTTGGGATGAGACTCCGGACGAAAAAAAAGAGGCCATAAAAAGAGAAAAGGCCCAAATAAAAAAATGAGAGAAAAAGAGAGAAGGGACAATGTTACTATCCTTTTACCAAACTTGTGCTTCAAAGTGGCACCATGATCTTCATGATAGAGAGTCTCCTATGATATCACTTTCATATACTAGTGGGAATTTTTCATTATAGAACTTGGCGTGTATATTCCAATGATAGGCTTCCTCAAAATGCCCTAGGTCTTCGTGAGCAAGCGAGTTGGATGCACACCCACTTAGTTTCTTTTATTGAGCTTTCATATACTTATAGCTCTAGTGCATCCGTTGCATGGCAATCCCTACTCACTCACATTGATATCTATTAATGGGCATCTCCATAGCCCGTTGATATGCCTAATTGATGTGAGACTATATTCTCCCTTTTTGTCTTCTCCACAACCACCATTCTATTCCACTTATAGTGTGATATCCATGGCTCACGCTCATGTATTGCGTGAAGATTGAAAAAGTTTGAGAACACCAAAAGTATGAAACAATTGCTTGGCTTGTCAACGGGGTTGTGCATGATTTAAATACTTTGTGTGGTGAAGATAGAGCATAGCCAGACTATACGATTTTGTAGGGATAACTTTCTTTGGCCATGTTATTTTGAGAAGACATAATTGCTTAGTTAGTATGCTTGAAGTATTATTATTTTTATGTCAATTTAAAATTTAGTCTTGAATCTTTCAGATCTGAATATTCATACCACAATTAAGAGAATTACATTGAAATTATGCCAAGTAGCATTCCGCATCAAAAATTCTATTTTTATCATTTACCTACTCGAGGACGAGCAGGAATAAAGCTTGGGGATGCTTGATACGTCTCCAACGTATCTATAATATTTTATTGCTTCATGCTATATTATATTCTGTTTTGGATGTTTAACGGGCTTTATTATACACTTTTATATTATTTTTGGGACTAACCTATTAACCGGAGGCCCAGCCTGAATTGCTGTTTTTTTGCCTATTTCAGAGTTTCGCAGAAAAAGAATATCAAACGGAGTCCAAATGGAATGAAACCTTCGGGAACATGATATTTGGAACGAACGTGATCCAGAGGACTTGGAACCTACGTCAAGAAAGCAACCAGGAGAGCACGAGGCAGGGGGCGCGCCTACCCCCTGGGCGCGCCCTCCACCCTCGTGGGGCCGACGTTGCTCCACCGACGTACTTCTTCCTCCTATATATACCTACATACCCCCAAACCAACAGAAGCATCCACGAAAACCTAATTCCACCGCCGCAACCTTCTGTACCTGTGAGATCCCATCTTGGGGCCTTTTCTAGCATCCTGCCGGAGGGGGCATCAATGACGGAGGGCTTCTACATCAACACCATAGCCTCTCCGATGATGTGTGAGTAGTTTACCTCAGTCCTTCGGGTCCATAGATATTAGCTACATGGCTTATTCTCTCTCTTTGGATCTCAATACAAAGTTCTCCACGATTCTCGTGGAGAGCTATTCAATGTAATCTTCTTTTGCGGTGTGTTTGTTGAGATCGATGAATTGTGGGTTTATGATCAAGTTTATCTATGAACAATATTTGAATCTTCTCTGAATTCTTTTATGTATGATTGGTTATGTTTGCAACTCTCTTCGAATTATCAGTTTGGTTTGGCTTACTAGATTGATCTTTTTTGCAATGGGAGAAGTGCTTAGCTTTGGGTTCAATCTTGCGATGTCCTTTCCCAGTGACAGCAGGGGCAGCAAGGCGCATATTGTATTGTTGCCATCGAGGATAACAAGATGGGGTTTATTTCATATTGCATGAGTTTATCCCTCTACATCATGTCATCTTACTTAAAGCGTTACTCTGTTATTATGAACTTAATACTCTAGATGCATGCTGGATAGCGGTCGATATGTGGAGTAATAGTAGTAGATGCAGGCAGGAGTCGGTCTACTTGTCACGGATGTGATGCCTATATACATGATCATACCTAGATATTCTCATATCTATGCTTAATTCTGTCAATTGCTCAACAGTAATTTGTTCACCAACCGTAATACTTATGCTCTTGAGAGAAGGCACTAGTGAAAACTATGGACCCCGGGTCTATTTTCCATCATATTAATCTTCCAACACTTAGTTATTTTTATTGCCTTTTATTTCACTTTGCATCTTTATTATAAAAACACCAAAAATATTATCTTATCATATCTATCAGAACTTACTTTCGTAAGTGACCGTGAAGGGATTGACAACCCCTTTATTCTGTTGGTTCCGAGGTTTTTATTCGTTTGTGTAGGTGCGAGGGACTTGGGCGTGGCCTCCTACTGGATTGATACCTTGGTTCTCGAAAACTGAGGGAAATACTTTTGCTGCTTTACTGCATCACCCTTTCCTCTTCAAGGGAAAACCAACAGAGTGCTCAAGAGGTAGCACGGTGAAGAAGGGGCATCGCCCCGAGAGATCAGCGATGTTCTGCTCTTCGTCGGGACGCAGGACGTTGGCTTCCCCAAGGGGGAGACCCTTTACCTCGTAGTGACCCCGGCAGGGGGCAGGACTTCCCTCAATGGGTGGTCGCCGGCAGCGTTGTCATCAGGCAAGGCGCGGTGGAGGTCGGCCTTGCGCGGAGGGGAGGTCTCCCCAGACCCCTCCAGGGTGGCCACGGAGTCCTGCTCTTCCTCCTCGACTGAATCGTCGGAGGACACCACGACCGAAACCGTCGCCACCGGGGCCTCAGAGGGTGCTGGCGGCACAAGACCGTGCCCATTGAAGACAGGCATGGCAGCAGCAATCTTTGCCCCATCCGGGCGGTGGTACAAAGGAATGAAGCTGTCTTGTGGGGTATCCTTGGTCATCCCGACCCAAGGAGCGGAGGGCCGTGCTCAGCTCCTCGTCGGACAAGGCCCCCGGACACAGGCGGGGGTCGTCCCTTCATCCCCGAACTTCCACAGGGGGCGCGCGCGCCAGGAGGGGAGCCACACGCTGCGCCATGAACTCCTTGACGATCATGGCTCCCATCAGCTTCGCTGCTCTTGAGTCGCCAAGCTTCAGGTCGGCGGTCATCCTCTCCAGCACCGACTCCGCCCGAGGGTCGGTGAGCTTTGCGCGGAACCACCCGTCATGGGAGACAGGCATCTCCGTCGACAGCACCAGCCGGGGGTGGGAGCACTTGACATCCATCAGGACCCACTTGCTCCTGAAGCCCTCAGCTTTCTTCCAGGCCTTCGACATCGCATTGGTCTTGTTGGCTGCGATGAAGTTAACGCACCCTGAGAAGTGGCCCTCCTTGATCCGGAGGAAGAAGAAGTGGCGCAACAGTGCCACGGACGGCATCACTCTGACGTACACCTCACAATAGAAGGCGAAGATCGACAGGAGGAGGATGGAGTTGGGATGATGATGGAGGGCGCGAATCTTGTAATGGCTGAGGACAGAATAGAAGAAGTCGGAGAAGGGGGGAACCAACCCCGTGATGGTGCTGCTCATGAAGAAGGGGTCGAAGGTGCTACCTGAGGCCTCCGGCTCGGTGGAGCCAGCCCGGAGCGCAGTCTTCCTCTTCTCATCGCCCTCCGCCATCATCAGGAGCATGGCGGCAAGGTTCTTCTCGAAGACGCTCGGCGCATTGAGCACAGGCTCGTACCAGGATGGCGGAGGAGCGGCCTGAGCTTTGTTGGGCACCATTGGCGGCAGGCTTGAAGGAGGACCTGGGCGGATCTGGAGTCTTTGGAAGCAAGGAGCAAGAAAGGGGATCTGGAGCAGGACGAAGGAAAGCAATGAAGGTAGCGCAGCCCGCGCCAGCCATTTGTCAGTCGGGCAGTTGCCGAGGCAGCATGGGGAAGCGAAGAAGTCCACGTCCCATCAGTCGACACGCGTCCATCAAGGCCATAGGCGGTTGGGGCCCGCGGCGCTCCGCACTTGCCCCTTGGCTTCGCCTCGAAGCCAAGTCTGAGCGTGCCTTGGGCCCGGTGGCTACTGTTGGCGTTCTGGGAATGGGGGTCCCCATACTTGCCTGCCTGCGGGCCACGGCGTGGCTCCTCTAGCAGCCTGGTATGGATCATCTTCTCCAGCAAACACTCAAGACCCTCGCGAGGCGGACGATGCATGACCTCCTAAGGGGCGGCCTCACTAGGCTGGCTCGCGATGAGCGGAGAGATCATGGCGAGGGGCACCTCGCGAGGTTCCCATGGCGTGAGCCATGACGACCAAGGCCAGGCGAGTGCCAGCGGGCGCAGAGTACTGGTTTCCTCTTCGGTGCTAAAGGAGCAGGCATAGGCGAAGAGTCCCGAGGCATCAGTCAAAGGTTTCCATATCGGTGCAACGAGACCAAGACCAGCAGGACGGAGGTCATTGCGGAGCCCACGACGACGTCACCACCAGAGCCTTTAGCAGGCGAAGACCACCTTTTTTCAGGATAGCTTGTACTAGCTGTCCCCTTCAAATTGGCCATTGTGGGATCCCTTCCTGCCTAACATTTGGGGAGAGAACTCGAGCCTCTATAAATAGGACTAGCCACCACCTTAGCAAGGGGACGGATCATTCAGATCATCCTCAACCACACAAGCTCACCGAGCTCAAGAAAACCTCTCCTCAGGAGGTTGTTCTTCCCTTGTACTTGTTCATCCTCAGCCTACAAGGCAATCCACCACACCACACTGGAGTAGGGTATTACACCGCATCGGTGGCCCAAACCAGTATAAACTCTTGTGTCCCTTGTTCTCCGAGTTTGATGAGCTGAGCTTTGGGATCATGGTGAGTGAGTGAGCTAGGGGAGGGAGAGATCTTCGTGCGCACGCTAGAGTTCTAACCTTGACGGTTTTGCCGGAACCCGAAATCCGACAACAGGCTCTATGTCTGTCCCCAAGAAAGTTAGGGTCACGTAAACAAGCGGTAGCAGGGTGGTGGGATCTTTGTCGGTGCGAGTCTTGTTGTGGCCTCGCAGACGTCCCCGGCAAGAATCTTGCTGGGAACTTTGCCTTTCAGTCTTCACAAAGATTTGCATGCCACCACACAAATGCCCCTGGATCTTGGTCTTGACATTGTCGATGGTGTCAGAGCTCTCAACCTCAAGGGTGGTGGCCTTGCCGGGGCTTCACAAACCATCCCGGCGAGAATCTTGCCGGAAGCCCAACTTGTGGTCTTCTTTGGTTGTCTCGTATTTGCTTCCAGTTGTCCCTGCCAGGCCTTCCGCGGGTACGGTTGTGCTACCTCTTGGGCACTGCTTTGGTTTTCCCTTGAAGAGGCAAGGGTGATGCAGCAAAGTAGCGTAAGTATTTCGCTCAGTTTTTGAGAACCAAGGTATCAATCCAGTAGGAGGCTACGCGCGAGTTCCTCGCACCTACACAAACAAATAAGTCCTCACAACCAACGCGATAAGGGTTTGTCAATCCCTACACGGTCACTTACGAGAGTGAGATCTGATAGGATAATATTTTTGGTATTTTTGTGATAAAGATGCAAAGTAAAATAAAAGGAAAGTAAAAAAGCAAAGGAAATAACTAAGTGTTGGGAGATTAATATGATGAAGATAGACCCGGGGCCCATAGGTTTCACTAGTGGCTTCTCTCAAGAGCATAAGTATTTTACGGTGGGTGAACAAATTACTGTTGAGCAATTGACAGAATTGAGCATAGTTATGATAATATCTAGGTATGATCATGTATATAGGCATCATGTCCGAGACAAGTAGACCGACTCCTGCCTGCATCTACTACTATTACTTCACTCATCGACCCGCTATCCAGCATGCATCTAGAGTATTAAGTTCATAAAAACAAAGTAACGCCTTAAGCAAGATGACATGATGTAGAGGGATAAATTCATGCAATATGATAAAAACCCCATCTTGTTATCCTCGATGGCAACAATACAATACGTGCCTTGCTGCCCCTACTGTCACTGGGAAAGGACACCGCAAGATTGAACCCAAAGCTAAGCACTTCTCCCATTGCAAGAAAGATCAATCTAGTAGGCCAAACCAAACTGATAATTCGAAGAGACTTGCATAGATAACTAAGCATACATAAAAGAATTCATAGAAGATTCAAATATTGTTCATAGATAAACTTGATCGTAAACCAACAATTCATCGGTCTCAACAAACACATTGCAAATAAGATTACATCGAATAGATCTCCACGAGAGAGGGGGAGAACATTGAATTGAGATCCAAAAAGAGAGAAGAAGCCATCTAGCTAATAACTATGGACTCGAAGGTCTGAGATAAACTACTCACACTTCATCGGAGGGGCTATGGTGATGATGTAGAAGCCCTCCGTGATCCATGCCCCTTCCGCCGGAGCTTTGGAACAGGCCCCAAGATGGGATCTCGTGGGTACAAAAGGTTGCGGCGGTGGAATTAGGTTTTCGGCTCCGTATCTGATCGTTTGGGGGTACGTGGGTATATACAGGAGGAAGGAGTACGTCAGTGGAGCAACAGGGGGCCCACGAGGGTGGAGGGCGCACCGGGGGGGTGTAGGCGCGCCCCCTACCTCGTGGCCTCCTCATCTGTTTCTTGACGTAGGGTCCAAGTCTCCTGGATCTTGTTCGTTCCAAAAATCACGTTCCCGAAGGTTTCATTCCGTTTTGACTCCGTTTGATATTCTTTTTCTACGAAAATTTGAAATAGGAAAAAAACAGCAATTCTGGGCTGGGCCTCCGGTTAATAAGTTAGTCCCAAAAATAATATAAAAGTGAATAATAAAGCCCAATAATGTCCAAAACAGAAGATAATATAGCATGGAGCAATCAAAAGTTATAGATACGTTGGAGACGTATCAAGCATCCCCAAGCTTAATTCTTGCTCGTCCTCGAGTAGGTAAATGAAAAAAACAGAATTTTTGATTCAGAGTGCTACTTGGCATAATTTCAATATAATTCTTCTCATTGTGGCATGAATGTTCAGATTTAATATGATTCAAGATAAAAATTTAATGTTGACATAAAAACAATAATATTTCAAGCATACTAACTAAGCAATTATGTCTTATCAAAATAACATAGCCAAAGCAAGTTATCCCTACAAAATCATATAGTCTGGCTACGCTCCATCTTCCCCACATAAAATATTCATATCATGTACGACCCCGGTTTTAGCCAAGCAATTGGTTCATACTTTTAACGCGCTTCAGCCTTTTCAACTCTTACGCAATACATGAGCGCAAGCCATGGATATAGCACTATGGTGGAAAAAGGTATAATGGTAGGGGTTATGTAGGAAGACAAAAAAAAGGAGAAAGTCTCACATCAACGAGGCTAATCAACGGGCTATGGAGATGCCCATCGATTGATGTTAATGCGAGGAGTAGGGATTGCCATGCAAAGGATGCACTAGAGCTATAATTGTATGAAAGCTCAAAAAGAAACTAAGTGGGTGTGCATCCAACTTGCTTGCTCACGAAGACCTCGGGCATTTGAGGAAGCCCATCATTGGAATATACAAGCGAAGTTCTATAATGAAATTTCCCACTAGTATATGAAAGTGACAAAATGAGAGACTCTCTATAATGAAGATCACGGTGCTACTTTGAAGCACAAGTGTGGTAAAAGGATAGTAACATTGTCCCTTCTCTATTTTTCTCTCAATTTTTTTATTTGGGCCTTTTCTCTTTTTTTATGGCCTCTTTTTTTTAGTCCGGAGTCTCATCCCGACTTGTGGGGGAATCATAGTCTCCATCATCCTTTCCTCACTTGGGACAATGCTCTAATAATGATGATCATCACACTTTTATTTACTTAGAACTCATGAATTACAACTCAATACTTAGAACAAAATATGACTCTATATGAATGCCTCCGGCGGTGTGCCGGGATATGCAATGAATCGAGAGCGACATGTATGAAAGAATTATGAACGGTGGCTTTGCCACAAATACGATGTCAACTACATGATCATGCAAAGCAATATGACAATGATGGAGCATGTCATGATAAATGAAACGGTGGAAAGTTGCATGGCAATATATTTCGGAATGGCTATGGAAATGCCATGATAGGTAGGTATGGTGGCTGTTTTGAGGAAGATATAATGAGGTTTATGTGTGAAAGAGCGTATCATATCACGGGGTTTGGATGCACCGGCGAAGTTAGCACCAACTCTCAAGGTGAGAAAGGGCAATGCGCGGTACCGAAGAGGCTAGGAAATTGTGGAAAGGTAAGTGTGCGTATAATCCATGGAATCGCATTAGTCACAAAGAACTCATATACTTATTGCAAAATTTTATTAGCCCTCAAAGCAAAGTACTACTACGCATGCTCCTAGGGGAAGGGTTGGTAGGAGTTAACCATCGCGCGATCTCGACCGCCACACAAAGGAAGACAATCAACAAATACTTCATGCTCCGACTTCGTTACATAACAGTTCACCATACGTGCATGCTACGGGAATCACAAACTCCAACACATGTATTTTTCAATTCCAC
Source organism: Aegilops longissima (assembly GCA_021605205.1). Taxonomy (NCBI): domain Eukaryota; kingdom Viridiplantae; phylum Streptophyta; class Magnoliopsida; order Poales; family Poaceae; genus Aegilops; species Aegilops longissima. The sequence goes on from CM038677.1 coordinate 278,238,334, forward strand.
AATTACTCAACTAGCACAACTATGATATTACCACCTTTATATCTCAAAACAATTAGCAAGCATCAATTTTTTGATGATATTAATTAAAGCAAATTGCCATGCTATTTTTTAAGACTCTCATAATAATCTAAGTGAAGCATGAGAGATCAATAGTTTCTATAAAACAAATCCACCACCATGCTCTAAAAGATACAAGTGAAGCACTAGAGCAAAACTATATAGCTCAAAAGATATAATTGAAGCACATAGAGTATTCTAATAATTTCAGAATCATGTGTGTGTCTCTCAAAAGGTGTGTACAGCAAAGATGGTTGTGGTAAACTAACAAACAAAGACTCAAATAATACAAGACGCTCCAAGCAAAACACATATCATGTAGTGAATAAAAATATAGCTCCAAGTAAAGTTACCAATGGAAGTAGACGAAAGAGGGGATGCCTTCCGGGGTATCCCCAAGCTTTGGCTTTATGGTGTCTTTAGATTATCTTGGGGGTGCCATGGGCATCCCAAATCTTAGGCTCTTTCCACTCCTTGTTCCATAATCTATCAAATCTTTCACCCAAAACTTGAAAACTTCACAACACAAAACTTAGCAGAAAATCTCGTGAGCTCCGTTAGCGAAAGAAAACAAAAGAGCACTTCAAGGTACTGTAATGAACTCATTCTTTAATTATATTGGTGTTAAACCTACTGTATTCCAACTTCTCTATGGTTTATAAAATATTTTACTAGCCATAGATTCATCAAAATAAGCAAACAACACACGAAAAACAGAATCTGTCAAAAACAGAACAGTTTGTAGTAATCTGTAACTAACGCAAACTTCTGGAACTCCCAAAATTAATCCAAAATAGGACGACCTAGACAATTTGTTTATTGATAAGAAGCAATTGGAAACAATATTTATCACGTTCTGGTGATTTTTAACAATTATTTTTGTGAACAGAAAGTTTCTGGAAATTTCTGCAAGATCAAATAACTATCATCCAAGAAGATCCTATAGGTTTAACTTGGCACAAACACAAATTAAAACATAAAAACAAATCTAACCAGAGGCTAGAACAAATATTTATTCCTAAACAGAAGCAAAAAGCAAAAAACTAAAAATAAAATTGGGTTGCCTCCCAACAAGCGCTATCGTTTAACGCCCCTAGCTAGGCATAAAAGCAAGGATAGATCTAGGTATTGCCATCTTTGGTAGGAAATCCATAAGTGGCTCTCATAATAGATTCATAAGGTAATACTATTTTTTCCTAGGGAAGTGCTCCATGCCTTTCTTTAATGGAAATTGGAATCTAATATTCCCTTCCTTCATATCAATAATTGCACCAATCGTTCTAAGGAAAGGTCTACCAAGAATAATAGGACATGAAGGATTGCAATCTATATCAAGAACGATAAAATCTACGGGCACATAATTCCTATTTGCAACAATAAGAACATCATTAATTCTTCCCATAGGTTTCTTAATAGTGGAATCCGCAAGGTGCATGTTTAGAGAGCAATCATCAAAATCACGGAAACCTAGCAAGTCGCACAAAGTTTTGGGAATAGTGGAAACACTAGCACCCAAATCACATAAAGCATAGAACTCATGATCCTTAATCTTAATTTTAATAGTAGGTTCCCACTCATCATAAAGTTTTCTAGGGATAGAAACTTCCAACTCAAGTTTTTCTTCATAGGATTGCATCAAAGCATCAACGATATGTTTGGTAAAAGCATTATTTTGACTATAAGCATTAGGAGAATTTAGCACGGATTGCAACAAGGAAATATAGTCTATTAAATAGCAATTATCATCATTAAATTCCTTGAAATCCAAAATAGTGGGTTTATTAATATCTAGGGTTTTGTTCTCTTCAATCCCACTTTTATCAAATTTAACATCAAGATCTAAAAACTACGAATTTTTAACGCCTTCTAGGTAAAGGTGGATCATATTCAGCCCCATCATTATAAAGATTCATATTGAAAAACAAAGATTTAATAGGGGACACATCAATAACTTTTAGATCTTCATCTTTATTTTCATAGAAATTTGAAGAACACGCTTTTATGAAGCAATCTTTCTTAGCACGCATCCGAGCGATTCTTTCTTTGCACTCATCAATGGAAATTCTCATGGCTTTCAGAGACTCATTGATATCATGCTTAGGAGGAATAGATCTAAGTTTCAAAGAATCAACATCAAGAGAAATTCTATCAACGTTCCTACCCAATTCATCAACTTTAAGCAATTTCTCTTCAAGCAAAGCATTGAAATTCTTTTGCGAATTCATAAACTCTTTAACACTAGTCTCAAATTCAGAGGGCATCTTAATAAAATTTCCATAAGAGTTGTTGTAGGAATTACCATAATTATTAGAGGAATTGCTAGGATAAGGCCTACGATTAAAGTTTCCTCTATACGCGTTGTTACCAAAATTATTCCTACCAACAAAATTCACATCCATTGATTCATTATTATTCTCAATCAAAGTAGACAAAAGCATATCATTAGGATCAGAAGAAACACTCTTAGTAGCAAATAATTTCATAAGTTCATCCATCTTTCCACTCAAAATATTGATTTCTTCTATCGCATGCACTTTTTTATTAGTAGATCTTTTAGTGTGCCATTGAGAATAATTAACCATAATATTATCTAGGAGTTTAGTAGCTTCTCCTAAAGTGATTTCCATAAAAGTGCCTCCCGCAGCCGAATCTAAAAGATTTCTAGAAGCAAAATTTAATCCGGCATAAATTTTTTGTATAATCATCCACAAATTCAAACCATGAGTAGGGAAATTACGTATAATTAATTTCATCCTCTCCCAAGCTTGTGCAACATGTTCTTGATCAAGTTGCTTAAAATTCATAATGTCGTTTCCAAGAGAGATGATCTTAGCGGGAGGAAAATGCTTAGAGATAAAAGCATCTTTGCACTTATTCCAAGAATCAATATTATTTTTAGGCAAAGACGAAAACCAAGCTTTAGCACGATCTCTAAGCGAAAAGGGAAATAGCTTCAATTTAACAATATCATTGTCAACATCTTTCTTCTTTTGCATATCACATGAATCAACGAAGCTATTTAGATGAGTAGCGACATCTTCACTAGGAAGGCCGGCGAATTGATCTTTCATGACAAGATTCAATAAAGCAGCATTGATTTCACAAGATTCAGTATCGGTAAGAGGAGCAATCGGAGTGCTAAGGAAATCATTATTTTTGGTACTGGTAAAGTCACATAATTTGGTATTATCTTGAGCCATCATGACAAACAAGCAATCCAACACACGAGCAAACAAAAAGCAAGCGAATAAGAGGCGAACGGAAAAGAGAGGGCAAATAAAACGGCAAGGGTGAAGTGGGGGAGAGGAAAACGAGAGGCAAATGGAAAATAATGTAATGCGGGAGATAAGGGTTGTGATGGGTACTTGGTATGTTGACCTTTGCGTAGACCTCCCCGGTAACGGCGCCAGAAATTCTTCTTGCTACCTCTTGAGCACTGCGTTGGTTTTTCCTTGAAGAGGAAAGGGTGATGCAGCAAAGTAGCATAAGTATTTCCCTCAGTTTTTGAGAACCAAGGTATCAATCCAGTAGGAGGCTACGCGCGAGTCCCTCGCACCTACACAAACAAATAAATCCTCGCAACCAACGCGATAAGGGGTTGTCAATCCCTACACGGTCACTTACGAGAGTGAGATCTGATAGATATGATAGGATAATATTTTGGTATTTTTGTGATAAAGATGCAAAGTAAAATAAAAGAAAAGTAAAAAAGCAAAGGAAATAACTAAGTGTTGGGAGATAAATATGATCAAGATAGACCCGGGGGCCATAGGTTTCACTAGTGGCTTCTCTCAAGAGCATAAGTATTTTACGGTGGGTGAACAAATTACTATTGAGCAATTGACAAAATTGAGCATAGTTATGAGAATATCTAGGTATGATCATGTATATAGGCATCACGTCCGAGACAAGTAGACCGACTCCTGCCTGCATCTACTACTATTACTCTACTCATCGACTGCTATCTAGCATGCATCTAGAGTATTAAGTTCATAAAAACAGAGTAACGCCTTAAGCAAGATGACATGATGTAGAGGGATAAATGCATGCAAATGATAAAAACCCCATCTTGTTATCCTCGATGGCAACAATACAATACGTGCCTTGCTGCCCCTACTTTCACTGGGAAAGGACACCACAAGATTGAACCCAAAGCTAAGCACTTCTCCCATTGCAAGAAAGATCAATCTAGTAGGCCAAACCAAACTGATAATTCGAAGAGACTTGCAAAGATAACCAATCATACATAAAAGAATTCAGAGAAGATTTAAATATGTTCATAGATAAACTTGATCATAAACCCACAATTCATCGGTCTCAACAAACACACAGCAAAAAGAAGATTACATCGAATAGATCTCCATGAGAGAGGGGGAGAACATTGTATTGAGATCCAAAAAGAGAGAATAAGCCATCTAGCAAATAACTATGGACCCGAAGGTCTGAGGTAAACTACTCACACTTCATTGGAGGGGCTATGGTGATGATGTAGAAGCCCTCCATGATCGGTGCCCCTTCCGGCGGAGCTCCAGAACAGGCCCCAAGATGGGATCTTGTGGGTACAGAAGGTTGCGGTGGTGGAATTAGGTTTTTGGCTCCGTATCTGATCGTTTGGGGGTACGTAGGTATATATAGGAGGAAGGAGTACGTCGGTGGAGCAACCGGGGGCCCACGAGGGTGGAGGGGCGCCCTGGGGGGTAGGCGCGCCCCCTACTTTGTGGCCTCATCCTTTGTTTCTTGACGTAGGGTCCAAGTCTCCTGGATCTTGTTTGTTCCAAAAATCACGTTCCCGAAGGTTTCATTCCGTTTGGACTCCGTTTGATATTCTTTTTCTGCGAAACTCTGAAATAGGCAAAAAACAGCAATTCTGGGCTGGTCCTCCGGTTAATAGGTTAGTCCCAAAAATAATATAAAAGTGAATAATAAAGCCCAATAATGCCCAAAACAGAAGATAATATAGCATGGAGCAATCAAAAATTATAGATACGTTGGAGACGTATCAGGTTGCAACTGCCCGTGCACAAGTTTGGGGTACTAAAGGGCCCAAACTTTAGTACATCGACAACCTCCTAGTGAGTTGCTACGGTTTTTGAGTGGTGTGTGTCCAAACTTTCGTCAAACTGGCCAATTTTTTTACCACATCATCTTGGTGGCATGACATTACATCAAGCAAGATTTCATCTTTTTCTGATCATTTTTAAATTTTTTGGAATTAAAATGCCATGGCACTCCATGCATTGTCCATGTCGTGAAACCAATATGTTTGAAAATTCCTTCTAATCTACTGCACATGGAATTAACTCGCACACAGCTACACAAATATGATTTTTCAAACCGTTATGGTTAACTGTTGGATGTAGATGTAGTTCAAATATGAATTACGGTCATTAAATGGCTAGAAAATCACTTAAATGTCTTTAAAAGGTCAAACGACCCCTAGAATTTTCCAAATTTTCACATGACAGTTGTATTAGTGCACGTTAAATGTAGAAAAAAAATTGAAGGCCATAAGAGGAAGCTATCTCCCGTTCGTCATCAAACATGCATTGTTCCCTCTCAGAACCACGAGCCTTCTAGTGAGTTGCTATAGTTTGTGAGGGGTGTGTGTCCAAACTTTCGTCAAACAGGCCAATTTTTTTAATACATCATCTTGGTGGCATGACATTACATAAAGCAAGGTTTCATGTTTTTCTGATCAATTTTTAATATTTTGGAATTTAAATGACATGGCACTCCATGCATGTGTCCAGGGCGTGAGACCAATATGTTTGAAAATTCCTTCCAATTTACTGCACATGGAATTAACTTGAACACATGTACACAAATATGATTTTTCAAACCGTTATGGTTACTCGTTGCTTGTAGATGTAGTTCAAATTTGGATTCCGGTCATTAAATGGCTAGAAAATCACTTAAATGTCTTAAAAAGGTCAAATGACCCCTAAAATTTTACAAATTTTGACATGATAGTTGTATTATTGCACGTTAACTGTAGAAATTGTTTTAAGCCCGTAAGAGGAAGCTATCGCTCGTTCATCATCAAACATGCATTGTTCCCTCTCAGAACCACGAGCCTTCTACTGAGTTGCTTCGATTTGTGAGGGGTGTGTGTCCAAACTTTCGTCAAACATGCAAATGTTTTTACCACATCATCTTGGTGGCATGACATTACATCAAGCAAGGTTTCATGTGTTTCTGATCTTTTTTTATTTTTTGGAACTTAAATGCCATGGCACTCCATGCTTAATTGTGTCATAGCCATGAGACCAATATGTTTGAAAATTACTTCCAATTTACTGCACATGGAATTAACTCGCGCACAAGTACACAAAATATGACTTTTCAAAACCATTATGGTTAGCTGTTGCATGCACATGTAGTTCAAATTTGAATTATGGTCATTAAATGGCTAGAAAATCACCTAATTGTCTTAAAAGGTCAAATGACCCCTGAAATTTTCTAAAATTAGACATGAAAGTTGTATTAGTACTAAAATTTTTCTCGTACATTTAAAACACCATCCGTCGCCACTTCACTCCAAATTCGTCTTTCACAGCTAATAAAAAATATAAACAACATCACACACAGTTTTTTGTAGGAACCATTTGCACTGAAAATTCATGGGTCTATTTAAGTCTTCTTCCGTAAGCTTCGTCGGCTCGTCTGTTCCAGTGCTAGCAACCCTCGAATCCACGGATCCTGATACCCATTCCCACAACACCTTCTTGCAAAGAGGACTCAGTGGAAACGTTTCGTGAAGGCCCGTACGATGGCCGCGTCCTCCCGGAGCGCTGCCGCCTGCGATGAGAGCGCGACCGCCTATGCCAAGAGTGCTACCGCATCCGCATTGAGCGCGGCCGTATCCGCTAAGAGGGCGTCTATGGCAGCCGACAGGGCAGCTGCAATAGCCGAGACGACTACAGTTGCTGCTGCGACGGCGGCTGCAAACACCGACAACGCTCGAGCTGCCGTCCGTGCCAGCAATGTCGCCCTGGACTGGGTCGAGGCCATCCACGCCAAGATCGAGGACGCACACTCCAAGATATTCTAGGCCATCTCAAAATCCAGCATGCAACCCATGTCCAAAAAGGCGGCGGTGGCCATGGAGCACCTGCTTCCTCATGAGATCGTTGAGCGGGAGCTGGAGATGCAGGAGGCGGCGGAGATCAAGGAGCGCCGGGTGGAGGAGTTGCGCGTGTCCAAGGTCGTGGTAGAGAAGAGTCTGTCCGTCAAGGAATCGGCGGTGGAGTACCAATACGAGCTCTTGCGTAGCCACTACTACGAGTACTACATCCTTGAGGGCGGTGTCGAGGACGAGGACGAGGATGCGGTCGACTTCAGCAAGGGGGACACGCACCAATGGCGGCATGGCGCCAGGACATGTTATCGACGTCTCATGTCACACCGGCGATGCATAAGATGGCGCGGCGGCGGCTTTGTTAAAGTTATGCGTACGTAGGCTTTGTTTTTAATGCTGGTCTTTTGTTAGAGCAATGTTTAGGTCAACTATCTCTGTTTAATCACTAAAATTGCTCGATTCAGTAAGTGTGGTCTGTGTGTTGTACCCTCTATTGTGTGCCCAAATTAGCAAGCGATGTTAAATTATGCAATGACATGGATGAGGACAGTAGCCAGGGAAATTTCCACCAAAATTTGAATTGTCAAACTCATCTCATGCGCGTAAAGCATAAGAATCGTTTGCAATGCACACAATCATTCAAAGTGAATTGTGTCCGACGGCACCACTCGCAAAGTTTCCCTCCACATTTCGAAATTTTTGGCCTACCACCGAAATATCTACTGCCTTTTCTCCCAGACCACAAGTCACATTTCCCATGTTTCCTCCTTCCTTCCTTCCTAGCTATAACCGCTTCCTCTCTTGCTTCCTCACTCTCGCCGTCTCGCATCCTACCACTAGGGTCCCCATGGGCTTCTTCAATGACCTATCCAGCGGTTCCTCCTCCGACGACGACTTCTTCACCACCCGGGTATGCCTCTCTTCTCTCTCTCGGGCTATGACTTGGAATGATGGGTTTTAACCCGGTGGTCGATTTGAGTCATTTCTTTCTCTTGTAGCTCCCTAGGACCATCAGTTGCAACGAATGGAGCGGGGTGGCTGAAGATCTATCTGCTCATTATCACCATCGATCTCCATGCGTGAACCTAGTTGTGTTTGAATCTGTGGATAGTGGGAGGAAGTTTATGGCATGTGCAGAGAAGGTTAGCCCCACTTTCGTAGATACTAATCATTTGTTAGATGTGATTCAGACACTGTCACGGTCCCAACCCATTCATACCACACCTTCAACCAAACGCATCCTAAGACAGTGTCGCGGTTTGTACCTAGTATCTAAAAATATTGCCATCTCATCAGCGTGCCATTAGAAAATAATTTGGCACCGCTTTCAGCAATTTGTGCAGCCAACTTTAGTCCACACATCTGAGTAGCCAAGCAGAAAAATACTAAATCTTTATGGCACTAAGGGAGTAGGCATCGGAGCAACTAGGTGCTCCGGAGTCCAGGTCCCTGATTTTTTTCCGCTGCATCGGCTTGCCAATGTAGGTCACCGGTGCCAAATGTAGCAACAGTTATCTTTACACCGGTTTTGGCATACACAGTGGACGGCCTTAGTGCTATTAGTTATATGTTACTAAATTTGTGCATGTACACACCTGTTAGTATCAATTTGTTGTCATCCAAACACTGTCGCTATGCTATTGCAGTTATATTTAGCTTCCTCATAAAATGTTCAATTTGTTATTTATAGTACATGAGTAAGAACTTGTAGCATTGTTGTAGTTAATTATAGCTTCTAATGTTTCAAAATTTGGTTGTCGTCTTAGTAGCAGTTAATTCATTTGCACATTGATCTTTTTGAGAAGATATGTCATAATTAACCTGTTTCTTCAGCTTTTCAAAATAAGTATTGGTGATTTTTTATGTTGCTATAAACCAATTTTCCCTAAATTGTTACTAATCTAGTTTTATATGTTATAGGATGAACGGAAATGTTCTTACCTGGAGTGGGCTGATCAAGAGTGGCCACTGTCTTTGAAGATGTGCCTAGCAAAGCTCTGGAGCATGTATGAGGAAGAGAATAGAGGTAGGCTTAGAGAAAGTGGTGTCAACGCTGAAGAATATTTGAAGATGCGGGATAAAAAGAGGAAGGTGGAGAATGATCTAAGATTTTTTAAATCAGACTTTGCTAAGATGATGTTGGCGAAGGAGGAGGCACTTTCCTAGTTGGCCGGTGCAAAACGGGTTCTTACTGAACTGAAAGCAGAGGTCGATAAGACGATAATGGATGATCTCAATTAGGTAAATGGATATATTGTTCTAATATTGTTCTTATGAAGCTGAACTAGCTATATGATGTATTGTGCTGTTTTTAGGTAACTGTCATACTGTGATGTTTAAATATATTTATGTGCCTGATATGAAATTGGCAAACAACTGTTCGATATGAAATGTGAATTTGCGTAATACTGAAATTATTAATTGTAAACTAATAAACCTGCTAAATGGGTCATGGAACTTTGCAAACGGTTCTAGCAGTAAAAGCGCTTGTGATGGATAGGCCAATGCCATAAAATTTTCTTCATCAAATCATATGTGATGTACTTGATATAAAAGCAAACGGTTAACTGAGGCAGAGCGTGTGTGATAGTTATACCTATCACACACAAGCCTATACATAAAACTGTGTGGGATGTATATACAAACGAAAATGTTTCCCTGGATTGACTCTGTGGGATGTACATACGAACGGAAACATTTTCCCTAGATTGAATGTGTGGGATGTACATAAGAACGGAAATGTATTCCTTGGATTGATTGTGTGGAATGTACATAACAAACTGCTAGCACTGTGTTGGTTTTCCCTTGAAGAGGAAAGGGTGATGCAGTAAAGCAGCGTAAGTATTTCTCTCGCTTTTTGAGAACCAAAGTATCAATCCAGTAGGAGGCCACGCATGAGTCCCTCGCACCTACACAAACAAATAAATCCTCGCAACCAACTCTCAATTGTAGGGGATCAATTGTAGCCTCTTTCGAAAAGTAAGAGTGTCGAACCCAACGAGGAGCTAAAGGTAGAACAAATATTCCCTCAAGTTCTATCGACCACCGATACAACTCTACGCACACTTGACATTCGCTTTACTGGAAACAACTATGAAACTAGAAGTACTTTGTAAGTATTTTTGGATAGGTTTGCAATAAAATAAAGAGCGCGTAAATAAAAAGTAGGGGCTAATTTAGATGAAGACACAACTAAATTAGTTTTAGTAGAGAGCTTTTTGTTACGAGAAAGTTATTTGTCCCTAGGCAATCGATAACTAGACCGGTAATTGTTATTGCAATTATATTTGAGGGAGAGGCATAAGCTAACATACTTTCTCTACTTGGATCATATGCACTTATGATTGGAACTCTAGCAAGCATCCGCAACTACTAAAGATCATTAAGGTAAAACTCAACCAGAGCATTAAAGCATCAAGTCCTCTTTATCCCATATGCAAACAACCTACTTACTCGGACTGTGCTTCTGTCACTCACGCCACCCACCATAAGAAAATCATGAACGTATTGCAAACCCTACAGCGGGAATCCCTCACGCTTGCGCGACACGGAGAGCACCATAGGACAACACCAATAATAAAACATACAACTCAAACTAATCTTGATCATCAAATAGCCCATAGGACAAAACAGATCTACTCAAACATCATAGGATAGCCATACATCATTGGGAAATAATATATAGCGTTGAGCACCATGTTTAAGTAGAGATTACAACGGGTAAGAGAGAGGTTACACCGCTGCATAGAGGGGGAAGAGTTGGTGATGATGGCGGTGATGTTGTTGGTGAAGATTGCGGTGATGATGATGGCCACGGCGGCGTTCCGGCGCCACCGGAAGAGAAGGGGAGAGGGGGCCCCTTCATCTTCTTCTTCCTTGACCTCCTCCCTAGATGGGAGAAGGGTTTCCCCTCTGGTCCTTGTCCTCCATGGTCTGGGAGGGGCGAGAGCCCCTCCGATATTGGATCTTTCATTCTGTTTCTCTCTGTTTTTGCGTTCTGCTCTGCTGCCCTTTCACCATTTCTTTTATATCAGGAGATTCGTAACTCCGATTGGATTGAAACCTTCGCCCAGATATTTTTCGAAAAATTAGCTTTCTTGCGGCCAAAGTAGAGCATCAACCGCCTCATGGGTGGCCCACGAGGGTGGGGGCGCGCCTGCCTATAGTGGTCGTGGGCCCCACCCTCGTGGCCACCTCGGGCACCGTCTCGCATTGATTTTCTTCCCAAAATCACAAATATTCCAAAATAATTCTCCGTCTGCTTTTATCCCATTTGGATTCCGTTTGATATGGATATTCTGAAACCAAAACATGCAATGATGTGAACTGCACTGGCCTTCGGATCAATATGTTAGTCCCAAAATAGTATAAAAGTTGCCAAAAAGTATATGGAAGTTATAGAATATTGGCATGGAACAATCAAAAATTATAGATACGACGGAGACGTATCAGCATCCCCAAGCTTAATTCCTGCTCATCCTCGAGTAGGTAAATGATAAAAAAAATAATTTTTGATGTGGAATGCTACCTAGCATAATCTTGATCCTATGTCTAATCATGGCATGAATATTAAGACACGAGTGATTCAAAGCAATATTCTATCATTTGACATAAAAACAATAATACTTCAAGCCTACTAATAAAGCAATCATGTCTTTTCAAAATAACAAGGCCAAAGAAAGTTATCCCTACAAAATCATATAGTCTGGCTATGCTCCATCTTCACCACACAAAATATTCACATCATGCACAACCCCGATGACAAGTCGAGCAATTGGTTCATACTTTTTAACGCGCTTTAGCATTTCAACCCTCACACAATACATGAGCGCAAGCCATGGATATAGCACTATGGGTGGAATAGAATATGATGATGGGGGTTATGTGGAGAAGACAAAAAAGGAGAAAGTCTCACATCGACGCAGCTAATCAACGGGCTATGGAGATGCCCATCAATTGATGTCAATGTGAGGAGTAGGGATTGCCATGCAACAGATGCACTAAGAGCTATAAGTATATGAAAGCTCAAACTGAAACTAAGTGGGTGTGCATCCAACTTGCTTGCTCATAAAGACCTAGGGCATTTGAGGAAGCCCATCGTTGGAATATACAAGCCAAGTTCTATAATGAAAATTCCCACTACTATATGAAAGTGATAACTCAAGAGACTCTCTATATGAAGAACATGGTGCTACTTTGAAGCACAAGTGTGGTAAAAGGATAGTAACATTGCCCCTTTTTTCTCTTTTTTTGGGGCTTCTTTGGCCCCCTTTTTTTATTTAGTTTTCTTTGGCCTCTCTTTTTTTTGATGGGGCAATGCTCTAATAATGATGATCATCACACTTTTATTTACTTACAACTCGATATTACAACTTGATACTAGAACAAAGATATGACTCTATATGAATGCCTCCCGCAGTGTACCGGGATGTGCAATGATCTAGCGTAGCAATGACATCAAAAAACGGACAAGCCATGAAAACATCATGCTTGCTATCTTACGATCATGCAAAGCAATATGACAATAAATGCTCAAGTCATGTATATGATGATGATGGAAGTTGCATGGCAATATATCTCGTAATGGCTATGGAAATGCCATGATAGGTAGGTATGGTGGCTGTTTTGAGGAAGATATAATGAGGCTTATGTGTGATAGAGCGTATCGTATCACGGGGTTTGGATGCACCGGCGAAGTTTGCACCAACTCTCATGGTGAGAAAGGGCAATGCACGGAACCGAAGAGGCTAGCAATGATGGAAGGGTGAGAGTGCGTATAATCCATGGACTCACATTAGTCATAAGGAACTCATATACTTATTGCAAAAGTTTATTAGCCCTCGAAGCAAAGTACTACTACGCATGCCCCTAGGGGGATAGATTGGTAGGAGAAGACCATCGCTCGTCCCCGACCGCCACTCATAAGGAAGACAATCAACAAATTCCTCATGCTCCGACTACGTTACATAACGGTTCACCATACGTGCATGCTACGGGAATCACAAAACTCAACACAAGTATTTCTACAATCAACAGCTACCCACTAGCATGACTCTAATATCACCATCTTTATATCGCAAAACTATTTCAAGGAATCAAACATATCATATTCAGTGATCTACAAGTTTTATGTAGGATTTTATGACTAACCATGTGAATGACCAGTTCCTGTCATCTCTCTAAATAGATATAAGTGAAGCAACAGAGTTTAATTATTTATACAAAAGATATGCCCATGCTCTAATAAGTATAAGTGAATAAAAAGAGCATTCTACAAATGGCGGTTGTCTAAGTAAAGAGAAACAGGCAATCCAAACTTCAAATGATATAAGTGAAGCACATGAAGCATTCTATAAAGCCATACTCAAAAGATATAAGTGAAGTCCAAAGAGAATTCTATAAATCAACCAAGGACTATCTCATACCAGCATGGTGCAAAAAATAAAAATTAAAACTAAATGCAAAAGACGCTCCAAGATTGCACATATCGCATGAACGAAACGAATCCGAAAACATACTGATACTTGTTGAAGAAAGAGGGGATGCCATCCGGGGCATCCCCAAGCTTAGACGCTTGAATCTCCTTGAATATTTACTTGGGGTGCCTCGGACATCCTGAAGCTTGAGCTCTTGCCTCTCTTCCTTCTTCTCACATCGAAACCTTCTCGATCATCGAACACTTCATCCACACAAAACTTCAACAGAAAACTCGGTAAGATCCGTTAGTATAATAAAGCAAATCACTACTCTAAGTACTATTTCAAAACAATTAATATTTTGTTTTTGCATTGTGTCTACTGTAATATAACTTTTTCATGGCTTAATCCACTGATATAAATTGATAGTTTCATCAAAACAAGCAAACTATGCATCAGAAACAGAATCTGTCTAAAACAGAACAGTCTGTAATAATCTGAACATTCACCATACTTATGATACATGGAAAATTCTTCCAAAATTAGGAAAAATAAACAATTTGTATATAAGGACAGTGCAGAAAGAATCAGAACCATTTGACACTTCAGTATCAACTTAAAAATCGCGCACTATAGCCAAAGTTTCTGTCCTGCACCGTACAAACCATCAAGCATTGTAAACATCCTAAAGGCAAACCTTGGCACATTATTTTTATAAAACAATGTAATTGTACAAGGGGATAATTATTTTTGTTGAAAAGTTTCTGTAATCAATATTCACAAAGTTTCCGTGAGCATGAACAAAGTTCAAGGCTAGCTCCCACTTTAACAATTCTCGTCTTTCTCACTTTCGCTTTTCTTTTTGAAAAGTTTTGGGTTCCCCTCTTTATTTTTGTTGTTTTTAAACTATATGAATGCACTCTACAGAAATAAATGACTCTCTAAAACTTCCGGGTTGTCTCCCTGGCATCGTTTTCTTTAAATCCATTAAGCTAGGCATATAGTGCTCAAGTAATGGATCCACCCGGATCCCAAGGTATATCAATGCCAATTTTAATTAACAATGATTTGTAATTTAGTAGTGAGCACAAAGCAACATATATCATGTAATGACGAAGTCTAAATCTCTTCCTATGCATCGGCATGTCATAAAAGAACAATTCATGCGCACCTAGTAAAGGCCAATGCATAGTATAAGCAGTTTCTTGCAATTTTAGCGTGTGGGAAACATAGAGAGGTGGAGATATAGTTCCTCTCTCATAATAATTGCAAGTAGGAGCAGCAAGAACATGCATATTATATTCATCAAAATCATCATGTGCAATAGTAAAAGGCAACCCATCAATATAATCCTTAATAAGGGTAAACTTCTCCGATATAGTGTAGTTGGGAGAATTCAAAAAGATAATAGGACTATCGTGCGTGGGCGCAATAGCAACAATTTCATGCTTAACATAAGGAACTATAGCAAGTTCATCTCCATAAGCATAATTCATATTGGCATCTTGGCCACAAGCATAGCAAGCATCATCAAAAAGGGATATTTCAATAGAATCAACAAGATCATAACAATCATCATAGCAATCATCCTTCGGTAAGCACGAAGGGAAATTAAACAATGTATGAGTTGAAGAGTTACTCTCATTAGAAGGTGGGCACGGGTAGCTAATCCGCTCTTCCTCCTTTTGTTCTTCGCTCTCCTCATCATCTTTTTCATCCAATGAGCTCACAGTTTCATTAATTTCTTCTTCCATAGACTCCTGCAAAATATTAGTCTCTTCTTGGAAAGCGGAGTAGTCCTCAATATATGGTTCAACATAAGCATTAGAAGCATAATTATCATAGCAATATTTAAGTATGGCAAAATTTTCAGATTTGTGAAGAGTAGCACCATACTTTTCAATCAAAGAAGCAATTTCATAAGCACCCTTAAAAGGAACAAATTCTTCAATTTGTTGAATATTCATAGTGATTATAAACACCCTTAGCATACGAAGATACGATGCCATTATCACTAAACTCACATTGGTAGGGAAGGTGTTTCTAAGGGTTTTCAGAACAACAAGTAAAATCATATATTTCACATAAATTCCAAGCATAGCATTGCAAACGATGAATTTGACCCAATAGAATTTTCCCTTTTTCAGATATTCGGTGTCGCACATAACAAGCATGCTCATCTAAAGATTTTCCCTCAACTAAGCTAGTTGGGGTTTCAGCACAAGCACATAGGGATCGAAGATGATCCAAATAAAAGGCTTCAGGAGTGTGATAGATTTTGAGTGGTTCTTCAACCATTGGTTCAGTAGGTACAACTATTTTTTTCTTCGTATTTTGCATTTCCTACCCATAACTAAAGATAGAAAACAAGAGCCCAAAACAAAAAGCTACATAGTGATAAAGCAAACAAGCACACACGAGAATATTCACCCCACGCTATTGCTCCCCGGCAACGGCGCCAGAAAAAGGTCTTGATAACCCACTAGTATAGGGGATCAATTGTAGCCTCTTTCGATAAGTAAGAGTGTCGAACCCAACGAGGAGCTAAAGGTAGAACAAATATTCCCTCTACTTCTATCGACCACCGATACAACTCTGCGCACACTTGACGTTCGCTTTACCGGAAACAAGTATGAAACTAGAAGTACTTTGTAGGTGTTTTTGGATAGGTTTGCAACAAAATAAAGAACACGTAAATAAGAAGTAGGGGCTGTTTAGATGAAGACACAACTAAATTAGTTTTAGTAGAGAGCTTTTTGTTACAAGAAAGTTATTTGTCCCTAGGAAATCGATAACTAGACCGGTAATCATTATTGCAATTTAATTTGAGGGAGAGGCATAAGCTAACATACTTTCTCTACTTGGATCATATGCACTTATGATTGGAACTCTAGCAAGCATCCGCAACTACAAAAGATCATTAAGGTAAAACCCAACCATAGCATTAAAGCATCAAGTCCTCTTTATCCCATACGCAAACAACCTACTTACTCGGGTCCGTGCTTCTGTCACTCACGCCACCCAACATAAGCAAATCATGAACATATTGCAAACCCTACA
The DNA here is from genome assembly GCA_021605205.1 of Aegilops longissima. Lineage (NCBI taxonomy): Eukaryota > Viridiplantae > Streptophyta > Magnoliopsida > Poales > Poaceae > Aegilops > Aegilops longissima. Next base: position 278,254,945 of record CM038677.1, read on the forward strand.
ACGGGAATCCCTCACACTTGAGCGACACGGAGAGCACCATAGGACAGCACCAATAAAAAAACATACAACTCAAACCAATCTTCATCATCAAATAGCCCATAGGACAAAACAGATCTACTCAAACATCATAGGATAGACATACATCATTGGGAAATAATATATAGCGTTGAGCACCATGTTTAAGTAGAGATTACAACGGGTAAGAGAGAGGTTACACCAATGCATAGAGGGGGGAAGAGTTGGTGATGCTGGCGGTGATGTTGTTGGTGAAGATTGCGGTGATGATGATGGCCACGGCGGCGTTCCGGCGCCACCGGAAGAGAAGGGGAGAGGGGGCCCCTTCGTCTTTTTCTTCCTTGACCTCCTCCCTAGATGGGAGAAGGGTTTCCCCTCTGGTCCTTGGCCTCCATGGCGTGGGACGGGCGAAATCCCCTCCGAGATTCGATCTATCTCTCTGTTTCTCTCTGTTTCTGCGTTCCCCTCTGCTACCCTTTCACCGTTTCTTTTATATCCGGAGATCCGTAACTCCGATTGGATTGAAACCTTCGCCCAGATCTTTTTCCAAAAATTAGCTTTCTTGCGGCCAAAGTAGAGCATCAACCGCCTCACGGGTGGCCGACGAGGGTGGGGGGTGCGCCTGCCTATAGTGGCAGTGGGCCCCACCCTCATGGCCACCTCGGGCACCGTCTCGCGTTGATTTTATTCCCAAAAATCACAAATATTCCAAAATAATTCTCCGACCGTTTTTATCCCGTTTGGATTCCGTTTGATATGGATATTCTGCGAAACCAAAACATGCAATGACAGAACTCGCACTGGGCACTGGATCAATACGTTAGTCCCAAAAATAGTATAAAAAGTTGCCAAAAAGTATATGGAAGTTGTAGAATATTGGCATGGAACAATCAAAAATTATGGATACGACGGAGACGTATCAGTCAGTTACGAGAGTGAGATCTGATAGATATGTTAAGATAATATTTTTGGTATTTCTATGATAAAGATGCAAAGTAAAATAGAAGGCAATAAAAATAACTAAGTGTTGGAAGATTAATATGATAGGAAATAGACCCGGGGGCCATAGGTTTCACTAGTGGCTTCTCTCAAGAGCATAAGTATTGCGATGGGTGAACAAATTACTGTTGAGCAATTGATAGAATTGAGCATATTTATGAGAATATCTAGGTATGATCATGTATATAGGCATCACGTCCGAGACAAGTAGACCGACTCCTGCCTGCGTCTACTACTATTACTCCACACATCGACCGCTATCCAGCATGCATCTAGAGTATTAAGTTCATAATAACAGAGTAACGCTTTAAGCAAGATGACATGATGTAGAGGGATAAACTCATGCAATATGATATAAACCCCATCTTGTTATCCTCGATGGCAACAATACAATACGTGCCTTGCTGCCCCTCATCACACCGAAAGGACACCGAAGATTGAACCCAAAGCTAAGCACTTCTCCCATTGAAAGAAAGATCAATCTAGTAGGCCAAACCAAACTGATAATTCGAAGAGACTTGCAAAGATAACCAATCATACATAAAAGAATTCAGAGAAGATTCAAATATTGTTCATAGATAAACTTGATCATAAACCCACAATTCATCGGTTTCAACAAACACACCGCAAAACAAGATTACATCGAATAGATCTCCACAAGAGAGGGGGAGAACATTGTATTGAGATCCAAAAAGAGAGAAGAAGCCATCTAGCTAATAACTATGGACCCGAAGGTCTGAGGTAAACTACTCACACATCATCGGAGAGGCTACGGTGTTGATGTATAAGCCCTCCGTGATCGATGCCCCCTCTGGCAGAGCTCCGGAACAGGCCCCAAGATGGGATCTCATGAGTATAGAAGGTTGCGGCGGTGGAATTAGGTTTTTGGCTCCGTATCTGGTAGTTTGGGGTACGTAGGTATATATAGGAGGAAGGAGTACGTCGGTGGAGCAACATGGGGCCCACGAGGTGGACGGCGCTACTGGGGGGTAGGCGCGCCTCTACCTCGCACTCCTTCTCGGTTGATGTCTTGACGTAGGGTCCAAGTCCTCTGGATCACGCTCGTTCCGAAAATCACGCTCCCGAAGGTTTCATTCCGCTTGGACTCCGCTTGATATTCTTTTTCTCGCAAAACTCAAATAGGCAAAAATAGCACTTCTGGCTGGGCCTCCAGGTAATAGGTTAGTCCCAAAAATAATATAAAAGTGTATAATAAAGCCCAATAATGTCCAAAATAGAATATAATATAGCATGGAACAATCAAAAATTATAGATACGTTGGAGACGTATCACAAACGGAAACGTTTGTTTGGGACTGATTGTGTAGGATGAACTTACGATCGGAACCAATTGGGCATGTATAATCATATTTTGTCGCTCGCCCATCGCACACAACCTCATTTTGCCGAGTTTGTGTGCCACAAGGGCCTATCCCGGCGGTTTCTGGGTAGTGTGGGAAGGACCCCCCCTATTGCAGTCACTCACTAGGCGACGTTTCAGAACACCGTCGCGGAAAGGGGTTAAAACCCATTTGTATGGCACCTCGCTGTACCAGTGTATAATAATCTATGAAAGCCCAGTTACCTGAATAAGAGAGTAAATAATTCTAAGATGATAATGTTGTAGTTGATAAAACTATGTGAATGCTGACTGATGTTGCAGTTGATAATCCTAAATAAGACACCACTGGCTCACTTTTCTTCTTTGAATTTTTTCTTGTTCATACAAGTAGAAAATATTGTGGTGTTGATGATTGATCTAAGTATCATGACTGGTTGATTGTTTGCATCTAAATAGGGACATTTACGTTTTGAGTTGTGGGTGGTGGTGGTCTTGTCAGTGAGTTTGCACATGAGGCCTCAAGACTCCCTCCTCGGCGATGAGCACTAATGTGATTGCAGCGAGAAATTGCCATTGATGCCACACAGATGCAGGGTTCCTCATTGTTTTTAATCTCACAAACATAGTCTTCGTGTTATAATTTAGCTTTTGTTCATTTGTTATGTTTAGTACAAGTAGGACATTCTCCTTTTTAATCTCCCAATTGGTTAAGCTATGTCAACTGGTTAGATCCTTCTCAATTAACTAACCTCATTTATCTGCACTCTTGTATTTCATAATTTTCCAATTGGACACTCTCCTATCCAAAATATTTTTCTTACCAATTTGGTGTTGGTTCATATGTAGGTTCAGAGAGTAGCGCCATGCATGATGACTACTGGTGATGTTTTTATTGCGGGACAATGCTTTTGAGTTTCATGAGATATGTTCATTCTCAAAACATAGTTCTTTTCTTTCCATATTTGTTCATGAAGAGTACGCTATACCAACTATATATTATTATTTGACATGCCTTTTTTCTCTTCTGAAAGCGAGTGTAATTCTTTTTCTGTATGGTTCAATTGATACAGTTAAGCAGGTCCTGATTATTACACCATGGGATGTGTAAGGCCCATTGCCTCCTAGGCAGTTGTAAGTGTGAGGCCTTATTACCTCCAACGTCCAACAATGACATGGTCGACATGGTTTAGAGATAAACGACAGTCCGTGATACGTAAGATTTTCTCCTAGTGATGCATGTAGATTTTTATTTCCACTATGTTATGTAGCGCAAACTTTGTGGGAGTATAGTTATCAGGTCAGCATCAGCACATGTTATAGAGTAGCGAAACTATAAGGAATTTTTTGACCAAGCGTGGTGAGCAGGTAAATTAGTTGCAGAGATTGCTCTACTTTTTGATAATACCAAATAAATGGTGATTGTCGGTGTCAAAACCGGCGGATCTTGGGTAGGGGGTCCCGAACTGTGCGTCTAGGCGGATGGTAACAGGAGACAAGGGACATGATGTTTTTACCCAGGTTCGGGCCCTCTCGATGGAGGTAAAACCCTACTCCTGCTTGATTAATATTTATGATATGGGTAGTACAAGAGTAGATCTACCACGAGAACAGAGAGGCTAAACCCTAGAAGCTAGCCTATGGTATGATTGTTGTTCGTCCTACGGACTAAAACCCTCCGGTTTATATAGACACCAGAGAGGGCTAGGGTTACACAGAGTCGGTTACAATGGGAGGAGATCTACATATCCGTATCGCCAACCTTGCTTTCCACGCCAAGGAAAGTCCCATCCGGACACGGGACGAAGTCTTCAATCTTGTATCTTCATAGTCCAGAGTCCGCCAAAGGTTATAGTCCGCCATCCGGACTTCCCTAATCCAGACTCCTCAAGAGCCCCTCAACCAGGCTTCAATGACGACGAGTCCGCGCCAAGATTGTCTTCGGCATTGCAAGGCGGGTTCCTCCTCCGAATACTTCATAGAAGATTTTGAACACAAGGATAGTGTCTGGCTCTGCAAAATAAGTTCCACATAGCACCGTAGAGAGAATAATATTTACACAAGTCCAATCTGCTGAAGTATTCCGCAGCGTGACACCACACCATGGCCAAGCCTTTATTCGAATCGTTTTTACTGTCCCACCTCAGCGCACTTAGCGAGGCGGTTTCCTTGGCACGTCTTGTCGAAGCAGAGATCGTGTCCCCCTTATTCCGGGATTCTCATCAATACGGGTGTGGCTAACCCAACCGTGCCATTAATTACGGCCCTTGGGAGATAAGCGAGTTTTACCAGGCGGGTGGGGACGTGCAGTCTCGTCCGCCCATATAAGGGGATAAGGATCCACCTTTTTCATCTACGCCTTCTTCCTCCTTTCCTTATCCATTTTCGCGCACTCGAGCTCCAGCGCCCAAGTCCGCACATCCCACCTCAACCTTGTCCAGCAATGTCCGGAGTGGGAGGCAAGTGGATGGTCTCCTCCGTCATGGAGGGACACATCAAGAAGCTGAGGAAAGCCGGATACTTGTCCAATGACATCGCGCACCGGCTCCCAGACAAGGGGCAGCTCATCCCCACCCCTAGGCCCGATGAGAGGGTGGTGTTCCTCACCCATTTCCTCCACGGACTAGGCTTCCCACTTCACCCATTTGTCCGTGGGCTCATGTTCTACTACGGCCTGGATTTCCACGATCTTGCCCCAAACTTCATCCTCAACATCTCGGCGTTCATCGTCGCGTGCGAGGCCTTCCTCTGCATCCAGCCCCACTTCGGCTTGTGGCTGAAGACCTTCAATGTCAAGCCGAAGGTAGTGGCCGGCCGCCAAGCGGAGTGCGGAGGTGACATGGTGGGCAAGATGCCCAACGTCCTATGGCTCGAGGGCTCCTTCGTAGAGACCATAAAGGGGTGGCAATCGGGGTGGTTCTACATCACCAAGCCGCGTGACCTTGAATGGGAAGTGGCCCCCGAATTCCGATCTGGCATCCCCACACGGCTCACCTCCTGGAAAGAGACGGGCCTGTCGTGGGGTAATTCGGAAGAGCTGACCAGACTCCAAACCTGTGTCCAGAACCTGGTGAGCAAGAAGCTCAAACTCGTCAACATAGTCCAGGTCATGCTCATCCGTCGGATCCTCTCGTGCCAACAACGGGCTTTCAGCTTGTGGGAGTTTGATCCGGCACAGCACCGAACCCTGAGCAGGCTCTTCGACACTACGTACGAAAACGCCTGGAAGGTGCTGTTCAAGGGCGCCGAGGCTCCCGCATCCGCTACCGAGGATCGCAGATTCAGCGCGCAGCATCAAGCCAACGCGGTAAGCTATTTTACCCTTTACGGGATACTTGTTTTTCATAGTTTGACTTTATGCGGGATCTAAACTCCCTTACCTTTGACAGGATTGACAGAAGACGTCCAGGCAGATTGACTGTTCTGCTCCCTTGCCCGAAGACCCAACGGATGCCCGCTTGACGGGGCTGCTGGTTCTCGCACCTTACGTGGTGCCGGAGAAAAAGGCCAAGAAGAAGGCCACGGGAACTCGAAGGATTTCCCGCCGCCTGGTGGTGTCGGACTCATCGTCCGATGACTCTGAGGCAGACTCCTCCCGCGAAAACGAGGAGGAGGAAAAAGAGGTCTCTCCCCCAGCGAAGGGAGAGAAGAAAAGGAAGGCCGCCCCCACGAGGGGGGGGGGGGGGCGGAGGGTCCAAGAAGGGAAGGACCCTTCCTCCGGACTACTCCACCAACACCGACGACGGCGAAGAGGAGTAGCCATCCAGGGCCAAGACCCTGGCAAAATCGTAAGTATCCGGATACCAGAATAACTCATGGCGCCTCCTTTGTTGCACAAGATCTTCGACGCCGAATATAATCATGCAGTCCGCCCGAGCCCAGGTCGGCGTGTCGTCGAGCGGCTCCTTAAGCTCGCCGGATGTGAATAGCACTTCACTTCCGCCGCCTCCTCCCTCGCCATGGATGATGCCGAGGTGGAGTCCGAAAAGGGTCCAAACCAGGAGGAGGTGGTCCTGGAGGCGCCGCAAGGCGACCTCCCAGACTCCAGGCGCAAAGGGTACAAAACCCCCAAGGGCTCCAAGTCCGGCCTTGGGCCGGACACCGGACCGGAACCTTCAACGGTTCCGGAATCCGGCATGCGGCCCCCAAGTAAGAAGGGCAAGCCTACGACACCGGTGACCTCCATCCAACCGGGGGCATCGGATAATTTGCTGGAGGTGCTTAACGGCGCCGCCCTCGACGAGGAGCACCGCACTATTATGAGTGTGGTGATCCAGAAGGTTCAGTCCGCCAAGAGCGGGCTGACTGAAGCCTGTGCCAGCCTTCTAATAGGCTTTGAGGTATGTATTTAAAATATGTAAAAATATTACCGCATAGACAGTAGCCCCTCATGCTCAGTTTGGTGTTCGGAAAGAAAAGTCGAACTGAGGATCAAAAAGATATACGCAGGAGTCTAACATAAGTATGTCAATATGGGAATGCATGTTGCGCAGCTGACCTCTGCCGCACTGACTGCGGAGGTCGATGCATTGAAGCAGAGCCTTGAGCGGTCCGAGAACGAGCTCGGCCTTGCCAAGAAGCAGCTTGAGGACAAGGAAGAAGGTAAGTAATACCTTATGTAAGTATATAAAAAAGATGTGGTTGCAAAAAAATGACAGGGCCAACATGAGTATTAGAGGGGCCACAACCCAGGTGGCAACCCTGAAGAAAACGCTTTCCGAGGCCGAACAAAATGCAGCCCTGGAGCGCGTCGAGCGAGAAAAGCATGAGGCGCGAGTGGCGGAGGTGGAGTAAGAGCTCCAGGCTCTCGTGAAAAAACACGATATTTTGGAGCTTGACTCAAAGACTCGAGAGTCCGAGCTTGCCTCTGCCCTTGAGAGCGCCAAGTCTGCCAAGGCAGAAGCCCAAAAAGCCCTCCAGGAAATGGAGGCGATGAAGAAGATAGCGGCGGGTAAGGAATTCTTTATGGAAAGCAAGCACGTGAAAGTGAATTACTTGTTACTTACCCGAGTTCGGAGCTCTCCAGGAGCATTCGCAGATTATGCCCGCAGTGTGTCCGACGCTGTTGCATTCTACCGAGCCGAGGAGGGGAGCTTGACGGAGAAGGTGTTCTGGTCCCAGTATGTTGAGGCTGGACACCCGGTGCCCTTGAGGGACCAGCTGAAGCAGCTGGTCGAGCTCCATAAGGTGGCCGAACAGGCCATGAAGGGTCTCATAGTCCGGCTGTGGCCCGGGGAGGCCATGCCTAGGAGCTACTTCGGGCTGGTGAGGCGGCTGGTGGATGCCTGTCCATGGCTTGAAGTCATCAAGCGCTCCGTATGCATCGAAGGTGCCCGTAGGGCCCTTGCCCGTGCTAAAGTGCACTGGGGCAAGATGGACACTGAGAAGCTTGTGACGGACGAACCACCGCCTGTCGGGGAGGCTGATCGTGACCCACGAACACCTATGGGACCTGGCGGACCGAGTCCCTTGTGGTTCGATGGGGGGCGGAGATTGCACGAAGAGCAGATCGCAGCGATGCAAACGAGCAGTTTACCCAGCTTCGGAGCTCTCCGGAGAGATAATACTCCTACTGCTGCTTGGTTGATTGTATTGTGTTCTTGCTAGGGAGCAATGAGAGCTACAAAACCTAGCTTGAGAGTCTCTAGTCTCGAACGAGTCGAATGAACTGAACCCTTTCTACGTTGCACAAGGGCCTCCTTTTATAGGCTCAAGGGGTCACCACAGGTGGCAACGTAAACGAGGGCAGAAATGGGAAAACGGTAGTTGGTACACCGACTTGTACAGTGTACAGTGCATTATACCTAATTCTGACGGCAAGGGACAAGATCAATAAATGCCCGCCCCTATCGCCTAAACAAGGCAACAGGACCGTCAAAGCGCCACCGCTTGCCACGATGGTAAGCTTGTCGCCGCCGCTTATCGCTGCTCCCCGCTGGCTGCACAGCTTGACACGCACGCTGGAATGGCCCCATGGCGACACGTTGGTGGATGAGCTGGAGCGGAGATGAAGAGAGGTTGCCTGCCGCGGCAAGCACCTTGCCGCGGCTGAATCCTTGTCGCGCTCGGGAGCTTGTCGCTCACCAAGCCTTCCCGGCAAGCTCCTCTTGCTGGGGCCTTGTTTCCTTAGTGCCTTGAGTGGCCTTCCCAGCAAGCTCCTCTTGCCGGGGCCTTGAATACCTTGTTCTTGAATGGCTCCAAAGGAGCCGCGGAGGACCTTGGCGGTCACCAGGCAAGCCTTGCCACGGGGTGCTGCAACTGTCCATGCATGAGTTCGGGATACTAGGGTACCCCTATTCTAGTACACCGACAGGAGCCCCCGGGCCTGGGCCACACACGGCGCCGAGCTCTGTTGGGCCAGGCCCAAAACAGTGCACGGGCACGCGCGGCCTAGATCGCGCAGTTATTCCCCCCGGACCCACCACGTCTCCCACGAACAGCACGCGCCGAACGTGGCGTCATGGTAGAGATCGTGGGGGCTTTCTTTAATTGGAAAAGCGGAACGTCCGCCCCCTCTCCGTCCTTATAAGCAGGGGAAACAGGGGCAAGACGCCCACCTTGCCATTGCTGTCACATCTCAAAAACCACCGCCGCTCCCCCCTTCTTGTCAAGTCCGAAGAGAGCGACACCCTGCCCCCCATTGCCACCGGCGCCATCAACGCCGTCGGACTCCTCCACCACCTCCGCCATGGCTCCGAAAGCCGACAAGGGGAAAGGCGTGAAGTCGGCCGAGGCGCAGCGGCTCGCGGCGATGCGGAAGGAGCGGGCCATCTTCGACTTCGCCGACGCATGTGAGCTGCGGAGGGTACTACCTCTTCTGGTCGACGGAGACGCGGGCGCACCCGTGCACGAGGGTGATTTCCGCCGCCGCATCCGAGAAGGTTTCGCGGGTACCCTTCTTCGCTTTTTTCTTCTCTGCGGGCTCGCCGCCTTCTCCGAATTCTTTTGCGACATCATGAACACCTACGGCCTCCGCCTCCTTGATTTCACCCCCAACGCCGTCTTGACCATGGCGGTTTTCGCACACCTCTGCGAGAACTTTGTTGGAGTCCACCCAAATGTAGCCCTTTTCCGCCACTACTTCATGCCCCGCGTTGAGAGAGGAAAGCCAATTGCCGGAGGGACTGCTTGGATCTCCAGGATCGGCAAGAAAGAAGCATATCTGGAAGGAGAGCTCCGTAGCAAGTGGGAGGAGTGGAGATCCGATTGGTGTTGGATCATAGAGGAGAACCCGCAGCCCTTCACTGCCCAGCGCTAAAATCCCATAGTGCGCGGCAACGATTGGAGCAACTTGGCGCCGGAGGATGCGAGGTTGAAGATTGCCGTGACCCGGATCTTGCGCCTCAGGCATGCCGGACTCACTGTAGGTGCTGTTGGCGCAGATTTCCTTCGTCGCCGCATCGCTCCCTTGCAGGACAGGAGGAGACCTGCTTGGGAGTTCCAAAATGCGGCGGAAATCATGAGGCTGCGCCCGGGCCTCAACTGGAATTTCACTGTCTTGGAGCTGGATGCGATGCTGCTGGAGCTGTTCAAGCCCGACCCAGATCGCCCCGAGTGGTTCATGTTGCCGAGGGGGGTCGTCCCTTTGTGCAACAACTCTTCGCTTGACCGCATCCGTGCAATGATGCCGTTGTGCGATTCCCATGGAATCGTTCCAACTTGGCAAGAGCCCACCGACGACATCGTGCAGCAGTTCTTCGACAGCTTGGAAGAAGTGCCGATCCGTGCCGACGAAAGCGAAGTGGCTCACCATGACACCACCGACGCTGAGCTGCAGCGCGCGCCACCAGGCTGGAGGAGGCGGCGGAAGCTGCTGCCGCCGGTGAGTTTGGGTTCACTGTGGAGGAGGCGGAGGCAGCTGAGGCGGCAAGCCTTGCCGACCGAGAGGAGCTTGCCGGCGCGGAGGAGCAGGCCGAGCCTAAAGCTGAGCCGAACGAGCCTGCCGGGGGCGCCTCCCCTCCGCCTTCAGGTAGCTTGCCGCGGGAGGAGCCCGCGGCCCCACCAAGAAGGCGCCTCCGCAAGACCGGGGAAGTGGCGGGGCGGCAGACGGGCCAACAGCCGTCTCGCCGCGCGACGCGCTCCACCACGACAAGCTCGGTTGCCGCGGGAGCGCCTCACGCCGCCACAGCAACTGGAGCGGGGCCTTCTGGAACCACGGCTCCCGCACCCGCCAAGCGTCCGAGGGAGCCCACTCTTCCAGCTCGTCGCACCAGAGGCGGAGCAGAATTGGACTTCTCCGCTCTCAGCTCCGAGGAAGAAGAAGAAGAGTAAGATCTTGTCGCTGTACTTGTAATCCTTCAATTTGCTGCTTTGTCTTGCATCTGATTTGCTTCATTCTGAACTCTTTCCTTTTTCAGGACGCTGGCTCAGAGGGTGTCGAAGAGAGCCAAAACCCCGGTGGTTGTCATCGAAGACGATCCCCCCGTGGCGACAGGAGGCGTGTCTGAGACTCCCTTGCCGGACCCGGCAACCCTTCCTCAGAGCAGCCCCCAGCACAGCCCCCAGCATAAGTATTTGGTTTATTTCTTACGGTTAGGTGTGCATGGGCGCTCCTTCTTTACTGATATCTGACTTGTTGATTTGTGTAGGAGCAGAGCAGCCTCATCAGGAGGTCCCGGAAGTCGCTCCCGAGATTCTGTCTGCTTCAACTATGCCGCCAAGGGAGAATTCTCCGGCAAGGGAGCGCTCTCCGGCAAGGGAGGCGTCTCCGACAAGGGATGCTTCTCCGACGAGGGGCAGCGCCGACGATCCTCCGGTGGTGGAGACCGCGGCCACAGATCCCATTGCAGGTAATCTTCTTACTTGAAAATTTCCCTTGGGTTCTTTTTCTTCTGTTCTTCTTTTTGAACATTTGCTTGACTTGTTCTTTCTTTTTCTGATCGTCAGATCCATCTGCCGGAGAGCCGATGGAGACTGAGGTTGCCGGCGAGGAGGACGCGCGTGGAAACAATGACGACGCCGCCAACATGGAGGAGGAGGCCGGCGCCGATGGGTCCGTCGGCGAGGAGGCCGCCAAGGCTGCTGGCGCAAAGGCTGGGGAGGGGTCTGGTGATCATACTGACGACCCTGAGGCCGTAGGAGCGCCAGGCGCTACGCCGACCGCCGATCCCTCCGCCACCGATGCAGCACCAGGCTCCGAAGAGCCCCAGCCCGACGCCTATCTCAAGGCCGCGACGGTGTCTTCATCAAGCTTCCATGGGCGCCGAGCCTGTGGCGCCGGTCGAGGAGAGACCTTCGACGAGGAGCTGCTCCTCCGCTGGGCTGTCGCTGGTTGACGCGCCAAGCAGCAGCAAGATGGCGAAGTTCGAGGAGGAGCAGCTGCTGAAGAAGCTGCTGTCGCTCTACCGCGCCCGACAAGCTAAGCTGGAGTCCCGGGAAGCACTTGTCGCGAGGGCAGGAGCTGACATGGAGAAGCGCGCAGAAGAGCTCCGGCGCGCCAACAAAGAAGCTGTAACGCCCCTGATGCGGCTATATCTCCCACGTGTCGAGGCACGACTTAGAGCATAACCGCATTGAAAGCAATGTCGCAAGTGAGGTAATCTTCACGCAACCCATGTAATACATAAGGGAAAGAGATACATAGTTGGCTTACAGTCGCCACTTCACACAGTACATAAATAAACATCCATCATTCAGAGTACACTCAAGGTCCGACTACGGAACCAAAATAAAAGAAGATACCCCAAATGCTACACAGATCCCCGATCGTCCCAACTGGGCACCACTACTGATCATCAGGAAAAGACACATAGTAACAACCACGCCTCGTCGAACTCCCACTTGAGCTCGGTTGAGTCACCTGCACCGCATCGCCGGCACTGCAACTGTTTTGGTAGAATCTGTGAGTCACGGGACTCAGCAATCTCACACCCGCGAGATCAAGACTATTTAAGCTTATAGGAAGGACAGAGTAGTAAAGTGGAGCTGCAGCAAGCGACTAGCATATATGGTGGCTACTTCAAAAGAGAGCGAGAAGAGGAGCAAAGCACGGTCGTGAAACTAGTAGCGATCAAGAAGTGATCCTGAACTACTTACGCCGACATAACTCCAACACGTGTTCACTTCCCGGACTCCGCGAGAAGAGACCATCACGGTTACACACGCGTTGATGTGTATTTTAATTTGAGGTCAACTTCGGTTTTCTACAACCGACATTAACAAATTCCCATCTGCCTCATAACCGCGGGCACGACTTTCGAAAGATATTACCCTACAAGGGTGTCCCAACTTAGCCCATTATAAGCTCTCACGGTCAACGAAGGATGTTCCTTCTACCGGGAAGACCCGATCTATCTCGGAATCCCGGACTACAAGACATTTCGACAGCAATAAAACAAGACCAGCAAAGCCGCCCGAATGTGCCGACAAATCCCGATAGGAGCTGCACATATCTCGCTCGAGGGCACACGGATAAGCGAAGCGTCTGAGAACCGACGTAATCCAAGTTGCCGAGGAATGGTCCCGACGGTGCTCTAGTTTGGACCAACGCTCAAGGAGCACCGCCCGGGGTTTAAAATAAGATGACCCTCGGCTCGCGAAACCCGGGGAAAAAGGCTTAGGTGGCAAATGGTAAAACCAAGGTTGGGCCTTGCTGGACGAGTCTTATTCAAAGCGAACTGTCAAGGGGTCCCATAAATCACCCAACCGTAAGGAACGCTAAATCAAGGAACATAACACCGGTATGACGGAAACTAGGGTGGCAAGAGTGGAACAAAACACCAGGCATAAGGCCGAGCCTTCCACCCTTTACCAAGTATATAGATGCATTAATTATATCAGATATATATTGTGATATCCCCAACAAGTAAACATGTTCCAAAAAGGAACAACATCTCCATGTTCCAACAAGGAACAAACTTCAGCTTCACCTGCAACTAGCAACGCTATAAGAGGGCTGAGCAAAGCGGTAACATAGCCAATCAACGGTTTGCTAGGAAAGGATGGTTAGGGGATGACATGGCAATATGGGTGGCATGATATAGCAAGTGGTAGGCATCGCAGCATAGGCATAGCAAAAGAGCGAGCAACTAGCATAGCAAAGATAGAAGTGATTTCGAGGGTATGGTCATCTTGCCTGCAATGTTCTCAGAGTTGTCGAAAGCTTGATCCTCGTAAGCGTACTCAACAGGTTCCTCGCTCACGCACTCGCCTCCGGCTCTACCCAAAGCAACAACACAAACAAAGGAACCACAATAAATCACGGTGCAATGCACAAGCAACATGATGCAAAACATGACATGATATGCGAGATGTGATATGCAATGCGTATGCGGCGCTCGGAAGGAAAATGATGAACCAGGCATCAACTTGGCAAACCAAGTATGCCACTGAAAGATGAGATGATTTCGTTGAAATCGATATAAAGATCACCGAATCGGATGCACGGTTTGGAAATGACAAGCAAAACAAGAATGGCACAAATCTGCCATTAACAGCATGATACCACTTAGCAAGCAACAAGAAACTAAGCTACTGCACCCAAACGTACCAACAAAGTATATGGCAGTGATCTACACAAGATGCTCGACAAAAGATGAGCACTGAGCTACGGCTAGTTCACATCATAACAGGTTCAAACAAGCATGGCAACAGTGCACAAAATATCAGGCTGGACATGGCAAAAACAGCATCAAGTTGCAATGTTCAGAGCAAGAAAACTACATGCTACAGGAACTTATAATAGCAAAACAAGGCATGGCATGAATCTACACAAAGCATAGAACAAAAGTCCCTTACTGACCATAAGCCAAAAAGGAACAGAAAATATAGTAACACCCATGTCAATATTGAAAGTTTCGTTAACAGATTCAGCAACATGGCATGTCAAAAACTGATAACAAGTAGGCATGTTTACAAGCTCAATGCACTCACTACAGAGTCTTATATGATAAACTAAGCATACATACATCAAGAAGACATGGCATAGAAGTCATACATGGCAAGAACAATAACATAGCATACATGGATCAACCACAACAACCTTGGCAAAATTGAATAACCTGTAAACAATCTGCCAGGAAACATTTGATAGCAAAAGTAGAGCTCGATTGACTCAAGCTATGGCACTCCATAATTGCAAAAAAAGGCATGGATGGATAGAGCAAGACATGTTTAACAAAACATCCTTACTGAAGTATCTCAAAATATGCATGGATCTCTCGGTAGCATCAAGTTAACATGGCATCAAAATATCAGCTAAACAGGGCTGAAAACAACAACATCAGGACACCTACTTTGCATGCTTGTGCTAGTCACCACATAGATCACAAAAATACATGGCTTACACCCCTGGAAAGATGGCATGGCATATTACAAAACACATGTAGGACTCAAATTCATAGGGTGCACACATTAATCATGGCAAAAATAACAAAAGTGCAAGTTCTGTTAAGAACCAGAAACTAACATCACATAGCCCTCTTCCAACAGCATTTTGGGCATCAAGATGAGCTCAAATGAAAATGATGCAGTGAGATTAAATGATCTACTCTTCGAGACGAAAATTTCGATATATTATACGCGCAAAATGGAGCTACAGATGCAAAGATATGCTACGGAGAAAATGCCACGAAATATCATAGGATGCAAAAACTTAGAAGAAAATGAGGGGGGGAAGAAAGTCAACGTCGGTCGGGATCCGGCCGATCCGGATCGGGATGGCGACGGGCGGTGGCGCTGAGTTCGGCCGGAGCTCGCCGGAGGAGGACGAGCCCGGGAAGGAGGAGGCGGCGCGGCGGAGGCGGGAGGCGGAGGCGGCGCCAGCGTCCGGCCGGGAAGAGAGGGCGCTGCGGGCGGTGGTGGCGGCGTGGTGGGAGGCGGCGAGCCGGCCGGTCTGGAGGCGACATCATGGCGGGCGGAGGGGCGCGGAGGCGCGGTTGGGCGCGATCGCGGTCGGGCCCAGCCATGGCGCGAGGCGGCCGGCCATGGCAGGGCGGGCGCGGCGGCGGGGCGGCGGCGTGATGGTGTCGCGCCACGATTGGCCGAGGGCGGCGGGCGCTGGTGGGGCGGACGTGTCCGGCGGAGCGGGGATTTCGTCCGGGCGCGAGGTAGGGGAAGGCTAGGGTTAGACCCGAGATTGGAATGGGGGTTTGCTTAAATAGGCATAGAGGGAGCTAGGAGAGTCCAAATGAGGTGTAGTTTTCGCCCACACGATCGTGATCGAACGACGGAGAGCATGGAAGTGACTTAGATGGGTTATTGGACCATTTTGGAGGGGTGTTGGGCTGCAACTTAAAAGAGGGCTTTGCGAGAGTGCGGTTAACCGTTGGAATACCAAACGAGCTCCAAATGACCCGAAACTTGACCGGTGGTCTACGGGTGATATACTAAGGCCACTTGACAAACCTCGGCCCATTCCGAGAAGGTTTAGTACCCGCACACGGAAAAACGTAAAAGGGGCCGCCAGGGGAGATAGGAGTGCCGGATTGCAAAACGGATAACGGGAAAAATGCTCGGCATCATGAGACGAACACGTATGCAAATGCGATGCACATGATGACATGATAAAATATGCATGACATGGACAAAAAGCAAAATGAAGAAAAAACCCAACCACGGAGGGAATATCATATCACAATGCCGAAAATGGCAAGAGTTGGAGTTACAAATATGGAAAGTTACTTCCGGGGTGTTACAACACTCCACCACTACAAGAGGATCTCGTCCCGAGATCTAGGACTGAAAGAACTCCGGATATTCATAACGGAGGTGATCCTCGCGCTCCCAGGTGGCTTCTCGGTCGGAATGGTGTGACCACTTCACTTTCAGGAATTTGATTGACTTGTTGCGAGTCTTGCGCTCAGTTTCTTCAAGAATAGCAACGGGGTGCTCATGATAAGAGAGATCTTCTTGAAGGTCAATTTCTTCGGAGTTGATAGTGCGTTCAGGAGTCTTGAAGCACTTGCGAAGCTGTGATGCGTGGAACACATCGTGCGCGTTGCAAAGTTGGATGGAAGCTCAAGTTGATAGGCGAGATCGCCTCTTTTGCCAATGATCTTGAAAGGACCCACGTATCTAGGGGCAAGCTTCCTTTGATACCGGCGGCGAGTGCCTTTCATTGAGAGACGCGGAGGTAGACATGGTCTCCGATTTCAAAAGCCACATCACGGTGCTTATCATCATAATAGCTCTTCCGCGCGATTATGCTGCTTTGAGATTCTCACGAATGACTTTGCACATTTCTTCATACTTCAGATCAAGTCATTGCCAAGAAGTTGGCGTTCACCTGTCTCGCACCAATTGAGAGGAGTACGGCACTTTCTCGCCATAGAGAATTTCGAATGGGGCCTTGCCCAAACTCGCTTGGAAGCTGTTGTTGTAGGAGAACTTCGGCATATGGAAGGCAATCTTCCCACTTCATACCGAAAGAAATGACACAAGCCCCGAGCATATCTTCAAGGATTTGATTTACTCGCTCAACTTGGCCACTTGTTTGAGGATGGAAAGCTGTCTTGAAACGAATGTTGGTGCCCATGGCCTTCTCAAAAGAATCCCAAAACTTGGAGGTAAAGATGCTGCCACGGTCTCAAGAGATCACTTGTGGAATGCCGTGCAAGGAGACAATCTCGAGGTGTATAGCTCGCCAACCGAGCTGCTGTGATAGATTCTTTGATAGGAAGAAAATGAGCCACTTTAGTAAGCTTGTCAATGACAATGAAGATAGCATCATTTCCACGCTTGGACTTAGGAAAACCAGTCACGAAGTCCATTTCAATATGATCAAACTTCCACTCTGGAATAGCAAGAGGTTGGAGGAGACCAGCTGGTCTTTGGTGTTCTGCTTTCGCTCTTCTGCAGACATCACATTCATTCACGAATTGAGCAATTTCTCGCTTCATTCGAGTCCACCAATATGACTGCTTGAGATCATGGTACAACTTCATACTTCCAGGATGAATGGATAGAAGCGAATTGTGAGCCTCGTTCATAATGACTTTTCTCAGATCACCCTTAGGAACCACAATCCGGTCCTCAAAGAAAAGAGTATCTTTGTCATCAATGTGGAAGCACTTGTACTTGAAATGCCCTTGTCAATACCACGCTTCACCTTTTTCACCATGGTATCCGAAGTTGAGCCTCACGAATCTGATCTTCCAAAGTAGGAGAGACTATGAGGTTGGCAAGAAAGCCTTGAGGAACAACTTGAAGATTCAGCTTGCGGAAAGCTTCACAGAGATCCGGTTGGAAGGGCTTGAGGATTAGACTGTTGCAGTAAGCCTTCCTGCTCAAAGTGTCTGCAATGACATTGGCCTTGCCCGGAGTATATTCAATACTTGGGTTGTACTCTTGAATCATTTCGACCCATCGAGTCTGCCTGAGGTTGAGGTTGGGCTGAGTGAAGATGTACTTGAGACTCTTGTGATCGGTGAAAATGTCCACTTTCCTTCCCAACAAGAGATGTCTCCACGTTATTAATGCATGGACAACTGCCGCCAACTCAAGATCGTGAGTGGGGTAGTTCTTTTCGTTGGGCTTCAACTGGCGAGAGGTATAAGCCACAACTCTCTTCTCTTGCATTAACACAGCACCGAGACCTTGAAGAGAAGCATCACAGAAAACTTCAAATGGCTTGGATTCATCAGGAGGAGTCAAGACAGGAGCTGTGACGAGTTTCTCCTTGAGGGTATTGAAAGCAACGTCACACTCAGGAGACCAGACATACTTCACATGCTTCTGGAGAAGGTTGGAAAGAGGCTTTGCAATCTTGGAGAAGTTCTCAACGAATCTTCGGCAATAGCTTGCAAGACCAAGAGCTGCTTGACATTCTGAGGAGGTTCCCAATTCACAATTGCGGACACCTTCTCGGGATTAACAGCGATGCCCTTGGCGGAGATGATATGACCAAGATAAAGCACTTCATCAAGCCAAAATTCACATTTGGAGAACTTAGCATAGAATTGATACTCTCTGAGCTTGTCTAGCACCAATCGCAAATGTTTGGCATGATCCTTCTTATTCTTGGAGAAGACCAAAATATCATCAAGATAGACCAAGACGAATTCATTGGTGTAGGGGTTGAAGATGAAATTCATCATCCGAGAGAATGTTGGAGGAGCATTGACAAGGCCGAAAGACATGACAGTATATTCATAAGAACCAAAGCTTGTTCTGAATGCTGTCTTGGGAATATCTTGTTCACGAATGCGAATCTGATGATACCCCATACGAAGGTCAAGCTTGGAGAACACTTTAGCACCTTTGAGTTGCTCGAAAAGCTCATTGATGTTGGGAAGTGGATACTTGTTCTTGATTGTTGTGACGCCCCAGACCGGAGCTTCAGTTGCCTTCCAGGGTTTCCGAGTTTTGCCATGTGGTTTGTTTTGTTTGAGCATTCATCTTGTCATCTCTTGCATTGCATCATGTCATCATGGCATTATATCATTAATTTTTAAAACTCTCCTAAATAAATTGCATGGATTTTTCGATCCATTTAAACCGAGGGATTCACATGGTGATTTCTCTTTATAACATATCCTCCCAATATTAGGGAGCTATATAAAATATTCCTCGTTTTGGAATCATCATAACCCACTTGCATAATAAATCCCATGCCCTTTCTACTTCAAGTTTGGTCCCCAAACCTTGCCATTTTATTCTATCATTTTCCGGAGTTCCACCAAAAATCCTTGGATCATTTTTGTTAATTTCCTCATATTTTTGCGAGTCCGGAAAAATTACCCTCATACCCTAATTCTTGTCCACTCATTTCTTTTCTCTCCCTTTCTTCTTTGCGTTCTGTTTTTTTTTAAGAGAGGAAGAGAGAGATCCCAGCCCAGCCGGCCTCTAAGGCCTAGGCCCAGCCGCGCCTCCCGCAGGCCCAAGACCTTGGCCCCTGGCCTTTCTCCTCTCCACCTAGCGCCTCCACCAGGCCGGCCTCTAGGCCCATCAGGCCCATCCGGCCCCGTTCCATCTTAACCCTAGCCCATCTCTCCCGATCCCCCTCTCCCTCGTGTCCCTGCTAGCGCCGCCACTCGCACACGAGGGGAGCGCCCGCGCCCGATCCCCTTTCTCGCTCGATCCCTCGTCGCCCCATTCCCTCGCTCTCTCCCAGCCGGCCCCTTCCTCGTCCTCCCTCCACCGGCGCCACCGGCCTCCGCCACCACCGCGCCCTACCTGCCCCGTCGCCCTCCGGTCACTCGCCCCAGCCGGCCCGCGCCCGCCTCCGCCACCACCGCGCCCGCCAACTCCGGCGGCCTCAGGCCGGATCCGCCGCGCCTCAACCCACCTCTCCGTCCGCACCTCCTGCCCGTGCTGCGCCACCCTCCGTCGTCCTCCCTCCGCCGCCCTCGCTGGCGCCCTCAACCTCCGCGCAGCCAACCCGGGACGAGGGCCTCGACCCGGATCTCGCCGCCTGGGCCGTTCCCGCCGCTGGTGCCCCGTCTGCGCACCGCCGCCAGAAGCTCTCCATCGCGCCGCCGGCGAGCCCCTGCGTCTACCTCGCCGGTCTTCTCCTCCTCGTCTCTGTCCTCATCGTCACAAAGACGCATGCCGCATTCGCCTAGCGCGTTGGCGCCCAGTCCATGGACACAACAACCGTGGGTTTTCACCAAGTTCGACTACCGGTGGATGCGCAAGTACCACGACGTCTTTGGGAGACCCGTTTTCGTCAAGTTCGACTACACCCGGAAACGCCAAGTACCCCTTCGGAATGTACCAAGTTCGACTACGTGATGCGTGTGTACCACTACGACCCGACGACCACCGAACCGGAAACGACAAGTACCCCGATGAAACGTGTACAACTACCGTCGCCGAAGACCTGTGTAACGGAACCGTCAAGTTCGACTACCTTCGTGTGTACCACTACTTCCGATGACGAGATGTACCACTACCATCGAACATGAACACTACTTCCACTACCGTCGCCGTGTACGATTACTTCCACTACATCGCGAGAACGACTACTTCCTCTACTTCCCTCGACGATCCGTGAACGTCTACTTCCCTCTCCGAAACGCTTTCTCCTTCGAACGCACGCTTCGAAGGTATAACCCGAGACGACCGCGATGAGATGCCCTTGCATGTATGAGTTGCACGAT
The DNA here is from genome assembly GCA_021605205.1 of Aegilops longissima. NCBI lineage: Eukaryota > Viridiplantae > Streptophyta > Magnoliopsida > Poales > Poaceae > Aegilops > Aegilops longissima. Next base: position 278,275,335 of record CM038677.1, read on the forward strand.
ATGTTTGCACCGTGTCCGAATTGTCACTCGCTTGTTCCTCCTCGTTGCCATGCCATCGTTCCGTGGGAACCCGGAATCCGGGATCACCCCACCATCTTGCATGACTCGCTTCCGTCACACTTCCTTCTGCACCGGTATCTCCGTGAGCTACCGGAACCGATATGTTGCCGTGGCATCATTTTCGGATTCGTTGCCGTGGCACCCCTTTCTTCCACCACGGTGACATAATGCTTCTTAATGCTCATGTTAACGTTTTCATAAAATGGCATAAAACTTGTATATGTCATCCGCATCATGATAACAACATTTAAATGTTTATAATTGTTGTTTGCATTAATTTGCTTAAATGCCATGCTAAAATGATTTATTTCATAACTAAATAACCGTAGCTCCATTTTAAATAAATTATATATGTAAATGGGGTAGAAAAATGCCTAGTTTAACTTGGTAGCATTACTTTGCATGTTTAACAACTCTAAAATATGCTTTAGGTCAGATCTGTTCCAAATCCATAATTTGCATATGGGGATTTTCCGGAATTGTTGTTTGTTGTTTCCGGCCTCATTTAAACTTGCCTAGATAGGTAGTTTCATATGCTTAACCTCTTGTCATGTTTAATAACATTTAATATTGTTGGGTAGCCTAATCGGGAGAGAACTAAATAATTGTTGTGGTGTTTTGTCAATATGCAACTCGTTGCATATTGAGCTCCACTTAACTTGTAGTGTTGTTTGTGCATATTGCCATGCCATGCTATTTAAACCGGACATGCATCATACTTGATTGTGCATCATGCCATGTTTATGTGATGGTTGTTTACTATGTTGTTTGCTTCTTTCCGGTTTGCTTCTCTCGTTAGCTTCGGTCCCGTTCCGGAGTTGTGAGGATTCATTCGACTTCGTCCGTTTGTCTTCTTCATGGATTCGTTCTTCTTCCGTGCGGGATTTCAGGCAAGATGACCATACCCTCGAAATCACTTCTATCTTTGCTTGCTAGATGCTCGCTCTTTTGCTATGCCTATGCTACGATGCCTACCACTTGCTATATCATGCCTTCCCATATTGCCATGTCAAACCTCTAACCATCCTTTCCTAGCAAACCGTTGTTTGGCTATGTTACCGCTTTGCTCAGCCCCTCTTATAGCGTTGTTAGTTGCAGGTGAAGATGAAGTTTGTTCCTTGTTGGAACATGGAGATGTTGTTCCTTGTTGGAACATGTTTACTTGTTGGGGATATCACAATATATCTTATTTAATTAATGCATCTATATACTTGGTAAAGGGTGGAAGGCTCGGCCTTATGCCTTGTGTTTTGTTCCACTCTTGCCGCCCTAGTTTCCGTCATATCGGTGTTATGTTCCCGGATTCTTGCGTCCCTAACGCGGTCGGGTGATTTATGGGACCCCCTTGACAGCTCGCTTTGAATAAGACTTTTCCAGCAAGGCCCAACATTGGTTCTACATTTGCCACTCCTAGCCTTTTTCCCTTGGGAGTCGCGCTCTCAAGGGTCATCTTTATTCACCCCCCCGGGCCAGTGCTTGTCTAAGCGTTGGTCCAAACTAGAGCACCGTGCGGGACCATCCCTTGGCAACATGGGTTACGTCGGTTCCTGTACGCTTCGCTTATCCGGTCGTGGCCTGAGACGAGATACGCTGCGCTACTATCGAGGTGTGTCGGCACGCCGGAGGTCTTCTGGACTTGTTTTATTGCTGTGAAATGTCTTGTAGCCGGATTCGAGACTGATCGGTCTTCCGGGAGAAGGTCTATTCTTCGTTGATCGCGAGAGCTTATCATGGGCTAAGTTGGGACACCCTGCAGGGTTTGAACTTTCAAAGCCGTGCCAGCGGTTATGTGGCAGATGGGAATTTGTTAATGTCGGTTGTAGAAAACCGAAGTTGATCTTAATTAAAATACACCAACCGTAATGCGTAACCGTGAGTGTCTCTTTTCGGGTTAATCGAGAGGAGAACACGGTTTCGGGTTATGTCGGCGTAAGTAGGAGTTCAGGATCACTTCTTGATCATAGTTGTTCGACCGTGCTTTTGCTTTCTCTTCTCGCTCTCTTTTGCGTATGTTAGCCACCATATATGCTAGTCGCTTGCTGCAGCTCCACCTCACTACCCTGTCCTACCTTTAAGCTTAAATAGTCTTGATCTCGCGGGTGTGAGATTGCTGAGTCCCCGTGACTCACAGATACTTCCAAAACCAGTTTGCAGGTGCCGATGAAACCGAGCAGGTGATGCACCCGAGCTCAAGGAGGAGCTCGATGAAGATCTTGTTCATTGTGTTGTTTCGTTTCAGTTGTTCAGTAGTGGAGCCAGTTGGGACGATCGGGATCTGTGTAGCATTTGGGGTAGTCTTCTTTTATTTTGGTTCCGTAGTCGGACCTTGTCTGCATATCTGTATGATGTAATGTTTTACTCATGTATTGTGTGAAGTGGCGATTGTAAGCCAACTATGTATCTCTTTCCTTATGTATTACATGGGTTGTGTGAAGATTACCTCACTTGCGACATTGCTTTCAATGCGGTTATGCCTCTAAGTCGTGCTTCACACGTGGGAGATATAGCCGCATCGAGGCGTTCAAGTTGGTAATCGAGCCTTCCCGACTTAGGAGCCCCTACTTGTTTGTTTGTTGGCGTTGTTGAGTCTAGAATGGAAAATGTTTTGAGTCTTAGGATTATATATATCGGAGAGTAGGATTCTTTTTACTCCTCGGTCCTTCGTCGCTCTGGTGAGGTATCCCGACGAGAGTTTTGACTCTTCTCTTCTCAAATTTCACTAAAAATTTTTTAGGATCACGTGGGTATCTTGGAATCGTTCCGATGGTTTTGTGACGAGAACATTGTTCTTGGTGCCTCGACATTTAGGGGTTGTGGCGGTGTCCCGGAGTTGAGCTCCGAGGTGTTGTCGTCACAATTTTATCGTTGCAGATTCGAATACCTGAGTTTTGCCGACATCGAAATCTCTTTTGTGCAGTTGTTGGTGAGATAACCTGATAGCCCGATCTTGTGGCGAAAAGGGAGTATTTCCATGACTTGTATAACGGATGTTTTTCAAGGTCGAGGTACACGATTTCGAGGATTTCTTGGTTATGTGTTGACGGATGGATACAATTGGATCTAGGTATTGTTAGTTTGGGTGATATATTTTGTGTCCCTGTATCCCCAACACCAGATTGCATAACCAGAAAGTTTCGGAGTTTATAGGTGGGAATTCTAGTAGCTTACAGGATATTCTTTCCGATGGATGTATGATTTGAGATTGGGGTTCAACGTCTAGTGGTCCGCCCATTCACGGTCGATTCACGATGGTCGCGAGGCGTCTTAAAGAATCCTTGGCTATGCTGATTCGGGACGTCTTGTTTGTCATTCGTGACGTCCGCTATACGTCGTGTCCGTGTGGGCCCCACCACGAACACTTTGGGCGAAATCTCTATCATGTGTTTGTTCCGGCTCATTCTTGAAGCCAATACTTTGTTTTGTTTTGTTTTGTGGTATTTGAGTTGCTTCGAAGTCAAGTGTTGATTCCATACCTTATTCTAAATGGTGTTCTCATATTGCTATGTGAATACTAATCCTTCTTGATCACTGAGCTTGTCATGTTAATTCTTTTCCAACCGGCGTGCTTCTCTTCAAGTGAATCCGATCATTCCAACATTCGCAAGATCAATTCTAAGCTTTTTCTCAACGGTGTTCGTTTCATCCGACCCAAGTTGTTTTGATTTCCCGCCCTCCCACCCTTTTTCTTCAAGGATTCAGATTTCTTAATCATGTATCCTTTTATTTGTGGAAGTTTCTTCATTCTTTTCCTTTAACGTTTTATCCGGTGATTTCTCTTGAAGACGCTAAGGAAGCTTTAACCTTATCATTGTTCCATTCTAATTTTCTTCTCCGGTGGATTTAAGTCAAGTTTTCAGTGTTGATCGTATTCTTTTCATCATTTCAAATGCTTTCTCATGTCGGTGCATCTCTTAATCATCCACTTCTCGCTATTCGATTGTTCCGGAGTGTTAAAGATATCTCAGAAGATTCTAGTTTCCATTCTCAATTCACTCAAGTTCTTTTGAGGATGCTATCTCATTCAAGCCATTTAATTCAACCGGTGCAATCTCTCTTTTCAAGCAATCGTTCAACGATGTTTCTTTTGAGTGGGCCCTAACCCACAGGTCTTTTTCCAGGATCTTACCTAACTCTTTTATTTTTTTCGGAGTTATTCTCAAATCCTTTTCTAAGTTTGACGTAAGAATGGGTTTTCATTAGTCAAATGTCTTTCTCCAAGATCTTTCAAATTATTTTCATTGTTGGTCCAACCTTTCTAATTTTCATTCCGGAGTGTCTCAACAATTCATGGGGGTGTTTCTCGTCGTCATTCTCGAATTTTGAAGACCGAAGATGAGTTTCTCTTTAATCTTGCTCCATTCTCTTCAAGATTCATGGTTCTAGCTTCGTGCCATCCTCATAATGGTTTTGATTGTGAGAATTCTTTTCACCCATCTGGGGCAATTCAGGAGTCTTTTCAGTTTGATTCTTCGGAGCTCATCATCTCAGAATTATTCATTCAAGCGTTCAACTCTTGTTTTCCAAATCTTACCGGTGCATCATTCAAGTATTCTCCAATCAGCTCGTCATCTATTCGTTCACTTGTATCTAAATTCTGTCAAATATCTTCATTCGTTTTCCAATTCTTCCCGGTGAATTGTGCCTTTGCTACGTTCATTCTCAATTATTATGGTGGTTTGTTCAAGAGTTCTCTTCCTTCGTGATCATATAGACTCATTCGTTCTTTCCAATCCTACCGGTGGTTCGTTGAAGACCTTCTCAAGTTTGCGCCATATCTATCTTAATCTTTTCTACGGGAATAAGTAGTATGCCAAATCCGTTGCTTGTCATCAATCTAAATTGGTGAAGGATACGCATAACATAATTCTTGTTCTTGTTTCATCCAAGTGATTAACTCCTTCTTTCGGAGTTTGTTCATGATGAATAAATTCTTGATTTCATTTGTTCATCTTTTCTTTCCGGAGTTCCAAGTTTTCTCGGTTATATCATTTCAAGCTTCATCTTATCACTGCAAGGCTTCACCTTGTGTTTTCAACTTCTCTTTCTTTTATCATCCTTTTGTTTACCGGAGTTCTTCATGGAGGCTCTACATGGTGGTTCGTCAAGGATTCTTTTCATTCTTCAATTGTTCTTCGAGATTCCTCTCGAAGCTATGATCCGCCAAGCCATACTCAAAATTGAACATGGTGCTCAACACATGTTTTGTTTTGAGGAGTTCAAGTATTCTTCTTCTTGCATTTCGAAGTGCAATTCGTTCTACCTTATCAATTGAGGTGGTGTTATGTCATTCTCGACAATTTGAGTTCGTGTTTCATGATTCAAATGTTGTCAAGAATGAGGTATTTTAAATCCATCAATCTCTTCATTGGAGTTATCTTGGGCTATATTTCACCTAAAGCTTTCCCTAAGGAGTGTTGCTATTTATGGTGCTTATAAAGGACCCAAGTTCTTCATTTGTCCTCTCGGTGAAATAAGTTTCTCGTCTCCTTATTGATATAAATTCAATCGTTTGTTTCCGTTGGTGGCAGAATTTCACCTCGTTTTGTAAAGATCATGTCCTTTTCCTTGCTTTTCGTTTTTTTTAACCGGAGTGTTGTGTCTATCGTTCCTCTTTTAACCGGAGTCTCATCCAGGTGCTTTCATGTTGACCAGTTCATGATTCTAATTCCTTCCATTTTCAGTCGGAGTGCTGTCCAAATTTTATCAATCTTATTCCTTCTCGATCTAGTTTTAACCGGAGTGGTTTCAGTATCTATGTTATCACTAAACCTCTTGGTTTTTCGTCGTATCCCTTGTTCCTCTTTTCTAACAGAGTGTTTTCAACTTTGTTCATCTTCGTTGTTCTCTTTCTTTCATTTTGTTTCAACCTCTCGAGGTTCATTGGTTTCATTCGTTTGTCAAAGAAGCAACTTTATTTTACCTCTTCCTCTTCCGTTTTTCTCCGGTGCCATCCTAGATCTCGGGACGAGATCCTCTCGTAGTGGTGGAGTGTTGTGACGCCTGCACCGGAGCTTGATTGCCTTCCGTGGTTTCGAGTTTTGCCATGTGGTTTGTTTTGTTTGAGCATTCATCTTGTCATCTCTTGCATTGCATCATGTCATCATGGCATTATATCATTAATTTTAAAACTCTCCTAAATAAATTGCATGGATTTTTCGATCCATTTAAACCGAGGATTCACATGGTGATTTCTCTTTATAACATATCCTCCCAATATTAGGGAGCTATATAAAATATTCCTCGTTTTGGAATCATCATAACCCACTTGCATAATAAATCCCATGCCCTTTCTACTTCAAGTTTGGTCCCCAAACCTTGCCATTTTATTCTATCATTTTCCGAGTTCCACCAAAATCCTTGGATCATTTTTGTTAATTTCCTCATATTTTTAGTAGTCCGAAAAATTACCCTCATACCCTAATTCTTGTCCACTCATTTCTTTTCTCTCCTTTCTTCTTTATGCTCTGTTTTTTTTTAAGAGAGGAAGAGAGAGATCCCAGCCCAGCCGGCCTCTAAGGCCTAGGCCCAGCCGCGCCTCCCGCAGGCCCAAGACCTTGGCCCCTGGCCTTTCTCCTCTCCACCTGGCGCCTCCACCAGGCCGGCCTCTAGGCCCATCAGGCCCATCCGCCCTGCTCCATCTTAACCCTAGCCCATCTCTCCCGATCCCCTCTCCTCGTGTCCTGCTAGCGCCGCCATCAAGACACGAGGGGCGCCCGCGCCGATCCCTTTCTCGCCGATCCCTCGTCGCCCCATTCCCTCGCTCTCTCCCAGCCGGCCCCTTCCTCGTCCTCCCTCCACCGGCGCCACCGGCCTCCGCCACCACCGCGCCCTACCTGCCCCGTCGCCCTCCGGTCACTCGCCCCAGCCGCCCGCGCCCGGCCTCCGCCACCACCGCGCCCGGCCAACTCCGCGGCCCTCAGCCGGATCCGCGCGCCTCAACCCACCTCTCCGTCCCGCACCTCCTGCCCGTGCTGCGCCACCCTCCGTCGTCCTCCCTGCCGCCGCTGGGCGCCGCCTCAACCTCCGGCGCGGCCAACCCCGGGGACGAAGGCCCCTGACCCCGGATCTCGCCGCCCTGGGCCGTTCCCGCCGCTGGTGCCCCGTCTGCGCACCGCCGCCAGAAGCTCTCCATCGCGCCGCCGGCGAGCCCCTGCGTCTACCTCGCCGGTCTTCTCCTCCTCGTCTCCTGTCCTCATCGTCACAGCACGCATGCCGCATCTGCCTAGCGCGTTGACGTCCAGTCCATGGACACAACAACCGTGGGTTTTCACCAAGTTCGACTACCGGTGGATGCGCAAGTACCACGACGTCTTTGGGAGACCCGTTTTCGTCAAGTTCGACTACACCCGGAAACGCCAAGTGCCCCTTCGGAATGTACCAAGTTCGACTACGTGATGCGTGTGTACCACTACGACCCGACGACCACCGAACCGGAAACGACAAGTACCCCGATGAAACGTGTACAACTACCGTCGCCGAAGACCTGTGTAACGGAACCGTCAAGTTCGACTACCTTCGTGTGTACCACTACTTCCGATGACGAGATGTACCACTACCATCGAACATGAACACTACTTCCACTACCGTCGCCGTGTACGATTACTTCCACTACATCGCGAGAACGACTACTTCCTCTACTTCCCTCGACGATCCGTGAACGTCTACTTCCCTCTCCGAAACGCTTTCTCCTTCGAACGCACGCTCCGAAGGTATAACCCGAGACGACCGCGATGAGATGCCCTTGCATGTATGAGTTGCACGATATGTTTGCACCGTCCGAATTGTCACTCGCTTGTTCCTCCTCGTTGCCATGCCATCGTTCCGTGGGAACCCGGAATCCGGGATCACCCCACCATCTTGCATGACTCGCTTCCGTCACACTTCCTTCTGCACCGGTATCTCCGTGAGCTACCGGAACCGATATGTTGCCGTGGCATCATTTTCGGATTCGTTGCCGTGGCACCCCTTTCTTCCACCACGGTGACATAATGCTTCTTAATGCTCATGTTAACGTTTTCATAAAATGGCATAAAACTTGTATATGTCATCCGCATCATGATAACAACATTTAAATGTTTATAATTGTTGTTTGCATTAATTTGCTTAAATGCCATGCTAAAATGATTTATTTCATAACTAAATAACCGTAGCTCCATTTTAAATAAATTATATATGTAAATGGGGTAGAAAAATGCCTAGTTTAACTTGGTAGCATTACTTTGCATGTTTAACAACTCTAAAATATGCTTTAGGTCAGATCTGTTCCAAATCCATAATTTGCATATGGGGATTTTCCGGAATTGTTGTTTGTTGTTTCCGGCCTCATTTAAACTTGCCTAGATAGGTAGTTTCATATGCTTAACCTCTTGTCATGTTTAATAACATTTAATATTGTTGGGTAGCCTAATCGGGAGAGAACTAAATAATTGTTGTGGTGTTTTGTCAATATGCAACTCGTTGCATATTGAGCTCCACTTAACTTGTAGTGTTGTTTGTGCATATTGCCATGCCATGCTATTTAAACCGGACATGCATCATACTTGATTGTGCATCATGCCATGTTTATGTGATGGTTGTTTACTATGTTGTTTGCTTCTTTCGGTTTGCTTCTCTCGTTAGCTTCGTCCCGTTCGGAGTTGTGAGGATTCATTCGACTTCGTCCGTTTGTCTTCTTCATGGATTCGTTCTTCTTCCGTATGGGATTTCAGGCAAGATGACCATACCCTCGAAATCACTTCTATCTTTGCTTGCTAGATGCTCGCTCTTTTGCTATGCCTATGCTACGATGCCTACCACTTGCTATATCATGCCTTCCCATATTGCCATGTCAAACCTCTAACCATCCTTTCCTAGCAAACCGTTGTTTGGCTATGTTACCGCTTTGCTCAGCCCCTCTTATAGCGTTGTTAGTTGCAGGTGAAGATGAAGTTTGTTCCTTGTTGGAACATGGAGATGTTGTTCCTTGTTGGAACATGTTTACTTGTTGGGGATATCACAATATATCTTATTTAATTAATGCATCTATATACTTGGTAAAGGGTGGAAGGCTCGGCCTTATGCCTTGTGTTTTGTTCCACTCTTGCCGCCCTAGTTTCCGTCATATCGGTGTTATGTTCCCGGATTCTTGCGTCCCTAACGCGGTCGGGTGATTTATGGGACCCCCTTGACAGCTCGCTTTGAATAAGACTTTTCCAGCAAGGCCCAACATTGGTTCTACATTTGCCACTCCTAGCCTTTTTCCCATTGGAGTCGCGCTCTCAAGGGTCATCTTTATTCACCCCCCCGGGCCAGTGCTTGTCTAAGCGTTGGTCCAAACTAGAGCACCGTCTTGGGACCATCCCTTGGCAACATGGGTTACGTCGGTTCTGACGCTTCGCTTATCCGGTCGTGGCTCGAGACGAGATACGTGCGGCTACTATCGTGGTGTCGGCACGCCGGAGGTCTTCTGGACTTGTTTTATTGCTGTGAATGTCTTGTAGCCGGATTCCGAGACTGATCGGTCTTCCGGGAGAAGGTCTATTCCTTCGTTGATCGCGAGAGCTTATCATGGGCTAAGTTGGGACACCCTGCAGGGTTTGAACTTTCGAAAGCCGTGCCCGCGGTTATGTGGCAGATGGGAATTTGTTAATGTCCGGTTGTAGAAAACCCGAAGTTGATCTTAATTAAAATACACCAACCGTGTGCGTAACCGTGAGTGTCTCTTTTCGGGGTTAATCGAGAGGAGAACACGGTTTCTGGGTTATGTCTGACGTAAGTAGGAGTTCAGGATCACTTCTTGATCATAGTTGTTCGACCGTGCTTTTGCTTTCTCTTCTCGCTCTCTTTTGCGTATGTTAGCCACCATATATGCTAGTCGCTTGCTGCAGCTCCACCTCACTACCCTGTCCTACCTTTAAGCTTAAATAGTCTTGATCTCGCGGGTGTGAGATTGCTGAGTCCCGTGACTCACCAGATACTTCCAAAACCAGTTTGCAGGTGCCGATGAAACCGAGCAGGTGATGCACCCGAGCTCAAGGAGGAGCTCGATGAAGATCTTGTTCATTGTGTTGTTTCGTTTCAGTTGTTCAGTAGTGGAGCCCAGTTGGGACGATCGGGGATCTGTGTAGCATTTGGGGTAGTCTTCTTTTATTTTGGTTCCGTAGTCGGACCTTGTCTGTATCTGTATGATGTAATGTTTTACTCATGTATTGTGTGAAGTGGCGATTGTAAGCCAACTATGTATCTCTTTCCCTTATGTATTACATGGGTTGTGTGAATATTACCTCACTTGCGACATTGCTTTCAATGCGGTTATGCCTCTAAGTCGTGCTTCGACACGTAGGAGATATAGCCGCATCGAGGGCGTTTCAATTGTCTTCTTATTCAATGGACGGTAATCGACGCAAAGTCGGTCCGTGCCATCCTTCTTCTGGACAAAAAGAACACCACAGCCCCAAGGAGATGAACTCGGTCTGATCAAACCCAGACGCTCTTGTTCATCGAGCTGCTTCTTCAATTCCTTCAGCTCATCAGGTCCAAGCTTGTATGGGCGCTTGCAAGCGGGTTCAATGCGGGCTCAAGATCGATAACTAACTCAAGCGGCCGATGAGGAGGCATACCGGAAGCTCTTCCGGAAAGACATCTTGGTACTCATAAGCGATCGGAATCGAGAGATAGCATCCAATTCGCCCTTCTCATTGAGAGAAAACAACCGAATGGTTTCATCACGAGCGGCATAGATGATCACATCATTAGAAGAGTGAGTCAATTGAATTTCCCTGGCGGCACAATCAAGCTGAGCTTTGTGCTGAGAAAGCCAGTCCATTCCGAGAATAAGATCAATATCCGAGTCACCGAGAACCATTGGTTTAGATAGAAATCTGTAGTCGCCCATCTTGATAGAGACATCATGAACTATTGAGTTGGCTCTCATTGATTTCGCCGGAGAAATAATACCCAAAGGTTTATCCAGGTAAGACCAAGAAAAATCATTCTTTGCAAAGAACGATCTTGACATGAAACAATGCGATGCACCAGTATCAAATAAGACTTTTGCAGGAATATCATTAACTGAGAGATTACCCATTATCACATCAGAAGATTCCTCCGCTTGAGCTGCATTCATCATATTGACCTTTGCAAACTTGGGATTATGCTTGACCACTGCATTGCTGGAAGATTTCACAGGAGGAGGAGGCGGAAGACGCCTCTGGTTGAAGCACTTGTTCGCATAGTGACCTTTCTGCTGACATTTGTTGCAAGTCACCTCAGAGAGTGGACGGTGGTAAGGAGCACTTGACCTTGGAGCTTGAGAATTAGACTTGTTCTGATAGCTTGGGTTGGGTGGGTGGGAAGATCCACGGCCACCTGAGTTCTTCTGCGATAAGGCCGATTTAAACGGAGGAGGAGGAAGGTAGAACTTCTGCTGCTTAGCTGCCACTTGAGAGGAAGAAGAAGACTGAACTGCATCCCTGATTCTCTTCTTAGAAGCCTCACATTTGAGCTGGGCAGCTTCTTGCTTGAGTGCCATGTTGTAGAATTCATCATACTTATCTGGCTCAAAAGCACAAGAGCTAATTGCAGATCTTCTCTCAGACCACCTCTGAACTGATAGATCATACTCTTTTCATCAGTACGTCTTGCTTAGCAAAGCGAAGAGTTTACGAACTGGATATTGTATTGATAGACAGACATGTTGCCTTGCTTGAGATTGCGGAACTCCTCACGCTTGCTCTCAACAACACTTTTCGAATGTGGTGAGCTCAAAATCTCGGCGGAACTCATCCTGTAATGACACGACCTCCTCTCGAATCTTTGTATTGCTGGTACCACTCAGCAGCTTGGTCCTTGAGTTGAAACGATGCAAACTTGACAAAGTCCTCGGTCCGACATTGCTACAATCAAAATGCTTGCAGATGTCCACAAGCCAATCGTCGGCGTCGTGGCCTCGACACGTAAACCGAAAGACTTCGCTGATTAGCGAGGAACGGCGAGAGTAGCAAAGTGCGGCTGATTGTTGTCTTGACCTTGATTTCCTTGATTGCCTTGCCCTGAGTGCGTTCTTGCAAGAGCAGCAAAATCATCGAGCATTGGCATTGGTGGCTGCCATGATAGCTTGCCGAGCCTCCGGAGGCGGAGGTGGAGGTGGAGGTTCTGACCGATCCCCATCATTGCGATCCGGATTCGGCGCGTTGGCGGAGCCATCCTGAAGAGGGTGACATCCGTTAGTCCTTTGATAGACAAATAGTCAAGTAGAGATCAACGGATAGAAATTGCAACATATAGTCTTCACAATAAACATTCGAACAAGAATGAACGAATGAATTCCAAAAGCTAATCATCAGATGTCCATTAAGGTGAGAAGCCACTTGATAAAGGTATGGAAACAACATCTGTCTTTGAAACAAATCGAATATCACAACTGAAAACAAAAGATTGGCTTCTAGAATGAGCCGGAACAAACACATGATAGAGATTTCGCCCAAAATGTTCGTGGTGGGGCCTACACGGACACGACGTATAGCGGACGTCACGAATGACAAACAAGACGTCCTCGAATCAGCATAGCCAAGGATTCTTTAAGACGTCTCGCGACCACTGTAAATCGACCGTGAATGGGCGGACCACTAGACATTGAACCCCAATCTCAAATCATACATCTGTCGGAAAGAATATCCTGTAAGCTACTAGAATTCCCACCTATAAACTCCCGAAACTTTCTGGTTATGCAATCTGGTGTTGGGGATACAGGTGACACAAAATATATCACCCAAACTAACAATACCTAGATCCAGCTTGTATCCATCCGTCAACACATAACCAAGAAATCCTCGAAATCGTGTACCTCGACCTTGAAAAACATCCGTTATACAAGTCATGGCAATACTCCTGAGCTCGCCCAAAGATCTTTGGGTTATCGGGTTATCTCACCAACAACTGCAAAAAAGAGATTTCGATGTCGGCAAATCTCGGTATTCCAGAACTGCAACGATAAAATTGTGACGACAACACCTCGGAGCTCAACTCCCGGGACACCGCCACAACCCCTAAATGTCGAGGCACCAAGAACAATGTTCTCGTCACAAAACCATCGAACGATCCCAAGATACCAGCGTGATCCTAAAATTTTTTAGTGAAATTTGAGAAGAGAAGAGTCAAACTCTACGTCGGGATACCTCACCAGAGCGACGAAGGGACTGGGAGTAAAAAGAATCCTACTCTCCGATATATATAATCCTAAGACTCAAAACATTTTCCATTCTAGACTCAACAACGCCACAAACAATCAAGTAGGGGGCTCTAAGTCGGGAAGGCTCGATTACCAACTTAGCGCCCCGATGCGGCTATATCTCCCGATGTCGAGGCACGACTTAGAGGCATAACCGCATTGAAAGCAATGTCGCAAGTGAGGTAATCTTCACGCAACCCATGTAATACATAAGGGAAAGAGATACATAGTTGGCTTACAGTCGCCACTTCACACAGTACATAAATAAACATCCATCATTCAGAGTACACTCAAGGTCCGACTACGGAACCAAAATAAAAGAAGATATCCCAAATGCTACACAGATCCCCGATCGTCCCAACTGGGCACCACTACTGATCATAAGGAAAAGACACATAGTAACGACCACGTTCCTCGTCGAACTCCCACTTGAGCTCGGTTGAGTCACCTGCCCGCATCGCCGGCACCTGCAACTGTTTTGGTAGAATCTGTGAGTCACGGGACTCAGCAATCTCACACCAGCGAGATCAAGACTATTTAAGCTTATAGGAAGGACAGAGTAGTAAAGTGGAGCTGCAGCAAGCGACTAGCATATATGGTGGCTACTTCGCAAAAGAGAGCGAGAAGAGGAGCAAAGCACGGTCGTGAAACTAGTAGCGATCAAGAAGTGATCCTAAACTACTTACGTCAGACATAACTCCAACACCGTGTTCACTTCCCGGACTCCGCCGAGAAGAGACCATCACGGTTACACACGCGGTTGATGTGTATTTTAATTTGAGGTCAACTTCGGGTTTTCTACAACCGGACATTAACAAATTCCCATCTGCCTCATAACCGCGGGCACGGCTTTGAAAGATATTACCTGCGCAGGGTGTCCCAACTTAGCCCATTATAAGCTCTCACGGTCAACGAAGGATGTTCCTTCTACCGGGAAGACCCGATCAATCTCAGAATCCCGGACTACAAGACATTTCGACAGCAATAAAACAAGACCAGCAAAGCCGCCCGAATGTGCCGACAAATCCCGATAGGAGCTGCACATATCTCGTTCTCAGGGCACACCGGATAAGCGAAGCATACAGGAACCGACGTAATCCAAGTTGCCGAGGAATGGTCCCGCACGGTGCTCTAGTTTGGACCAACGCTCGACGGAGCACTGGCCCGGGGGTTTAAAATAAGATGACCCTCGGGCTCGCGAAAACCCGGGGGAAAAAGGCTTAGGTGGCAAATGGTAAAACCAAAGTTGGGCCTTGCTGGACGAGTCTTATTCAAAGCGAACTGTCAAGGGGGTCCCATAAATCACCCAACCGTGTAAGGAACACGAAATCAAGGAACATAACACCGGTATGACGGAAACTAGGGTGGCAAGAGTGGAACAAAACACCAGGCATAAGGCCGAGCCTTCCACCCTTTACCAAGTATATAGATGCATTAATTATAGCAGATATATATTGTGATATCCCCAACAAGTCAACATGTTCCAAAAAAGGAACAACATCTCCATGTTCCAACAAGGAACAAACTTCAGCTTCACCTGCAATTAGCAACGCTATAAGAGGGCTGAGCAAAGCGGTAACATAGCCAATCAACGGTTTGCTAGGAAAGGATGGTTAGGGGCTGACATGGCAATATGGGTGGCATGATATAGCAAGTGGTAGGCATCGCAGCATAGGCATAGCAAAAGAGCGAGCAACTAGCATAGCAAAGATAGAAGTGATTTCGAGGGTATGGTCATCTTGCCTGCAATGTTCTCAGAGTTGTCGAAAGCTTGATCCTCGTAAGCGTTCTCAACAGGTTCCTCGTTCATGTACTCGTCTCTCGGCTCTACCCAAAGCAACAACACAAACAAAGGAACCACAATAAATCACGGTGCAATGCACAAGCAACATGATGCAAAACATGACATGATATGCGAGATGTGATATGCAATGCGTATGCGCGCTCCGGAAGGAAAATGATGAATCAGGCATCAACTTGGCAAACCAAGTATTCCACTGGAAAGATGAGATGATTTCGGTTGAAATCGATATAAAGATCACCGGAATCGGATGCACGGTTTGGAAATGACAAGCAAAACAAGAATGGCACAAATCTGCCATTAACAGCATGATACCACTTAGCAAGCAACAAGAAATTAAGCTACTGCTCCCAAACGTACCAACAAAGTATATGGAAGTGATCTACACAAGATGCTCGACAAAAGATGAGCACTGAGCTACGGCTAGTTCACATCATAACAGGTTCAAACAAGCATGGCAAAAGTGCACAAAATATCAGGCTGGACATGGCAAAAACAGCATCAGGTTGCAATGTTCAGAGCAAGAAAACTACATGCTACAGGAACTTATAATAGCAAAATAAGGCATGGAATGAATCTACACAAAGCATAGAACAAAAGTCCCTTACTGACCATAAGCCAAAAAGGAACAGAAAATATAGTAACACCCATGTCAATATTGAAAGTTACGTTAACAGATTCAGCAACATGGCATGTCAAAAACTGATAACAAGTAGGCATGTTTACAAGCTCAATGCACTCACTACAGAGTCTTATATGATAAACTAAGCATACATACATCAAGAAGACATGGCATAGAAGGCATACATGGCAAGAACAATAACATAGCATACATGGATCAACCACAACAACCTTGGCCAAATTGAATAACCTGTAAACAATCTGCCAGGAAACATTTGATAGCAAAAGTAGAGCTCTATTGACTCAAGCTATGGCACTCCATAATTGCAAACAAAGGCATGTATGGATAGAGAAAGACATGTTTAACAAAACATCCTTACTGAAGTATCTCAAAATATGCATGGATCTCTCGGTAGCATCAAGTTAACATGGCATCAAAATATCAGCTAAACAGGGCTGAAAACAGCAACATCAGGACACCTACTTTGCATGCTTGTGCTAGTCACCACATAGATCACAAAAATACATGGCATACATCCCTGGAAAGATGGCATGGCATATTAACAAACACATGTAGGACTCAAATTCATAGGGTGCACACATCAATCATGGCAAAAATAACAAAAGTGCAAGTTCTGTTAAGAAACAGAAACTAACATCACATAGCCCTCTTCCAACAGCATTTCGGGCATCAATATGAGCTCAAATGAAAATGATGCAATGAGATGAAATGATGTACTCTTCCAGACGAACATTTCGATATATTATACGCGCAAAATGGAGCTACAGATGCAAAGATATGCTACGGAGAAAATGCCACGAAATATCATAGGATGCAAAAACTTAGAAGAAAATGAGGGGGGGAAGAAAGTCAACGTCGGCCGGGATCCGGCCGATCCGGATCGGGATGGCGACGGGCGGCGGCGCCGGAGTTCGGCCGGAGCTCGTCGGAGGAGGACGAGCCCGGGGGAAGGAGGAGGCGGCGCGACGGAGGCGGGAGGCGGAGGCGGCGCCAGCGTCCGGCCGGGAAGAGAGGCGCGGCGGGCGGTGGTGGCCGGCGTGGTGGGAGGCGGCGAGCCGGCCGGTCGGAGGCGACAGCGCGCGGAGAGGGCGCGGAGGCGCGGTGATGCGTCATGATCATGGGCCGGGCGAGGCGAGGGCGGGACGGCCGTGGGCAGGCGGGCAGCAGCGGCGGTGGCGGCGGCGTAACAGGTGTCGCGCCCTGATTGGCCGAGGGCGGCGGCGCTGGTGGGGCGGACGTGTCCGGGCGGAGCAGGGATTTCGTCCGGGCGCGAGGTAGGGGAAGGCTAGGGTTAGACCCGAGATTGGAATGGGGGTTTGCTTAAATAGGCATAGAGGGAGCTAGGAGAGTCCAAATGAGGTGTAGTTTTCGCCCACACGATCGTGATCGAACGACGGAGAGCATGGAAGTGACTTAGATGGGTTATTGGACCATTTTGGAGGGGTGTTGGGCTGCAACTTAAAAGAGGCCTTTGCGAGAGTGCGGTTAACCGTTGGAATACCAAACGAGCTCCAAATGACCCGAAACTTGACCGGTGGTCTACGGGTGATATACCAAGGCCACTTGACAAACCTCGGCCCATTCCGAGAAGGTTTAGTACCCGCACACGGAAAAACGTAAAAGGGCCGCCGGGGGAGATAGGAGTGCCGGATTGCAAAACGGACAACGGGAAAAATGCTCGGCATCATGAGACGAACACGTATGCAAATGCGATGCACATGATGACATGATAAAATATGCATGACATGGACAAAAAGCAAAATGAAGAAAAAACCCTACCACGGAGGGAATATCATATCACAATGCCGAAAATGGCAAGAGTTGGAGTTACAAATATGGAAAGTTACTTCCTGGGTGTTACAGAAGCCCTCCGGGACATAGCAGAAGCACGGGAGAAACTCTCCGAAGAGCACACGGCCTTCATCCTTGAGAAGGCCGAGGTCGAGGAACACAAAGGCTTGCCGGCGAGAAGCTATCTACGCAAAAAGGCGAGCTGGCGCAGCGGAAGATCAACCTCGACAGCTATGAGGAAGATCTTGCTGTGCGCGAGCAATGAATTGGCGGAGCTCTCAAGGAAGCAAAGGACGCTGCCGCAGCTGCCGAGGCCGCCAAGAAGGAGTTAGAGACGAGGGTGGCGCAGCTGGAGGCCACCCTCCAGAAGAGCGGCGAGGAGGTCACCGCGCTGAAGCACGAGCGCGAGAAGGACACCTACACTTGGCGAGCTGCAGGGCCATCTCGCTGAGAAGATCAAAGAGCTCGACGTCGCCAAGGACTCCAAGGCAGATCTTGAGCTGAAGCTGACCACCTTGACGGAGACGCTGGACGGCGCCAAGGAGCGGGAAGCGGGTTTCTTGGAGAAGATCAAGGCCAACGAGGATCTGCTGGCGAATGCCACGACCGCCCACAACACCCTCAGAGAGAACGTGATGATCTGGACTGAAGGTCTTGTGAATACAGCCGCCGCCATCGACAAGGAGCTGATGGAGCTGGGGATGGTGGATCTCGGGTATTCCACCAACGAGCATCTCCAACCCAGGGCCAAGCTCAGCCTGTTCTTCAAGGGCGTGGTGGCGGCTCTCCAGCGGCTCCGGGAAGAGATCCCAAAGCAGCTGGCCGTCGAGTCGCGCCAAATCTGTGCAGGGGCTCTTCAGAAGGTGTTGATGAAGGTGGCCTTCCGCAATCCAGGCGTCAGCTTCGCCAACGTCCTCAAGTCCCTGCCGCCGACTACTGACGTTGAAGCGCTCAAGGCCCTTGTCGCACCCATCGTGGACAGGGTGAGCGGAGTCAAGAGGGTTGATGGCGACCGCGTGGACTAGGCCGCCAAGTTTATCTTTCCCTTGTCGCTGCTGATCATGTTTAGGAGAACAATTTATTAGATCTGCGACAAGTTATTTTTGTAATATACTCTATCTTAGGCAATGATTGCATTGTTATTTCCTTTACTTGATTCCTTCCTTTGTATGTTTGTGCCCTACGCTTTTAGGGAACTTGTCGGTGAAAGCACCTTTGCATGGGCTGAGTGCGAACGTCAAGAGCTGCTTGGCGATGCCGCCTCCGACAAGCAACCTTGTCGCAACTAGTTGCAGCTCACTTAAGTTGTTGAGGGGACTCGAAACAAAGTAAGGGCGCAAACCAGCCGCGAGTTGGTTCCTCCGTGCACAGGTTTTCCATACAAAGTACTATCGTCCGAGGAAGATAACTTAAAATTTAAAACTGATTGCTCAAACTTTGGCAACTTAGCTTTTCGTCGCTTGCTTCCCGGCAAGCGATACTTCCTCGGCGACACTTGGTGGCCCACACCATTATCTTCTCCTTCCCCCCTGGCTAACTTGTGGGTGGATGAACCTTCCTTTCTTTTGAGAAGAAAGAAGAGAAAATAAAGTTATGGAGCCTTGTGGCTCGTTATCGCTTACCGGGTGTGGATGCTGCACAAAATGTCAGATAACACATGCAAAATGATGATGAAAGCATGAAATTGACAATTTGCGCGCAACACATGAGCTTTACTGATGCACGGGGTCTGCGCCCGGCTTTGTACAAAGGATTACATGCAACAGCGGCAAGACTTGTACAAAAGGGTGGTTGCGGAACAGGTTCCGCAACAGCGCTCTATGGTAAAACTTACGAAGATGCTCTATATTCCAGGAGTTGCTCACGGAACACCATCTTCGGTCTCAAAGGCGGATAGCGCCAGCCTAGTGACTCGTTTCACCCGATAAGGGCCTTCCCACTTCAAGGTCAACTTGTTGGAATTCTTGGCGGACTGAACGCGCCGAAGAACAAGGTCGCCTTCCTCGAAGCTTCTGGCACTAACTTTGCGGCTGTGGTAGCGGCGCAAAGCTTGCTGATAACGAGCAGCTCATAAAGCGGCCTGAAGACGATCCTCCTCAAGGAGCAGTGCGTCATCTTGTCGCAGCTCCTCTTGCTCAAGCTCATCATAAGCGAGTACTCGAGGTGACCCGTATACGAGTTCCGTGGGGAGAACTGCCTCTGCTCCATAGACTAGAGCGAAAGGTTTCTGGCCAGTGGCTCGATTTGGCGTCGTCCTGATCGACCAAAGAACCACCGGCAGCTCCTCAATCCATTTTCTCCCACACTTGCGCAGCCTGTCGAAAGTTCTGGTCTTGAGTCCTCGCAGCACTTCAGCATTTGCCCTCTCTGCTTGACCGTTGCTTCTCGGATGAGCAACAGAAGCAAAGCAGACCTTGGCGCCAAGATCTTGGACATATTGCATGAAGGTGCGACTCGTGAATTGTGTGCCGTTGTTGGTGATGATCCGGTTAGGTATCCCAAAACGGCAAACAAGTGACCTGAAGAACTTGACTGCTAACTGTGTTGTCACCTTCCTCACTGCTTCCACTTCCGGCCACTTTGTGAACTTGTCGATTGCAACGTACAAGTACTCAAAGCCCCCGACAGCTCAGGGGAAAGGGCTGAGGATGTCGAGCCCCCAGACCAAAAATGGCCAGGGATAAAGGGATTGTCCGGAGAGCTTGAGCTGGCTGGTGTATCTGCTTTGAATGGGCCTGCACGCTTCACACTTGGTTACTTGTGCGCAGCATCTGGAGGGCTGTCGGCGGAAGAAACCTTGCCGGAAAGCTTTGCTGGCAAGTGCTCTTGCGCCAATGTGGTGACCACATATGCCTCCGTGTATCTCTGCCAACAGCTTCTGTCCATCTTCCCGATGAATGCACTTCGATTTCACTCCGTTGAGTCTTCTTCTGTACAGGATGTTGTCAACAAACTGGTACATACTTGACTATCGGGCTACTCTTTCCGCTTCTTCTTGCTCTTCGGGAAGTTCTCCTGTCTGAAGGAAATGGACGATTTGCTGCGCCCATGTTGGAGCCTGCGGCTCGACAACAAGGACTAAAGGCAGATCTGCTGCTGTGGGAACATCAGCTTCTACGGCAAGAACCTGCGGTTCAGCCGGAGCTTGATGATCCCCGGCAAGTTTGCCAGAGCAAAACTTGTCGGGAGCGTCTGCTTCAACGGAGCAAACCCTAGGGCTTGTCGGAGCAGACTGCTCCTCAGCACTTTCAGTGTCAAACTTGGGGGCCTTTTTGGTGGCGGCTTCGGGAAGCTCTGCCGGAAAATAGTCACCCAAAGTCAACTTTCTCTTTTTGTTCTGTCCAGTTGATGGTGTTACAGTTGGTTGAGTCAGCTTGAGCACAAAAATCCCTGGTTCCACAGGTAACTTGAGTGCGGCGCACTTTGACAGGCCATCGGCAATATCATTCTGAGCTCTTGGAACATGTTCCATTTGCAGGCCTTCAAAGTGTTCTTCTAGCTTTCTCACTTCATCAACGTAGGCTTCCATCAACAGACTCTGATAATCTTTGTTTACTTGGCGGACGACAAGCTGCGAGTCACCCCTGACAATAAGCTTCATGATCCCAAGGTCTACTGCAATTCTGAGACCGGCAAGCAAACCTTCATACTCTGCAGTATTATTTGTTGCTTGCTCCTCGGGAAAGTGCATCTGGACTATGTACTTGAGGTGCTCTCCGGCACCGGCGCCTTGCAGCGAGAAGGCACCATCAAAATACATCAGCCACTCTTTACTTGCCTCCTTGACGGGGATGCTCGTCTCTGGAATTTCTTCATCTTGCGTTGGCGTCCATTCTGCTATGAACTCTGCCAGTGCTCTGCTTTGGATAGTTGAAGTGCTTTCAAACTTGAGGCCAAAGCTTGACAGTTCCAGTGCCCACTCAACAATCCTGCCTATTGCTTCTGGATTTTGCAATATCCTCTTCAGCGGAAAGCGAGTGAAGACTGTTATCTCATGTGCTTGGAAGTAATGGCGCAGCTTTCTCGAGGCCATGAGGAGGCCGAAAAGCAATTTCTGCACACCGGAGTACCTTGACCTAGCCCCCTGTAGAAGGGAACTGACAAAGTAGACCGGGCGCTGCACCATCCTTTTCTGAATCTTCTCGCTCGTCTGTGCAGATCCGTCCTTGTCGGGACCAGAGCTTGACGGTGAATCCCCCTGCTTGTCGCTGGATGCACCTGCCTCGGTTGCCGGCTCATCATCTGCCTCCCTTTCCGCTACTAACGCAACACTAACCACTTGATTGGTTGCCGCTATATATAGCAGCAACTTCTCTTGTGGCCTAGGTGCGACAAGTATTGGAGTGGAGGACAGGTACTTCTTTAAGTCCTGCAGCGCAGCCTCCGCTTCGGGAGTCCATTTCATTGGACCTGCCTTTTTCAAAATCTTGAAAAATGGCAGGGAGCGCTAAGCTGACCTAGAGATAAACCTGCTGAGAGCAGCCACGCAACCGGCAAGTCTTCGAACATCCTTGACGCGCTTTGGTGCTTCAATCTGCTCAATGTCCTTGATCTTGTCGGGATTGGCTTCAATTCCCCTCTGAGACACGAAGAACCCGAGAAGCTTGCCGAAAGGGACTCCAAACACGCACTTCTCGGGGTTGAGCTTGAGGTTGATCTTGCACAGATTTGCAAAGGTCTCATCCAAATCTTGAACCAGAGTTGCTTTGTCCTTGCTCTTGACTACTATGTCATCCATGTAAGCTTCTACATTTCTATGCATTTGCGGCTCAAAAGCGTCATGTACTACTCTTGCAAACATTGAACCAGCATTCTTCAGCCCAAAAGGCATCCGTATAAAGCAGTATGTGCCACATGGGGTGATGAATGCGGTTTTCTCTTCATCCTCTGCTGCCATGAAGATCTGATGATATCCTGAGTATGCATCAAGAAATGAAAGCAAATCACATCCAGCCGTGGAGTCAACAATCTGGTCGATACGCGGCAAGGGAAAAGGGTCTTTGGGACAAGCTTTATTAACATCTGTGAAGTCGATACAGAGTCTCCATTTCCCATTTGCCTTTCGTACAACTACCGGATTGGCCAACCACGTGGGATGGAGCACTCCTCTAACAAGGCCTGATGCTTCCAGTTTCTTGATCTCTTCTGCTATGAATTCTTGGCGCTCCACTGCCTGTTTCCTGACTTTTTGCTTGACGGGTCACGCATGAGGACAGACAGCTAGGTGATGCTCAATCACTTTCCTGGGAACACCGGGGATGTCAGACGGTTGCCATGCAAACACATCGACATTCGCCCGCAGGAAAGCAACGAGCGCGCCTTCCTATTTAGGGTCAAGCGTGGCACTGATGGTGAAGGTACCACCAGTGCCGTCCTCCTTGGCGGGCACCTTCTTGGTCTTCGGCGGAGCTGCCATCATCTTCTTGCACTTGCCGGTGGAGCTCGATGGTGCGTCCTCGACGGTAGCGCAGCACTCCGAAGAGGTGCGCTTGCCGGAGTGGGCATCAGAGCTCTTGCCGGACAAAGTGGTCTTTTTCTTCCTCTCGGGAGCTTCAGCGGCAAGTGATTTGCTATCTGTCGCGGCTGCTGCATCTCGGTAAATCTTGTCGGCGCAGATAAGAGCATCTTTCTTGTCGCCATGAACAGAAATGACACTTATCGGGCCGGGCATCTTGAGTAAGTTGTATGCATAATGAGAGGCTGCCATGAACTTGGCGAGTGCTGGACGGCCAAGTATTCCATTGTAGGGCAATGGGAAATCAGCAACGTCGAATGTGACCCTCTCAGTCCTGAAATTCAGTTCGCTGCCAAATGTTACCGGCAACGTGATCTTCCCTTTCGGCTTGCTCCTTCCTCGGTTGATTCCTTGGAAAGTGCCGGTCTCTTGAGCTCATTGTCGGGGATCTGAAGCTTTGAACCACCGCAGAGGAGATCAGGTTCAAGCCGCCCGCCACAACCAACATCTTAGTGACCTTGAGGTTGCGGATAGTTGGTGAGACCAACATCGGCAAGCACCCGACCGCAGTTATGCGATTAGGGTGGTCCTCAATATCAAAGATGATGGGCGTGCTGGACCACTTCAGAGGCCTGCGTGACTCTACGGATGGTTCTGCTGCATTAACCTCCCGCATCCATTGCTTGAGCTGGCGGTGTGAGGTATGCAGAGAAGCACCACCGTCAACGCAGAGGACCTCCGTGGCTTTCATCGTCTTCCATATCTTCGTCGTCATCATCGTCTTCATCCTTGTCGTGGCCGCGGGGAGGTCTGTCTCCTTGCCGCTGCTTGGCCTTGCCGCGGCGTCCTCCCCGGCTGGGTCGCTTCTTGCTAGCTGCCCCAGCACCTTCCTGGGCCTTCTCCTTGTCTCGCCAGTACTCAGCCTTCGCTGTTCAACAAGCTGCTCGACCTTCTTGCAGCTCTGGAGGTCATGGCCCTTGGTGCGGTGAATCTTGCAGTACTGTTTGTTGGAGCTGTCCTGCTTGTCGGCGGCCGCCACAGGCTTGCATTCGGCGCTAGCGGCAACCTCCTTGCCGGAGCTACCAGCCTTGGCCTTCTTGGCGCCGCCTCCGTTGCCGGACTGCTCGACAACTAGTACCTCTTTGCTCTTTTTCTTCCTGTTGTTCCGCCGCCGACTCTTCTTTGCCGGGACGGTCTCCTCACTGTCAGATCCTGCTTCTGCATTCTCTCCTGGGAGTCTTCTTCCTTCCTCAGCACGTGCACACTTGTCGGCCAAGGCATACAGATCACTGACGTCCTTGACTTTGCACATCGCCATCTCCTCCCTCATCCTGCGGTTCCGCGTTCGATGAAACGCTACGATCACCGCGGCAGGTGGACATCCGGGATGTTGTAGTACACGGCTGAATCTCTGGATAAACTTGCGCAGGGACTCTCCTTCCTTCTGGGCGAGCAGGTGAAGGTCACTCTCTTGGCCATGAGGTTTGTGGCCGCCTGTGAAGGCGCCGACAAACTGATGGCACAGATCTGCCCAAGAAGATATGGAGCTGTCCGGCAAGTGCATGAGCCAAGATCTGACATTTGGCTTGAGTACCAGCGGGAAGTAGTTGGCGAGGATCTTGTCGTCTCGTCCCCCTGCAGCTTGCACCGCGATGGTGTAGATGCTGAGGAACTCCGACGGATGATTCCTGCCATCATACTTCTCTGGCACATCTGGCTTGAAGTTTTTCTTGTCGGGCCACTGGACTCACCGCAGCTCACAAGTGAACGCAGGGCAACCTACCGCGTATGGCAAGTCGCCTGGTTCCCCTGGCGCATGCATGTCAACAGCGGGCCCGGCGCGCTGGTCGGATTGACGCCGCGCTTCTCTTCGGCGCTCGATGCGAGTTCGAGTGTCTTCTTGTTGCCGTTCTTGAAGAACTTGGCGCTGATCACGGCGAGCTCGTGGATCCGATGACGCGGTGGAGTCGCTGTCGAGGTGGATCCGAGGAGCTGGTGATCTTGGCCTTCTGGATGGAGAGTGCATGGTTGTTGCACCCCCATAGGTTTCGTCGCCACCGGCTTGTGCCTTGTCGTCTCGCCGCGGCAAGGACGCAGTTGGTTGCCGCGGAGTATCGCCGTTGGCAAAGCCGATGAGACTCTGGATGGTGGCCCTCCATTCGTCGACCTTGTCGGCCGTTGGAGGGTAGTCTAGAAGCAATTGAGCTCTCGCCAAGGCTTCTGCCGGAGTGGTGGGTGGCAATGGCGTACGGTGCGAGGAATGGGATGTGCTCGGACTTCTACCCAAGTTAGAAGGAGCAGCATCCCGTCCAGGCGATCGTACTCCGCTCGTACCAGCATGCTGGCGTGCATGCGGGTCTTGAGGGCCTCGGGATCCTCCAGCTTGGCCTTGATCCAACGAGCGTATGGCGCTGCGAGCACCATGACGCTGTCGTCCCGCGCCTCCTGAGATGGGCGCGGTGCGTATCCGGACGCCGAGGTCTGCGCCGCCTTGTCCTTGGACCTGGCGGCGTCGTGGGCTCCCTCGACGACACCCGTTCCTCCGCCAGCGTCTTCCCCACCACTCGTCAGCTCCGGTGGTGGTGGGTTTGACGTGGACGGCTCTGCTGCCGCCGAAGCCTTCTTCTTCGGTGGCATGTTGAGGGAGATGTTGAAGATTGTTGCTTGTGTGAACGCTGGATCAGGTTCTCACAGCCTCGACGCCCCCTACCTGGCGCGCCAAAGATGTCGGGGAGGCTGATCGTGACCCACGAACACCTATGGGACCTGGCGGACCGAGTCCCTTGTGGTTCGATGGGGGGCGGAGATTGCACGAAGAGCAGATCGAGGCGATGCACACGAGCAGTTTACCCAGCTTCTGAGCTCTCCAGAGAGATAATACTCCTACTGCTGCTTGGTTGATTGTATTGTGTTCTTGCTAGGGAGCAATGAGAGCTACAAAACCTAGCTTGAGAGTCTCTAGTCTCGAACGAGTCGAATGAACCGAACCCTTTCTATGTTGCACAAGGGCCTCCTTTTATAGGCTGAAGGGGTCACCAGAGGTGGCAACGTAAACGAGGGTAGAAATGGGAAAACAGTAGTTGGTACACCGACTTGTACAGTGTACAGTGCATTATACCTAATTCTGACGGCAAGGGACAAGATCAATAAATGCCCGTCCCTATCGCCTAAACAGTGCAACAGGGACCGTCAGGTGCGCCACCGTTTGCCACGATGGTAAGCTTGTCAGCGCCGCTTATCACTGCTCCCCGCTGGCTGCACAGCTTCTTGACACGCACGCCTGGAATGGCCCCATGGCGACGCCGCGGCAAGCACCTTGCCGCGGCTGAATCCTTGTCGTGCTCGGGAGCTTGTCGCTCACCAAGCCTTCCCGGCAAGCTCCTCTTGCCGGGGCCTTGTTTCCTTAGTGCCTTGAGTGGCCTTCCCGGCAAGCTCTTCTTGCCGGGGCCTTGAATACCTTGTTCTTGAATGGCTCCAAAGGAGCCGCGGAGGACCTTGGCGGTCACCAGGCAAGCCTTGCCGCGGGGTGCTGCAACTGTCCGTGCACGAGTTCGGGATACTAGGGTACCCCTATTCTAGTACACCGACACCGCCGGGCAAGGAGCATCGCAAGCCCGAGATGTATTATGAGGGCGTCCTGAAGGGTGCCCGCCTTTATAGTGGATGAATGCTCCAAAGATGTAATTTTTGAGTAAACTCGCTCGTGTTATCCTGTGTGCTGAAAACTTGTTCATATGCGCTAAGCAACGCTTTTGAATTTAAAATATTACCTTCTGTGCGGCCGTTTATTAAATTTGAGAGATTGCTAGTCGTCGGCTTCTGCCCCCGTGCCACAAGTGCTGGGGTGTTCGGGATAAACTTCAGCGCTCTTTTTCCCATTATTGGGTCCTTCGAGGTAGGCTCTCAACACAACGAACAAGGCAATCAGACTATAATTCTTGAACACTCTCACTTAGCAATAGAATTCTATAATTTTAAATTTCGGCGAAGCCCCTAGTATTCGGAAGACCGAGTTCGGGGCGCTATCCACGCCTAGGCAGGACAAAGCCGACTCCTCGCTCTAAGCTGCATAAATATTTAGGGACTCGAAAACCTCTCGAACAGCGACCAGCTCTCGCCCTATCATGACGGTCAGTTTTAGCTTTCTCCACTGGGGTGCTTAGCCCAGCTCAACCGGGGCACAATCGCAGTGGTTCTCCTAGCGCTACCTTAGCCGATATAACGGAACGTAAGGTACCAAAACATGGGAGCCGGGCAAACCCAACTATTGACCCAAGACATGATTCGGAGCCGATGCATATAATGCTATAAGTTCAGGGTGCCGCACTCATGAGAGTGTTCGGACTTCTCACACCATATTCTGGGGTACGTAAGCCCCTGGTGTATTGGCCATACCAAAGTGTACGGTTGCATAATGTCATAACTGAACATATTTACATAAAAAAGGAATGCAATAATAGAAAAAAGCTATGTATTGTTTATTCGAAAAGTCTGCGGTAAAAGCAGAACGATACAAATAGTGCGATAAGCAAGAGATGGGACTATTTGACATGTCCCCCTCCAGGGGCGAGCTGCGGGATGATATGTGAACCAAGTATACTGCTCGTTATAGAGACCACCTGGACACTCGACGTAGCTTTCTGCCTCCCTGGCTGTTGCATCGTGTGGTCGGCGATTGTACTGCCGGACAGGCCTTCCGGAGAGTGGAGTCCTGAAAGTAAGAGAAAAAAAAAGAAATGACAAAATCGGAAGCCCCTAGTGTGGTTGAGCCGCATTTTGGGCATGCCGTGGTCTTGCCCCTCCCCCTATGCCCATGGTATTTCCAGATCATAATTATGTGCGCGTAGTACTGGTTTCGCAATTTCGCGAGGGCTGGGGTCGGGGCCGCAATGCTACGCGTGCTCGGAACGTGCCAGGCGGTCTTGTTGTAGGTTACTCCGGGCGCGCTTGATGGTGTCCGGACGTTTAATAGCCGGACTCGAGAATTGCCTTGAAAGGCTGCTTTGTACTTCCACCGCGAGGGCCGCCGTATGCTCCTCCATTCAAAGAGAGCATTCGGTGTTTCCATTGACCGTAATGACTCCTCGAGGGCCTGGCATCTTGAGCTTGAGGTATGCATAGTGCGGCACCGCATTGAACTTTGCAAATGCGGTTCGTCCGAGCAGTGCGTGATAGCCACTGCGGAACGGGACTATGTCGAAGATTAACTCCTCGCTCGGAAATTATTCGGGATCCGAAGACCACCTCAAGTGTAATCGAGCTCGTCTAGTTGGCCTCTACACCTGGTATGATGCCTTTAAAGGTCGTCTTTGTGGGTTTAACCTTGAGGGATCTATGCCCATTTTACACTGTATCCCGATAAAGCAGGTTCAGGCTGCTTGCCGCCGTCCATAAGGACTCTAGTGAGGTGAAATCCGTCAATGATTGGGTCCAGAACCAATGCGGCGAATCCGCCATGACGGATGTTAGTGGGTGGTCCTTCGATCAAAAGTGATCGGGCGGGAGGACCATGGGTTGAACTTTAGGGGCGGCGGCTCCAACG
This sequence comes from Aegilops longissima, assembly GCA_021605205.1. Lineage (NCBI taxonomy): Eukaryota > Viridiplantae > Streptophyta > Magnoliopsida > Poales > Poaceae > Aegilops > Aegilops longissima. The sequence continues at coordinate 278,303,834 of CM038677.1, forward strand.
CATATACGTCCCTGAGTGCACACTTCCACTCCCTTTTGGGTATGTGAGTTGTGTATATCATGTTCACCGTACGCACTTGTGGGGGGAAGCCCTTCTGCCCCCTTTTGTTCGGCGGCTGGGGCTCCTCCTCGTCATCGCTATGCAGCCCCTTTTCATTGTTTTCGGCATTTAACTTTCCTGCCTGCTTGAACACCCAACAATCCCTGTTGGTGTGGTTGGCTGGTTTTTCGAGGGTGTCGTGTATCTGGCACGAGCGATCGAGTATTCGGTCCAAACTGGACGGGCCCGGAGTATTTCGTTTAAATGGCTTTTTCCGCTGACCGGGTTTAGAGCCTCTGAATCCTGCATTAACTGTCGTATCCTCAGCATTATCGCCGTTAATGCGGTGCTTGTGCTTGTTGTGACGCGACCTGCCATTGCTGTCCTTGGTATGCGAATTACTAGGACTCTTGGTCATGTTATTACTATGAGATAGCCAGCTGTCTTCTCCCGTGCAAAATCGGGTTATGAGTGTTGTGAGGGCTGCCATGGATTTCGGCTTTTCCTGTCCTAGGTGCCGGGCAAGCCATTCGTCATGGATGTTATGTTTGAAGGCTGCGAGGGCCTCTGCGTCCGGACAGTCGACTATTTGATTTTTCTTAGTTAGGAACCGTGTCCAGAATTGTCTGGCTGATTCCTCTGGCTGCTTAATTATGTGGCTTAGGTCATCAGCGTCTGGTGGTCGCACATAGGTGCCCTGGAAATTGTCGAGTAATGCGGCTTCCAGGTCCTCCCAACAACCAATTGACTCTGCTGGCAAGTTGTTAAGCCAATGCCGAGTTGGTCCTTTAAGCTTGAGTGGGAGGTATTTTATGGCGTGTAGATCATCACCGCGGTGTTATTATCTCCCGTGCCGGAATCGCCGTTTTTGCTTTGGCGGGATTTAGAGCTCCGCCGCTGACGCCGGCGCTTAGGCTGCTTCTTGGAGGGGTCATCCTTCGCTGTTCCATCGCCATTCCCTTGTTTTGGGGTGTCCACCATGTATATGTCGTATGACAAGGTGGCATGCCAGTGCCCTGTAGGCGCTGGTTCTTGGTCGTCTCCTACATCGGCGTCCATACCGTCGATGTCTTCAGAGTCGAAGTCGAGCATGTCGGTTAAATCATCGACAGTGGCTACGAAGTGGGGTGTGGGTGGGCTTTGAATTTCTTCGTCGTCCGCATCCCAACCGTGCTGACCATAGTCCGGCCAGGGCTCTCCTAATAAAGAGAGAGACTTTAGCGAATTCAGGATGTCGCTGAAGGGCGAGTGCTGAAAGATGTCCGCGGCGGCAAACTCCATGATCGGCGCCCAATCGGATTCGATTGGCAGGGGCGGAGAAGGTTCGGAGTCAGGAGAGGAGTCCGGCACCTTGGAGTCGCGATCTTCGCAAAGGACAAGGCTGGTATTCGACTCGATCGCCGTAGAGATTGCAGCCCCCAAGGCGTTGTCCAGCCACCCGTCCTCGATTGGCGCAGTCGGCTCCGAGCTAAGGGTCGGAGCGGACACTTCAGCGACCTCCGTGGCACTGCTCGCGGCAGAGCTAGATCATGCCCACCGTGATGATCTGGGCGCGCTTGGTCAGGCTCGAACCCGTCGAAGATCAAGTCTCCGCGGACGTCAGCCGTGTAGTTCAAACTTCCAAATCTGACCTGATGGCCAGGGGTGTAGCATTCGATCTGCTCCAGATGGCCAAGTGAATTGGCCCGCAGTGCAAAGCCGCCGAATACGAAGATCTGTTCGGGGAGAAAAGTCTCACCCTGGACCGCATCATTGTTGATGATCGTAGGAGCCATCGGGCCTAAAGGTGATGACACAGAGGAACTCTCAATGAAAGCACCAATGTCGGTGTCAAAACTGGCAGATCTCGGGTAGGGGGTCCCGAACTATGCGTCTAGGCGGATGGTAACAGGAGACAAGGGACACGATGTTTTTACCCAGGTTCGGGCCCTCTCGATGGAGGTAAAACCCTACTCCTGCTTGATTAATATTGATGATATGGGTAGTACAAGAGTAGATCTACCACGAGATCAGAGAGGCTAAACCCTAGAAGCTATCCTATGGTATGATTGTTGTTCGTCCTACGGACTAAAACCCTCCGGTTTATATAGACACTGGAGAGGGCTAGGGTTACATAGAGTCTGTTACAATGGGAGGAGATCTACATATCCGTATCGCCAAAATTGCCTTCCACGCCAAGGAAAATCCCATCCGGACACGGGACGAAGTGTTCAATCTTGTATCTTCATAGTCCAGGAGTACGGCCAAAGGTTATAGTCCAGCCATCCGGACATCCCCTACTCCCTCAGTAGCCCCTGAACCAGGTTTCAATGAAGACAAGTCCGGCGCGCAGATTGTCTTCGGCATTGCAAGGCGGGTTCCTCCTCCGAATACTTCATAGAAGATTTTGAACACAATGATAGTGTCCGGCTCTGCAAAATAAGTTCCACATACCACTGTAGAGAGAATAATATTTACACAAGTCCAATCTGCTGACATATTCCACAGCGTGACACCACACCACGGCCAAGCCTTTATTCGAATCGTTTTTACTGTCCCACCTCAGCGCACATAGCGAGGCGGTTTCCTTGGCACGTCTTGTCGAAGCAGAGATCGTGTCCCCCTTATTCCGGGATTCTCATCAATACAGGTGTGGGTAACCCAACCGTGCCATTAATTACGGCGCTTGGGAGATAAGCGAGTTTTACCAGGCGGGTGGGGACGTGCGGTCTCGTCCGCCCATATAAGGGATAAGGATCCACCTTTTTCATCTACGCCTTCTTCCTCCTTTGCTTATCCATTTCACAAGACTCGAGCTCCAAATACCAAGTCCGCACATCCCACCTCAACCTTCTCCAGCAATGTCCGGAGCGGGAGGCAAGTGTATGGTCTCCTCCGTCACGGAGGGACACATCAAGAAGCTGAGGGAAGCCGGATAATTTTCCAATGACATCGCGCACCGGCTCCCAGACAAGCTATGATGTCATAAAATATTTCTAAACGAACATGTGATTGAATAATGCACACATGCTTTCACTTTTGAGTCCATCAACATCCTCGCCTCCCTTCACTACCCAAAGCTGCAAGACCAAGAAGAAACTTTACTGCCATTTACTTGTGTTGCTCTTCCATCATTTTTTTGTTCTTGTGGATGCTTAGAAGACCGGTGGTGTGGATGTACATGTTGGGACCTTCTACCCTTGTACATGACGAGTGCAAATTGGCGGGCTTAAGCTCCCGGTGATCTCTTATGCCAACATGTAGGTTCCATTTTGTCATGTATTTTGGAAGTACTCTCCAAGACAAATGAAATATTTTTTAGAGAATCTATATATTTTTATGTTACTATTTAGGTTGTCCTATGTTTAGATAGATGTTTAATCTCACAATGAATGGTTGTGTTACTCAATAGAATACTTGGTTGGATCAGTTTTATTGCCAAAATATCTAATTTGGATTTACAGAGTTATATGGTTTATGTAAATTGGATATACAAAGTTATATAATAGACAAGAATATGGTATTTACCTTTCTTGAATTTACTCAAACTAATGTATTTATGTCATACCTTGAATCATTTCTTGAAATCCCCTTGGTTTATTTTCATCCTCCAGATTGATTAGTTCTTTCTAGACCAACACTGCTTTATGGTGTTGCTATTCCTCATCCAATGGTAGGTTAGATAATGAAGTAGTAGCAGATTGTCAGGACCCCGATTCCAAGTCACATCGACCTAGCCGGTAACACCTCATATCACTTTGCGGCCTCACGCACGGTATTCCCACGGGTGTCGCCTTACCATGGCCCGGGACCGTTTGCGTCTTTTGGCTCATGTATATGATAGTGTCGCTAGCATCCACATGACAAAGAACCCGGGCCGACATGGCTAGTCGTGAACCCAAAGCGGCACTAACCCATGGGGACAGGCATACATGAATCACATCGAGCATGTCAGTCATCAACGTATGAACTCGGGCTGTAGCACTGGGCTAACAGGACTCCGCTATCCCGGGCTATAGCAGGCTAGGCAGGACTCCGAATATCACCGCGTGACATTTCCCCGAAGGGACAGACATAGGAACGAAGTGAAACACATGCCGGCCAGTCAAGTGTCCAAGCAGTAGTGCTGGGCTAGCGGGACTCCGGTGAACCGGGCTGTAGCGGACTACTATCGCCGTAAGCACAAGACTACATTTCCCCATATGAGAGGCTGCCAAGGATAAACAACTAGTTTGTCGGATCCCACTCATACCAAGCATTTCAATCATACACGCAATATGCCCGATATGAGTACATACAACAAGGCATCACAACAAAACTCTACAACTCAAAGTACTTATTTAAGAGGCTCCGAGGAGCCATACATAACATATCCATACATATAGGGGTCACATGACCCAACACTCAAGTCATACAACATACAAGCACATGCGGAAGCAAACTAGTCTGAGTACAGACTCTAGAAAGAAAGAAAGCTTGTTGAAGCCTTTCTATCTACAGTGGCCCTTCACAAGCTTTGGATCACCACCTGGGTGGCTAGTTCACTCGTCGATGTCAAGGTCTACATAAAACCCATCGGAGGGGGCAGTGTTGTCGTCTAAAAACATTAATTAAGCAAACATGAGTACGGAGGTACTCAGCAAGTCTTACCACAGAATCCTATCATACATGCACATTCTCAAGAAGGTGGTGGAGTTATTTGCAGCAAGCCAGCTTTGACTCTTGGCTAAGCTATCCTACGTGACACCACTTGAAAAGCATTTGTCGCACACGAGTCCACTAATCACCATCACAATACTCCACCGTGGATCCTCTCTCGTCAACCCACGAGAGGGCCATCCACGGTACTCACACTTATCTTGAGGCTTTTAGTAGTATCCATTTACTTGTCTATGAACTGATATAGGCAACCCAGAAGTCCTTCTCCGTGGACACGGCTATTCGAATAGATCATATTAACCCTGCAGGGGTGTACTTCTTCACACACGCTCTCACCACTTACCGTCGTTTACACGACATGTACTCGGCAACCTTCAAGCGGAAGCCCAACGTGGGTGTCGGCCACAGCCTACCTAAACACTCAAGTCCCTAGTCCAGGTTTATCGCCTATTCGGGTTCCATCCGCAGGGAGTCCGACCGAGGTTTCCCATACAGCCCCGAACGATGTGTGCAGGGTTCCCAAGATACCAAACGGCACTTTCACACCGGCCACGTGCCTACCGCAACACAACCCACCCCTAAGGTCAGCGTTGCGTGCGGCCCCCAGCATGCTACAAACACCAGAAACTACTTGCAACTCCCGGACTGAGAACAAGGGTGGTTAAGAAGCCGAGAGGGTCCATTGGTTTCGGGCCCAATGCGTGGTAGTAACTATTTCATGGATTACAAACACAGATCTCAGTTCTTAGGGACGACTTCAATGAAACAACCCACCATGTACTCCTACATGGCCTCTCATCGATACCTTTACCAAAACGTGTTCAACACTTTCACTCTTGAACCCGACACAACCTTTCACTTCAGTTCATCATCCCGATGAGCCAGACCTGACACAACTCTAAGCATAGCAAGCATATCATGGTAGGAATCACAAACATGGCTCAATCAACTCCTACACATACTAGTGGGTTTCATCTAGTTACTGTGGCAATGACAGGTCATGCAAAGGAAGTGGGTTCAACTACCGCAGCACACAACAGTTTGAATCGCGTTGTCTTAATGCAGTAAACGAGAGCAGAAGCGAGAACATGGGTTTGTATCGGAATGATCAATGGGTTGCTTGCCTGATGGAGTGGTGGTAGGATACGCCTTCGACGGATATTCGGGATTATCCTCGGAGGCAGAACCTATCACGAAAGACATACCGAAAATAAACACACATGGCAATATGCAACAATATGATGCATGCTATGACATGGCAATATGGATGTGTGTTGGCCTAATGCAAGCTGAAATAAAAGGGGATGAACTCATTTGAATCAAAGATTCAAATGCTAGCTCATTTGAAATAGCCCTAAAGGTGTAATATCTTATTCTGCTTAAACAGCAAGGTTAACTTGTTTTAACATGCATGAAACTTGTACCAATGGATAGAATGGATTTTTCTGATCATTTTTCATATATAGATCTTTGCATTTGGAGTTACAGATTAATAGTTATGAATTTTTGAAGTTTGAACTATATTCTGGAATTTCCTATATTAGAATAAATCTAGTAATTAGATTACTGCGGCAGCCATGCGTCAGGATGACGTCAGGGTCAACGGAGACGTCCAGGTCAAACCTGACTGTGGGTCCAGGTTGTCAGCATAATTAATTTAACTAAAAACTAATTAAAACTAATCCTATTTAGTTAACAGGGCTGGGCCCCACCTGTCATTGACTCAAGGGAGTCAACCAGGGCCCACCCGTGGTCAAAGTCAAAGTCGGCTGCCCGGCGTTTAGCCGTCGGCGAGCCCGACGCGGCGGCGGAAGTGAGTTTGGCCATTCCGGCGACCAAATGGCCCGCGGAAGGCATCTAGGGGTAGCTGGAGTCGAGCCGCAGCTCTTGGTGGAGTCGGTTGGGGTCGGGGCGGCCGGAATCGGCGCCGGCGATGACCTAGGCGGCCGCCGGAGTTCGGCCGAAGGCGAACTCGGGGCTAGGGGGTTCGGTGAGGTGCGGGGAGTGCATGGTTAGGTGCTACGTGACGTGGTGAGCATGAGGGACACCGAGAGGTGGCCGGAGGGTGGCCGGGAGCACGTCGGCGACGAGCTCCGCGGCGGCGGGTGCGGGTGATCTTCGTTCGGTTGCTACACCGCTCGAGAGCGAGGGAGGAAGGGAAGGGGAGATAGATGGGCTCACGGGCAACTCGGAGAAACTCTCGTTGGGGTCGGGGACGGGCCGGAGCGACGGCGGCGTTGAAGGGGATCTCCGGCGACGACGAACTCGGTCGAGGCTGGTGTGGTGGACTCGGGCTACTCGAGCACGCGGGGCTCGGCTAGCTCGGGGTAGAGGAGGGCGGCGGAGCTACTAGACACGGTGGGGAGGGGCACGGACGGCGGGGAGCGCGTCTACGACGACGGCGTGGCTGCGGTGGCGTCGGCCATGGCGGGGGAGCGCGAGAGAGAGGAGCCGGGAAGGAGAGGAGGTGTCCAGGGGGTTCGGGGGAGCAAGGGGGAGCGGTCCACGTCATGGCTGGGCGAGGGGAGCGGCGAGGCGGCGACCAGGTGCGTGGCACCCATGCGGTGCTCGCCGCCGAGCACCTGGCTGCCTGCCTGGCCGAGCCAAGCAGCTGTTGGCCATGCTGCTGGCTGGGCTGGGCAGCGGGCCGGCAGGTGCGGGGCGCCAGTAAGTTTTCTTCCTGTGTTTCTTTTTCTATTTTTCTGCAACTTTGTGGAGTTTTTAAAAATACTTAAACTGCTTCAAAAATCACCAAACTGGACCTGGTCCATAGTTGGATTATTTCCAACATGAAACATTTCTGTTTGGGAATATTTGGGCATTTACAATATTTTATATAATTTTAAATGCCCAAACTCAAATACCTATGATTTAATTCAAAGACCTTAGGATGACCTAGAAAATGGTGCACCACTTTTGGCAGAGGCTCTGAACCAAAGCAAAGGTGATGAGCATTTTTGAAGGGCATTTCAGGTTCATTGAAATAATTTTTAGTAAACCCTAGTTGGATTAAGAGGGGTTCTGGGGGTTCTGTCTTCCCCATTTCAAATTCAAATGAAATTTAAACATGATGCTCACACTAATGCATGGTCTAGCTAGGATGTGACAACTCACCCCCACTCAAAAGAATCTCGTCCCGAGATTTAGGATCTGTTGCGAAAAAGGTGGGATACTCAAGTCGAAGACGATCCTCCCTTTCCCAAGTTGCTTCTTGCTCGGAATGGTTTGACCATTGAACCTTTAGAAACTTGATATTCTGACGTCGAGTGGTACGCTCGGCTTGATCAAGAATACGAACGGGATATTCTCGATAGGTGAGGTTATCTTGGAGATCAAGCGTTTAGTGGTCCACCCACGGATAGGATCCGAGAAGCAACGCTGAGTTGGGAAACGTGGAAGACATCATGGACTCGGAGAGATGCGGAGGTAGTTCCAATTGGTAGGCAACTTCTCCTCGTTTGGCAAGAATGCGAAATGGTCCAATGTAACGAGGAGCCAACTTTCCTTTGATACCGAATCGATGGGTTCCTTCAAAGGAGTAACCGAAGGTAAGCCTTCGCCAATTTCATAAGCCATAGGCTTATGCTTGCGGTCATATTGGCTCTTTTGACGAGATTGGGCTGTTTTCAATTTCTCACGAATAACGCGAACCTGCTCTTCTGCTTCCTGAATCATATCCGGGCCAAAGAGTTGTCTCTCCCCGGTTTCTGACCAGTTAAGAGGCGTTCGACATTTCCGTCCATAAAGAACTTCGAAAGGAGCTTTACCCAAGCTAGCTTGATAACTATTGTTATAAGCGAACTCGGCGAATGGAAGGCATTTCTCCCAATTCATGCCTAAAGAGATGACAGAAGCTCGAAGCATATCCTCTAGGATTTGATTGACTCATTCTACTTGACCACTTGATTTTGGATGGAAGGCGGTGCTAAAGGAGAGACGAGTTCCCATAGCATTTTGGAAACTTTCCCAAAATTGAGAGGTGAAGAGACTTCCACGGTCTGAGTTAATCTCCAATGGAACACCATGAAGAGACACTATTCGAGAGATATACAAATCAGCTAGCTGGCTAGCGGTTATACTCTCACGAACGGGTAGGAAGTGGGCTACTTTGGAAAGACGATCGACGACAACGAAGATAGCATTATTCCCTCTCTTGGTCCCGGGAAACCCGGTAATGAAATCCATACCGATTTTATCCCATTTCCATTCAGGAATTTCCAAAGGTTGAAGGGTACCAGCAGGCCGTTGATGCTCTGCTTTAACTCGATGACAGACGTCGCAATTAGCAATGTATTGAGCGATTTCTCTCTTCATCTTAGTCCACCAAAACCTCTGGCGTAGGTCCTGATACATTTTAGTACTACCGGGATGAATGGTGAGAGGAGATTCATGAGCTTCCTTAAGGATCAATCACCTCAGGTTGTGCACCTTGGGAACCACTAGACAGTCTCCAAAGAACACGACACCTTGTTCATCAATGGAGAAACAATCTGCGACTCCTTTCTTGATGTTTCTCTTGATGCGGGAAATTCCCGGATCTACCTTCTGTGCCTTGATGATCTGATCCATAAGGGTAGGTTTCGCCACCAGGGTGGAAAGAAATCCTCGAGGAACAATGTGAAGATTAAGCTTACGAAATTCCTCGTGGAGAGATGGTTGACTTTGTTGTAACATCAGATTGTTACAATAAGATTTTCGACTTAGTGCGTCAGCCATGACATTGGCTTTGCCTGGGGTGTAAGATATTCCTAAGTCGTAATCTGTAATCAACTCGACCCAACGTCTTTGCCTGAGTTTCAAATCCGGTTGGGTGAAGATGTATTTCAGACTTTGGTGATCAGTGTAGATTTCGCAACGATTACCAAGAAGGTAATGTCGCCAGGTTTTTAGTGCATGAACCACTGCTGCAAGCTCTAGATCGTGTGTGGGATAGTTATCCTCATGTGGGCCAATCTAATCGAGAAGCGTGAGCAATCACATGACGATCTTGCATGAGTATGCAACCTAGTCCTTGTCGCGAGCGTCGTAATAGATAATAAAGTCCTTAGAAAAATCTGGTGGAACAAATGCGGAGCAGATGTCGAGCGTCTTTTCAGTTCTGAAAGCTGAACTCGCACTATGGCGTCCATTCAACTTCTTATCTTTCTTGAGGAGTTCGGTTAGAGGTTTAGCAACTTTAGAGAAATTCACGACTTAAGCGGCGGCAATAGCTCGCTAAACCGAGGAAACTCGAACTTGCTTGACCGATTCAGGTGGAGTCCAATCAGGGCGGCTTGAACTCGCTAGGGATTGACAGCAATGCCCTTACCAGAAATTACATGGCCTAGATAGGTCACTTCTGGTAGCCAGAATTCACACTTAGAGAATTTGGCATAAAGACGGTGCTCTCGAAGTTTCATCAATACTAGCCTTAGATGTTCGGCATGTTCTTCCTCATTCTTGGAGTAGATGAGTATATCATCGAGGTATACCACGACAAATTTATCCAAATACTCCATGAAGATTGAGTTCATTAACCGAGAGAAGGTGGCTGGAGCATTGGTTAATCCGAATGACATGACGGTGTGCTCGTATTGGCCATAACGAGTAACAAAGGCCATTTTAGGAATGTCCCCGTTCTTAATTTTGATTTGATGGTAGCCCAACCTCAAATCCATCTTGGAAAAGACTGAGGATCCAGCGAGCTGATCATACAGATCGTTGATCCTGGGGAGCGGATACTTGTTCTTGATAGTGACCAAATTGACAGGTCGGTAATCCACAACCATTCGATCCGTTCCATCCTTCTTCTTGACGAAGAGGACGGGGCAAGCCCATGGAGATGAACTAGGACGGATGAAACCCTTTTGCAAGGACTCATCGAGTTGTTTCTTAAGTTCGGCTAGTTCTAGGGGTGCCATCTTATAAGGTCTTCTAGAAATTGGGACAGTTCCGGAACAAGATCTATCACGAACTCGACATCCCCTCGGTGGAACACTGGCAGTTCTTCTGAAAGACATCCGGAAAATCACGGACTACCGGAATATCTTGAGGTGCGGAAGGGGTTGGCATTTAAGGAGTATAGGCGGCGCTTTGACACTCGGGTTAAAACATTAAGCTGTCTTGCCGAAGGATGGGTGAGTTGAACAGTTCTAGTAGAGCAATCAATCTTAGCATAATGGGCTGGCATCCAGTCCATACCCAAGATGATGTTTATGTCCGAGGACTTGAGAGCTATTAGAGAAGCAAGAAAGACTAATCTGTCGACAAGAATTTTATTCCCATGACTTATTCTAGAGGTTTGCCATCTAGAACCAGGGGTCTGAATTTCCATGGAGGTGTGCATGTCACAGAATGTGGTGTTGTGCAATCGTGCATAGCTCTCGAAAATAAATGAATGAGATGCTCGGTATCAAAAAGAACAGTTGCCGTATGACAATTAACAAGGAGCGTACCGAGAACGACGTTGGGGTCCTCATAGGTTTCTTCAGCTGAAACATAGTTGGCGTGGCCACGGCGATGGCAGCTGGTTTAGCATAGAGCACCTTTCTGCTGGCTTACCACGGCCAACAGACTTTCCGATTTGACTGGGGTTGTTCTGGGGACACTCACGAATGTAGTGGCCCGTCTCTCCACACTTGAAGCAAGTTATCATATTGGGGCGTGGAGCAGCATTAGCAGCGGGGCCTCCATAAGTCTTAGGCGGAACATCTTTCTGGGTTGGGGCGGGCGCCTCAAAGGATGGCCTCGGGGTGAACACAGGTGGCGAGCGATATGTGGAATCAAACCAGCGCTTCGAGATCGAGCGGATGAGGAACCAGAGTCATGGATGTGCTTGCGTGAAGCTTCAAAATCAGATCGCCCAGTTTCAGCAGACCGATATCCTTATTGACTAGCCGGAAAAAGAGGTGCACTCGTGTGACGAAGGTCTCGGCGGCTTCGGGGCTAAGTCCCTTGCGTAACCTTGCCTGCTACTTGGCGTCGGTAGAAACTTCTTCGGGAGCATAACGTGCTAAATTCCCAAACTCACGGCTGTAAGTATCCACTGTCAGCCTACCTTGGGTGAAATTGCAGAATTCCTCCCTTTTGCGATCCATGAGACCTTCTGGGATGTGATGCTCACGGAAGGCGGCATTGAATTCAGCCCAAGTAGTAATTTGTCCAACCGGATGCATAGCTTCATAATTCTCCCACCAAAGGCTAGCAGGGCCTTCGAGATGATAAGCGGCAAAGGTAACCTTATCAGCTTTAGCCACGTTGGCAGAACGCAGCTTGTGGTTGATGCTGCGAAGCCAATCATCCGCGTCAAGAGGCTCAACTGAATATTTGAACTTCGGTGGATACAGCTTGACGAAATCATTGAGTGACACCAGATCATTTCTTGGCTGGCGTGCGGTGTTTTGCTCAATCCGCTCCAGTAGGCGATTGGTCTCACGCTTATTGCATTCTACTTCCAGCATAACCTCGGCCAAAGATGGCGGTTGAGGCAGATTTACATTCCTGGCTGCACTGGCTTCTCCTTGCTCCGGAGCAGCAGGATTGTTGCGAGTGTTGACCATCCTAGGAAACAAAACAAAGGTTTAAACCAGGATGGCAGAATTTAGCAAGGAAGTGCGGAATGTAATGGATAACTCGGAATGCAAAGATGTTCATCCGTATGACATGGTAATATAAAACTGCCTTATATATACCAACGGTCATACACACCATTCATAGTTTAGTACAAGCCCGACAGAGTACAACTATAGGGAAAGGCGTTACATCTCATCGGAAGCATTCCAACTCCTATACATTATTTTTCTACACTTCCGGAATGATACACACTAAGTCATATCCCACAAGTCACGCAGGACGGTGGGGATACAACTATTACAATACTAGGCATACTACTACCAACTCAGACAGCTCCGTAGTATTCCTCATAGAAGTCACCACCCAAGCCTGGAAGTGGAACATGATCATCCGGAAACAGACGATCCTGTGGAGCTTGCGAACCATAGGGACTCGGATGTGGCCGTGGTCCAACATGTTGGAAATATGCCCTAGAGGCAATAATAAAAGTATTATTATTATATTTCCTTGTTCATGATAATTGTCTTTATTCATGCTATAACTGTATTATCCGGAAATCGTAATACACGTGTGAATACATAGACTACAATACGTCCCTAGTAAGCCTCTAGTAGACTAGCTCGTTGGTCAACAGATAGTCATGGTTTCTGACTATGGACATCGGATGTCATTGACAACGGGATCACGTCATTAGGAGAATGGCGTGATGGACAAGACAATCCTAAGCATAGCACAAGATCGTGTAGTTCGTTTTGCTAGAGCTTTTCCAATGTCAAGTATCTCTTCCTTAGACCATGAGATCGTGCAATTCCGGATACCGTAGGAGTGCTTTGGGTGTATCAAGCGTCACAACGTAATCGGGTGACTATAAAGGTGCACTACAGGTATCTCCGAAAGTGACCATTGGGTTGACACGGATCGAGGCGGGATTTGTCACTCCGTATTACGGAGAGGTATCACTGGGCCCACTCGGTAATGCATCATCATAATGAGCTCAAAGTGATCAAGTGTGCGGTCACGGGATCATGCATTGCGATACGAGTAAAGTGACTTGCCGGTAACGAGACTAAACGAGGTATTGGGATACCGACGATCGAGTCTCGGGCAAGTAACATACCGTCAGACAAAGGGAATAGAATACGGGGTTGCTTGAACCCTTGACATCGTGGTTCATCCGATGACAACATCGAGGAGCATGTGGGAACCAACATGGGTATCCAGATCCCGCTGTTGGTTATTGACTTGAGGTAGTCTCGGTCATGTCTGCATGTCTCCGAACCCGTAGGGTCTACACATAAGGTTCGGTGGCGCTAGGGTTATTAGGAAGACAAGTATGTGATTACGAATGTTGTTGAGTCCGGATGAGATCCCGGACGTCACGAGGAGTTCGGAATGGTCGGGAGGTAAAGATTTATATATGGAAAGTGGTTAAGCGGACTCGGAAAGTTTCGGGGGTATACCGGTAATGTACCGGGGCCACCGGGAGAGTTCCGGAGGTCCACCGGGAGGGGCCACCCCTCCCGGGGGGCCACATGGGCTAAGTGGGAGAGGGAGCCAGCCCCTGGTGGGCTGGGCGCACCTCCCCACCTAGGCCCATGCGGCTAGGGCATGGGGAGGGGAAACCCTAAAGGGGGCGCCCCCCTAGCTTGGGGGCAAGCCACCCTCCCCTCCTCCCCTTGGGCCGCCGCCCCATCTAGGGTTTCCCCTAGATGGCGGCCCCCTTGCCCTCTCCTCCTATAAATAGAGGGGTGGGGGGGAGGGCTGCCAACACCATTGAAGGCGCAGCCCCTCCCCTCCCCAACACCTCTCTTTCTCCACGCGAGCTTGGCGAAGCCCTGCCGGAGAACTGCCGTACCAACTGCACCACGCCGTCGTGCTGCCATTGGAGTTGTCTTCCTCAACCTCTCCTTCATCCTTGCTGGATCAAGACGGAGGAGACGCCATCGTCCCGTACGTGTGTTGAACACGGAGGTGCTGTCCTTTCAGCACTTTGGTCATCGGTGATCGGAATCACGTTGGGAACGTCTTCATCATCACCACTCCCTCAAACGCTTCCGTACTCGATCTACAAGTGGTATGTAGATGCATACTCTCTCTCGTGACTCGTTGCTTAGATGAACTCATAGATAGATCTTGGTGAAACCGTAGGAAAATTTTAATTTTCTGCAACATTCCCCAACAGTGGCATCATGAGCTAGGTCTATGCGTAGTTCTCTTTGCACGAGTAGAACACAATTTTGTTGTGGGCGTGGATCTTGTAAACTTACTTGCCGTTACTAGTCGTTTCTTGCTTCCGCGGTATTGTGGGATGAAGCGGCCCGGACCAACCTTACACGTACTCTTACGTGAGACCGGTTCCACCGACTAACATGCACTAGTTGCATAAGGTGGCTGGCGGGTGTCTGTCTCTCCTACTTTAGTTGGAGCGGATTCGATGAACAGGGTCCTTATGAAGGGTAAATAGAAGTTGACAAGATCACGTTGTGGTTATTCGTAGGTAAGAAAACGTTCTTGCTAGAACCCAATTGCAGCCACGTAAAAGATGCAACAACAATTAGAGGACGTCTAACTTGTTTTTGCAGCAATTGTCATGTGACGTGATATGGCCAAGTTGTGATGAATGATGATATATTGTGATGTATGAGATCATGTTCTTGTAATAGGAATCACGACTTGCATGTCGATGAGTATGACAACCGGCAGGAGCCATAGGAGTTGTCTTTATTTTGTATGACCTGTGTGTCATTGAAGTACGCCATGTAACTCACTTTACTTTATTGCTAAACGCGTTAGCCATAGAAGTAGAAGTAGTCGTTGGCGTGACAACTTCATGAAGACACGATGATGGAGATCATGATGATGGAGATCATGGTGTCATGCGGTGACAGGATGATCATGGAGCCCGAAGATGAAGATCAAGGAGTTATATGATATTGGCCATATCATGTCACTACTTTATAATTGCATGTGATGTTTATTATGATTATACATCTTGTTTACTTAGAACGACGGTAGTAAATAAGATGATCCTTAGAACAATTTCAAGAAGTGTTCTCCCTAATCGTGCACCGTTGCTACAGTTAAGTCGCTTCTAAGCACCACGTGTTGATCGGGTGTGATGGATTCTTACGTTCACATACAACGGGTGTAAGACAGATTTACACACGCAGTAAACACTTAGGGTTAACTTGACGAGCCTAGCATGTACGACATGGCCTCGAACACGGAGACCGAAGGTCGAACACGAGTCGTATGGAAGATACGATCAACATGAGAATGTTCACCGGCGCAGACTAGTCCGTCTCACGTGTTGATCGGACACGGCCTAGTCGACTCGGATCGTGTAACACTTAGATGACTAGAGGATGTCTAATCTAAGTGGGAGTTCATTAATAATTTGATTAGATGAACTTTATTATCATGAACAATAGTCTAAAATCTTTTACATGATATGTCTTGTAGATCAAATGGCCAACGCTCATGTCAACTTGAACTTCAACGCGTCCTAGAAAACCAAGCTGAAAGATGGCGGCAGCAACTATACGGATCGGGTCCGAACCTCGAGATCATCCTCATAGCTTCCAGAAACAATACGTCCTAGAAGGACCGCTAGGTGGCGCTCCGTCGAAGAACCAAGACATTATGAATGCTTGGCAGTCTCGTCTTGATGATTACTCCCTCGTTCGATGCGGCATGCTTTACAGCTTAGAACCGGGCTCCAAAAGCGTTTTGAGCATCACGGAGCATATGAGATGTTCAAGAGCTGAAACTGGTTTTCAAGCTCACGCCGGGTCGAGAGATATGACATCTCCGACAAGTTCTATAGTTGTAAGATGGAGGAAAACAGTTACATCGGTGAGCACATTACGAAGATGTGCAGGTTGCACAACCGTATGACCCAGTGAATATTAACCTCCACGATGAGGCGGTCATTGACAGAATCCTCGATCGCTCCCACCAAGCTACAAGAGCTTTGTGATGAACTACAACATGCGGGGATGGTAAAGACCATTCTGAAGTGTTCTCTATGCTGAAGTCAGCCGAGGTTGAAATCAAGAAAGAACATCAAGTGTTGATGGTCAATAAGACCACTAAGTTCAAGAAGGGCAAGGGTAAGAAGAACTTCAAGAAGGACGGCAAGGAGATTGCCGCGCCCGTAAGCAAGTTGCGGGAAGAAGTCAAAGAATGGACCCAAACCGAGACTGAGTGCTTTTATTGCAAGGGAGGGTCCTTTGAAGCGGAACTGCCCCAAGTACTTAGCGGATAAGAAGGCCGGCAACACCAAAGGTATATTTGATATACATGTAATTGATGTGTACCTTACCAATGTCGTAGTAACTCCTGGGTATTTGATACGGTGCCGTTGCTCATATTTGTAACTCACAGGGAGCTGCGGAATAAGCGGAGGCGGCAAAGGACGAGGTGACGATCTTGCGTCGGGAATGGTTCCAGTCGATGTGATCGCCGTCGACACGCTACCTCTTCACTTACCCACGGATTAGTTATAAACCTTAATAATTGTTATTTGGTGCCAAGTTTGAGCATGAATATTGTATCCGGATCTCGTTTAATGCGAGATGGCTACTCATTTAAATCCGAGAATAATGGTTGTTCTATTTATATGAGAGATATGTTTTATGGTCATGCTCCGATGGTCAATGGTTTATTCTTAATGAATCTCGGCGTAGTATTACACATGTTCATAGCGTGAATACCAAAAGATGTAAAGTTGATAACGATAGTCCCACATACTTGTGGCACTCGCCGCCTTGGTCACATTGGTGTCAAGCGCATGAAGAAGCTCCATGCCGATGGACTTTTGGAGTCTCTTGATTATGAATCATTTGACACATGCGAACCATGCCTCATGGGCAAGATGACCAAGACTCCATTCTCGGAACAATGGAGCGAGCAACCAACTTATTGGAAATCATACATACCGATGTATGCGGTCCAATGAGCGTTGAGGCTCATGGAGGATATCGTTATGTTCTCACTCTCACAGATGACTTGAGTAGATATGGGTATGTCTACTTGATGAAACACAAGTCCGAGACCTTTGAAAAGTTCAAGGAATTTCAGAATGAAGTAGAGAATCAACGTGACCGAAAGATAAAATTCTTACGATCGGATCGTGGAGGAGAATATTTAAGTCACGAATTTGGTACACACTTAAGAAAATGTGGAATCGTTTCACAACTAACGCCGCCGGAACACCTCAGTAGAACGGTGTGTCCGAGCGTCGTGTCGCACTCTATTGGATATGGTGCGATCTATGATGTCTCTTACCGATTTACCGCTATCATTTTGGGGATACGCTCTAGAGATAGCTACATTCACTTTAAATAGGGCACCGTCTAAGTCCGTTGAGGCGACACCGTATGAATTATGGTTTGGGAAGAAACCTAAGCTGTCGTTTCTAAAAGTTTGGGGATGCGATGCTTATGTCAAGAAACTTCAACCTGAAAAGCTCGAACCCAAGTCGGAAAAATGCGTCTTCATAGGATACCCTAAGGAAACCCTTGGGTATACCTTCTACCTTAGATCCGAAGGCAAGATCTTTGTTGCCAGAACGGAACCTTTCGGAAAAAGAGTTTCTCTCGAAAGGAGTAAGTGGGAGGAAAGTAGAACTCGATGAAGTACTACCTCTTGAACAGGATAGTAGTGCAGCTCAGGAAAATGTTCCTGTGATGCCTACACCAATTGAAGAGGAAATTCATGATGATGATCAAGGTACTTGGATCAAGTTGCTCTTGAACTCAGGGTCCACTAGGACACGTTCCGCACTGCAGTGGTACGGCAACCCTGTCACGGAAATCATGTTGTTAGACAACGGTGAACCTTGAACTATGAAGAAGCAATGGCGGGCCCAGATTCCAACAAATGGCTAGAAGGCATGAAGTCCGAGATAGAATCCATGTATGAAAACAAAGTGTGGACTTTGGTGACTTGCCCGATGATCGGCGAGCGATAGAAAACAAATGGATCTTTAAGAAGAAGACGGACGCGGATGGTAATGTCACCATCTATAAAGCTCGACTTGTCGCTAAGGGTTATCGGCAAGTTCAAGGGATTGACTACGATGAGACTTTCTCTCCGTGCGAAGCTTAAGTCCGTCCGAATCATGTTAGCAATTGCCGCATACTATGATTATGAGATATGGCGATGGACGTCAAAACAGCGTTCCTAACGGCTATCTTAAGGAAGAGCTGTATATGATACAGCCGGAAGGTTTTGTCGATCCTAAGAATGTCGACAAAGTATGCAAGCTCCAGCGATCCATTTATGGGCTGGTGCAAGCATCTCGGAGTTGGAACATTCGCTTTGATGAGATGATCAAAGCGTTTGGGTTTATCTTGAGACTTATGGAGAAGCCTGCGTTTACAAGAAAGTGAGTGGGAGCTCAGTAGCATTTCTCATATTATATGTAGATGACATACTTGATGGGAAATGATATAGAATTCTTGGACAACATTAAGGCCTACTTGAATAAGTGTTTTTCAATGAAGGACCTTGGAGAAGCTGCTTATATATTAGGCATCAAGATCTATAGAGATAGATCGAGGCGCCTCATAGGTCTTTCACAAAGCACATACCTTGATAAGATTTTGAAGAAGTTCAAAATGGATCAGTCCAAGAAAGGGTTCTTGCCTATTGCAAGGTGTGAGATTGAGCTCAGCTCAATGCCCGACCACGACAAAAGATAAAGAAGAGATGAGTGTCATCCCTATGCTTCAGCCATAGGATCTATTATGTATGCCATCTTGTGTACGGACCTGATGTAAACCTTGCCGTAAGTTTGGTAGGAAGGTACCAAAGTAATCCCGCAAGGAACACTGGACAGCGGTCAAGAATATCCTAAAGTACCGAAAAGGACAAAGGACATGTTTCGTTTATGGAGGTGACGAAGAGCTCGTCAGAACAGGTTACGTCGGCGCTAAGCTTCGACACAGATCTGATGACTCTAAGTCACAAACCGGATCGTGTATATGTTGAATGGTGGAGCGATGGCTGGTGCAGCTGCAAGCGAGAGCGTCGTGGCGGGATCTACATGTGAAGCGGAGTACATGGCAGCCTCGGAGGCAGCGCATGAAGCAATTTGGGTGAAGGAGTTCATCACCGACCTAGGAGTCATACCCAATGCGTCGGGGCCGATCAAACTCTTCATGACAACACCGAGCTATTGCACTTGCCAAGGAGCCCAGGTTTCACAAGAAGACCAGCACATCAAGCGTCGCTTCAACTCCATCCGTGAAAATGTTCAAGATGGAGACATAGAAATTTGTAAAGTGCATACGGATCTGAATGTCGCAGATCCGTTGACTAAACTTCTCTTCATGGGCAAAACATGATCAACACCAGAACTCTATGGGTGTTCGATTCATCACAATGTAAACTAGATTATTGACTCTAGTGCAAGTGGGAGACTGTTGGAAATATGCCCTAGAGGCAATAATAAAAGTATTATTATTATATTTCCTTGTTCATGATAATTGTCTTTATTCATGCTATAACTGTATTATCCGGAAATCGTAATACACGTGTGAATACATAGACTACAATCGTCCTAGTAAGCCTCTAGTAGACTAGCTCGTTGGTCAGCAGATAGTCATGGTTTCTGACTATGGACATCGGATGTCATTGACAACGGGATCACGTCATTAGGAGAATGGCGTGATGGACAAGACAATCCTAAGCATAGCACAAGATCGTGTAGTTCGTTTTGCTAGAGCTTTTCCAATGTCAAGTATCTCTTCCTTAGACCATGAGATCGTGCAATTCCGGATACCGTAGGAGTGCTTTGGGTGTATCAAGCGTCACAACGTGGCGGGTGACTATAAAGGTGCACTACAGGTATCTCCGAAAGTGACCATTGGGTTGACACGGATCGAGGCTGGATTTGTCACTCCGTATTACGGAGAGGTATCACTGGGCCCTTTCGGTAATGCATCATCATAATGAGCTCAAAGTGATCAAGTGTCCGGTCACGGGATCATGCATTGCGGTACGAGTAAAGTGACTTGCCGATAACGAGACTAAGCGAGGTATTGGGATACCGACGATCGAGTCTCGGGCAAGTAACATACCGTCGACAAAGGGAATAGAATACGGGTTGCTTGAACCCTTGACATCGTGGTTCATCCGATGACAACATCGAGGAGCATGTGGGAACCAACATGGGTATCCAGATCCGCTGTTGGTTATTGACTTGAGGTAGTCTCGGTCATGTTCGCATGTCTCCCGAACCCGTAGGGTCTACACATAAGGTTCGGTGGCGCTAGGGTTATTAGGAAGACAAGTATGTGATTACCGAATGTTGTTGAGTCCGGATGAGATCCCTGACGTCACGAGGAGTTCGGAATGGTCCGGAGGTAAAGATTTATATATGGAAAGTGGTTAAGCGGACTCAGGAAAGTTTGAGGTATACTGTAATGTACAGGGGCCACCGGGAGGGTTCGGAGGTCCACCGAGAGGGCCACCCCTCGGGGGGCCACATGGGCTAAGTGGGAGAGGGCCAGCCCCTGGTGGGCTGGGCGCCTCCCCACCTAGGCCCATCTTGGCTAGGGCATGGGGAGGAGAAACCCTAAAGGGGCCCCCTAGCTTGGGGGCAAGCCACCCTCCCTCCTCCCTTGGGCCGCCGCCCCATCTAGGGTTTCCCTAGATGGTCGGCCCCCTTGCCCTCTCCTCCTATAAATAGAGGGGTGGGGGAGGGCTGCCAACACCATTGAAGGCGCAGCCCTCCCTCCCAACACCTCTCTTTCTCCACGAGCTTGGCGAAGCCCTGCGCCGAGAACTGCCGTACCAACCGCACCACGCCGTCGTGCTGCCATTGGAGTTGTCTTCCTCAACCTCTCCTTCATCCTTGCTGGATCAAGACGGAGGAGACGCCATCGTCCCGTACGTGTGTTGAACACGGAGGTGCTGTCCTTTCAGCACTTTGGTCATCGGTGATCGGAATCACGTTGGGAACGTCTTCATCATCACCACTCCCTCAAACGCTTCCGTACTCGATCTACAAGTGGTATGTAGATGCAAACTCTCTCTCGTGACTCGTTGCTTAGATGAACTCATAGATAGATCTTGGTGAAACCGTAGGAAAATTTTAATTTTCTGCAACGTTCCCCAACACAACAAACGGCGGCAGACGAGGTCCACGAGGAGGGGTGATGCCTCCTACCTCACGCCACTCCATAAAGTCTGGCAGACCAGCCCGCACAGGGTACAAGTCCCTCATGTCCATGTATCCGGCTTGCACGGCAGGTGCAAACCGAGTCAGAGTAGCCCAGTGATCAGAACGGGCATTAAAGAGCTCCATAAGCAAGGCCCGGTTTTCACGGTCCTTGTCTTCCAGCATCTCGGTAGTAGTGCGAAGAAGTGAGTCCTCATGGGATGCATCGCTGTACATACCCTGAAGGTAGCCATGCGCCCCAGGGAGGGATGCTGGCATGTAGCGGAAATCGGTGTTGCACAGCAAGGCAGTTCTGGCTCGAATAATAGTCATCATTGAATAGGCTGCATCTTGCACGGACATTCCAATAGTGATCCCAAGTCCATAAGAACAGTGGAGCGGTTCAGTAGCTCCGGGATAAGATGGATATATCCTGACCGTGCACAGATATTGGCTTTGATTAAAATCTCTAAACTGCTCCTCGACGGTATATTCGGGATACCATCGGTAACCGGTCTCGACCATCACCCGAACCAACATTGCCATGTGACCACACATCAATACAACGGGTCGATTTAACCACTTGGTTACGGGGACGGTGGCCATCTGAAAGCACAGCCACAATGCAAAGACATTAGAATTTCTAGGGAAAATCGGGCAGCATAACATCTGTAAATGCTCAAAAACAGATTTGAGACATTCATAATCAGATTGCAAAACCACTCAACAACATCATATCAAGGTTCTGGTTCAGCTGGTAGCATACTAAAAAGTAGTAGAAGCTGAACTGAGGATGTAACCAACAATCCTATAAGTTACTACGGATTAGTAACACGTGAACCTGATAGAGAGAAGAGAGCCTAGTCCTATACCCACGTAGAATGAGAAGAGGATGACTCAGATCAGAGGGCATAAGGTAAAGGAGTAAAAAGAGCCTTACATTCCCTCCCACAATCAATTCCCCTACATATAACTAAAGCATTTCTAGACTCAACATCGACCAGTTTGGCTTAGCGAACCTCTGAGAAGCCCCTCTGATGCCAACGCTGTCGGGACCCGATTCCAAGTCACATCGACCTGGCCGGTAACACCTCATATCACTTTGCGGCCTCACGCACGGTATTCCCACGTGTGTCGCCTTACCATGGCCGGGACCGTTTATGCTTTTGGCTCACGTATATGATAGTGTCGCTAGCATCCACATGACAAAGAACCGGGCCGACATGGCTAGTCGTGAACCCAAAGCGGCACTAACCCATGGGGACAGGCATACATGAATCACATCGAGCATGTCGGCCATCAACGTATGAACTCGGGATGTAGCATTGGGCTAACAGGACTCCGGTATCCCGGCTGTAGCAGCTAGGCAGGACTCGAATATCACCGCGTGACATTTCCCGAAGGACGGACATAAGGAACAGTGAAACACATGCCGCCAGCCAAATGTCCAAGCAGTAGTCTTGGGCTAGCAGGACTCCGTGAACCGGGCTATAGCGAGTACTATCGCTCGAAAGCACAAGACTACATTTCCCCATATGAGAGGCTGCCAAGGATAAACAACTAGTTTGTCGGATCCCACTCATACCAAGCATTTCAATCATACATAATATGCCCGATATGAGTACATACAACAAGGCATCACAACAAAACTCTACAACTCAAAGTACTTATTTAAGAGGCTCCGAGGAGCCATACATAACATATCCATACAGATAGGGGTCACATGACCCAACACTCAAGTCATACAACATACAAGCACATGCGGAAGCAAACTAGTCTGAGTACAGACTCTAGAAAGAAAGAAAGCTTGTTGAAGCCTTTCTATCTACAGTGGCCCTTCACAAGCTTTGGATCACCACCTGGGTGGCTAGTTCACTCGTCGATGTGAAGGTCTACATAAAACCCATCAGAGGGGGCAGTGTTGTCGTCTGAAAAACATTAATTAAGCAAACATGAGTATGGAGGTACTCAGCAAGTCTTACCACGAATCCTATCATACATGCACATTCTCAAGAAGGTGGTGGAGTTATTTGCACAAGCCAGCTTTGACTCTTGGCTAAGCTATCCTCGTGACACCACTTGAAAAGAATTTGTCGCACACAGTCCACTAATCACCATCACAATACTCCACCGTGGATCCTTTCTCGTCAACCCACGAGAGGGCCATCCATGATACTCACACTTATCTTGAGGCTTTTAGTAGTATCCATTTACTTGTCTATGAACTGATATAGGCAACCCAGAAGTCCTTCTCCATGGACACGGCTATTCAATAGATCATATTAACCCTGCGGGTGTACTTCTTCACACGCTCTCACCACTTCCCATCGTTTACACGACATGTACTCGGCAACCTTCAGCGGAAGCCCAGCGTGGGTGTCGGCCACAGCCTACCTAAACACTCAAGTCCCTAGTCCAGGTTTATCGCCTATTCGGGTTCCATCCGCAGGAGTCCGCCGAGGTTTCCCATACAGCCCGAGCGATGTGTGCAGGGTTCCCGAGATACCAAACGAGCACTCGGTACACCGGGCCACGTGCCTACCACAACACAACCCACCCCTAAGGACAGCGTTGCGTGCGGCCCCCAGCATGCTACAAACACCAGAAACTACTTGCAACTCCCGGACTGAGAACAAGGGTGGTTAAGAAGCCAAGAGGGTCCATTGGTTTCGGGCCCAATGCATGGTAGTAACTATTTCATGGATTACAAACACAGATCTCAGTTCTTAGGGACGGCTTCGATGAAACAACCCACCATGTACTCCTACATGGCCTCTCATCGATACCTTTACCAAAACGTGTTCAACACTTTCACTCTTGAACCCGACACAACCTTTCACTCCAGTTCATCATCCCGATGAGCCAGACCTGACACAACTCTAAGCATAGCAAGCATAGCATGGTAGGAATCACAAACATGGCTCAATCAACTCCTACACATACTAGTGGGTTTCATCTAATTCTTGTGGCAATGACAGTCATGCAAAGGAAGTGGGTTCAACTACCGCAGCACACAACAGTTTGAATTGCGTTGTCTTAATGCAATAAACGAGAGCGAAAGCGAGAACATGGGTTTGTATCGGAATGATCAATGGGTTGCTTGCACGATGGAGTGGTGGTAGGATCTGCCCTTGAGCGGATATTCGGATTATCCTCGAGGCGTAACCTCTCACGAAAGACATACCGAAAATAAACACACATGGCAATATGCAACAATATGATGCATGCTATGACATGGCAATATGGATGTGTGTTGGCCTAATGCAAGCTGAAATAAAAGGGGATGAACTCATTTGAATCAAAGATTCAAATGCTAGCTCATTTGAAATAGCACTAAAGGTGCAATATCTTATTCTCCTTAAACAGCAAGGTTAACTTGTTTTAACATGCATGAAACCTGTACCAATGGATAGAATGGATTTTTCTGATCATTTTTCATATATAGATCTTTGCATTTGGAGTTACAGATTAATAGTTATGAATATTTGAAGTTTGAACTATATTCTGGAATTTCCTATATTAGAATAAATCTAGTAATTAGATTACTGCGTCAGCCACGCGTCAGGATGACGTCAGGGTCAACGGAGACGTCCAGGTCAAACCTGACTGTGGGTCCAGGTTGTCAGCATAATTAATTTAACTAAAAACTAATTAAAACTAATCCTATTTAGTTAACAGGGCTGGGCCCTGTCGGGGAAGCTGATCGTGACCCACGAACACCTATGGGACCTGGCGGACCGAGTCCCTTGTGGTTCGATCGGGGGCGGAGAATGCGCAAAGAGCGGATCGAGGCGATTCACACGAGCAGATTTACCCAGCTTCGGAGCTCTCCGGAGAGATAATACTCCTACTGCTGCTTGGTTGATTATGTTGAGTTCTTGCTAGAGAGCAATGGGAGCTACAAAACCTAGCCTGAGTGAGTGTGGTCTCGAACCAGTCGAATGAACCGAACGAGCCGAACCCTTTCTACGTTGCGCATGGGCCTCCTTTTATAGGCTCAAGGGGTCACCACAGGTGGCAAGTAGACAAGGGTAAAACAGGAAAAACAGTAGTTGGTACACCGCCTTGTACAGTGTATAGTGCATTATACCTAACTCTGACAGCAAGGGACAAAATCAATAAATGCCCGTCCTCATCGCTCAACAAAGGCTGTGAGGGACCGTCAAGTGCGCCTCCGTTTGCCACGATGGTAGCTTGTCGGCGCCGCTTATCGCTGCTCCCCGCTGGCTGCACAGCCCATTGACACGCGTGCCTGGAATAGCCCCATGGCGACACGTTGGCGGATGAGCTGGAGCGGAGATGAAGAGAGGTTGCCTGCCGCGGCAGAACCCTTGTCGCACTCGGAAGCTTGTCGCTCACCGAGCCTTCCCGGCAAGCTCCTCTTGCCGGGGTCTTGTCTCCTTGGTGCCTTGAGTGGCCTTCCCGGCAAGCTCCTCTTGCCGGGGCCTTGAATACTTTGTTCTTGAATGGCTCCAAAGGAGCCGCGGAGGAACTTGGCGGTCACTAGGCCGGCCCTGCCGCGGGGTGCTGCAACTGCCCGTGCACGAGTTCGGGGTACTAGGGTACCCCTACTCTAGTACACCGACAGGCCCCACCTGTCATTGACTCAAGGGAGTCAACCAGGGCCCACCCGTGGTCAAAGTCAAAGTCGGCTGCCCGGCGTTTAGCCAGGCCGAGACAGACGACGCGCGGCGGAAGTGAGTTTAGCCATTCCGCGACCAAATGGCCCTGAAGGCATCTAGGGTAGCTGAGTCGAGCCGCAGCTCTTGGTGGAGTCGGTTGGGGTCGGGGCGGCCGGAATCGGCGCCGGCGACGACCTAGGCGGCCGCCGGAGTTCGGCCGAAGGCGAACTCGGGGCTAGGGGGTTCGGTGAGGTGCGGGGAGTGCATGGTTAGGTGCTACGTGACGTGGTGAGCATGAGGGACACCGAGAGGTGGCCGGAGGGTGGCCGGGAGCACGTCGGCGACGAGCTCCGCGGCGGCGGGTGCGGGTGATCTTCGTTCGGTTGCTACACCGCTCAAGAGCGAGGGAGGAAGGGAAGGGGAGATAGATGGGCTCACGGGCAACTCGGAGAAACTCTCGTTGGGGTCGGGGACGGGCCGGAGCGACGGCGGCGTTGAAGGGGATCTCCGGCGACGACGAACTCGGTCGAGGCCGGTGTGGTGGACTCGGGCTACTCGAGCACGCGGGGCTCGGCTAGCTCGGGGTAGAGGAGGGCGGCGGAGCTACTAGACACGGTGGGGAGGGGCACGGACAGCGGGGAGTGCGTCTACGATGACGGCGTGGCTGCGGTGGCGTCGGCCATGGCTGGGGAGCGCGAGAGAGAGGAGCCGGGGAGGAGAGGAGGTGTCCAGGGGGTTCGGGGGAGCAAGGGGGAGCGGTCCACGTCGTGGCTGGGCGAGGGGAGCGGCGAGGCGGCGACCAGGTGCGTGGCACCCATGCGGTGCTCGCCGCCGAGCACCTGGCTGCCTGCCTGGCCGAGCCAAGCAGCTCGCTGGCGCGGCTGCTGGGCTGGGCCGGCAGGTGGGCCGGGTAGGGAGGCGCCAGGTAAGTTTTCTTCCTGTTTTTCTTTTTCTATTTTTCTGCAACTTTGTGGAGTTTTTAAAAATACTTAAACTGCTTCAAAAATCACCAAACTGGACCTGGTCCATAGTTGGATTATTTCCAACATGAAACATTTCTGTTTGGGAATATTTGGGCATTTGCAATATTTTATATAATTTTAAATGCCCAAACTCAAATACCTATGATTTAATTTAAAGACCTTAGGATGACCTAGAAAATGGTGCACCACTTTTGGCAGAGGCTCTGAACCAAAGAAAAGGTGATGAGCATTTTTGAAGGGCATTTCAGGTTCATTGAAATAAATTTTAGTAAACCCTAGTTGGATTAAGAGGGGTTCTGGGGGTTCTGTCTTCCCCATTTCAAATTCAAATGAAATTTAAACATGATGCTCACACTAATGCATGGTCTAGCTAGGATGTGACACAGATAGACCATGTTAATCCAATAAAGCTATATTGATTTTGCGATGGAGAAGCATAAAAAAAGAACTTGTGTCTTAATGACATGACATGTGTGCTCTAAACATCTCTTAGTTTAAACTTTAAAGTAAGGCACATGAAAGTTTAAGAAAAGTTGATTGATAATGTTGTTTGTTGCAACATCGCAAAATGGAGTTATTCCAGCTGCCATTATGTTCTTTCTGATCCCCCTCCCAAATATTTTTTAGAAGTCATGATTCAAAAGCATTCTGATTTGTGTGTAGATGACCATCTAATTTGTAAAAAATAGTGTCCTAGCTTGATGAATTGGCTGAGATTTTTGAAAGTATTTCTTGGGAAGGACAACTATGCTCTTAACTAAATGTATGTTGACTTTGCGACTTTTCTTTTGAGCAGGTTGCTTGAATTTTTGGTGAGCCGACAGGGCTCACAAGCATCAGTGTTGTATTCATGAATCTCACATACACATGTAAGAAATATTCTCCCTCCCATAAAATCATTTTAGTGCATGATAGAGGTTTGCTCACTTCCTTTCTAGCTAGCTTCTGCATTCTTTTTTTTATGTGGCGCCATATAGTTTATAGCTGAGAGAGATCGTTTTAGTGCATGATGTTCAGGTGTAGCTACCATTATCCTTACTTTAGTAGAGTAACATTTTACAGGTATTCCATCATAAGCATTGTAGATACTAAATTCTTCTCTGGAATTTGAATTTTTTTCAGAAGCTTCAGGATTTAAGTGTGCCCCCATTTGCTCCCTCCTTCAATTCATTTTGGTGGCTTCAGGATGCCTCCACCACCATTCCCTTTCCTTTATGGTGCCATTGCTTGTAGGAATAAACTAAGGGAAGGGGATCTTCTTGTTGCTACTACAGAAGTGTTAAGGCGGACTAGGAGCAATGTCCTTGAGTACATACAGATTTTTGCATGAGTGTGAGCATGAGTCAATGGCGACCCCCAGCGGTGGACATGGTTAAAATCAACCTTGATGGATCCTATGTACCAGGTGATACACATGCTGGCTAGGAGGTGGTTGCTAGATCCTTAGTCGGCATCATTGTTTGTGCCCGCGCCGGTCGCTAGGAGACTGTCGAGGACGTGTTCGCTACTGAATCATGTGCCATGTCCTAGACTGTCTCACTTGCTGCTGACCTAGGGATGTCCTGGTGGTATTTGAGACAGGTTCACGGCTTCTACAGGAAGCACTTGATCTTACCAATGTGTACTCAATGTCTTGTGCAGTTGACATTGAGGATACAAAGTTCTAGCTGAAGCTATGGTTCTTGAAACATCAGATGTCCTTGTATCGTCGAAGTGCAAACTCTGTAGCACACGAATTAGCGAATATGGGTTGTTTGTCTGCACCAGACCACTATGTGGAATGGGAGTCTCATGTACCAGCCCATGTGGCTGATTGTGTTCTGGGTGATTTGCCCAGGCACCGTTAAGTTACAAAGTTTTGTAGTACTTCCAAAAAAGGTCTATTGAAATGTGCTTATTGACCACCAAAAACAAATTATTTTTTGTGTACACTACAAAAAAGAATACACTTCCGTGATGATACGTGTTTGTCACAGTAGGTCGCATTTTCTGTCATGCATGTACATCCATGACGATTTTATGACAGAATCAAGATAGTCATACCTGTGCTGTCGTAGAAGTGTTCCATGACATTACCAAAATTATCATCACGGAAGTGTCCACTTCCATGACGATAAATCGCGCGTCACAGAAGTGCTTTCGTCAAGGGTGACCAACACGTGGCATCCACCGTAACGGAACACCGTTAAGCTATCGGGTCGGGTTTTGGATCCGATAACCCGTTAACAGCCCCGACTAATGGGGATTTTCCACGTGTAAAATCATCATTGGCTGGAGGAAACACGTGTCGGCTCATCGTTGGGACAGATATCATCCACTCATTGGACAGAAGGCGCCTATGATACGTCGAAACGTGGCACGGCCCAACAGAGGCCCATTCCTGTGAAAAGGCCGGCCCGTTTGACTTGGTCAAAAGGTGGCGGGCCGGCCCATGTAAAGCCTGTTAAGGGCCTGTTCGCATATATCCCATTTACAGCCCGCTAACCCAAGGCCCGTTATGCCCTATCCGAATTAGGCCCAGTAGCGTCATCTAGGCCACCCAATATGATTCCAGCCCGTTTTCACTTCTGGCCCATGTATGGCCCATGACGTATTTCGGCCCATATGAGGCCCTATGTAACTCTTGGCCTATTAACAGCCCGTGGTGAAACCGGCCCGTAAAGAACAGTGTATCACTTTACACCCATTAACGGCCCGTGGTGAAACTGGCCCGTAATGAACAGTGTATCACTTTATGCCCATTAACGGCTGTTATTCCGTTGGGCGTTTCCAGCCCATGTTATCTTTCGGCCTTCTCGAGCCCATTTATTCTTGGGCTCATTTCAAAGATTCATTTACTTACGGCCCGTTACTGTCATTTTCTGCTTGTGGGCCAAATTCAGCCCGTGGTTACAGTCGGCCCGTTTGTGGTCAGTTAATACATTGGGCCGTTTTCATAGCGTCCTCAAATACGGCCTATTAACGATGGCCCATTATGGTCGGCCCATGACCGGCCGATTCCAACTCTAGCCCGTTTACGACCATAATGCGGCCTGTTATTGGCCCATGTTTGGCCAATCGATCATACTGCCCGTATAAGGCCCATTGATGATACGGCTCGTAGAAGGCCCATTGTTTCTACGGCCCGTAGATGGCCCATTGTTTCTACGGCCCATAGAAGGCCCACTATTTGTACGGCCCGTAGAAGGCCCACTGTTTCTATGGCCCGTAGGAGGCCCAGTGTCACTACAGTAAATATTAGCCCATGGTTATTGTGGCCTAGTTTTAAAAAATAGGTTATTGCAGCCACTAGCAAACAGCGGAAAAAGAACTGCAATGACTACAAGCAAACAAATAAACAAGACAACAAGGAAACAAATAAGCAAGCAACTTACGCTAGGATATCACGGCTATCACACATATTACATCCACTGGGCATCAAAGTTCGCCACCAGTGCAAATAAATGCGCCGACAAAAGAATATACAATACTGAGAGCACTTCAGAAGGCACTATGCCCGGCGGTCGGGGCCCCCAAACAGCTGAAGAAGCTGAGTAGACCTCGCCAGTGTCAATGATAGATGCATCAACACTAGATTTAAGGCATGATGGTGCGCACGGCAGTCCTCTGACATCTTCATTGCATCTTTTACTTCAAGTCGGAGCAGAGCTGAAGAAAGTCTTTCCGCTTTAAGTTGAGATTGAAGAAGTCGAACTGATTGAGGCAGCGACTGCACAGAGGTTGTCTCACACCTGCTGGTGAGTAGCTTCAACTCACAGTCTTCATCAAGACAGGACCTTGGGGTCATCTCACTGTCCTCAAGATGGTTTGGCTCACTATCTTCCCTAAAATTCTACCTGGCGTAAGAGATACGAGTCTGAAAGAGAAACAAGGAGACACGTAACAGGTTTCACAATTATATAAGCAAATAAATGGATCTGTTCTGCATAAGGAACATGTTTTACAACTACAATTTGAAACTGGTAGTTGTTGCAAACATCCAATCAGATGTAAACAGCAAAGCAAACAGCAGTGGAGGAAATGATGCCTATCCAAATCTATACTAGAACAAAGTTTGAACGCTTGAGAAGGATGAACTTACATTACATGTTAACACGGGCTGGACAAAGCCCTTCTCCATGTTGATAGAAGGATCCCCAAAGAAAATTCTTTATAGGCGTTGCCATTATTCTACATTTTGCAAAGAGTAAATATAGATCAAATAATATTGGAAGAAACAGAGGATAATGAAGCTCAGGTGTAGACTGATGATACATAATCAAATAGCAATCAATTAAGTACGTTACAAGGCAAAAGGGAGAGAGGTACTGAAAAGAGCAATGCAGAGCCCATTATTGTTTTGAGATCATATGATCCTTTGAGCAAGGAGATTCATCTGAAATTAGTTTTCATACAAGAGAGAAGGTAAGGCACAAGCAGAAATTTAGGAGTTCAAATTTTGAATTGATATCATAGACGAGACTGACACTGGGCTCCCAGCAGTTCTAATAGGGGTTTGGCCACTAGAGTAGGGGTAAAGTGTGGTACAGTTGGGCCTGTGTTTTCTGTGGCTGCTGATCTATCTGATTTAACATGTATCACTACCATATCCAAATACCTAGTTTGTACTCCTTGAGGATCTGCACTCACCCTCTTCCTTTTGGACATTTATTACGAAAGAACAACATTTGAGTGGAAAAACATAGTGTGACGACACATGGAATAGGTATAGAAAATGGATAGGTATGGCATATACTCATATATGATGCTTAAACTAAGTAGATGGTGTAACAAAGTAGAAGTAATGCAAGAGGTCAGATGCAAAATATGTGCGACCAATACAACTTTGCAAAGTTAGAGCAAGCACCTTGATGGGTGAATAAGATAGGCCATCCTCCACCATGCCAAGTTTGTTAGCCAGTGGATCGTTCCACAATATTCCTCTCGTGCGCCCATTCCCATATTCATTTTGATAATGTTCAATATCGACATGCATGAAAACAAGTGAGATTTTCTTTGTAATGCAGAAGTGATTCTAATCCAATATTGCCTCCCTGTAAACCCCTTTGTGCTATCTCTACAATTCTTTTAAAAGATGCCATGCATGCTGTAATTTGTTGTGTGCATTAATATAATGTGGCCTACTACTCAAAATATGAGAGCTCCAGAAGTGATGACACTTCGCAGATGATAGCTTCAACATATAGTAAAGAAGAACAAGTCGACCTGACCTAAAAGATTCAAAATATACTAAGGGAGAACAACTCGACCTGACGAAATCGATCGCAAGAGAAGAGTATCATCTTAAAGAAGAGCAGAAGAGCAAGCAGATTGAAGATATTACAAGTCTTTCAATACAATTTCGGTTGGCCACCCATGATGAATCAGAGTGCACAGAGAAATACTATTCTTTCAGGTCTCTCCATATGTGGCTCACATGCATTTCGAAACTAAAGTAGGAACATTTAGCTAAGCAATTAAACATCTCTCAGTTTTACTAATATCAGCAATAATATCATATATGAATTTGTACAACTAAGCTTGTTTAGCTCGATGGGTGGAGCAGTGCTATTACGACACGAACCACGTAGGCTGATTGTGGTCACCATAAAATGGGGAAACATAAGCATGATGAGTACATTGTTGACCGTGGCAGTGGGATGGCAGATTTGAAGCTGCAAACCGCGCAAAGGGTAGTTAGAAACCGATGTTTGCTTTGAAATAACAACTAAGATTTGGTATGGACAAGAAATTACGGTCAACAAGTGGCAAAGAAATGCAATTATGCTGTCTCTATATATGTCGCGACATGCATTTGGAAACTCAAGTGGGACCTTTAGCTAACCAATTAAATGTGTCGGTTAACTAATATCAGTATCATATCAAAATCATATTTGAACAACTAAGCTTTCGAATTCTGAGTGTTTTGTTGTTTAGCTTGAAGGGTGGAGTAATGCTAGTACGACAGAAAGCACCTACGCAGATCATAGTAGAGTAGATAAAAGGGGAAAACCCTAAGCATCAAGAGAAAAATCAGGAAAGTGGAACTAGCTGGACCAGTGGGTGGCGCACATGCTTTTCGAAACAAATATAGGAACATTAGGTGACCAATTAAACATTCTCTGTTTTAGTGATATGAGCATCATATCAAATTCGTATTTCAACACGTAAGCTTTGGGTTGAGGTCTTGAGGAGCAGTGCTAGCACGACACGAAGCAGCTATGATGATGGTAGTGAATATAAAGGGGGGAAACCATAAGCTTTATGAGTATAGTGCCCGTGCCATGGCGGATCTGAAGGTGCAAACAAGACAAAGCTACTTCGCAACCAATGTTTGCTTTGAACTAGCCACTACGATTTGGTACGGACAACAAAAGTACAGTAAACAAATTGCGATCTATTTTCCGGGTGAGATCAATAACTTAAGAACATATGGAAGTGTACCACCTCTCTTGCGACGCCGTGTAGGCCTATGCTGATATGTTGAGGGTGCTGCGGGTGTGATGGCTGTCGGCAGCGGGGAAGAAGACTTTAGACGGCAGACGCCCAGGTTGGGGGATATATCCTGTTGCCGTGGACGAGGCGGTCGTAGGAGCGGCAACGGCAAGATGGACGATGGCGCCGATGAAGCGAGTGGAGGCAATGAAAGGATCCTGGTCCAGCGCCGTGGATGAGAGACGTCCATCTCTTGCAGTGGACGACGGGGTAGGGGTAGCGGCTCCGGCAAGGTGGAGGATGGGTGGCGGACGGAGGAGGCTGGCTGCAGTGCGGAGGTGGTCGTGCCACCGACGGTGTATGAATGGGGAAATGGAGGGGAGGGGGATCTCAAACTTTGGGACGCGCTTCTCTGAAATGGGGGAAATTTACAAACTTATCCCCCATTTAAAATTTCGGACATCGCGTCTGTTGGGGATAGGACGGTAATCTCGCATCTCCCAAATATTTGCCGGTAACTACTTCGGGCGAGGAGAGGGTGTTTTGCCGGCCATGGTTGGCGTCCACGGTGTATGAACGGGGCTGACAGGTAGGGCGGTTGTGTCACGTCTGATGGAAGTTACACATCTGCCCCTATTTAAAACATTAGCCTACATCGATTTCGGACGAGGAGAGTTTGTTTTTCCGCCCACCGTGTATGAATGGGGAAATGGAGGAAGAGACACATGTCTTTCGGACAAGCTTGAATCAAATGTGTTTTGCCGCCCACGTTTGGCGCCCACCATGTCTGAATGGGCTCAGAGGCCGTCGTGTCA
This sequence comes from Aegilops longissima, assembly GCA_021605205.1. NCBI lineage: Eukaryota > Viridiplantae > Streptophyta > Magnoliopsida > Poales > Poaceae > Aegilops > Aegilops longissima. Next base: position 278,338,065 of record CM038677.1, read on the forward strand.
CGTCTGATTGAAGTTACTAGTCTACCCCTATCGATAGCAGTGTAAACCCGGTCGATAAGGATTTCAAGTGTCAGGGGTAGATAGTAATTTCCATCTCGCAAACACTTGCTTCGGTCAGCCCACAAATTATAGTGGGTGTTTAGCCGCTTCGTTCAAAACTTGGGATAATTGGCATTCACGTTTGCCCTGAGACCTGGCAAACTAAATTCAAATCCAATTTGTATTCGATTACGAATATCCACAGATAATTATACATTTTGTTATTAATTTCTTCAAAACCACAACAAAGATTTATTCCACCTTTATATATGATTATGATTTAGAAATGCCGTGATCTTCGAATTCAGTAGGTTAGATACACTCTGAGTCAAACAGTTATTTCATCCAATACAATATGCTCACACGAAAAATAGTTCACCTTATGTCAATCATACAAGTACTAAGGATTACCTCGCCTAAAAAATTCGGATCATTACAACACATGGACAACATAGGGGGTCTTGCAACATAATCCATTCAGAGACATGACACAACATGCAAGTACAATAATCTAATGACAATTTCAACTGGTATCTAAAGAAGAACCGGGATTACCTTGGGCTTCAGATAGCAGAAACAGCAGGACCTCCTCCGTCTTCAAATGCAACATTCTTACTTCCTCCAATTCTTGGGTTGCTTGCATAATGCGTGCCACTAATTCCGTAATTTCCATCCTCAAGATAAAGATTACCTCATTCATGGCAGCCACACCAGCTCTTTCTGCCTCTAGTAGAGCCTCAAGCACTATAATATATGTGCTCAGACTGCTCTCTGACAGTGTTGCCTCTGAACTGCTACCATCTGGTAACATGGATGGCGCACTTCTTCCACAAATAGATTTTGGGGTTGTACATTGTGTCCTAGTGTCAACGGCATCCTGAAAGGTTTCCGCTGCACATTAGTAAGAGATAGTTATCGTATGATCCAGGCAACAAGCTTACATGGTAAACGACGGACGAATTATTGTCGAGCATGGCAAACTATATTTAAATGGTTCAAAGCGGCATCAGCCGAAAAGAAATTAAAATGGTAAGATGAAACTAGGGATGTAAGTGGCAAATAAAAGACATCCGCCAGTCCCATCTAGTTAGTTTTTGCTACTTCCCTAGTTCATTTTCCTCAAAAAACAAAAACTATTTTGAACTATCATACCACTAGTGGACTTTAATCAGGATTAAACGGGAGCCAGTTGACATCCCTAGTTGAAAGGGAGTGTACAACCGCTATATTTAAGTTGCCAAGGCATCTAAGCAGTTCAAATAATCTGAGAAAGCACTTAACAGTGTGGCCTCATATAAACTACGAAGATAGTCTTGTGATGAAGTTGAGAGGAAAAGTTAAGGACTCAAATGAAATAGGCATGCATTTCTTTACGATAGTACAGCAGGCACTGCTGGCATATTGGCCAACTCAGGTATAGCGTAACAACAAATAAGCATTCTCATCAAGCAATACAGCAAAGCAGACAACTGAACTATTTGTAATTCGGTAGGATTACACGTTGAGGGCACAAGCCAAGAAAGTAGCCCACTCTCATTACATTTCACATGTACTAAAACACACTGGCTTACCATATGTTGCTGTGAAGCCTAGCTGCGATTGCAATGTTCTTTGAAGATATCATCAGCAACCCGTGGTTGCAAATCTATTTGTTGTAGTTTATTCTGCACCATCTATTTAGGTAAAATTAATTTTAATCGCATGCACTGGTCCGAATTGATCATCAATGGTTCATCTAAACTAATGAAAGAAGGGTGTGTGCATACATGATAATATATCTGCTTCCCTCTATTTTTATGCTTGTTCGAGATGCCAGCCCCAAAAGAACAAATATTTTGCTTGATGGGGTTGGCGGCTCCATAATTAATAGAAGCATCAAATTAGTCATGCAACTTGGGAAGATCAAGAACACACAAAAAAGTAATGAACAGAGGCTCGGAGCAGTGATGTAATAGCTAGCATCAGAAAATGTAGGGTAAAACGAACAAAAAGCTGCGGAACCACATGCTAGTTTGCTGATGTGTAATTAAGCATAGAGAACATTAAGCGATCGATGGAACCAACAGGTGGCATCGAACAAAACTAAAGCATATTAACTATATGTGCCTTTGGTATGTAATTTAGCACATGTAACATGTTCATCGCCGTAAGTATGGCCCTACAGTGCAAGTAGAATAACGCGTCTCATGAAAAACTGAATGATGCCCTGAAGAAATTCAAAGGTGCGGTGCTTATGCTAGGAAAGTGAACGTAGGCGCCGGCCGTTGGATAATAGTACCTGATTCTCGGCGGCGTATGGGTATCGTTGTCATACTTGATAGCTAAGGATCGTCGATGGTGCTCATGTTGCGGTTGAGTTTGGCTCAGCTGTCGCCGTAGCTGAAGCGGCTCCGGTGCTACGGTTGTGGTGCCTGTTGACATACAAGAAATCTCATCTGTGATAAGTGAACAGTTGCACGATAAAGAGAAAAACCGAAGGAGTACAAATCGAAATTACCTGATGAGGCTGCGGCATCGGTAAAGCAGGGCCGGTGGAGTTGAATATGGCGTTCGTGGAGTGGGTCCGGTGCAGTGGACGAAGGCTTCGGCGGGCGCGTTGTACAGTGCTTTCGGTGAGGCGGATCTGTTGCGGCGGACGAGGGCTTGTATGAAGGGCCAGCGAAGGGGCGGACGAGGGAGTCAGTGAAGGGCCTACGTTGTGGTGGACGAGGGTGCCGGTTAAGTAGATCCGGTGCGGTGGACCATGATGGCGGTCAAGGAGATCTGGAGCGGTGGACAAGCCAGTCGCTGAAGCGGCTCCGGTGAAGTGGTGAGTTGGCAGTTGGGGGTTCCAAGGTGCGGAAGGTAGATCCGGCGGGGTGTGAGGTCCACCGCTGCGGCGGAGGACTAGATTCGGCGGCTTTCCGTGGTTGGGGGGTCGGGGAGGGGAAGGGGAGGGGCTCTGGGGAAGAATGTTGGTGGCAAAGAGGGGAAAACAATGGAGTTACCAAAGCAGCCCTTTTCCGTTCATGTGGCAGGGGTAAAACAGGAATATCGCAGGGCTAAACTTTCGGGCGCGTGATATTTCGATGTGAGCGGGAAGTTTGAAAGCTTTTGGCGCCTAAAATTATAAGTATTCTGCTCGTGTACGGCCGACTATGATATCATGGCCGACAATTTGTTTGTTTTGCACGCAAAAAAATGTGCAAGTTTTGAAAATCAATGTCTCCAACTCAAAACTTAGATTGTCCATTCAATTCAAATATGGATCATTGAGCTACTACAAGAAAATACCATTATACGGTCCAATTCAAATGAAATTCCAAATGTGTTTATCCTAAATATGATGACAAAAGAAAAAATGTGTATGTGTATGAATAAAGTGGATGATTACAAAGTTTGAACATGCCCGTATGTGTATGTCTCTAGGTTTGATATATGAATTTGAAATCAAGAAATCCTGGCTTAAAAAATGTACCTCCGTTTAAATGAATTAAGAAGCTAATGATGGAGTCGAATTCCAAAATTCCAATCTTAGGTTTGTAATTCTGGTACATCAAGGTATATCACGCATGTTCAAAAGTATCGTTATATCATAGTACAAACTGTGAAACAAATTGATGAAGCATGAGTGCACAATATCTCAATTATGCTAAAGTCCCTCAAATATAGACACCTCACTCTTTATCTGAAGTCAACCCCCCCCCACACACACACACACACACACACACACACACACATAGAGAAGTCGTTCTCTCCCCCAAACACCAACACACGAGCACATTAACACCCCTCTCTCTTGTAAAGTCCGGACCCCAACATAGGTCTCTATCACTTTGTCTCTCGGGCATGCACACATCTCTTCCCTCACTCTCTAGGTCTCCCGCTATGTCTCTTACCCAAGCACACGCACTATGTAGAGTGTATATTTCCCATAAACACAAAACGTCGCCCCCAAATGTCTATCTCCCTAGTTATGTGGTTCTCGCGCACTCACCTCACACACCACCCCCACTGCAAACAAGCACACTTTGTCTCCTTGTGCACCACTCTCCTCTTTCTATCTCTCCCACATGCGGACCCGCCCGAGCTCCTTCCCTGTATACATATATGTCGTGACTCTTTGCATAGCTCCCTAATGTATAATCGTTCTTTATTTCGCACATTGTTCTCTACACCATATATTCTAGATCTCTCATTAAGTCCCTATCACACACACGATGACTCGCTTCCCTTGCGTCTCCGTTCATAGGCCAATTTTGGACAACATCAACATTGTCTCCCTATCTATACGCCATTTATGGACACAAACGACCCCTCTCGCCCCTCTCTTCCTCTCTCTCTCTCTCTCTCCGTCGCTAGCTCTCTCTTTCTCTCGCTCTCACACCCCTCTCCCACACACACACTCGATGTCTCTTCCAAATAGTCTGCTCCCCTCGCCCGCACCCGTGCTATCTCGCTACTACACATGTCACACCATTCCCCCTTCCCTTATACTAGGTTTACATCATCAGTGGTCTCTCTACTCCACATACACTCTCTCCCTCTCACACACAAATGCGTGCACATACACACACAGACACGCACAAACACCCATTTATCTGGATCCTCATCTCTCCTCATGTCCGCATGTGTATCTCACACACTCACTCTCTAATTATGTATATGTGTCTCCACGTTACACAACACAAAGCCCCATGTACATGTCTCTCTCTATCCTCCACACACATAGACACAAAGAATCTGTTATCATTGCCTCATTCTCTAACATATCACACACGCACTCTCTCTCTCTCTCTCTCTCTCTCTCTCTCTCTCTCAAACACGCTCAACAAGGGTTTCCCCGTGAATAACTTACCGTCTATTCATCAACAGTCATGGCAGTACGGCGAACATGAGACGTGAAAAAGAATAAATCTACACGTGCTTAGACCACCTAGTATGACTACTAGGACTAGAGCAAGCCAAAAAGCGCCACATTGTCACCCCCTCCTTGTCGGCGACGGGAAAATCTTTGTTTTACACAGTCGAGAAGTCATTGTGCTAAGGCCCCACATGCCGAGGCATTGAATAGAATGTAGATGCTAGTTTACGGAAGCAAGTATCGATAATACGTTTGTATCTCCATACTTATATTTCTTCTCTTATGAAAAACTGAGTTGGTGATGATGGTACGTGTGCCATCTTGCAATATAGACCGTCTGATCTATATCTGACGGATGGAAATTAAACTAAAAGATACCCACCCCTCTCCACATTTACAGACAAGGCCTTTCCTCATTCATCCTTATCTCCAACAAACCTCATTGTTGAGCAATTAAGAAAGGAAGCCTCTGGAATAAACTGGTCTGGTGGCCGCTGCCGGCGTCGTCAATCCCCATGCCTCCGCTCAGTCCAACCACCACCACACCCCACTCCTCTTCACCTTATCTCATATTTATCGAGATATCATTAGTTTTTACACATGGGATTACTCCCGCAAGGGTCAACCACAACAAGTGTTTTATAAAAAAATGCATCTTGATGTTCCGTGCAATGCACGGATCTTGCTAGTACTGCTACACAAGACTAAGTTGGTGATGCTGGTGTGTCTGCCATCCATCGTTTCTGACCATTAGATCTACATCTAACGATTGTGAGGTAAGTTGTTGCCTTTTCTCACCAACATCCCACTTGTCTACCAATTTGCAGAAAAATCCATAATTAGTATCATAAAACCCAACCACATCCCTCCCTGACCTCACCAAAACAGCCCAAGGAATATATTCTAATTGAAACATAATATATATCTAGTGACATATGTATATCAAAATTAGAGTGTTTTGTACCTGGTTTGTGAATAAGTATTATTCTAATTATGATTCGTTGCAACGGATATGAACATTGCTAGTATTTCCAACCATGCATTTTTCCCTAGTATTCCATAGTTTCGAGTTTTCCATCAAGATATTAGTAACTCATGGTTGATATTTACTTTCAATCATGTACACATATGCACTATGTAACTAGCCTTGCTTATTGGCTTCTAAAGCTTAACTTTCACTCCTACTTACAATATGTAGAGTATTTAACAAAAAACTACCACTTTTAACCAGCCCTAGGAAGAATCTATTGTACAAAAAATAGCAAAAACATACCCAAAATTTCTTAATCCATGCCAAAAACTACCTAGTACTCCTGCCTATTAGGTTCGTTTAAACCCATTTATGACAGGGTTGGCCCACACGTCCGTGCAGATGAGGCAGCTTAAACCAACACATTTTGTTTCACCGTTGACACGAGGGACCCACATCTGACCTTCTATCCTGTTATTCCTCCTCAAATCATTATTTTTCCTAAACATTAATTCAAACAGTACTGATGCGTGTTCGTTGGTGGCACCGGTGATGAGCGAGTTGGCCGCCGCTCCGCCAGACGGGCCGGACGCCGCGCTGGCCTCCCACGGGTTGGCAGGCTGGCCCGAGCGTGACTCACGAGCGAGCAAGCCGCCGCTACTGGCCTTCGCCGAGCCGATGGTTGGCCTTAGCGCGGCGCGCGAGCGAGCAAGCCGCCGCTGCCGCCGCCAATCTAGCTAGCAAACCTTGCGATAAGCAGCTGGGCGGAGCTATCTTGGCTAGCTAGCGGTCGCGAAGCGTCGGACGGAGCTGGCATCCGGCTGCCGCAACATGGGCTCCGCACCGCCGGCGGTTTTGACCTCGCTTTCTCGCCAAGGATTTGGTAGCTGCGTCCCATGGTCGAGGATGACTAGGTGGACGGGCCGGATGTAGGAGGTCACTCGAGGATTTTTGTTGGCAAGAGCATGTACAATGGTTGATAAGGTAGTATTATCTTAAGTCTGCCACATATGCAAGTGGTAGTAGTTTCTTGGCATTTTAGTGGTTTCTTGCATTATTAGAGCAAGTACAATAGAGCTGAGTCAGCGGGCTATAAGAAATAAACTAGTATATTTCTGCTTAGTTGGAGGAAAGAGAAGAGGAGAGAGAAGGCAAGTAGGCTCTTCGTGAAGAGCCAGCTCTAACACGTGCTCCTAGGCACTTTGTGAGAATGGGAAGTGGGCCACATAATAAAAAAGTAGTACACTCTTTTGATCTATTATTGTACATGTTGGCTATATGATGGGCTGCAGATGACATGGCACTGGCTTATAGCCAGCAGCAGGCTATACTATTAACTATGCTCTTAGGGGTTTCTTGTAAGGAACAATGTACGTACTACTAGTGACAAAAGGCGATTCTAGGTTGCGTTGTACTCCAACGAGTACTACTAGTGGTCGCGGTAGTGTATACCTCATTTTGTGGGTTCGATCCTGGCCGAACGCACAGCGGCCTTTTTTTAAATAGTACTACTACACTTCGCTGTGAGCCAATATTTTACACGGGTAGTTTGAGTTTTGAAGTCAAACGGACGTGCGGCCCCACAATCTGGGTGCACTGGACAGCCTAGCCACGTGAACAGGTTTTCCTTCCCAGCATCCCGTGGCTCGCGTGCTCGCCCTAGCCGCACCTTGCTTGCAGCTTCCTCATCAGCTAGTAGCATATTCAAACTAGCGCCTCCCAATTAAGCCCGAGGAGCCGGAAAAGCGTGGCGGGGCATTGGGAACTGTGCAATATGGCTCTGTACGTAAAGTGCTCTACTACTACTCTGTAGCTTGTGGTGTTGCACGCATGGACTTCACTCCATTATCGGCTCTACTATAAAAGAAATTCCTCTTGACGTGTTTTTTGTGAAACGGAAGCAAAAGTTTGCTTCATCTCATTCATAAAGAAGGAACTACTAACAAAGTTTGATGAGATCCATTACACCTCCACAAATGGAAGCGAAAAGCCTAGTCTCGCTGTATCAAATAACTCAAATGTTCTGCCCCACAGTAACCGTCGCTGATAAACAGGCTGCTAGTGTGTGCGTGAGAGGAGCGGCTGAGTAGGCCAGCTACGTGAGAGCAGCGGCTGAATAGAGCACCGAGAGTACCCACTAGGCCACTACGCGGGTGTACTTCCCCTGCATTGATAGTACAGCAATGGTTCTAGAGAACAGTAGTACCCTCCACTTCCAACTGTAGCTCCTTGGCCCTGAGATTCAAGAGTTCAAAATTGGTGCACTATACTAGACTAGACTAGAAGTACAGTACATCGCACTACTAGTTGAGAAAAGTAGTACTAGTACTTCTAAAGTACGAGTACGTACTCCTCCGTCACATAATGTAAGACGTTTTTTAACACTAGTTGGCGTGTACAAAAAATGGCAAAAACATACCCAAAATTTCTTAATCCACGCCAAAAACTACTACCTAGTGCCAAAAATTTCTTACTAGAGCTATTATTTATAGTATAATGTAATCCCATAACGTTCCATTATGCTAGTACTAGTAGTAAATAATAGCCTCACCCCGAAGAGAAGGCCCTGCGGTTACTACGCTCTTATCTCCTCCTCGCCAGTTGCCCTCCCCCCGAAGAGAAGCCAGTTCGTCGCTGCTCCCATGGATTCGCCATGCGGTTCTCCTCCTCATCGGGGCTGGGAGACCTTGGACGACGATCCTCTGGGAGAAATTGCACATTGCTCCGACGTCCTCACCGCCCCAAGACTCGGTGCTTCCTGCACCAACTTTTTAAAGATGCTGCTTAAACAGGCTTGGGAAAAGGCCATGCCTGTTGGTCTTCCATGCGTCCTCGAGGAGAAGGTTCTTCTATGGGACATTCCTTCGAACAGTCCACCGCTCCCTGGCCATGGTTGCACGTTGACTCCGCTAGAGTTGCCGACGTTGAGAGGTAGTCGGATTTTGTCCGATGAGAAGGTTAGTAATGGAGTTTGATCATGTAGTACTTAGTTATTCCATTTCCATCCCGTAATTTCTCCGCTGCCCACTGTCTTATATATAGGTCTGGGTCGGTGCCAACGAAGATCGGCTTGCATACCTCCGGCCGGATACCACCATCATTTTTCACAACATCCACAGCAGTGCGGCCGTTCCGGTAGACCCCTTCTCCACCATTGAGATCGGCCTTCCGGACTGGCTGGGCTTGAATACCTATGATGATGCCTACATGAGATTGAAGAAGATAGCAATTGCGGACCCACCGACAAAGCGACATGGCAACGATGATTACTATCTCATCGTGGTGTTCGACATAAGGATTGCCATCAATGCAAGAGGCAGTAACGGCAGAGGCTGCCGCATGTTGGCGGCGGCAGATTTGTACCCCTACACATTCGAAGACGCCGTGCGCCATCTAGGCCGCATCTTCGTGGTGACAAGCCAGGGGACTTGTTTCATCTGGTTGCCATCCTACGGTACGGGAGATTACAAACGAAATGCACAAACCATCATTTACATCCCTAACGGTACTCCATTATATTCCAGGGACCAGTCATCCCCAGATCAAAATAAGATCGCCGATCCTGGATGTGCATTTGCATCAGCGATTCGGTCTAACCTGGAACCTTGTAGCTGACTTTGGCATATTGGGATCAACTATCTTAGCAGTCGTTACTCATGGTACCACTAATGTGCAACATGGTCACACAATCTACCACGATCGGACTGTCACCATCTACCCAGGTATTCCATTTTTTAACCCTCTTGCCTTCTCTTTCATTGTTGTACTAGCAGTATACTTTGTAGTACTAGTAGGAGTACTTTTTACCTTGGAGGACGCGTATAGCTAGCTAGGCCCTTGAAGACTTGAACCCACTAGCTGCCACCATTTTTGTTTTTCCATGTCTTACTATCTCATCCATGTAGCCAAGAGTGGCTATATATAATAAGCCAGTTATTTTACTTCCTCTATCTTTGAGTAGTACTATTTGCTGCACAAGACATCGACCGCCATATTTGAGCACAACATTATTATGCATGGACCTTGAATATGTACGTCACCATGTGTCCAGATCTGGGATGCCGTGTACCGGATGAGCGGCGCCGAGTTCTACCCCGTGATGCTACGTGGGTGCCGAGGAACACTCTTGGAGAGTACTCGCTTTTCATCGGGGACAGCTACCCCATTGTGAAGCGGATGCCACCTTCCGTGCACGACACGGAAGGCCTGCCGTTCATGAAGCATGGTTGTGTCTTCATCGCATCACCGGATGAACGACATCTGGGACATGCTATCCCTGATTTATGCCGCTTCAGCTTGGATGAGTCTCCATCGTGTGGAACCGGACAAGAAAGCTGCGACAATGATTCCCGTTGCCCACCGCTATGGATCATGCCATCCATGAAGAACACCTGGGACGAGAACCTGGAGGAGGACATGTAGCCCATCTATTACATGTAAGTGGAGTACGGTAATTGTGAACGGTAGCGCGGTGAATACATGTAGACTAGTCGTGCACAAATTTATCACGTGAATTGGAGATGAACTTGTGTGGCATACTGGCATTTTTCCTTTAGAATTTATTACTAGTAAATGTGTTATGTGTACGTTCAACTTGTGTGGTTGTTGCACGGGCTCCAACATGCTCTTTGAGAAAAAAAGGTGGCACAGCTTTGGATATACGTGACGTGGCGGCATCATACAGTAGCATCGTTCGCTATAGTTGTAGTACACTCCTACTAGGACGACAACTCCTATAAAACCATGCGCTTGGCTCTTTGCCTATTCGGGAGGTTCAACAATTCGTACTCGTGTGAACCTTGCACTTGGCTCTTCGCCTCTTTGGAAGGTCCAACAATGATGATACTACAGTACAATATGCTTCTGGCAATCCGACACCGATTGAACTGCTGCACGTCCACCGCGAGGGCGAGGGAGAGGGCGAGGGCGAGGGAGTGGGAGATAGAGAGGGAGAGGGCGCTGTAGTCAAAACCCTCTCCTCGTCCTTCGAACCACCGCGCGCGTGGGCGAGGGAGAGGCGTAGTAAGCAAGCTTCTCCTCGTTCGGCGAGTTGACGGGACACATGAAAGCAGTACTAGTACTAGTAGTAGTAGTCCATATTGCGTCCTTTCCGATTAATATGGCTTGATTTGAAACGAGAAAAATACAGTGGCGGTCAACGTATGTAACAATACGCTCTTTACGGTCACTATATATAGTTTTGCGGCGATTATACGATCAGTAGCTCATCGCAGAGCACCATATTGCACCCTACTGTCCGGCCACATAGTTGACGTGGCACTTTTTTGGCTGGTTAAATTGTCACCTGGTTTCTGGGTCCCACCTGTCAGTTGGCAGAACAAAGAAATCAGTTAAACAAAACTTTATGAACCCTTGCGCGTGAACCGCCCTGGCTGTGTATGTGAGTGCATGCATGTGTCCTCCCTCGGTCTTCCAACAAAGAGTGTACATCGGCTATAAAACAAAGAGTGTAGTACATGATGTACATCTACTTTTCCAATGCATTTAGCCTTTAATCTAAATCGATATTGATTGACTAATGCACCAACTTGTGCTGTAGGTATAGGCTACATGTCTATCCTTAATTACAGGGTGCAATGGCCTTCATTTAATCTTCTTATCTCAATGGTTGCATGCACACATAAGTCTGCTACTTTTGGGCGTTAATTATGCCCTGGTCAATGTGTAAATCTCTAAATGTACAGTCTTTCACGGACGTAGGGAGTAGGTTGAGCACTTGAGCGTGAGCGTGTGTGTTGCATCGTGTGCTGTGTGCCGCATGGGTGCATGAGTGTTGCGTGCGTCCATGTGTATGTGTGAGTGTTGCATGTTGCATGCAGGCATGCATGCATGGGGCTTACTCCCTCCCATTGACATGTCCATATTTCGAGCTTCCTCGGTTCCCTCCATATGGTGATACTCCCTCTGTTCCGAAATAGTACGGAGTAAAAGCCTCCCTCTATTCCCAAATACAGAGTATTTTTCTTTCTACAGATTTCAACAAGTGACTAGGTATGGAGAAAAATGAGTCAAGTGAGCGTAGAGGCATAGGGATACTGTAGAAAGGAAGTTGTAACGACCAAACCTCGAAGGATTTGAGTCTCTATGCTTACCGTGGTAGTCCCTGGATCGAACTCGCTAGCACACACAGTATAGATGAATACCATAATAGCAAGTGCATCATTTATTACAACGTATGATCCAGAATATATAAAATAAAACAATCTGCATAGCACTTGGCTAGCTTTATTCAATCAAACAGCGGGAAGTAGCAGAAAATAACGATGAGTCCCATCATAGCCCACTGGCGATGCTGAGTGTAGACTCGTGACCCTAACGGTACCTTACTCTTCGTCTGAATATCCTGCAACATGAGACGTTGCAGCCATATAGGTCAATACTTTGAATGTATTGGCAAGTTACACAGGAGTAATAATAAAGCAGACCTACATGTATATGCATAGTACAACAAAGGAAAGCTTGAGGGTTTATTTTTGCGGAAAGCTGATTTTGTCCTCATAACTACCTAATAGTCAAATTTTTATCTAGTTCTTTTATTACTACAATTATACACACAAGGTTGAGTTGGCAAAATCAACTCCAACCTACCCTTTATTAAGATTCCCAACAAATTTATTAAGTGTCACATCTGACAAGATCATCCAACAACTGTAATGGCATAGTGGCTCAAATTTACCCATAATCGGGGGCACGGCTAATCATGATTAGTTTTAATACTCTGCAGAGTTTAGTACGCTTTACCCACTGGATCCAATCCGAAGATTGAGACGAAGTCTTTCAGAAGAGGTTCCCTTAACCACCTGACGGCCACATCCCACCTACATATGCTACATCTGTTGACACTATCTCGGCAAGGGTTCCAACAACTGATCAACTAAGTGAGAGCCCATATAGCCAGTGGCCGCACATGGAAGCTACTAGTCACTAAGTCTGTCTGATCTGTTTGAACCTGGGCGACATTCCACTTAGGGTGCACTCTCATGGGCGCATGGCCTTAGAAAAGGTGCAAGACCCCATGATGCCTTCCCTCAACACCAAGCAATACCACTTCCGCCCAGAGGTGAGTTAAATCCTGTGTTACTACTCAATTTGTTAAATATGTAATCCTCACATAAGCTCAAAGAATACTTGAACCAACCCCGTCTACAAAGCATAGCAAAACTACAACTACCACGATCTGCAAGAACGGGAGATAGCTCAACAATATAGCGAAATAATATAATAATCCTATACATGCATATATTCATAGTGTGATATAACTACATGCATAGAAAACAATAGGTATAGGATGATCAACATGTAACTTGCCTTGGTTCTGGTTCAGAAAGTCACACTCCTGACAATAGTTCACGTCGCACTCCGGACAATCTACACGTTTCACACAATTCAACAAATCAATCACCGGAACATGAATAGAACCAAAACAAAACCAAAAGCAAGAAAACTTTTTTCAAAACTCAACAACACAAGCTTAATGGCACCTAAATTTCCCTACGGTCACAACGCAAAAAGAAACAATTTATTCCGAAGAACGGTTTGAAAGTTACGGCCTTGGGAAGGTTTAATTTGGATTTGAACAAATTCAAAATTGAACAGTGCAAACATGTGCAAAGTTGGTACTGTTATAATGTGCTGATTTCTATGAGTGCATAGGAAAAAGAATTACCTAAATTGGATATACATAATAGAAGTTATAGCCAATTGAAGTTAGAGGAAGAATCCGAAAAAAAAACAGCAACAGAAAACTCATGAGCGCTGTAGCGAACTCCTGTGCGTGTCCTGTAGCAAGGTGCCAAGTGGCGGCGGACGATTGGCTGGGCGCATGTGCTCATCAGAACAGGTGAAAAACGGCGGTGGCTTCGGGCGTCGGTGGCGGTGGCTCTCCGGCAAGTCTCCGGCGAAGGTGAGGTGACGGATGGGTGCGGAGGTGAGTGGCGGAGGCGGTGGTGGTGTCGGATGGCGGTTAGGTGGACTGTGCCGGCGGTGGTGAAGAACTGAACGTGGCGGCTCCGGCGGCGGCGGTCGAGCTCGTTCCTCTCCCTCTGCTGCGTTTATGGCCACGAGAAGGAGCGAGAGAGAGTGGCTTCGAGGGGGAAAGCGAAGGGTGCAGGGGAAGCTGCTGTGGGTGATCTTACGGCGGCACAAACTTCCAGCGAACGGTGGCGGACTTGGAGCTCCTCCGGCGAGATCCGTTTCGCCCTAGCTCACGCGTGCGGCAACAAGAGACGGGGAAAAGGGGCTGCGGGGGTTCGTCGGGGTCTTGGGCACGCGCCAGATGTCTCGGGCTTGCGACCTCGACTCGGGTTCGCCCCGGGTGTGCGTGCGGTGCGTGCGTGTTCGACTCGGGAAAGAAGAAAGCGGCACGGGGCCCACGGTCAGTGGCTGGAGGCGAGGTGGATCGGGCGCGGGTCGGGTGCGAGCGACGCTGCGGCGGGAGCTGGGCCGCGACGTTGGCTGGCTGGCTGGCTAGCTAGCTGGGCCGGTGGCGAGCTGGCTGGCCGGCTGGTGTTTCTTTCTTTAAACAAAAACTACAGCAGCAGAACAAAATAAATAAAATAAAATACACAGTATAAATTCTAAATAAAAATACCTAGACACACAGTAAAAATAGCTCTACAGCTATAAACTACAGGAACACTAGTTCCAACACTAATGCAATTTTGTAAAATAATTTTTATGCAATAGGCCACTCAAACAGCAATAAAACAATCAAATAAAATATTTTGAAGATTGCAAAAATTACCAAAACATATCAGATGATCTGGAAATAATATTCTGCACATTATGAACATTTTTAAAATAGGGGAGAAGTCATGTTATCTCCACTTCAAATAAATTGCCTTTTGTTGCATAATGATTTGAATATTCTGAAAAAGCAAATAATGCAATAAAAATATGATATGCATATGAATGATCTATTAACATCGTAATTTAGGAAAATTGGGATGTTACAAACCTACCCCCCTTAAGATGAATCTCGCCCTCGAGATTCGGGCTGGCTAGCAAATAGGTGTGGGTGATCCTGCTTGAGATCTTCCTCTCGTTCCCAGGTAGCTTCCTCCTCTGTATGATGATCCCACTGAACCTTGCATAACTTGATTGTCTTGGTGCGAGTAATTCTCTCTGCTGTCTCCAGAATCTTAACATGCTTCTCCTCATATGTCAAATCACTCTCCAACTGAATTGCCTCAAGTGGCACCGTGTCCCTCAATGGAACATCCATCATCTCTGCATGGCACTTCTTCAATTGAGATACATGAAACACATTATGAACTCCTGACAAGGATTCTGGTAACTCCAGCTGATAAGCTACCTCTCCTCTATGCTCCAAGATCTTGTAAGGCCCCACAAAACATGGTGCTAACTTACCTTTGATTCCAAACCTCTTAATTCCACGAAGTGGTGAAACTCAAAGATATGCACGGTCTCCTACCTCATATGTCACCTCCGTACGTTTAGCATCTGCATAACTCTTCTGCCTGGACTGTGCTATCTTCAGCCTGTCACGAATCAACTTGACCTTCTCCTCAGCATCCATGATCAAGTCTGGTCCAAAGAACTGACGCTCTCCAACCTCATCCCACATCAACGATGTCCTGCACTTCCTCCCATACAATACCTCAAATGGTGCCATCTTCAGACTAGCCTGATAACTGTTATTATGTGAGAACTCTGCATAAGGTAAATTATCCTCCCAACTGGACCCATAGTCCAAAGCACAAGCTCTCAACATATCCTCCAAAATCTGATTTACCCTCTCTGCCTGCCCATCTGTCTGTGGATGGAAAGCTGTATTGAACTCCAGCCTGGTGCCCAAGGATTCATAAAACTGACCCAAAATTTGGATGTGAACTGAGTACCTCTATCAGACACTACCTTCCTTGGAACTCCATGAAGACAAACAATTTTAGACATATAAATCTTTGCTAGTTGAGCACTGGTATAAGTAGTCTTTACCGGGATGAAGTGAGAAACTTTAGTCAAACGATCAACAACTACCCAAATAGAATCATAACCTGACTGAGTCCTGGGTAGACCTGTAATGAAATCCATACCAATCTCATCCCACTTCCAATAAGGTATAGGCAATGGTTGTAACAAACCTGCTGGTCGCTGATGTTCTGCTTTAACTCTCTAGCACACATCACATGTTGCAATATATCCAGCAATTTCCCTCTTCAGGCTAGGCCACCAAAATCTTTCCCTCAAATCCAAATACATCTTAGTATTACCTGGGTGAATAGAATAAGGTGAATCATGCGCCTCCTGAAGAATCAACTTCTTGATATCTGCATCTTGAGGTACACAAATACGCTTCTCAAACCATATGGCTCCATGTTCATTCTCATGGAAACCTTCTGCCTTACCTTTAGACATATTCTCTTTTATCTCAGCAGTCTCCTTATCACCCTTTTGAGCTTCTTTGATCCTATCAAGCAAAGTAGGCTTTACCTAAAGTGTTGCCAAATATCCCTTAGGAACCATCTCCAATCTGAGATTCCTGAACTGTTCACATAACTAGGGTGGCATATTATCAAAATTAATTGCATTAGCATCGCTCCTACGACTCAATGCATCTGCAACAACATTAGCCTTACCAGGACGATACTGCACATTCAAATCATAATCCTTAATAAGCTCCAACCATCTCCTCTGCCTGAGGTTCAAATCCTTCTGAGTAAAAATATACTTCAAGCTCTTATGATCAGTAAATATATCACAATGATTACCAATAAGATATCGTCTCCAAGTTTTCAATGCATGCACAACTGAGGCTAACTCCAAATCATGTGTAGGATAATTAAGCTCATCATTCTTAAGCTAACGTGAAGCATATGAAACAACTTTACCTTCCTGCATCAAAACACTCCCAAGTCGTTGACGAGAAGCATCACAATATACCTGGAAGTCCTTATGTATGTCTGGCAGAGTTAAAATTGGTGCCGTAACCAAATGCTGCTTCAATTCCTGAAAGCTGGCTTCACATTCATTGGTCCAAACAAACTTCTTCTCCTTCTTCAACAATTCAGTCATAGGCTTTGCAATTTTGGAAAAGTTCTCAATAAACCTCATGTAATAACCTGCAAGGCCTAAAAAGCTGCGAATCTCCCCAACTGTCGTGGGTGTCTCCCACTCTGTAACTGCAGCAACCTTAGATGGATCAACTGCAACTCCATTACCTGACACAACATGTCCAAGGAATGCAACCTCATCCAGCCAAAACTCACATTTGCTGAACTTGGCATACAATTGATGTTCCCTCAGTTTCTCCAATACCAAACGCAGATGCACCTCATGCTCTTGCTTATTCTTGGAGAATACCAATATATCATCATTGAAAACAACCACAAATTTATCCAAGAACTCCATAAACACCTTGTTCATCATATTCATGAAGTATGCAGGAGCATTAGTCAATCCAAATGACATACTAGTATATTCATACAACCCATACCTTGTAGTAAAAGCAGTCTTTGGAATATCTTGCTCACGTATCTTCAATTGATGATAAGCAGAATGAAGGTCAGTCTTAGAAAACACAGTAGCTCCCTCCAACTGGTCAAATAGATTATTTATCACAGGCAAAGGATACTTATTCTTAATGCTTACCTCATTCAAAGAACGATAATCAACACACATCCTCAAAGTCCCATCCTTCTTCTCCACAAACAAAACTGGAGCTCCCCAGGTGATGAACTTGGGTGAATAAATCCTTGTGCCTGCAATTCTCTTATCTGCTTCCTCAATTCCTCCAACTCTTGAGGAGGCATTCTATACGGTCTCTTTGAAATAGGTCCAATGCCTGGTATTAAATCAATAAGAAACTCAATATCTCTATCTGGTGGCATACCTGGCAACTCCTCTGGAAACACATCTGGATAATCCCTCATGACTGGCACCTCTTCCCGGCTACCCCCCTTAAGAGAGTTCACCTGTACCTGATCACTCTTATACTTACATACATATTTGATCCTCTTCCCTCCTAGTGCACTGACTGTCGACTGGCACAATCAATACGACCTTTATATAATTGCAACCAATCCATACCCAAAATAATATCCAGACCTTGTGACTTTAATATAATCAAATCTGTAGGAAACTCATGCTTCCCAATAGACAACGTCAACTGATGACAACCAACACCTGCTATCATCTCAGCTCCTGGGGAACTCACTCTAATAGGCATACTAAAGGTTTTGGTTGGCAAGAATAGATGAGTTATAAATATAAAAGGGCTAAAGACTATGTATATAAATATAAATATATTCTACCCATATGCATAATATGATCAAGCCAACAAAACACAACAACGAATAACACCAACAAACAAACAAACAAACAACAAACAATATGATAATATTATATATATATAATCGAATAATTTCGACACTAAGCAATTTAACAAACAACTATCAATCAAGCAAACAATCTAGTATCTTCATACCACGAAAGTGGGCATAATCAGATACGCTAACATGGTAACATTGCAATATAAAACAAACATGAATGGTGGTCTCATCACTAGTTCCTACTTAACTGTTCAAGAAACTTGAGGAGGTTAACTAATAAACAGTAAGAAGTATACCTAGTTTATAAAATAATTTTCACTCCTATGGCTTTTCTAATCCATTTTCTAGGGTCACGTCCTACAGTCAACACACTGCTCTTATACCATCTGTAACGACCAAACCTCGAAGGATTTGAGTCTCTCTGCTCACCGTGCTAGTCCCTGGATCGAACTCGCTAGCACACACAGTATAGATGAATACCATAATGGCAAGTGCATCATTTATTACAACGTATGATTCAGAATATATAAAATAAAAGAATCTGCATAGCACTTGGCTAGATTTATTCAATCAAACAGCGAAAAGTAGCAGAAAATAATGATGAGTCCCATCATAGCCCACTAGCGATGCTGAGTGTAGACTCGCGACCCTAATGGTACCTTACTCTTCGTCTGAATATCATGCAACATGATACGTTGCAGCCATATAGGTCAATACTTTTAATGCATTGGCAAGTTACACAGGAGTAATAATAAAGCAGACCTACATGTATATGCATAGTACAACAAAGGAAAGATTGAGGTTTTATTTTTGCGGAAAGCTGATTTTGTCCTCATAACTACCTAATAGTCAAATTTTTATCTAGTTCTTCTATTACTACAATTATACACACAAGGTCGAGTTGGAAAAATCAACTCCAACCTACCCTTTATTAAGTTGCCCAACAAATTTATTAAGTTTCACATCTGTCAAGATCATCCAACAACTGTAATGGCATTATGGCTCAAATTTACCCATAACCGGGGGCACGGCTAATCATGATTAGTTTTAATACTTTGCGGAGTTTAGTACGCTTTACCCACTGGACCCAATCCGAAGATTGAGACAAAGTCTTTCAAAAGATGTTCCCTTAACCACCTGACGGCCACATCCCACCTACATATGCTACATCTGTCGACACTGTCTAGGCAAGGGTTCCAACAACTGATCAACTAAGCCAGAGCCCATATAGACAGTGGCCGCACATGGAAGCTACTAGTCACTAAGTTTGTCTGATCTTTTTGAACCTGGGAGGCGTTCCACTTAGGGTGCACTCTCATGAGCGCATGGCCTTAGAATAGGTGCAAGACCCCATGATGCCTTCCCTCAACACCAAGCAATACCACTTCCGCCCAAAGGTGAGTTAAATCCTGAGTTACTACTCAATTTGTTAAATATATAATCCTCACATAAGCTCAATGAATACTCGAACCAACCCCGTCTACAAAGCATAGCAAAACTACAACTACCATGATCTGCAATGACGGGAGATAGCTCAACAATATAGCAAAATAATATAATAATCCTATACATGCATATATTCATAGTGTGATACAACTACATGCATAGAAAACAATAGGTAAAGGATGATCAACATGTAACTTGCCTTGGTTCTGGTTCAGAAAGTCACACTCCTGACAATAGTTCGTGTCGCACTCCGGATAATCTACACGTTTCACACAATTCAACAAATCAATCACCGGAACACGAATAGAACCAAAACAAAACCAAAAGCAAGAAAACCATTTTTAAAACTCAACAACAGAAGCTTAACAACACCTAAATTGCACTACGGTCACAACGCAAAAAGAAACAATCGGTTCCGAAGAACGGTTTGAAAGTTAGGACCTCCTGAAGGTTTAATTTGGATTTAAACGAATTCAAAATTGAACAATGCAAACATGTGCAAAGTTGGTACTGTGATAATGTGCTGATTTTTGTGAGTGCACAGGAAAAAGAATTATCTAAATTGGATATACAGAATAGAAGTTATAGCAAATTGAAGTTAGAGGAAAAATCTGAAAATAAAATAAAACAGCAACAGAAAACTCCTGAGCGCTGTAGCGAACTCATGTGCGTGTCCTGTAGCAAGGTGCCAAGTGGCGGCGTCCGATTGGCTGGGCACGTGTGCTCACCAGAATAGGTGAAAAACGGCGGTGGCTTCGGGCGTCGGCGGCGGTGACTCTCCGGTGAGTCTCTGGCGAAGGTGAGGAGACGGACGGGTGCGGAGGTGAGTGGCGGAGGCGGTGGTGGTGTCAGACGGCGGTGACGTGGACTGTGCCGGCGGCGGTGAAGAACTGAACACGGCGGCTCCGGTGGCGGCGGTCCAGCTTGTTCCTCTCCCTCTGCTGCGTTTATGGACACGAGAAGGAGTCAGCGAGAGCGGCTTCGAGGGGGAAAGAGAAGGGTGCAAGGGGAGTTGCTGTGGGTGATCTTACAGCGGCGCAAACTTCCGGCGAACGGCGGCGGACTTCGAGCTCCTCTGGCGAGATCCGTTTCGCCCTAGCTCACACGTGCGGCAATAGGAGACGGGGTAAAGGGGTTGGGGTGGTTCGTCGGGGTCTTGGGCACGCGCCAGATGTCTCGGGCGTGCACGGTGCGGCTTGGGTGTGTGACCTCGACTCGGGTTCGCCCCGGGTGAGCGTGCGGTGCGTGCGTGTTCGACTCAGGGAAGAAGAAAGCGGCGCGGGGCCCACGGTCAGTGGCTGGAGGCGAGGTGGATCGGGCGCGGGTCGGGTGCGAGTGACGCTGCGGCGTACCACTTCGCGGGAAGTGGGCGGTGGCGGCGGGAGCTGGGCCGCGGCGTTGGCTGGCTGGCTGGCTAGCGAGCTGGGCCGGTGGCTAGCTGGCTGGCCGGCTGGTGTTTCTTTTTTTAAAACAAAAACTACAGCAGCAGAACAAAATAAATAAAATAAAATACACATTATAAATTCTAAATAAAAATACCTAGACACACAGTAAAAATAGGTCTACAGCTATAAACTACAGGAACACTAGTTCCAACACTAATGCAATTTTGTGAAATAATTTTGATGCAATAGGCCACTCAAACAGCAATAAAACAATCAAATAAAATATTTTGAAGATTGGAAAAATTACCAGAACATATCAGATGAACTGGAAATAATATTCTGCACATTATGTACATTTTTAAAATAGGGGAGAAGTCATGTTATCTCCACCCAAATAAATTGCCTTTTGTTGCATAATGATTTGAATATTCTGAAAAAGCAAATAATGCAATAAAAATATGATATGCATATGAATGATCTATTAACATCCTAATTTAGGAAAATTGGGATGTTACAGAAGTCCTCCGATCCATTATTCCCCATCTCGGTCAGAGAGAACTATTCAACTAGTCTTCGCAGTGAAGTGACAATACACGCTGCAGCAGATGGGACACATAATTAATAGGCTGAACCAGCGTGTTGGTGTTACTAAATCAGCCTTACCCAGTACTGCCATCATGTTTTCCAGTAGAGCACGCTTCCACAAATATGCCTACGCACCTCTGTCCTCCATTAACTGACATATGGGCCCTGTTGTGGTAGACCCACATGTCATTGGTGTAACTATTTACATTCCGAAGGACAGTATATCCTGGTAGTAGTACTAGTAGAATTGTGATTGAATGCACTTTCTTCCCCGTCTTCCACTCTTCTTCCTCCTCTCTTCTTCTTCCTCCTCTCTCCCCATCGTCGGCGCAAAACCATTTACCCCGCTCCTTTGCTCGCCTTGCGCCATCTTCCTTGGTAGCTCATACAGTACCATATCCCCGCTCCTTTGCTCGCCACAAGAGGAGAAGCTTCTTCGCCGCCTCACCAATCCACTTCCCCAGCGCTCGCAGCACCGAAAACCCCAATGGCAGAACCGACCGACACGCAGAGCCGCTGATTGGAATTCCTCCCGATGTTCTCTTGGAGCAGATATGTAGTCGTATGGACCTACTCAGCACCGTCCGTCTGGCCGCATGCTCGGTGTCTTTGTACCATCTACTCGTCTGCAACCGTCGGCTCTTTTCAAGACACCCTACTTGCTGATGCACGATCCTCGCAGGTGGCCCAGACACCGACTTGACGATCCTACGGAGGTTTCCGTGGTGCCCCTCGACATGCTACCACTTCCCGTTCACCTGTCCTTCATGCGCGGCCACTACTGGGCGGTCATGAAGGCCAACTGGATCGTCCTCATCCACCACACCAGTAGTCCAGGGCGTCTCGTGGATATCTACACCCAGCGAGAGATCACCCTTCCATCGTTGCATACGCCGCCATCGAGCCTCGCGGCCCGTCGGACACTCCTGCCTACTACGCGACGAGGCCGTCAAGCTTTTGGCTCGACCTCTGCTTGCGAAAGTTGTAATCTCTGACGGCGCCCACACCATCGAAGACTACATGGATTACAAGCTCATTGCCTTGTTCAACATGGGATTAGTCTATCTAGAATCCGATCACCGTACATGGTTATGGCTCATCATCAATCTGTTGAGGCAACATTTCGCTCGATGCTATAGTGCACGATGGCATCGTTTACGTGATCGACACACGATTGGCTGCCTATCTGGTGGAATCTATCGTCGTGTAATTGTTCTATCTCATCTCATATTTACCTTATGAATACGACTGTCTGTTCATTTTTACAAATTTAGAATGCATAGCATGTCTATAACCACATCATTGCTATATGTTCCTCTCGTTTCCTAGATTTTTATGACCACACATGTTATTGTTAGAGTTGATATGAGAACAATTGGCATCTAATGATTGTTAGAATACATATTATGAGCATAAAATCATGATTGCTATATGTTACTCTCATTTACAAGATTTTTATAACAACGCATGTTATTGCTTAGAGTTGATATGAGAACAGTAGTAGTAAGTGCTATGTTAAAATATGAGTAGGCGCTGTTATAGCTGTTTTCCTCTCATTGTTACATGATGTTTGAACCATGACATATTGCTAGAATATGAAAGCCATTGGCTTATTTTTTTAACTTGGGGTATGATTATGACCACGACATTGCAATTCTCTATCTATGATATGTGTCACTGTTATAATAATCTTAATTCCACACATACTCTGAACATGATTGTTTATTTTTGTCCTTTTGGTCTCCAATTTGAATTGTTGCAGCAGACACAAATGCGCTGGCCTTCATGATTCCAGGACCTGGAATCATACCAGCCGATGGGTGGTGGTTTATCACTCGTTCAGCTGACGCGGTCATTTGATGCTCATTCGCACGTACCAAATTGACCAAACCATTACATCAAACCACATGCAGTTCAATGCATGGCTATGGCTGCTTCGTGTTCGAGAAAGATCCCAGCTCCGTTGGGCCAGGCGTATTCGAATGGAGGCAGGTTTACAGCCTCGACAACCACTCCTTGTTCCTCGGGCTCAATTATCGATCATCCAACCAATCATCAATCATATCACCGGTGATGATTACTGTGCTATGCAACTTCCATTCGCGAGGGGGGCTGTGTTTACACATCATACCATGGGTTTCATGAATCACCATATCCAGAGATTCGTCAACACAACTTGTTGCCAGATAATCTTCAGTGTGTGAAAGGCAACAAGCTTCCATGCGATGGATGGATTTTGCAAACCCGACATGCGGCGATGTGGTTCATGCCAACAACAAATATGCACAACTTGATTCGTGCTGATATCTAGACTGAGCCATGTATTCTGCTGTTGTAGCACGACCCTCTTTTGTTGGATATTATGTACTGTTGTTAGTTTGAAGCACTCCTCTGGTTTCCTGTGATCAAGTGCATCCTAACACACCTGCGTAGGATGTACTGATAATGATGATGGAGATGCTGTGCAGAAGCCACATATATATCAGCTAGGCTTCAAGTGCGTACTTGTTAGTTAAACCTATGTATAAATTTTGACACTAAATATGACTAGTAAGTAGTACAGTAGCAGTACCAGTATACGTCGGTCAAATTATTCATCATGTCCACACATTGAATTGACGTGACAACACGTTGCGCGTGAGGTGACACAGGAATCCCGGCGGAGTGTTTGGGTATTCTGGATTTCAGATTTGGAGTACCACTTATCTGTCGAAATCTTTCATCATTCACTTAAAACAGTCGATTGATCATACATTGAGTACCATATAACTGGAATTACCGATGCAAGTCGAAGAAGGATTGGCGGTGCTGCCGGTCAAGCGCCGAAGTTCGATCCCACGGATCAGGAGCTGATCGAGCACCTTGAGGACAAAGTGAGTGCTGACAGCGCGAGATTTCAGTCTCTCATTGATTTGTTCATACCAACCATCGATAGCGAGCAAGACATATGCTACACCCAACCTGAGAAACTTCCAGGTAAGACACCGATCGGCCGTCTACTTGCACAAACATATTCCTTTGTTTATAGCTTTATTTTTCTTTTTAGACACAGACTTGGTGAAGCAATTACAATCTGACAGTTAATAAAAAGTGAAACAAGTGACTGCAACATGCCAAAGTTGTTATGAAAATGCCAACTAGGTACACTAAAACCTGTATTCCACAATCCGCAGTATCACATCGAGTGGCCTAAGGAAGCATTTCTTCGGCGCAATTCAGGCGTTCAAATGGGGCACGTGGACGCATCGCAAGATACAGGAGTGCGGCATGCACGCGATGTGGCACAAGACCGGCTATACCTTGCCGGTGATGGTCAACGGCCGGCAGACGAGCATCAAAAAAGGGTCTGGTGCTGCACACCAACAAGAACTTTGACCAGCAGAGGACCAACTAGGTGATGCACCAGTACCACCTCGGGGACCTGGAGCCAGAGAAGGAGCGGGAGTTGGTCCTCTGCAAGATTTTCTACCAGACGAACACTAGGGCCAAGAGTAAAAATATTATAAGTTAGTTTGGTATTGGTAGTTGTACTACCTTATCGTCCGCAAGTTGGTATTGTTGTTAAAGATCTTTCGGTATGAACTTGCATTTGCTTCCAACCATCATGCCGAGGGTCGACGTGGATATAAAGCTGAATCATTTGTTTCGAAACGAATTTTCAGGAACTTGATTTTTTATTTGATGGGTAGCATAAGCACCCGCCGTTCGAATTCCCAGTTCTCAATTTTTTTTCGAAACAAGTGCATGCACTTATTATCACGATAAAAAAACAATAACTGTGTTGCATCCCAGTTATCAGTCTGTACTTGCAGAATTCTCTCGTTTATTGAGCACGTATATAGTTTTTCAGGTCGAGCAAGTTTCAACTGGGCTGTAGACTGCCCAGGGTTGTTTTTTTAACAGGCCCAGCCCATGACGACAACGGGGCACAAAGATCCAGCAGGTATCTACTGGCCTCTGGCCCACCAGCGTTAGTTATATTTTGTCTTACAACATCCGTAGGCAGTTTTTTTACTCAATCAAACACACAGCCCAGTTCTATTTTCCTCTTGAAACGCATGTCCTACATCTGTTTTCTAATCTCTACCTATAGTTTTACTAGTTCATATACATGTATCATTATATTGAAAACACATAAAATTCCCTTTTCATATTTACATCCTTATTTTTGTTGTTTTTCCCACCCAGCACTGATTTTTTTACCACTGGTTTTCCCTTAAGCCAACTCAATTGTCCCACGTCTTATTTGCTTACAAAAACAAAACGATTTTTTTGGCAAATCAATAAGTTCTTAAAAAAATGTTTATCATTTCGGAATTACAACAGTTTGGACTCCACCGAAATATGCAAAATAAGGTTGAACTTTTTGACCGTGGTCCTGGGCAAAAAATGGGCTGCAATAAATTACTTAAGAATTAGCAAATGGGCTTCAAATTATAAAAAATAGCAAATGGGCTTTATGTTGTCTGCCACAGATTTGGAGGCTGACTTGTGGGCCTACTAAGTTCATGCGTACACAAGGTTTCTCAAAAAAGAAACTTAGTCAACAATCGACTCTACAAGCGTCAGACCGTTAGATGTCAATCTAACGGCAATCGTGCTTCTTCAGTCTCTGATCTTCCTGTCCCAGCCGCCCAAACCAGCGCTGTCGAAACCGCCTGCTCCCGCCTCCCGTGGCCGGCAGTGCTGCCGGGCAGGCCTCACGACCCCATCATACTCGCATCCCTGGCCTGTCTATCCCTCTACTCACCCACACCTCCTATTATTTTCCGGCGACGGCAGCCGAACCAGTCAACCCTCGTACTCTCCACTGCGTGGGCAGCCACTGCCGTGTCTTCAACGGCTCCGTGTCGTTCCCTTCGTAGGCCTTGCCGTCGTCCACCGCCCTGGTGCTCTCGGCGCGGCTTGGTCAACGATGTCCATCCAACGGCCGTAGTGCTTCTTCAACCTCTGGTCTTCTTGCCCCAGCCGCCCAAAGTAGCGCCGATCGTGCCGCATGCTCCTGCCTCCCGTGGCCGGCTGTGCTTTGCCGCGGAGGCCTCACTGTCCCCATACTACTCCCACCGCTGGCCAGGCCATCCCTCCACTCACCCACTCCCCCTGTTATTCTGCGGCGACGACAGCCTCACACCGCAGCCGAACCAGTGAACCCTCGTACTCCTCTTCGTGTGGGCATCCACTGCCACGTCCTCCCTGGCTCCGCGTCGTCCCCTTCCTAGGCCTCACCGTCGTCCACCGCCATGGTTCTCTCGGCGCGGCGTGGTTAATGTGGTCAACGACCGACTTCCATCGGAAGAGTATTGTACGTGGAGAGGCTGACAGCTGGGTCCACGGCAGCCGCAAGGAAGTGTCTCCTTATTATGCGCAAAATAATTATTCCTCCACCTGACGGCAGGGACCCACCGGACGAGCCACCAGTATTCCGCAGAAAAAACGTTTCCCCTGACTGCTGGGACCCACCGGACGGGCCACCGTATTTCGTGAAAAAAATATTTGCCCCTGACTGCTGGGACCCACCGGACGGACCACCGTATTTCGCGAAAAAACGTTCCCCCCGCTGTCAGCTCGGACCCACCGGAAGTGCCTCCTTATTACGCATAGAAAAATGAATACTCCCCCTGCTAGCTGGGACCCACCATGATCGGAGGCTCACTTGTGGGCCTACTAAGTTGACGGGGACGGAGGGCTTTGTCAACTTAGTCAATATGAACGATTCTAGCTCCAGTGATCGTACGATGTCAATCCAACGGCCGTCGTGCTTCTTCAATCTCTGCTCTTCCTGCTCCAGCCGCTCAAACAAGCGCCGGTGGGACTACCTGCTCCGTCCTCTCCGCGGCCGGCTCTAATGCCGCGCAGGCCTCACCGCCCCACCGTACTCCCATCGCTGGCCTAGCCATCCCTCTACTCACACACACCTGCTGTTATTCTCCGGCGATGGCGATTTAACCAAGAACCCTCAGACAACAGACTCCCCTCCGCGTGGGAAACAACTGTCGAGTCTTCCCTGCCTCCATGTCTTTCCCTTCCTAGGCCTCGCCGTCGTCAACCGCCCTAGTACTCTCGGCGCGGCCTGGTCAACATGGTCAACGACCGACATGCATCTGAAGTGGACTGCACGTGGAGAGGCCGACAGCTGGGTCCACGGCCGCACGCAAGGAAATGCCTCCTTATTACGCGCAAAATAATGATTCCTCCACCTGACATCACAGATCCACCGAAAGGGCCTCAATATTTCGTGAAAAAAACGTTACCGCCACTGACAGCTCGGACCCACCAGCTATATCTTCGCACGCAAGGAAGTGCCTCCTTATTACGCACAAAAAAAATGAATACTCCCGCTGTTAGCTGGGACCCAGTATAGTGGCAGGCTGACTTGTGGGCCTACTAAGTTGACGGGGACGCAGGGCTTGTCAATTTAGTCAATATGCATGATTCTAGCTCCAGTGACCGTACGATGTCCATCCATTGGCCGTAGTGCTTCTTCAACCTCTGGTCTTCTTGCTCCAGCCGCCCAAACCAGCGCCGGTCGTGTCTCGTGCTCCTGCCTCCCGTGGCCGGCTGCGATGCGGCGGAGGCCTCACCGCCCCCTACTACTCCCACCGATAGCTAGGCCATCCCTCTACTCACCCACACCCCCTGTTATTCTGCGGCAACGGCAGCCTCACACCGCAGCGAACCAGTGAACCCTCGTACTCCTCTACGCGTGGGCATCCACCGTCGCGTCTTCCCCGGCTCCACGTCGTCCCCTTCCTAGGCCTCGCCGTCGTCCACCGCCCTCGTGCTCTCGGCGTGGCGTGGTCAACGTGGTCAAGGAACGGCTTCCATCGGACGTGGAGTGTACGTGGAGAGGCTGACAGCTGGGTCCACGACCGCAGCAAGGAAGTGCCTCCTTATTACGTGCAAAATAATTATTCCTCCACCTGACAGCGGGGACCCACCGGATGGGCCACCGTATTTTGAGAAAAAACGTTTCCCCCCTGACCGCTGGGACCCACCAGCTACACCTTCGCATGCAAGGAAGTGCGTCTGGGCAAAAAAAAACGATTCGCCCCCATGACTACTGGGACCCACCAGCTACATCTTCGCACGCTAGGAAGTGCCTGACAGTTGGGACCCACCTGGTCGAAGCGTACGTAGCGTTGTCATTCTAGTCGCGAACGTGTACGTACATACTGGTCGATGTAGAGGCATGCACGTGTCGTAGTAGAGGCGCGCACGTAGCATGTACACGTACGTACAGCGGCCAGGGTGCAAGAAAGAAAATACGGCCACGTAGGTGTACATACGGGCGGGGTCTCGAACGCCTACTCGCGCATACGTATGGCCAGGGCTCGTGTACATGGTTGGGTCGGAACGGAGAAACAACATCGTCGTCGTGTTCATGGGGAAGCAACGGAATGTGTCGTGTTCATGGGGAGGCAACGGAATGCGTCGTGTTCATGGGGAGGGAACGGAATGCGTCGTGTTCATCGGGAGGCAACGGAACGAGTGGG
Organism: Aegilops longissima; assembly: GCA_021605205.1. Taxonomy (NCBI): domain Eukaryota; kingdom Viridiplantae; phylum Streptophyta; class Magnoliopsida; order Poales; family Poaceae; genus Aegilops; species Aegilops longissima. The sequence continues at coordinate 278,367,137 of CM038677.1, forward strand.
AGCCAACCGGCTGGGTCGGAACAGAATGCATGGTCGTGTTCATCGGGAGGGCTTGGACGGAACAGGCGATGGAAATGAGGCCTAGCGTACCGCAGAACGGAGGAAATGGACCTCCTACGGTCGAAACGGGGGTCCTGTTGATCGGGAGGGGTGTGGTGTACCGCAAAACGGAGGAAACATACCTCCTATGGTCGAAACGGGAGTCCTGTTGATCGGGAGGGGTGTGGCGTACCGCAAAACGGACGAAATGGACCTCCTATGGTCGAAACGGGGGTCCTGTTCATTGGGAGGGGTGTGGCGTACCGCAAAACGGGACTCCACGGGATACTGTTCATCTCCACCGTCGACCTCCTCCAGCCTCCACGGGCTACCGTCGACCTCCTCCAGCCTCCACGGGCTCCTGTTCATCCAGCCTCCACCGCGCTACTCCACCGCCATCGCTCAACCACCCTCCACCGTCATCCAGCCCTCCGCATAACGGGTCTGTTCAACCACCCTCCATGGGCACCCTCCACCGTCTCTGGTCATCCAGCCCTCCACACCACGGGGTCCTGTTCATCCAGAGGCAACGCCACCGCCCACTTTTCATCCAAAACACCCCGCAACACTCACTGTTCATCGCAGAGGCAGCATCGATCGGCTTCAGTTAGCAGCAGTAGCGAAGGAATCGCTCGATCGGGTTTAGTTAACAGCCATCGATCGATCGCTTGGGTTCGATGGCGCGTAGCGCAAAGTCAATCGCCGGGTTCGATTAGAGCCCAACGCCTCGCTCGGGTTCGATTAGAGCTAACGCCTCGCACACACGCTGCACGTGTGCGTGTAGAGAGAAAGCGCGCATCGCTTCGGCCCCGACCTCCCACCGTAACCGGAACTCCCGAAATTTTCCTCGCCCCTCGCTTCTACACGGTTTTTTCGTCATGGGCGGCCCAAAGAATGTCATGCAGCTGCGTCTCCGGCCCGCCCAGGACGAAAAGCCCATTTTCTGTCATGATTTTTTGTCATAGAAGTAGGAGCCCACCACATCTATGATGATACCGGGTTTTGTCACAATTATCGTCATAGAAGTGTCATATGTATGACATAAATTTTTTCCGTTCGGCCCAAAATGTCACGGATGTGTCTTCTTTTTGTAGTGGTATGTTCACCATTTTAGTCCAGTTGTTGATATGCCGTCAACAACTTTTCCATCTCCTCTTTCTTACTACTTAGTTATTTCCTCAAGCAAGTTGATGGTTATTTCTACTACTACTAATTTAGTTTTGGTTATATCTGTGTGCATGGCATGCAGGCCTTCACAGGAGATGCACTTCTGAAATTTGTCACAATTATGTGTATCTATTATTGCGAGAACTGCGCTTGAGTTGACAAATTTGATGTAATCAAATAGATTCCCTGCATCTTAAGATGTCATCCATTTATCACATGTAATGTGTTGTTTACAATTTATGCGCCAGAATTCTTTCCTATATTTTGAGCATCAAAGCACTTCTAGATTGTATATTGGACACTGATGATTCTATCTACTTTAATATATGCTTTATGCTTCTAAAAGTGTCCACTATGTTTATTTGCTTCATGAATTTGACTGTTGTATTTTCTAAGAATAGTGTAAGTTTTTGGGTCACAATTACCTTTAAATATCAGCTACGTTCTCAAATCTATCAACGATCTAAGTAAAACATGAAAAACTTGGGTTTTCCTTTGGCTCTGGCCAGTGTTATATACTTATTCGATACATACTATCATGTATACCTGTGTTTTCCCCCTCCAATTGTCTGTTCTTGGACTATGACCTCTCCCTTTGACGGTTCATTTTCCTTTGCTACTAGGTATTGTTCTTGGGTTCAAGATTTTTGTTTTGACAGTTGCCTTTTACGTACCTATACATCAATAGTTTTCCAAATTAGACCAAATGACACTCTCAAAACATATGCTTTTGATACCATGAAGAGATGTGTTTACTTTACCCGCAAACTTCTATACACAAATTCACTTTTTAAATTAATTTTAATGTGTGGTTGTGTGATGTATACTTCAGTAAATATTGCTTCTCCAATTTACAATATTATTATCGGAAAAATTTGAAACATAAAAATGCACACAAGTTATGAATATTTTTTGCTCAATTGATAATTGTTCGTCAAAACAGATAACATAATACTCCTTGCTCTGAATTGTTTAGATTGAAGCCATACTCTATGTAGACATGCAGTTATTTCTAAAGTAAAAGAAAATAATTGTTTACTGGTAGTAGGATCATAGTGGCAAATTACTATGTCTCAGGTTTGAAAGCTAGGTAGAATAACGAGAACGTTTGGATATGTCAATTTCTTTATTCTTATATACAATTTCCTAATGTATGATGGTGGATTTGCATCTCTTTACTTTCATCGAGGAAAAGGATGACCAAGCTCAGCAGTGCAATCTTTGTCCTTGGCACTAGGAAAGTTGCCTAAAAGATAAATAATGCCAGTACATGTATTTAGTTGTTTGTGCCGTGGCATGTGTGCTTCCATTTGCTTTCTAACATTAACGGGGTACATGTACATGTACTAAGAACCGTTTGACTATGTGTCACCATCAGGTAAACTAATATTTCCTGTCATTTGTTCATTTCGGCCTTAATGTCTCACTTTTGTTTGTTACATATTGTTCAATATCATTGTTGTATCAATGCTACCCATCTACTACCCTATATGCATGTGGTAATTCGTAAACCTCGACAGAAGCAAAGAACATGCTTAAACAAAAAATTCAATGAACATAGGGTCCACTTGGCGCTGAATGGTCATAGTTTGATGGTATGTTATAATTGCCTGAATTGGCAGGGCATGCGGTGCAAAAACGCAAAAATGATAATAACGTATAGCAAACAGGTCGTCATATTTTTACGTAGTATAAAACATTACATTCGTATTCTACCAGCTAATAAGTTTCGGCTTCGATTGACCACCATTTGTTTGGCTATTTTTCTAGCATCATCACTAAATAATGGCATTTTTGTAAGTAGGAGATCAAAAAAATAAAAAGTATGTTATGTCTAATGGCTGATAAAGAAAATCGTTAATATGGAAATAAATTATGGGCTGACACAGGTACTTGCGCTAGAGGCATAATGGTGTATTATTAAGCTCTTAAATCCGGCTTGATTAAGGTCCTTGCGCCATGGGCGCAAAGGGTGATCTAGTGTGAGGAAAGGATGATGGAAGCTATGATTCTCTCACAAGTTGGGATGAGTCTCCAGACTTCATTAAAATTAAAAGAGGCCAAGGAAGCCCAAATAAAAAAATAAAAGAGGCCTAAGAAGCCCAAACAAAAAATGAGGGAAAAAGAGAGAAGGGACAATGTTATTATCCTTTTTCCAAACTAGTACTTCAAATAGCACCTTGTTCTTCATGATAGAGAGTCTCCTATTTTGTTACTTTCATATACTAGTGGGAATTTTTCATTATAGAACTTTGCTTGTATATTCCAATGATGGGCTTCCTCAAATTGCCATAGGTCTTCATGAGCTAGCAAATTGGATGCACACCCACTTAGTCTTGTTTTAAGCTTTCATACACTTATAGCTCTAGTGCATCCGTTGCATGGCAATCCCTACTCACTCACATTGATATCTATTGATGGGCATCTCCATAGCCTGTTAGTACGCCTAGTTGATGTGAGGCTTTCTCCTTCTTTTTGTCTTCTCTACAACCACCATATTCTATTCCACCTATAGTGTTATATCCATGGCTAACGCTCATGTATTACGTGAAAGTTGAAGAAGTTTGAGAACACCAAAAGTATGAAACAATTCCTTGGCTTGTCATCGGGGTTGTGTATGATAAAATACTTTGCGTGATGAAGATGGAGCATAGCCAGACTATATGATTTTTTAGGGATAACTTACTTTTGCCATGTTATTTTGAGAAGACATAATTGCTTTATTAGTATGCTTAAAGTATTATTGTTTTTATGTTGATGTTAAACTTTTGTTTTGAATTTTATGGATATGAACATTCATGCCACAATAAAGAAAATTACATGGATAAATATGTTAGCTAGCATTCCACATCAAAAAATTTATTTTTATCATTTACCTACCCAAGGACGATTAGGAATTAAGCTTGGGGATGCTTGATACGTCTCCAATGTATCTATAACTTTTTATTATTCCATGCTATTATATTATCTGTTTTGAATGTTTTATATGCATTAATATGCTATTTTATATTATTTTTGGGACTAACCTATTAACCTAGAGCCCAGTGCCAGTTTCTGTTTTTTTCTTGTTTTTGAGTTTTACAGAAAAGGAATATCAAACGTAGTCCAAACGGAATAGAACCCTCACGATGATTTTTCTTGGACTATAAGACACCTATAAGTATTGGGGAGGGGGTCAAAAGACTCATGAGGAGTCCACAAGCCACAGGGGCGCGCCCTGAGGGCTTGTGGGCCCCTGGGGATTTCCCCAACCCTAATCTTTGCACTATAAATTCCAAAATATTCCCCCAACATCAGAAGCGTCCAACAAAATACGTTTCTGCCGCCGCAAGCCTCTGTTCCCGTGATATCCCATCTTGGGGCCTTTTTCGGCACTCTGCCTGAGGGGGATTCGATCACGCAAGGCTGATGCGGCTTGAACTACGTTGGTATTTCACCAAAGAGGAAGAAATGATGTAGCACAGCTACGGTAGGTATTTCCCTAAGTGATGAGACCAAGGTTATCGAACCAGTAGGAGAACCACGCAACACTACGTGAATGGCACCTGCACACAAAGAACAAATACTTGCAACCCGACGCAAGAGAGGGGTTGTCAATCCCTCACGGGTAAAAAGATAGATAAAATTTTAGTAGATTGGATAAATATATCTCGTAGTTACGCGACATAAAATAAATAACAATAAATTGCAACCAGGTATTTTTGTGTTTTTGGATTAATAGATCTGAAAATAAAAGCAAATAGAAATAGATCTCGAAGGAAAATATGATAAAGAAGGGACCCGGGGACATATATTTCACTAGTGGCTTCTTTCGAGAAAAACAACATACGGCGGTAAACAAATTACTGTTGGGAAATTGATAGAACTTCAAATAATCATGATGATATCTAGGCAATGATCATTATATAGGCATCACGTCCAAGATTAGTAGACTGACTCCTGCCTCCATCTACTACTATTACTCCACACATTAACCGCTATCTAGCATGCATCTAGTGTATTAATGTAATGTAGCGACCAGACCTCAAACAGTCTGATCTCTGTGCATCAGTGTCATCCCTAGATCAGTAATGCTGACACGCATAGTACTTGAAGGATTTATAACAGAGTAGCAATCACACACTTATTACATCGAATGTCTCAAAAGAGAAATTATTACAATAAATATGGCTTAAGGCCATCTAATAACGATAACAACGGAAGGCTTGGAAGATAAGCGAGTCCATCAACTCCAACGGCATCACTGAGTATAGAACCACGACCTAAGGCACCTTACTCGTCGTCTGAAAAGTCTGCAACATGAACATTGCAGCCCGAAAAATGGGTCAGCACATGGAATATGCTGGCAATGTAACACATAGAGAGTAATAAGAATAAGTAATGCTATACTACATGCATATATGGCTGGTGGAAAGCTCTATGGTTATAATTTTTGCGTAAAGCCAATTTTTCCCTACTGCAAAGGAATAAATTTTATTTAACTATCATGGTGGTTGTTAAACATTGAGAATGGTTGACAGCATTCTCAATCCCAATTAAGCATCATCATTAAAACCCAACAATATTAATTAAAGTAACATGACGAGATTCACATGATATCCAAGTACTAGATACTCAAGATGTCCATAACTGGGGACACGGCTAACCATGATTAGTTTGATACACTCTGCAGAGGTTTGTGCACTTTTCCCCACAATACTCGATCTCCTCCGTTGGGATTCCCGCACTTCACGGTGTTTGAGAAACGGATGACCGAGACATAGCCTTTCAAAAGCGCTAGCACCTTACGAACGGGTAGACAGTACCAACCTACATCCCCTACATCTGCTAGTCTACCACTGTAAGAGTTCGCACGACTTAGTCAACTATGCTAGAGCCCATAGTAGCTTGTGGCTGCACACGGAAGTTTCTAGCATGCATAATCTCATGATCCCTTTGAGCCTGGGTGGCGGTCCAAAAGAAACAGGCAATCCTGGAATACCCAGGTACCTCAATCCTCCCAGATGTGTGTTTAAGTTGCCACCTTAAATAAACCATTAATTAACAATCTCACATCTGTCATGGACACACTCACCCAATCCACGTCTACTCGCATAGCATGGCATAATAAGCAAACATAGAGGTAACTCCCAAGGGTCTGATAATAAAACAGGTAATAGGTACTACCTCATCTACTTTCCCAAAACCAAAAATTTAATTAGATTCTAATCATGCAATGTTTGAGGGCTTATCTAATGCATAAAAACTAGGTATGAAAAGGGATATGATCAAAGTGTTACTTGCCTTGCTGATGATCCGTGAAACCTAGATATTCAAAGTAGCAAGCGGCGCACTCCGTGTACTCTATCGCAAACAAACAAACATACAATGAGTACTCATCTAATGCACAGGTAAAACTCAAATATATATCTAACCAGAAAGCTCAACTTAAGAACTCTGATAAAAGAATCAAATCAAACGAAGCAACGAAAGTCAAACGGCGAAAGAAACAATCTTCGTTAACTAATCTGGACCTAAGTCAAATTTTACAAAAGCAAAAACTTGTTTGAGTTGATTATTCGGAAAGATGGTTTCGAAACGAAACTCTAGGCGCTTGAATTGCCTGATTCCGATAGACGAGCGAAAAGTTATACTAGAACGAAAATCGGATCAGAAATCACGATCTGTAATAATCGCGGAAAATCCGAGAAAATGAAAAACAGACGAATAGTCTAACGAACGAACGTTCGTTATCTGGATCTAAAAGATGAACGCGTTCATTAAAAAGAACGAACAAACGGGCATTCGCTAAATAACTAAACCGAAAAAAAACAATCTAGTAAAAAAATAAACCGTGGTTTTATAAAAAAACTGGGCGGTTAACCGGCGGCGGCGGCGGCTGGCGTTGGAGCGGCGGGGCTGGGGCGGCGGCGAGGGATCCGCGCGGGCGGTCGGGCGGCGGCGCAACGGCGGCGGCGGGATCCGCGGCGGGCGTCGGGCGGCGGGCGGGCGGGCGGCGAACTCGGGCGGCGGCATGAATGCGCAGCGGCGGCGGCGGGGCGGCGCTAGGTTTTGGGCGGCGAGGCGGCTCGACTAGGCTGCGGGGGTCGGGCTTCCCGGCTTATAAGGCCGGCCGGGCCTAGAGTCCCAGGCGGACACGGCCCGGTTAGGTCGGTTCGTTTTTTAAGCATTACGCGCAGAAAAACAATCGAAAGAAATACTAAACGGACTACAAAAATCCCGAAATAAATTTTCCCCGGCTTCTAAAATCAAGCCGGACAAGATGAACATTTATTTGAGGCCTAAATGCAATTTTGAAAAACACGCATTTTTCCTAAATTCAAATAAAATAGCGATAAACTCCAAATAAAAATCTTATTTGATTTTTTATTAAACCTTCAATATTCCTTTATTTTGGGAAAGTCATTTTATTCCCTCTCTCATATTTTGATAATACAAATAATTGGAGATAAAATAAATAAAATCAAATGATCCTATTTTCAGAATTTGAGAAAACTCAAATATGAAAATAACGAAATCTCCAACTCTCTCCATGGGTCCTTGAGTTGCGTGAAATTTCTAGGATCGAGCCAAAATGCAATAAAATATGATATGTAAATGATGGTCTATGTATAACATTCCAAATTCAAAATTTGGGATGTTACATGTAAGTGCATCTAGTGCCACCCCTAGTTGTTTTTGGAGTATTGACGACAAACTTGGTTGAGGGACTAATGTCTTTTGAGAATTGCAGGATAACACAGGAAGTAGTCCCTTATTGATTCGGTTTACCTACCAGAGATGACCCCTAAATATGTGTGAAGAGATTGAAGGCAATGGTGGTTCGTGAAGACATTCACGATGAAGATTATGACATGTGAAGACATTCACTTTAATACTATGGAGTGCGAAGACATAGTTGTTTCGTAGTTTCCTTTTCTTGTTTGTTGAGTCATAGGAACCACCGTAATGTTAAGTGGGGTCCAAGTGAACAAAGTCAGAGTGACTGAAGTGATGGTCAACCAAAATCCTAAGACTTCGAGTGAAGACAATGAGATCAAATCTTATCTAGAGCTGGATGAGTCAGCTTTACTTGTATCCCAAGTCAAGCTGCCGCGTGTGTTTGAAATCGGACCGTTGGACACGTGTCGGTTCCTTAGTGACCCAGGGTCATTTAGGAAAAATCAGGTCGGGTTGCCTCCTGGCTATAAATAGCCCACCCCCTACACCATAAATTGGTGGCTACTCAGAGTTAGTGCATGGCTTTTGTCGTTTGAGAGCAACCCACCTCCGAAACATTTGAGAGAGAGAGATCCTTGCAAGGACAAAGCCCAAAACACCCAGAGCCAAAGAGTGTTAGGCATCACTAAAGTCTTTCTGTCCGCATGACCTAAAGACTTGTTACACTTGAGGACTGTGAATCCTCCAGCCGGTTAGGCGTCGTGTTCTGAGCATCCAAGAGTCATTGTGGATCGCTGGTGGAACGAAGTCTGTGAAGGTTTGGAAGTATACCTTGAAGACTTACCAGAGTGATTGGGCGAGGACTGGTTGTCCTTAGCTCAAGGGGAATAAGGCGAAGATGCGGTCTTCTGAGTTAAATCTCAACCTCCCTAACCAGACATACAGTTGTCACAGCAACAGGAACTGGTCTACCAAATCCTTGTCTTCACCAAGCAACTGGTTCTATCCTCCACTTCCCTTTACTTTATAGTTTGTCTTCTTGAAGTCATTGCATGTTTGTCTGATCTGATTGACTTTGTAGAGTGAAGACTATTTACTGTTGGCTTAATACTGTCTTCCATCCTGAGCCATACTACCAAGCTGCTGATAGTCTTCGTGTTTTCACTACATTGCTTACTTGACTATGGCTTGTCTAGTGTAGTCTACCTTCCGCTGCATATCAATAGGTTCATTTCTACTGTTTGTCTTCAAAGACCTCGTGTTTTGAAGACTTTCATAAAAATCACCTATTCACCCCCCTCTAGTTGATAACTAGCTCTTTCAATTGGTATCAGAGCAAGGTGCCCCCTTGTTCTATGTAATTCGGTTTAATCACCTAGAGTTTTAGCTATGTCGACCGCAGGGATAATCAAGGTCTCCGCTGCGTGCCCAGTCTTCAATGGCACTGATTACCACTACTGGAAGAATAAGATGCGCATGCATCTTGAAGCCATTGATGTCGTCCTATGACATGTCGTCAAGAATGGCGTTTCCAAGGTCAGTGAAGGTGTCACCGCTGTTGATGTCAAGAGGTTCATTCAAATGGATTCGACTGCCAAGAACATCATGTGTGGTCATCTGACCAAAGGACAGTAAGGCCGTGTGAGTGCTCTGGAAACTGCGAAGCTGGCCTAGGACTGGCTCTCCAAGGTCAACAAAGGCGTCTCAACTCAGAGAGATTCAAGGATTGATGTTCTTCGCAACCTCTTCAACCGCTTCAAGAGAAACGACAATGAGAATGTCCAACTCACATTTGATCGCCTCACTGATATCACCAAATGAGCTTCGCGCACTCGGCGGCACTGAGATCACCAAGCACGAAATCGTCAAGAAGTTCCTGAGATCACTTGACATCTCATTCGACACCCTAGCCCTGATTATACAAGAACGTCCCGACTTCAAAGATCTCGATCCGTCTGACATACTTGAGAGGGTCAACACACATGAGTTCCAGTTATCTGAGAAGAGAGACATCTATGGCCCGAACTATGGCCAAACCCGGGCTTTGAAGGAAAAGGTTGTGTCCTCACCTGAAGAAGAATCTGACTGTAGTGCTGGGGATCCTCAAGACATTGGAAAGGAACTAGCTATGCTCGTGAAGAAGTTCCAGAAGTTCTCCAAGAAGAAAGGTTTCAGAAAGTCTTCAAGATCCAGCTCAAGAAATGATGAAGCTTCCACTCGTGACCACAATAAGAGAACATGCCACAAATGCAAGAAACCTGGTCACTACATCTCTGAGTGTCCTCAATGGGACAATGAGACCAAGAAGAAGAAGAAGAGCAAGGAATATGATTCAGATGACAAGAAGAAGAAATCCTCAAATTCTTCTCCAAAGTCTTCATCTCACAAGAAGAGCTCATCCAGCAAGGCTCGTGTTTGTTGGCAAGGAGATGGATTCAGAGGAGGAGTCTGCTTCTGAGGAGGCGGATGATACGTCTCCAACGTATCTATAATTTATGAAGTATTCATGCTATTATATTATGTGTTTTGGATGTTTATGGCCTTTATTGAACACTTTTATATTACAAATAAGACTAACCTATTGACCCAGAGCCCAGTGCCAGTTCCTGTTTTTTCCCTTGTTTCAGTGTTTCGAAGAAAAGGAATATCAAACGGAGTCGAAACGGAATGAAATCAACTAGAGAAGTTATTATTGGAAGGAAAGCTACCGGAAAAACTTGAAGTGCGCGTCAAGAAAGAAACGAGGGAGCCACGAGGGAGGGGGGCGCGCCCTCCCCCCCAGGCGCGCCCTCCACCCTCGTGGGCCCCTCGTGGCTCCCCTGACGTACTTCTTCCGCCTATATAACTCCATATACCCTAAAACTTCCAGAGAACAGAATAGATCTGGAGTTCCGCCGCCGCAAGCCTCTGTAGCCACCAAAAACCTCTCGGGACCTGTTCCAAGACCTGCCGAAGGGGGACCCTCACCGTGGCCATCTTCATCATCCCGGCACTCTCCATGATGAGGAGGGAGTAGTTCACCCTCGGGGCTGATGGTATGTACCAGTAGCTATGTGTTTGATCTCTCTCTCTCTCTCTCTCTCTCTCTCTCTCTCGTGTTCTTGAGGTGATACGATCTTGATGTATCGCGAGATTTGCTATTATAGTTGGATCTTATGTTTCTTCTCCCCCTCTACTCTCTTGTAATGGATTGAGTTTTCCCTTTGAAGTAATCTTATCGGATTGAGTCTTTAATGATTTGAGAACACTTGATGTATGTCTTGCCGTGCGTATCTGTGGTGACAATGGGATATCACGTGATTCACTTGATGTATGTTTTGGTGATCAACTTGCGGTTCCACCCATGAACCTATGCATAGGGGTTGGCACACGTTTTCTTCTTGACTCTCCGGTAGAAACTTTGGGGCACTCTTTGAGGATCTATGTGTTGGTTGAATAGATGAATCTGAGATTGTGTGATGCATATCGTATAATCATACCCACGGACACTTGAGGTGACATTGGAGTATCTAGGTGACATTAGGGTTTTGGTTGATTTGTGTCTTAATGTGTTATTCTAGTACGAACTCTAGGGTTGTTTGTGACACTTATAGGAATAGCCCAACGGATTGATTGGATAGAATAACTTTGAGGTGGTTTTGTACCCTACCATAATCTCTTCGTTTGTTCTCCGCTATTAGTGACTTTGGAGTGACTCTTTGTTGCATGTTGAGGGATAGTTATATGATCTAATTATGTTATTATTGTTGAGAGAACTTGCACTAGTGAAAGTATGAACCCTAGGCCTTGTTTTTTATCATTGCAATACCGTTTACGCTCACTTTTATCATTAGTAACCTTGCTGTTTTTATATTTTTCAGATTACAAAAACCTATATCTACCATCCATTTTGCACTTGTATCATCATCTCTTCGCCGAACTAGTGCACCTATACAATTTACCATTGTATTGGGTGTGTTGGGGACACAAGAGACTCTTTGTTATTTGGTTGTAGGGTTGCTTGAGAGAGACCATCTTCATCCTACGCCTCCCACGGATTGATAAACCTTAGGTCATCCACTTTAGGGAAATTTGCTACTGTCCTACAAACCTCTGCACTTGGAGGCCCAACAACGTCTACAAGAAGAAGGTTGCGTAGTAGACATCAAGCTCTTTTCTGGCACCGTTGCCGGGGAGGCTAGGTAAGCGGCACTCACACTCCGTCAACTAAGCACTTTTCTAGCACCGTTGCCGGGGAGGTGAGTGTTTGAAGGTATATATTTAGATCTTGCAATCGAACCTTTTTGTTTCTTGTTTTACCACTAGTTTAGTTTATAAAACAAAATTACAAAAAAATGGAATTGAGTTTGTCTCGTACGCTTCATCTTTTTAATATCTTTCGTGAGTATGATGGAAAGGAAAATTGTGCCAAAGTGTTAGAAGAAGAATGCATTAAAAGGTTTGGCACTAAATCTTTGAATGATGAGCATGATTGCAATGTTGTTAGTATGAATTCCTCGAATATCCATGATGCTAATGATATGCAAAGCCACAAGCTTGGGGATGCTATGTTTGATGAATATGATATTTTTAGTCCCCCAAGTTTAGATGTGCAAATTTATTATGATGAAAGCATGACTCCTATCTATGATTATTATTGTGACGACACGTATGCTATAAAGAATAATGATAATCATGAAAATTGTCATCTTGATCTTAATTTTCAATCACATGATAGTTATTTTGTTGAGTTTGCTCCCACTATTATTCAAGAGAAGAAATTTGCTTATGTGGAGAGTAATAAAATCCTATGCTAGCAGATAATGAAAAGAATGATTTAGGTGCTGGTTATATTGTTGAATTCATTCATGATGCTATTGAAAATTATTATGAGGGAGGATTATATGCTTGTAGGAATTGTAATAATATCAAGTTTCCTCTCTATGTGCTTAAGGTTTTGAAGTTATGCTTGTTTTACCTTCCTATGCAAGTTGATTCTTGTTCCCATAAGTTGTTTGCTCACACAATCCCTATGCATAGGAAGTGGTTTATACTTAAATGTGCTAGTAATATTCTTCATGATGCTCTCTTTATGTTTCAATTCTTATCTTTTATGTGAGCATCATTGAAATCATCATGCCTAGCTAGTGGCGTTAAACGTTAGCGCTTGGTGGGAGGCAACCCAATTTTATTTTAGTTTCTTGATTTTTGGTTCTGTTTAGGAATAAATAATCCATATAGCTTCTGTTTAGATGTGGTTTTGTGTTTTAATTAGTGTTTGTGCCAAGTAGAACCTTTGGGAAGACTTGGGTGAAGTCTTTATGATCATGCTGTAAAAAACAGAAACTTTAGCGCTGACGAGATTTGCTTCAACTTTTTACTGGAGAGTGATATTTAGTTCATTATTTTTGCAAATGATTACTAGACAAATTCATCAGGTTCACCAATTTATTTTAGAATTTTTGGAGTTCCAGAAGTTCGTGTTAGTTACAGATTACTACAGACTGTTCTGTTTTTGATAGATTCTGTTTTTGTGTGTTGTTTGCTTATTTTGATGAATCTATTGCTAGTAAAATAGTTTATAAACTATAGAGAAGTTGGAACACAGTAGGTTTAACACAAATATAAATAAGGAATGAGTTCATTACAGTAACTTGAAGTGGTGTTTTGTTTTCTTTCGCTAACGGAGCTTACGAGTTTTCTGTTAAGTTTTGTGTTGTGAAGTTTTCAAGTTTTGGGTAAAGTTTCTATGGACTATGGAATAAGGAGTGGAAAGAGCCTAAGCTTGGGGATGCCCAAGGCACCCCAAGGTAATACTCAAGGATAACCAAGCGTATAAGCTTGGGGATGCCCCGGAAGGCGTCCCCACTTTCGTCTTCGTTCATCGGTAACTTTACTTGGAGCTATATTTTTATTCACCACATGATATGTGTTTTTCTTGGAGCGTCATTTTATTTTCTTTTTTTTGCTTTCTATTTGAATAAAATACTAAGATCTGAAATTATTAAATGGGAGAGTCTTCACATAACTACATAATTATTTAACTACTCATTGATCTTCACTTATATTTTTGGAGTAGTTTGTCATTTACTCGTGTGCTTCACTTATATCCTATGAGTAAATGGTTGGATGATTTGAATGTCATAAATCTGACATTATATATGTTTCATATGCTTATCCCATGGGGAGTAATGACTTTACATATAATAAGTAGAGGTGGTAATTTGATTGAAGATTAGCAAACATTGTATTGGTCACTTGAACAATTCATGAAAGGATATTGAAGGAGAGAGATTTCACATATAAATATACTATCATGGACATATTTTGTAATTGTGAGCACTCACTAAAATATGACATGATAAAAATTTGATGTTGGACAAGGAAGACAACATAATGGGTTATGTTTTCTTATATCCGAAATAAAGTATATTGTCATGGATCGCCTAACACGTTCAGCTTGCCTTTCCCCCTCATGCTAGCCAAATTCCTTGCACCAAGTAGAGATACTACTTGTGCATCCAAACTCCTTGAACCAAGTTTCTTCCATGAGTGTCCACCATAACTACCTATATGCGGTATTTACCTACCGTTCCAAGTAAATTTGCATGTGCCAAACTCTAAACCTTCAAATAATAATCTGTTTTGTATGACTGAATCGCTCATGTAGCGACTACGGGTTAGCAGTATCTTCCATGCTAGGTGGGTTATTCTCACGATGAGTGGACTCCGCTCATCATTCACGAGAAAATGGATGGTAACTGGGATGCCCAGTCCCATGATCAAAAGATCAAAATCAAATCAAAATAATTCACTACAAGGATACCCCCTATAAAGTTACACAAATTGTGCAACGTTTTGACTATATGTTGCAAAATTTACAATAGATACACATATTAGGGTTGCAGCATATGCGTTGCACAGTTGTAGCTCATGACTCTGTCATGGTACATATGAATATGAAAAAAACAGAGGAAATGAGAGAACCACGCGTGAAACAGAGCCCCCGATTATCTCATCTCTCCCAAATCGCCGCCGCCCGCCGGCTCATCTCCCTCCTCCAAACCACCTCGCCGCCGTCTCTCCCTCACCCCTCCTCCCACCTCGCAGCTCCGGCGGCTGCCGGATCCGCCACATTGCCCACCCAACCATCCCTCCCGCGTCATGTCTCTCTATCTCTCTCTCTCCACGCGGCTCCTCGTTGCGGCACCTACGGCGGCTGATTCACGCGACATCCAGCGAATCCTGCCACCGCGAAGCGCCCAAGGTCTCGTCACACTGCGGCGCCCTCCCATCCAGCTAGATCTATCAGTCACGGCCACCAAAAGCCCACCTACGACCCTTCCCCCATGGCTAGGGTTTCGGGCGTCAGCTCCGGCGCCTGTGACCATGTCGTCCTCCTCTCATCCGGTGAGTGCATCCCCTCCCCTGGCTTCGTCCTCACTGCCATCCCCCCTTATCTAACCTCTACTTTTCTCTTCGCTTGTAGGCATGCAAGGAGGAACGGCCAGTGAACAGCCTTGCTGCTGCTCGGGACAAAGCAGCCATGGAGCTTCCCCTCCTCCTTTGGCATCGGGTGAGTTGGTCCACTCCTCGTCTCTGCTCTGGTTCATGTCACATCAGGAGCCATTGCCCATTGTTATGCTAATAGCAAGGAGTACTTGACTTGTATAGGTTCATGTTTACATCATAGATTGATTGATGAGGTTTTAGTATAAAATGTAACATCCTACAATGATTATTATGGAAGCAATATTCTAATCATTAGTTTCTAACATCATGTATATCGTTCCTCTGCAGTTTCATTTTTGGATTTCAGAGCTGCCACTTATAGAAAGCATAATAAGGTAACTAAGCCACTTTTTCAAATATATAATGGATTGTATAAGTGCTGAGTAATGGTGTGTGTGGTTATGAAGCAGTCCTTAATTTTATTCTAAATTTGGCGTTTTCCCACCCTTTTCATGTACTGACACAATAAAAGATGCACCACAAGGCTTTTTGAATTATGTCTGTACGTCTTATGCAAATTGCACACATTCCAATTAATGAATTGTTGTGATTAGTCATGGTCAGTGCATATATACCATGTTGTGTGAAAATTCTGTAGCTTCAGAGAAACTGCAAGCATGTCTCTCCATCGTTTGTTAACATATTCATATCTAGGTACTTTTGGCTGTCTATATATACTGTATAAGTAGTGATTTTGTCAGGACTAATTTATTTTTACCCAAACAGGAATTCCCATGTTAACTAGCATGATGTGTTGAATAACTTAATTAGCCCCTTTACAACAACAGTGCGTAACTAATATTTAAATTATGTTTTACGAGCACAAACTGAAACTTTATTTTTACTCTGTTATATTTTACTCATGCTTGGACCAGGATCTCATGAAGAAAGTGGGAGAAGGGACACAACAATTGGTGCAGGTTCGTGTTGCTCCAACAGATTTCGCTCTGCATGCCATAAAAATTATGTATCTTTGTCCCATTTGATATGTTCAACATTGGAGAAACTGTTAATACTTGCAATGTTTTCTGCCATACAGTGAGACGCCCATATTAGGCTCATATATTTTAAGTCTGTACCTGAACCACTCAAAGAAATGATAACAAAACCAATGCTATGGGTCAATGATCACTTTGAAATAATTTATGCATGTATTTCCATCTACTATTTATTCAATGATCATCTGCTTGATGTTTTTGGATTCCAGTGTGTAACATCCCAAATTTCCTATTTGGAATGTTTTACAATTATAGCTAAGCATCCTATGCATCCTGTTTGAATTTGAATGCCATTTGGAGTTTCAGAGAAATTTTGAGTTTGAATTTGAATTTCAAACTTTGGCAAGTGGGAAACATTTCAAAAACTAAGCCTGATAAATACTTGATCAAAAGTATGAGAGGAGTAAACATGACACTCCAAAAATATCAGAAGAAAACATTGCCAAAAGATTTGGATTCAAATCTGAATTTTATTTGAATTTGAAAAAAATGGATTTTTATAAAGTTTGGATTTTGCCTTTGGAAAAATGTTCAAATGAAAGGGAATATTCCCCTGATCATTTTGGTATATATATACCCTATATAAAATATTAATATATATTAAGTTATACTCTGTTTTCTTTTATTAAAAAATAAATTTTAAAAAGAAAAACCCCCAGCGCCAGCTAGGCCCCTCTGCCCAGCCAGCCAAGCACCCACCACCACTGCCTAGCTAGCCACAGACCTCAAGCCGCCCACCAATGCCCACACCGCCAACTGCCAGCCCAACAGACCGACCGCCTCGCCCTCGCCCAACCCTCTACGCTTGCCCACCCGCCGCCTCGCCTCTCTCTCTCTCTCTGCCCATGGACCCACCCCATCTTCTTTCCCCGCCCACGCGTCGTCGCCGCCATGGATCGCGGATCTCAAGGATCCGGATCCCGATCGCCTCGATCGCCCCAAGCAGGCCGAGCCCCGCTATAAAAGCCGACGCCTCAAGACCCCATTCTCCCACCGAGACCTCGCTGACCCCTCTCCTCCCGCCGACCTCGCTGGAGCCCGGCTCACTCACGCCATTGTCGCCGCCGCGCCGCCTAGACCACCCCGACCCCAACGACTCCACCAGAAGCCCCCGACCTCGTCTCACCCGACCGGCGACTTCCCGAGCTCCCGACGCCCCTAGCCTCGCCGCCTCTCTGCGCCGCCGCCGTCGCGAACTCCGTAAGCCACCGAATCATCCCCGTCCGATCTCTAATCTAGGGCTAGGATTAGACCTCAAGGGGTACGTTTTTATAAAAGACCGCCCGGTTCTTTCCGTTTAATTAGTTAGGTTTATTTTTTTATTTTAGCCGGTTCGTTTTAGTTTAACCCTAGGCCCGTTTAGACTATTTGACGACAGTATACGCTTTTAGGCCCATTAGGCCTTTTTCTTTTATTTCTGTTTTCTGTTTTTAACAGAATAGTTTCTGTTTTCAAAAATTGATATCTTTTATTCTGTTTAATATTTTTAGGTGATTCTTTTTTGTTGGGTTGCAAATTTTATGTAGTTTCTGTAGAATATATATTTAGCTATGTTAAAATAATTAAAATTGCTTTATTTTAGTTTTAGTCAGTATAGTAAATCTGCTATAACTTGAGTTAGAAAAATTATTTTATATGATTCTTTTTGTCCCAACTTTATTTTGACATTGCCAAACCATAAAAATTAATTTGGGTATTTTAGTATTAATAAATAATTAGTTTTAAGCAGAATCTCATTAATCCTAATTAATTAACTAGTTACTGTTTTCCTAATATTTTAATTAGTAAATAAATTTATTTTTAACTTGTGATTGGTTATTCTAGGATAGTTTCTGTCACTCTAGTAGATGAACTTTTATTTATAATTAATAAAAGTTTTATTTTATTTTCTTAATAGAAATTGGATTAGGCCTAAAATGAGTTTTATAATAGCTTTTAATTAATTATTTTTGCTCCTAGTTGCTTAGTGAATCCTATTCTGTTAAGTTAACCTAAAACCATGATTAGGTTATGTTAGAAAATTTTTATTATATAAAACTATCTCTAGCTATTGTTTGAAGTAGGAAAAACTTTGAATTGGATTTTTTTGAGTTTTCCTTTGGATTTGGTTATGTTGTTTTGTTTTATCATGTTACTTTTGTTATGTTGTGTTATGTGATCCTATTGCTATATGCTTATTGTGAATTGTTTGTCTCGGTAGAGTTTCCGGAGTGCGAAGCTTGCTACTACGACTCTTTAGCTTACGAGGATCATCAGCAAGGCAAGTTTTGATCATGTTATTTCTATACCTATGTTTTTGTGCATTAGTAATTGTCACCACCCCACCATGCATGCAGTAGTGAAATTTTGAAGTTATTAAACTTGAGTAGTATCATGTGGTAGGATGAACCAACCCCCTTGTTACCATGACCCCGGGACGAAGTAGTTACTTTGCTATGCTCGTAGACGGGTTTTGGGTTGAGAGAAATTCATAAGCAAGATGTGAGAGTCAATGATGATGACAACCCCATGAACTACAATGATCAAGATGGACTTCGGAAATTCACTACTGGGTGGAGGATTTGTTGACGGCACCTGGAGAACCCGTGGTGGCGGGATGCATGGAGAAGTGCCATGACATCTTGCGGAAAGCTTCACCCAGCCACGAAGAGAAGGATGGATGCCCCATGACCGGAAGCTTACATGCAGCCGCAAGCCATTATGGGCTCGGCTGGGTTGACCCTAGTAGTGACGCTGGCTGGACGGTACTATGAGATGTAAAAGAACGGTAGGATTGATGGGTACGGCGGAGCGGTAAGAACTCTTTGAAGACCCTGTTTCATTCGTCCGTCTTCAAACACCATGAAGTGCGAAGGCTTTAAAGGAGGGAATGATTCTTGCGGGAAAGTCGCAACCCTCTGCAGAGTTAAAGATCTAATCGATTAGCCGTGTCCCGATTACGGACATTTGAGCCTCTGAACTTGGAAGTATTCGGATATCTCAACACTAAAACTAATAAATTAATTTGAGGGGTTTATGACTTAATAATTTTGGGAACGAGATATTGGTTGGCGGAACCATCTCAATAACTACCAACATTTGTAGTAATTTGCAAGCAAGTCCACTATAGTAGGATAAAAATTTGCTTTTCGCAAAATGATGAAACTTAGAGCCCCACAGCCAAAATGCATATAGTGATAGTAAGTTTATTATTGTTATTCATGACTTGCCAGCTTATTCCAAAAGCTGACCTACATGGCTGCAACGTCTTATGTTGCGAGGTATATTCGATCAGAGTGAGGCTACGCTCCGCTTGGCGATTGCCCTTTGGAGTCGGATGGACTCGCTTTATCTTCGACGCTTCCGCAGCATTATTAGTTTATTTCTCATGAGTTGGCCTTGAGCCGAATCTATTCCCTTGTAATAAAGACTCTATATGAGAATCGTTTAATGATATTCAGGTGTGATTGAACTTTGATTACTTTATCGATGTACTTTGTGAGTACCAGATGATCTTGGGATGGTATGCATACGTAGATTTGACCGATTTTGGGTCAGGTCGCTACAGAGATGGTATCAGAGCACACGCTGACCGTAGGATCGTAACCCCTAGGATCGGAAAGCCATAAGCAGAGACCATTTTACTTTAAATCCTTATCATTCCATAATTCTCCCCTGCTCAATTCTGACTCTTCTCATATTTTCAACATTCTAGATGGCCGTCGAGTTCACCCCAGTTTTGCTACCGGAGTTCTGCCAGCCCGATGAGACGATGCCCTTCGGAAGAAAGCTGGTCCAGATGGTGAAGCAGCTGAAGATTGCTCTGCCCTCGATCACCGGGAAGCCAACCAATGCACTTCCGACGGACACCCGCTACAGGATTGAAGTGCATATCCCGGGAGAACTTTCGGAGGACACACGGAGCCTATTGACTTTGAGTTCACCGAGTTCAACTGGATCATCGGAAGGGACGTGGCGATCTATCGAGCACTTGGACATCTCCGAGAGGAGTACAGGGCCGAGCTCGATCACTCAGACCTCGCCATGGTTTCTCGCAGGGCAAGGAATGGAGATATCATCCGTACCGTGGAGGACGATTCCACTCTCTCACATCCAGACTTGGAGTGTCTTCTCGTGAAACGGAGATTCAGACTCGCCGTAACTCAAGACACACACGGAAGCTTTTGTTCCGCGAATCGAACTGGAGGAGAAGGCACGCGCAGACTTCCTTGGCTATGAGGAAGAAATCACGGACTTCATGGAGACAATCGACGACCAAGATGAAGCTTGCGCGATAGAGGAAAAGATGGACTTGGGAGAGGACCTTTACCCGAGTGGAGATGAAGGACCCCTCGTGAGCAATGATCAGGATTTTGAAGGGAGTACCACTGAAGGAAACCCCAAGAGGAGGCGCCACTGATGAAGACTTTTTAGTCGACCACCATGTTATCTTTTACTTTTTCGTCGATCAGTTAGGCCGATGTTTTCCCTTCGATTAGTCATGAGCTTTTGTAATCGAGTTTGAACCATGTTTGAGTGGAATGAATAAATGATTGGTGTGTTTTGATTGCGCATTCATATGGGTAGTGTATTTCTCATAGACCATTGTTCTATTCTAATTTTCTCATCCACTCCAAAAACACCAGATGCCTCCGAGACGTGACACTGGTTTCCCGCCGGAGCTCACCCAGCTGCTCCAGCAGCAGAATGCACTGATGCAGCTCCTTATTCAGAATCAGAACAACAACGCCAACAATCCACCGCCACCACCCCCTGTGGACAACTTGACTCGATTTCTGAGGTTGAATCCGCCAGTGTTCCCTAGTAGCACTGAGCCGATTGTTGCTAATGATTGGCTCCGCAAAGTCGGAAGAGAGCTAATCACTGTTGGATGCACTGATGCTGAGAAGGTGCGCTTTGCCGCGCATCAACTGGATGGACCTGCAGCTTCTTGGTGGGAGAACTACACAGCCACTTTTCCCATTGGTGCCATCACTTGGGATCAATTCCAGCAGTTTTCCGACCGCTCATGTCTCACCTGGAGCCATGAGTCCAAGAAGCGTGAGTTCCGCAACTTATGCCAGGGGAACCGTCTTCAGGCACAAGACGTGGATGACTTCAGCAAGCTCGCTCGCTATGCCCCAGATGATGTGGCCATAGATGCCGCAAAGCAGGAGAAGTTCCTTGAGGGACTCAATGATGAACTGAGCATGCAGCTTATTGTGGCTACCTTCAACAACTACCAGGAGCTGGTAGACAAGGCCACCATTCTTGAAGGCAAGCAGCAGCAGATAGAAAGCCGCAAGCGGAAGTACAGCCAGGGGAAGCACAACTCGGGAGCTCAGCAGAAGCCCCGCTATGCACCATACTCAGGAGGGCACACCCATCATAACCATGGAGGTCATAACCATGGAGGAAATGGGAACAACCGCAGCCAGACAACAAGTCGTGCCATGGCAATGGCAATGGTAATGGCAATCAGCACCGTTCTGCCCGGCTCTCAAGGATCTGAGCCACATCACCGCTTCAAGTGCCGAAGACAGGCACTATGCCACCGACTGCCCGGAGGCCAAGCAGAGGAATGGAAATGGCAATGGAGGCTCAAATAAGAAGCCCAATCCGCTCCCTCGTGCTCGGTGAACCACATCGACGTGGAGGACGCCTATGATCAGCCGACAATCGTGGTTGGTAAGTTTTATTGAATTCACGCTCAGTTTTGGTACTCTTTGATTCGGTGCAACGATTCATTCATATCAAGGGTAGTTGTGGAAAAGTACGGGTTGCCCACTAAAACCCTTAGAAGCCCCTTCGCGTCGGGCCCGCAGGAGGAGAAATGATGGCAGCGAGGCTGTCATGCAACCCTCAACATCGGGAACCATAAATTTCCGCAGACCTCATAGTGTTGGAAACCCAGACCTTGGATGTAATCCTAGGCATGGATTGGTTGTCAAAGTTTGAAGGAACATAGATCGTGCCCAAGAAGTCTATTCTGCTCACCACCCCGGAGCGAAGAGGATCAAGTATGTAGCCAGCACAACCAGATGAAGAATCAGTGCATTCCCTCACGAGAGTTGTTCAGAGGAAGTGCCAGAGTGCAAGAATTTCCGATGTGTTTCGGAGGAATTACCAGAATGCCACCGACAGGGACATTGAGTTTCGATTGAGCTATTGCCCAAGCACAGCCCCAATATCCAAGAGACCTTATCGGATGCCACCGAATGAGTTGAAAGAGATCAAGGATCAAATTAATGAGTTATTGGAGAAAGGATATATTCGTCCAAGATCATCACCTTGGGGAGCCCTAGTTCTTTTGGTAGAGAAGAAGGATGGAAGTTTGAGGATGGTTGTGGATTATCGTGCATTGAACGAAGTAACCATCAAGAACAAGTACCCTCTGCCGATGATTAATGATCTGTTTGATCAGCTAGTTGGAGCCAAGGTATTCTCTAAGATCGATCTTCGATCAGGGTATCATCAGTTGAAGATCCGTGAAAAGGATATACCCAAAACAGCATTCACTACCAGGTATGGTTTATACGAGTATACCGTCATGTCATTTGGATTGACTAATGCTCCTGCGTACTTCATGAATTTGATGAACAAGGTATTTATGGAATATCTGGATAAGTTTGTCGTGGTGTTCATCGATGATATATTGATTTTCTCCAAGAGCGAGGAAGAGCATAAGGAACATTTGCGTCTAGTTCTGGAGAAACTTCGAGAACATCAGTTGTATGCCAAGTTCAGCAAATGTGAATTTTGGTTGAAGGAAGTTGGATTCCTCGGACATGTTATTTCAGGAGAAGGAATAGCAGTTGATCCCGCCAAGGTTGAATCCGTCACCGATTGGCAGTCACCCACCTCGGTCAAGGAGATCCGCAGTTTTCTCGGACTCGCAGGATATTATCGGAGGTTCATTGAGAACTTCTCGAAGATTGCCAAGCCCATGACTGAGCTGTTGAAGAAGGAAGCCAAGTATGTTTGGACCGAGGAATGTGAAGCCAGTTTTCAAGAATTGAAGAAACGGTTGGTCACAGCCCCAGTGTTGATTTTGCCGGACATACACAAGGAATACCAGGTCTATTGTGACGCTTCTCGTCAAGGACTCGGAGGAGTATTAATGCAGGAAGGGAAGGTTGTAGCGTATGCCTCCAGACAGCTACGGCCTCATGAGATGAATTATGCCACACATGATTTGGAGTTAGCAGCCGTAGTGCATGCACTCAAGACCTGGAGACATTTCCTCATCGGAAACCGTTGTGATGTCTACACAGACCACAAGAGCTTGAAGTATATTTTCACGTAGAAGGAATTGAACCTCAGGCAGAGGAGATGGCTAGAATTGATAAAGGACTATGACATGAGATTGCATTACCACCCTGGTAAAGCTAATTTGTAGCAGATGCTTTGAGCCGTAAGAGTTATGTGAATACTCTTACAGCAGGAGGATTACCCCAGGAGTTAGTCGATGACCTCAGAGATCTCCGATCGAGATAGTTCCAAAGGATTTGTTGCAACTCGAAGTTCAGTCCACTTTGACCGAAAGGATTCGTGAAGCCCGTAAGTCGGACAAGGAAATTGATGAGATTAAGCAAAAGATGGAGGAAGGAAAAGCTAAAGGATTCCGTAAGGATGAACATGGAACTATATGGTTCGAGGATCGATTTATGTGCCCAATGATCCCGAACTCAGAAGCTAATTCTTCAGAGGCTCATGATTCACGTACTCGATTCACCCCGCAACACCAAGATGTACCGGATTTGAAGGAAAGTTTCGTGGACTGGTATGAAGAAGGATATTGCCGAGTACGTGGCCGTATGCGATGTTTGTCAACGTAAAGGCGTAACATCGAAGCCAGCAGGGTTACTTCAACCTTTGCCGATTCCCGATTGGAAATGGGAGAAACTTGGAATGGACTTCATCACAGATTACCCAGACCCGCTCAGGTTATGATTCTATCTGGGTAGTGGTTGATCGTTTGACGAAGGTAGCTCACTTCATTCCCGTGAAGACTACCTATACCAGTGCTAAGTTGGCCAAGATATACATGACCAGGATCGATGTCCGCATGGAGTTCCGAGGAAAATCGTGTCGATAGAGGAACGCAGTTTACCTCAAAGTTTTGGAAGCAGTTGCATGAGACTTAGGGTACGAGGCTGGAATTCAAGACCGCTTTTCATCCGCAGATGATGGATGACCGAGAGAGTCAATCAGATTCTGGAGGACATGTTGAGAACTTGTGTGCTAGACTATGGGTCTAGCTGGGATGATAATTTGCCGTACGCAGAGTTCTCATACAACAATAGTTATCAATCCAGTTTGAAGATGGCCCCTTTCGAAGCTCTATACGGAAGGAGGTGCAGAACACCATTGTTGTGGGATAGTGTTGGAGATCGATCACTTTTCGGTTCCGATCTTATCAGGGATTCCGAAGAGAAAGTCAAGCTGATTCGAGACAGGCTCAAGATAGCACAGTCAAGACAGAAGAGTTATGCCGACAGTAAGCGCAAAGAAGTGACTTACGAAGTCGGAGACCGAGCATATCTTCGTGTGTCTCCACTTCGTGGAATCAAGAGGTTTTGTGTCAAGGGAAAGTTAGCACCCGATTCATTGGCCCTACAAAATCCTCGAACGTCGTGGAGAGGTTGCTTACAAGTTGGAATTGCGGAAGGATTGTCCGGAGTTCATGATGTCTTCCATGTTTCTCACCAAGAAGTGTCATGCCGACATGGCCGATGTTCCGTTGAGAGACACAAGGCCCCTAGAGGCCATACAGCTTGACAAAGGATCTGACTTACAAGGAGAAACCCGTCCGAATTCTCGAGACTGCAAGCGAGTCACCCGCAGCAAGGTCATCAAGTTTTGCAAGGTGTTGTGGAGTCACCACACCGAGGAAGAAGCCACACAGGAGCTCAAGAAGACCTTCTTCGAGACCACCCGCACCTATTTGCTAGCCAACCCGAATCTCGAGGGCGAGATTCATCTTAAGGTGGGTAGGTTTGTAACATCCCAAATTTCCTATTTGGAATGTTTTACAATTATAGCTAAGCATCCTATGCATCCTATTTGAATTTGAATGCCATTTGGAGTTTCAGAGAAATTTTGAGTTTGAATTTGAATTTCAAACTTTGGCAAGTGGGAAACATTTCAAAAACTAAGCCTGATAAATACTTGATCAAAAGTATGAGAGGAGTAAACATGACACTCCAAAAATATCAGAAGAAAACATTGCCAAAAGATTTGGATTCAAATCTGAATTTTATTTGAATTTGAAAAATGGATTTTTATAAAGTTTGATTTTGCCTTTGGAAAATGTTCAAATGAAAGGAATATTCCCCTGATCATTTTGGTATATATATACCCTATATAAAATATTTATATATATTAAGTTATACTCTGTTTTTGTTTTATTAAAAAAATAAATTTTAAAAAGAAAACCCCCAGCGCCAGCCTAGGCCTCTGCCCAGCCAACAAGACCCACCACTGCCCAGCCAGCGCCAAGACCTCAGCCTGCCCAAATGACCCACCACTGCCAATCGCCAGCCAACAGACCGACCGCCTCGCCCTCGCTCAACCCTCTACGCTTGACCACCCGCTCGCCTCGCCTCTCTCTCTCTCTCACTGCCCCGCGGGACCCACCCCATCTTCTTTCCCCCGCCCCACGCCTCGCCGTCGCCCATGGATCGCGGATCCCGGGATCCGGATCCCGATCGCCTCGATCGCCCAAGCAGGCCGAGCCCCGGCTATAAAAGCCGACGCCCAGACACCCCATTCTCCCCGAGACCTCGCTGACCACCTCTCCTCCCGCTCGACCTCGCTGGAGCCAAGCTCACTCCGCCC
The DNA here is from genome assembly GCA_021605205.1 of Aegilops longissima. Classification (NCBI taxonomy): domain Eukaryota; kingdom Viridiplantae; phylum Streptophyta; class Magnoliopsida; order Poales; family Poaceae; genus Aegilops; species Aegilops longissima. The sequence continues at coordinate 278,393,311 of CM038677.1, forward strand.
ATTGTCGCCGCCGCCGCCCTAGACCACCCGACCCCAACGACTCCACGAAGCCCCCGACCTCGTCCGCACCCAACCGGCGACTTCCCGAGCTCCCGACGCCTAGCCTCGCCAGACTCTCGCCGCCCGCCGCCGTCGCCGAACTCCGTAAGCCACCGAATCATCCCCGCCTCGATCTCTAATCTAGGGCTAGGATTAGACCCCGAAGGGGTACGTTTTTTTTATAAAAAGACCGGCCCGGTTCTTTCCGATTTAATTAGTTAGGTTTATTTTTTTTATTTTATCCCGGTTCGTTTTAGTTTAACCCTAGGCCCGTTTAGACTATTTGACGCACGGGGCACAGTTTAGGCCCATTAGGCCTTTTTCTTTTATTTCTGTTTTCTGTTTTTAACAGAATAGTTTCTGTTTTGAAAAATTGATATCTTTTATTCTTTTTAATATTTTTAGGTGATTCTTTTTTTGTTGGGTTGAAAATTTTATGTAGTTTCTGTAGAATATATATTTAGCTATGTTAAAAATAATTAAAATTGCTTTATTTTAGTTTTAGTCAGTATAGTAAATCTGCTATAACTTGAGTTAGAAAAATTATTTTTATATGATTCTTTTTGTCCCAACTTTATTTTGACATTGCCAAACCATAAAAATTAATTTGGGTATTTTAGGATTAATAAATAATTAGTTTTAAGCAGAATCTCATTAATCCTAATTAATTAACTAGTTACTGTTTTCCTAATATTTTAATTAGTAAATAAATTTATTTTTAACTTGTGATTGGTTATTCTAGGATAGTTTCTGTCACTCTAGTAGATGAACTTTTATTTATAATTAATAAAAGTTTTATTTTATTTTCTTAATAGAAATTGGATTAGGCCTAAAATGAGTTTTATAATAGCTTTTAATTAATTATTTTTGCTCCTAGTTGCTTAGTGAATCCTATTCTGTTAAGTTAACCTAAAACCATGATTAGGTTATGTTAGAAAATTTTTATTATATAAAACTATTTCTAGCTATTGTTTGAAGTAGGAAAAACTTTGAATTGGATTTCTTTGAGTTTTCCTTTGGATTTGGTTATGTTGTTTTGTTGTGTCATGTTACTTTTGTTATGTTGTGTTATGTGATCCTATTGCTATATGCTTATTGTGAATTGTTTGTCTCGGTAGAGTTTCCGGAGTGCGAAGCTTGCTACTACGACTCTTTAGCTTACGAGGATCATCAGCAAGGCAAGTTTTGATCATGTTATTTCTATACCTATGTTTTTGTGCATTAGTAATTGTCACCACCCCACCATGCATGCAGTAGTGAAATTTTGAAGTTATTAAACTTGAGTAGAATCATGTGGTAGGATGAACCAACCCCCTTGTTACCATGACCCCGGGACGAAGTAGTTACTTTGCTATGCTCGTAGACGGGTTTTGGGTTGAGAGAAATTCATAAGCAAGATGTGAGAGTCAATGATGATGACAACCCCATGAACTACAATGATCAAGATGGACTTCGAAATTCACTCTTGGGTGGAGGATTTGTTGACGGGCACCTGAGAACCCAGTGGTGGCGGGATGCATGGAGAAGTGCCATGACATCTTGCAAAAGCTTCACCCAGCCACGAAGAGAAGGATGGATGCCCCATGACCGAAGCTTACTGTGCAGCCGCAAGCCATTATGGGCTCTGCTGGGTTGACCCTAGTAGTGACGCTGGCTGGGCGGTACTACGAGATGTAGAAGAACGGTAGGATTGATGGGTACCGCAGAGCTGTAAGAACTCTTTGGAAGACCTGTTTCATTCGTCCCGTCTTCAAACACCATGAAGTGCGAAGGCTTTAAAGGAGGGAATGATTCTTGCGGGGAAAGTGCGCAACCCTCTACAGATTTAAAGATCTAATCGATTAGCCGTGTCCCCGGTTACGGACATTTGAGCCTCTGGAACTTGGAAGTATTCGGATATCTCAACACTAAAACTAATAAATTAATTTGAGGGGTTTATGACTTAATAATTTTGGGAACGAGATATTGGTTGGCGGAACCATCTCAATAACTACCAACATTTGTAGTAATTTGCAAGCAAGTCCACTGTAGTAGGATAAAAATTTGCTTTTCGCAAAATGATGAAACTTAGAGCCCCACAGCCAAAATGCATATAGTGATAGTAAGTTTATTATTGTTATTCATGACTTGCCAGCTTATTCCAAAAGCTGACCTACATGGCTGCAACGTCTTATGTTGCAGAGGTATATTCCGATCAGGAGTGAGGCTACGCTCCGCGCTTGGCGATTGCCCTTTGGAGTCGGATGGACTCGCTTTATCTTCGACGCTTCAAGAGCATTATTAGTTTATTTCTCATGAGTTGGCCTTGAGACGAATTTATTCCTTGTAATAAAGACTCTATATGAGAATCGTTTAATGATATTCAGGTGTGATTGAACTTTGATTACTTTATCGATGTAATTGTGAGTACCAAATGATCTTGGGATGGTATGCATACGTAGATTTGACCGATTTTGGGTCAGGTCGCTACACAGTGTGACGGTGAGGTCGTCTTACTGGAAGTGAAACTATTGGTGCTATTCTGCATTCTGATAATGTTGAGTGGCAGGGTGAACGATCAAAAGATGGATGGCGGCGGCGTTTAAGTTGTACTGGTAGTTTGCCATCGGCAGGGCCCTCATGTACATGCCAAAGGAGATGTTTCTTAGCCCCGAGCTCGCCATCAGTCTCCACCTATAGTTTGATGAGGTCCACTGATTGTTTTTTCATCTTGGTTTTGTTATTTCTTTCAGTCCATGAGTGCTGGAACACTAGCTCAAGAGCAAGGACTTCTACAAGGTACCAACCAGGTTGCAACCTCTCTTTCTTGTTCCACACATTCATCACTAGACTGTACAGGTTCCAATAGAATAATGCTGAAATAACATGATGTTGTTACATGTTGGTGTAACTGTACTGATGCAGATCAACTACGGATCTTTCATCTCTTTTGTTTGATACCATGATTCCTTGTGTGCTTAATTATGAAGTAAACTACTAGGCAGCGCATATATTTTCCAAGTCACTTCGGGGAATTGTTCTTTTGGGATCATATTTATTCTCTGCAGAAAGTAACCTCAACTTGCTTAATGGCCACATTCAGCGGTTGCTTCAACCTTCTGGACAAGACGCATAGACATACAAGTGTGTGACAACCGTCTTTTGGGGGATTTTGATAAGAAAAGTAGAGCACTACCACTCAAAAGGATGACTAATTAATTAACCCATACAATCCAAGCGTCACAAAAGTAGACCATTACTACTAAAAGGTATGACTAATTAATTAACCTCTTAATTTATTTTTACAGGAATTAGACAGATAGTTGCTTGAATAGCTTCAAACTAGATACTATTTATAAAATGTAATGCCATGTTGAAATAGAGGAAGTGAAGTTGTGGTAGGTTATGCATGTACTTCAGTCTACTATGTATGCTAGTTGTGGTAGGATAGGGGTGTGCGATATTATTTTTCTCCCGCAGACTTTTTTGCAATTATAGTTTAAGTCTGTAACCTGAAACCCTCAAAGAAGCCGTAACAAAACTAATACTAACGGGTAAATGACGACCTTGAGATAGCTTATGAATGTACTTCAATCTACTATGTATGCTAGTAATTTTTTATGTACAACATACATTGCATTGCCTTAACCTTTGTACGTGACTAATAACCTGCCTCTATCACTACTTGCATCCTGTCAGTTCATTGTGTGTTAATAGTTTGTTTTGTTGTTTTATTTATAGATTCAATCAAAAGATATATGGATGATTCTATGGGTGCATGGCAATGATGATGATGTTCCAGTTCATGATGATGATGATGATGATGGATGCTTTCAGTTTTCGTTAAGTTGTAGGGATGCTCTTCATGTTGAATGATGTTCTTGAAACGCCCTCGATGCGGCTATATCTCCCACGTGTCGAAGCACGACTTAGAGGCATAACCGCATTGAAAGCAATGTCGCAAGTGAGGTAATCTTCACACAACCCATGTAATACATAAGGGAAAGAGATACATAGTTGGCTTACAATCGCCACTTCACACGATACATGGGTAAAACATTACATCTTACAGATACAATCAAGGTCCGACTACGGAACCAAAATAAAAGAAGACTACCCCAAATGCTACACAGATCCCCGAATCGTCCCAACTGGGCTCCACTACTGATCAACTGAAACGAAACAACACAATGAACAAGATCTACATCGAGCTCCTCCTTGAGCTCAGGTGCATCACCTGCACGGTTTCATCGGCACCTGCAAACTGGTTTTGGAAGTATCTGTGAGTCACGGGGACTCAGCAATCTCACACCCGCGAGATCAAGACTATTTAAGCTTAAAGGTAGGGCAAGGTAGTGAGGTGGAGCTGCGGCAAGCGACTAGCATATATGGTGGCTACATACGCAAAAGAGAGCGAGAAGAGGAGGCAAAGCACGGTCGAACAACTATGATCAAGAAGTGATCCTGAACTCCTACTTACGTCAGACATAACTCCAACACCGTGTTCTCCTTTCGATCAACCCCGAAAAGAGACACTCACGGTTACGCACACGGTTGGTGTATTTTAATTGAGATCAACTTCGGGTTTTCTACAACCGGACATTAACAAATTCCCATCTGCCACATAACCGCGGGCACGGCTTTCGAAAGTTCAAAACCCTGCAGGGGTGTCCCAACTTAGCCCATGATAAGCTCTCGCGATCAACGAAGAATAGACCTTCTCCCGGAAGACTCGATCAGTCTCGAATCCGGCTACAAGACATTTCACAGCAATAAAACAAGACCAGCAAAGCCGCCGGATGTGCCGACAAATCCTGATAGGAGTCGACGTACCTCGGTCTCGAGGCACACCGGATTGTCCAAACTTCCGTAGGCCAACCCAGAGTTGCCCTGGTACACCGGCGGCGACAGTTTGGACCAACACTCACGACGAGCACCGCCCGGGGTAAAATAAGATGACCCTTGGGCTCCGGAAACCCAAGGGAAAAGGGCATAGGTGAGGCAAATGGTAAAACCAATGTTGGGCCTTGCTGGAAAAGTCTTATTCAAAGCGAACTGTCAAGGGGGTCCCATAAATCACCCGACCGCGTTAGGGACGCAAAATCCGGGAACATAATACCGATATGACGGAAACTAGGGCGGCAAGAGTGGAACAAAACACTGCATAAGGCCGAGCCTTCCACCCTTTACCAAGTATATAGATGCATTAATTATAGCAGATAGATATTGTGATATCCCAACAAGTAAACATGTTCCAACAAGGAACAACATCTCCATGTTCCAACAAGGAACAAACTTCATCTTCACCTGCAACTAACCACGCTATAAGAGGGGCTGAGCAAAGCGGTAACATAGCCAAACAACGGTTTGCTAGGAAAGGATGGTTAGAGGTTTGACATGGCAATATGGGTGGCATGATATAGCAAGTGGTAGGCATCGTAGCATAGGCATAGCAAAAGAGCGAGCATCTAGCAAGCAAAGATAGTAGTGATTTCGAGGGTATGGTCATCTTGCCTGAAATCCCGCAAGGAAGAAGAACGAATCCATGAAGAAGACAAACGGACGAAGTCGAATGAATCCTCACAACTCCGGAACGAAAACCGAAGCTAACGAGAAAAGCAAACCGGAAACAAACAAACAACATAGTAAACAACCATCACATAAACATGTCATGATGCACAAACAAGTATGATGCATGTCCGGTTAAAGAGGCATGGCATGGCAATATGCACAAACAACACTACAAGTTAAGTGGAGCTCAATATGCAACGGGTTGCATATTGACAAAACACCACAACAATTATTTAGTTCTCTCCCGATTAGGTACTCAACAATATTAAATGTTATTAAACATGGCAAGAGGTGAAGCATAAATAAACTATCTATCTAGGCAAGTTTAAATGAGGCCGGAAACAACGAACAACAATTCCGGAAAATCCCCATATGCATATTTATGGATTAGGTCCTGATCTGCCCTAAGCACAATTTTAATGTTGTTAAACATGCAAAGTAAAGCTACCATGTTAAACTAGGCATTTTTCTACCCCATTTACATATATAAATTATTTAAAATGGAGCTACGGTTATTAAGTTATGAAATAAATCATTTTAGCATGGCATTTAAGCAAATTAATGCAAACAACAATTATTAAACAATTAAATGTTGTTATCATGATGCGGATGACATATAAAAGTTTTATGCAATTTTTATGAAAACATTGACAGGAGCATTAAATGAAGCATTATGTCACCGTGGTGGAAGAAAGGGGTGCCACGGCAACGAATCCGAAAATGGTGCCACGGCAACATATCGGTTCCGATAACTCGATTGAGATATCGGTGCAAAGGAAAGCGTGACGGAAGCGAGTCATGCAAGATGGTGGGGTGATCCCGGATATCGGGTTCCCACGGAACGGTGGCATGGCAAAAGAGGGGCATCGCAAGGATGATTCGATCACGGCGGTCGTCACGGGTTATACCTTCGGAACGTTCAAACGGGACGGGTCGAGTTTCGTAGAGGGAAGTAGTGGTTCACGTTCTTCGAGGGAAGTAGAGGAAGTAGTCGTTCTCGCGATGTAGTGGAAGTAATCGTACACGGCGACGGTAGTGGAAGTAGTGTTTCACGTTCGTTTTCGAAGAGGTACTTGACGGGTCCGAAACCCTTCGGGGTTGACAGTAGTGGTACACGTCATCGGGGTACTTGTCGTTTCCGGTTCGGTGGTCGTCGGGTCGTAGTGGTACTTGGCGTTTCCGGAGACGACGGTAGAGGTACTTGGCGTATCGTCGGGGCACTTGTCGCATCATCGTGTAGTCATACATGCACGTAGATGAACTTGACGGGTTCCATGAGTAGTTGTACTCGGCGAATCCCCGTGGAAGTAATCATTCGGGCTTCCGTGCGGACTTGGCGTCTTCGCGCGTAGGGGTACTTGTCGTTAACCACGGAAGTAGTTGTTCACGTTTTGGAGTTGAACTTGCCGCTCGTGGTACACGGGTCTTCGGAGATGGCAGTGGTACTTGGCGTCCGTGCGGCAGCAGCAAAAAAGTGTCTGTGGCAACATTTGAGGAGCTCCCGGCGATGCACAAAATCCTGCCATGGCAGCCACGGTTCATCCAAAGAGGCAGAGGCGGGGCAGGGGCCCATCTGGTCCCCGGCCGGCGGGACTCCAAGGCGGCGGCCATGGCGTCGGGCAGGACCTCCCGAAGTGGAGCAGGGAGGCGCGGCCATGGCATCGGGCACGGCGGTCGCGTGGAGGCGACGAGGAGAGGCACGGCCGCTGGCGCTTCCGTGGCGGCCATGGCTGCACGAGGGAGGCGCGGCACCAGGGCGACGAGGAGGAGGTCGCGGGGACGGGAGGAGAAGGGATGGCGGCGGCGAGCTCGATGCCCGCGGCGAGGAGGGTTGAGGCGCGGCGAGGAGGGAGGAGCTGCAGAGGAGACGAGGCGGCGCTCCTGGGGGAGCTCGTCGGCGACGAGGAGGGCACCGGCACGGCGCGGCGAGGTGGCCGGCGCGGCGAGGTGGAGAGGCGCGGGACGGCGACGAGGTGACGCAGGGTCGGCGAGATGCCCTGGCGGCGGCGCTAGGAGGAGGAGGCCGAGGGGGGATCGGGCGCAGGGGGTGGAGAAGAGAGGCGGCGAGGGAGAGAGCGAGGGAGATGGGATCGAGAGGAAGGAGGCGACGAGGGGATCGGGCAGGGGTATGCGGCGCTGGAGGGAGATGGGATCGAGAGATCGAGAGGAGCGCTGGGAGGCTAGGGTTAGGAAGGGGCCGGCCTGGGCCTTGGGAGGCCTTGGGCCTGCGCGGGGGTTAGGTCGGCCTGGAGGGGAGGGAAATGGCCAGGGGCCGGCTGGGCTCTCCCTCTCTCTTCTATCTACTCTTTATATAAAAAGCAGAAAAGAAAAAAAATAGAGAGACAAAGAAAGAGAGGGATAGGGAAAGAATTTGGGAACGAGGACGATTTTCCCGAGCTCACAAAAATATGAGGGATTTAACAAAAATGATCCAAGGATTTTTGGTGGAACTCCGGAAAATGATAGAATAATAATGGCAAGGTTTGGAGACCAAACTTGAAGCAGAAAAAGGAACGAAATTATTTTGCAAGTGTGTTAAGATCAATTCCAAAACGAGGAATATTTTATATAGCTCCCTAATATCGGGAGGGTATGTTATAAAGAGAAGTCACCCTTCCCTCGATTTAAATGGACCGAAGATCCATACGATTTATTTAGAAGAGTTTTAAAAATAAATGGCATGATGAGATGATGCAATGCAAGAGATGACATGATGCAAGCAAAAACAAAACAAACCACACGACAAAACTCGGAAACCCTGGAAGGCAACTGAAGCTCCGGTCTTGGGGCGTCACAACACTCCACCACTACGAGAGGATCTCGTCCCGAGATCTAGGATGGCACCGGAGAAAAACGGAAGAGGAACGGGTAAAACTAAGTTGCTTCTCCGACAAACGAATGAAACCAATGAACCTTGAGAGGTTGAACAAAATGAAAGAAAGAAAACAACGAAGATGAACAAAGTTGAAAACACTCTGTTAGAAAAGAGGAACAAGGGATACGACGAGAACCAAGAGGTTAAGTGATAACATAGATATTGAAACCACTCCGGTTAAAACTAGATGAGAGAGGAAGAATAAGATCGATATAATTTGGGCAGCACTCCGACTAAAAGAAGAAGGAAAACTTGATAAGATGAAAAGAACTTGAAGAGATGACACAACCTCCGGTTAAATGGGTAATGCAAGAAAAGAACATGATCTAGACAAAACGAGACGATGGGTCGAAGAGAGCAACATCACAATGCCTCCGGAAACAATGCATGATCGAAGAAAGTTGGAATGAATAGAACGAAGAATGAAACCAACATCTTCCACCATAAATGAATTTGAAAGAGCATCCTTACGAAGTAGGATTGAACGGAGTTGTTTGCAAAACAACAACGATAAGGATAAGCTTGTAGTGGGCTTATGAAAACATCTCAACATTATGAGGTGAGCTTCGCCACCAACGGAAACAATTGATTGGATTGATATCAACAAGGAGACGAAACTTATTTCACCGGAGGACAAATGAAGAACTTGGGTCATTTATAAGCACCATAAATAGCAACAATCCTTAGGGAAAGCTTTAGGTGAAATATAGCCCAAGACAACTCCAATGAAGAGATTGATGGATTTAAAATACCTCATTCTTGACAACATGTGAATCATGAAACACGAACTCAAATTGTCGAGAATGACATAACACCATCTCAAATGATAAGGTAGAACAAATTGCACTTCGAAATGCAAGAAGAAGAATACTTGAACTCCTCAAAACAAAACATGTGTTGAACACCATGTTCAATTTTTGAGTATATCTTGGCGGATCATAACTCCGAGAGAAATCTTGAAGAACAATTGAAGAATGAAAAGAATCCTTGAGGAAGCACCATGTAGAGCCTCCATGATGAACTCCGGTAAACAAAAGGATTATAAAAGAAAGAGAAGTTGAAAACACAAGGTGAAGCCTTGCAATGATAAGATGAAGCTTTGAAATGATATAACCGAGAAAACTTGGAACTCCGGAAAGAAAAGATGAACAAATGAAATCACGAATTTTTGACGATCCTCCGGAATAAGGAATTGAATTTACTCGATGGAACAAGAATAAGAATTACATTATGCTGATCCTTCACCAATTAAATTGATGACAAGCAATGGATTAGGCATACTACTTATTCTCGTAGAAAGGATTAAGATAGATATGGCGCAAGCTTGAGAAGGTATTGATGGAACCACCGGTGGGATTGAAACAACGAATAAATTGATGTGATAACAAAGGAAGTGAAATCTTGAACAAACCACCGTAAGAATTGAAAAAGAACGAAGAAAAAGAACGAATCACCGTAAGGAATTAGAAATGAACGAAGATACTTGAGAGAATTTAGATACATTAGAACGAAGAGATCATGAACTGATTAGAGGATATTTCGACGATGCACAAGTGAGATTTGGAAAACAAGAGTTGAACGCTTGAATGAATAATTCTGAGATGATGGGCTCCGAAGAATCAAACTGAAAAGACTCCTGAAATGCTCCGGGTGGGTTAAAAGAATTCTCACAATCAAGACAATTATGAGAGGATGGCATCAAGCTAGAACCATGAATCTTGAAGAGAAAGAAGCGAGATTAAAGAGAAACTCATCTTCGGTCTTCAAAATTCGAGAATGATGACGAGAAACACCACCATGAATTGTTGAAGCACTCCGGAATGAAAATTAGAAAGGTTGAACCAACAATGAAAATAATTTGAAAGATCTTGGAGAAAACCAAGACTGATGATAATTCATTCTTACGTCAAACTTTGCAAAGAATTAGAGAATAACTCCGGAAAATTCGGAGAGTCAGGAAAGATCCTGGGAAAAGACCTGTGGGTTAGGGCCCACTCAGAAGAACCACCGTTGAACAATTGTTTGAAATAGATATTGCACCGGTAGAATTAAATGGCTTGAATGAGATAGCATCCTCAAAAGAACTTGAGTGAATTGAGAATGGAAACTAGAATCTTCTGAGATATCTTCAACACTCCGGAACAATCGAATAGCGAGAAATGGATGATTAAGGGGTGCACCGACATGAGAAAGCATTTGAAACGATGAAAAGAATATGATCAACACTGAAGGCTTGAATTAAATCCACCGGAAAAGAAAATTAGAATGGAACAATGATAAGGTTAAAGCTTCCTTAGCGTCTTCATGAGAAATCACCGGATAAAACATTAAAGAAAAGAATGAAGAAACTTCACTCAATAAAAATGGATACTTGATTAAGAAATCTGAGTCCTTGAAGAAAAAGGTGGAGGGCGGAAAACAAAGGCAACTTAGGTCGGATGAAACGAACACCGTTGAGAAAAAGCTTAGAATTGATCTTGCGAATGTTGGAATGATCGGATCCACTTGAAGAGAAGCACGCCGGTTAAGAAAAGAATTAACATGACGATCTCGATGATCTAGAAGGATTAGTATTCACATAGCAATATGAGAACACCCATTAGGAAAGTATGGAATCAACACTTGACATTGAAGCAACTCGAATACCACAAAACAAAACAAAAACAAAGGATTGGCTTCAAGAATAAGCCGGAACAAATACATGTGATAGAGATTTACCCAATCCCATATCATGCATCTGTCGAAAAGATATTCTAGGAGCTACTTGAATTCCCACCTATAAACTCCCTAAACTTTCGGTTATGCAATCTGTGTTGGGGATACAGGGACACAAAATATATCACCCAAACTAACAATACCTAGATCCAGCAGTATCCATCCGTCAACACATAACCAAGAAATCCTCGAAATCGTGTACCTCGACCTTCAAAAACATCCGTTATACAAGTCATGGCAATACTCCCTTTTCGCCACAAGATCGGGCTATCGGGGTTATCTCACCAACAACTGCACAAAAGAGATTTCGATGTCGGCAAAACTCGTATTCCAGAATCTGCAACGATAAAATTGTGACGACAACACCTCGAGCTCAACTCCCGGACACCGCCACAACCCCTAAATGTCGAGGCACCAAGAACAATGTTCTCGCCACAAAACCATCGAACGATTCCAAGATACCCGCGTGATCCTAAAAAAATTTTAGTGAAATTTGAGGAGAGAAAAGTCAAAACTCTACGTCAGATACCTCACCAGAGCGACGAAGGGACCGGGAAGTAAAAGAATCCTACTCTCCGATATATATAATCCTAAGACTCAAAACATTTTCCGTTCTAGACTCAACAACGCCAACAAACAATCAAGTAGGGGCTCCTAAGTCGGGAAGGCTCGATTACCAACTTGAACGCCTCGATGCGGCTATATCTCCCACGTGTCGAAGCACGACTTAGAGGCATAACCGCATTGAAAGCAATGTCGCAAGTGAGGTAATCTTCACACAACCCATGTAATACATAAGGGAAAGAGATACATAGTTGGCTTACAATCGCCACTTCACACGATACATGGGTAAAACATTACATCTTACAGATACAATCAAGGTCCGACTACGGAACCAAAATAAAAGAAGACTACCCCAAATGCTACACAGATCCCCGAATCGTCCCAACTGGGCTCCACTACTGATCAACTGAAACGAAACAACACAATGAACAAGATCTACATCGAGCTCCTCCTTGAGCTCAGTGCATCACCGCACGGTTTCATCGGCACCGCAAACTGGTTTTGAAGTATCTGTGAGTCACGGGACTCAGCAATCTCACACCATGAGATCAAGACTATTTAAGCTTAAAGGTAGGGCAAGGTAGTGAGGTGGAGCTGCGACAGCGACTAGCATATATGGTGGCTACATACGCAAAAGAGAGCGAGAAGAGGAGGCAAAGCACGGTCGAACAACTATGATCAAGAAGTGATCCTGAACTCCTACTTACGCCGACATAACTCCAACACCGTGTTCTCCTTCGATCAACCCCAAAAGAGACACTCACGGTTACGCACACGGTTGGTGTATTTTAATTGAGATCAACTTCGGTTTTCTACAACCGGACATTAACAAATTCCCATCTGCCACATAACCGCGGGCACGGCTTTGAAAGTTCAAAACCTGCAGGGTGTCCCAACTTAGCCCATGATAAGCTCTCGCGATCAACGAAGAATAGACCTTCTCCCGGGAAGACCCGATCAGTCTCGAATCCGGCTACAAGACATTTCACAACAATAAAACAAGACCAGCAAAGCCGCCGGATGTGCCGACAAATCCTGATAGGAGTCGCACGTACCTCGGTCTCGTGGCACACCGGATTGTCCAAACTTCCGTAGGCCAACCCAGAGTTGCCCTGGTACCACCGGCGGTGACAGTTTGGACCAACACTCACGACGAGCACCGGCCGGGGTAAAATAAGATGACCCTTGGGCTCCGAAACCCAAGGGAAAAAGGGCATAGGTGAGGCAAATGGTAAAACCAATGTTGGGCCTTCTTTGGAAAAGTCTTATTCAAAGCGAACTGTCAAGGGGGTCCCATAAATCACCCGACCGCGTTAGGGACGCAAAATCCGGGAACATAATACCGATATGACGGAAACTAGGGCGGCAAGAGTGGAACAAAACACCAGGCATAAGGCCGAGCCTTCCACCCTTTACCAAGTATATAGATGCATTAATTATAGCAGATAGATATTGTGATATCCCCAACAAGTAAACATGTTCCAACAAGGAACAACATCTCCATGTTCCAACAAGGAACAAACTTCATCTTCACCTGCAACTAACCACGCTATAAGAGGGGCTGAGCAAAGCGGTAACATAGCCAAACAACGGTTTGCTAGGAAAGGATGGTTAGAGGTTTGACATGGCAATATGGGTGGCATGATATAGCAAGTGGTAGGCATCGTAGCATAGGCATAGCAAAAGAGCGAGCATCTAGCAAGCAAAGATAGTAGTGATTTCGAGGGTATGGTCATCTTGCCTGAAATCCCGCAAGGAAGAAGAACGAATCCATGAAGAAGACAAACGGACGAAGTCGAATGAATCCTCACAACTCCGAACGAAACCGGCTAACGAGAAAAGCAAACCGAAACAAACAAACAACATAGTAAACAACCATCACATAAACATGTCATGATGCACAAACAAGTATGATGCATGTCCGGTTAAAGAGGCATGGCATGGCAATATGCACAAACAACACTACAAGTTAAGTGGAGCTCAATATGCAACGGGTTGCATATTGACAAAACACCACAACAATTATTTAGTTCTCTCCGATTAGGTACTCAACAATATTAAATGTTATTAAACATGGCAAGAGGTGAAGCATAAATAAACTATCTATCTAGGCAAGTTTAAATGAGGCCGGAAACAACGAACAACAATTCGGAAAATCCCCATATGCATATTTATGGATTAGGTCCTGATCTGCCCTAAGCACAATTTTAATGTTGTTAAACATGCAAAGTAAAGCTACCATGTTAAACTAGGCATTTTCTACCCCATTTACATATATAAATTATTTAAAATGGAGCTACGGTTATTAAGTTATGAAATAAATCATTTTAGCATGGCATTTAAGCAAATTAATGCAAACAACAATTATTAAACAATTAAATGTTGTTATCATGATGCGGATGACATATACAAGTTTTATGCAATTTTATGAAAACATTGACAGAGCATTAAATGAAGCATTATGTCACCGTGGTGGAAGAAAGGGTGCCACGGCAACGAATCCGAAAATGGTGCCACGGCAACATATCGGTTCCGATAACTCGATTGAGATATCGGTGCAAAGGAAAGCGTGACGAAGCGAGTCATGCAAGATGGTGGGTGATCCGGATATCGGGTTCCCACGGAACGGTGGCATGGCAAAAGAGGGCATCGCAAGGATGATTCGATCACGGCGGTCGCCACGGGTTATACCTTCGAACGCTCAAACGGGACGGGTCGAAGTTTCAGAGAGGAAGTAGTGGTTCACGTTCTTGAGGGAAGTAGAGGAAGTAGTCGTTCTCGCGATGTAGTGGAAGTAATCGTACACGGCGACGGTAGTGGAAGTAGTGTTTCACGCTCGTTTCGAAGAGGTACTTGACGGGTCCGAAACCCTTCGGGTTGATGATAGTGGTACACGCCATCGGGTACTTGTCGCTTCGGTTCGGTGGTCGCCGGGTCATAGTGGTACTTGGCGCTTCCGGAGACGACGGTAGAGGTACTTGGCGTATCGTCGGGGCACTTGTCGCATCATCGTGTAGTCATACATGCACGTAGATGAACTTGACGGGTTCCATGAGTAGTTGTACTCGTGAATCCCGTGGAAGTAATCATTCGGCTTCCGTATGGACTTGGCGCCTTCGCGTAGGGGTACTTGTCGTTAACCACGGAAGTAGTTGTTCACGTTTTGGAGTTGAACTTGCCGCTCGTGGTACACGGGTCTTCGGAGATGGTAGTGGTACTTGGCGTCCGTGCGGCAGCAACAAAACAGTGTCTGAGGCAACATTTGAGGAGCTCCGGCGATGCACAAAATCCTGCCATGGCAGCCACGGTTCATCCAAAGAGGCAGAGGCGGGCAGGGGCCCATCTGGTCCCGGCCGGCGGGACTCAAGGCGGCGGCCATGGCGTCGGGCAGGACCTCCGGTGGAGCAGGAGGCGCGCCATGGCATCGGCACGGCGGTCGCGTGGAGGCGACGAGGAGAGGCACGACGCTGGCGCTTCCGTGGCGGCCATGGCTGCACGAGGGAGGCGCGGCACTGTGGCGACGAGGAGGAGGTCAGCGGGACGGGAGGAGAAGGGATGGCGGCGGCGAGCTCGATGCCCGCGGCGAGAGGGTTGAGGCGCGGCGAGGAGGAGGAGCTGCAGAGGAGACGAGGCGGCGCCTGGGGAGCCTGCGTCGGCGACGAGGAGGGCACTGCACGGCGCAAGGGCGAGGTGGCCGGGCGCGGGCGAGGTGGAGAGGCGCGGACGGCGACGAGGTGACGAGGTCGGCGAGATGCCCAAGCGGCGCTAGGAGGAGGAGGCCGAGGGGGGATCGGGCGCAGGGGGTGGAGAAGAGAGGCGGCGAGGGAGAGAGCGAGGGAGATGGGATCGAGAGGAAGGAGGCGACGAGGGGATCGGGCAGGGGTATGCGGCGCTGGAGGGAGATGGGATCGAGAGATCGAGAGGAGCGCTGGGAGGCTAGGGTTAGGAAGGGGCCGGCCTGGGCCTTGGGAGGCCTTGGGCCTGCGCGGGGGTTAGGTCGGCCTGGAGGGGAGGGAAATGGCCAGGGGCCGGCTGGGCTCTCCCTCTCTCTTCTATCTACTCTTTATATAAAAAGCAGAAAAGAAAAAAAATAGAGAGACAAAGAAAGAGAGGGATAGGGAAAGAATTTGGGAACGAGGACGATTTTCCCGAGCTCACAAAAATATGAGGGATTTAACAAAAATGATCCAAGGATTTTTGGTGGAACTCCTAAAATGATAGAATAATAATGGCAAGGTTTGGAGACCAAACTTGAAGCGAAAAAGGAACGAAATTATTTTGCAAGTGTGTTAAGATCAATTCCAAAACGAGGAATATTTTATATAGCTCCCTAATATCGGAGGGTATGTTATAAAGAGAAGTCACCCTTCCTCGATTTAAATGGACCAAGATCCATACGATTTATTTAGAAGAGTTTTAAAAATAAATGGCATGATGAGATGATGCAATGCAAGAGATGACATGATGCAAGCAAAAACAAAACAAACCACACGACAAAACTCGGAAACCCTGGAAGGCAACTGAAGCTTCGGTCTTGGGGCGTCACATGTTCCTTGCTTAAGTTTTAGTTAAGTTGTAGGGATGTTGATGGATTTTTTCAGTTTAAGTATCACACTCAAGAAAATATTTAGATTATGGATCACATTGGGGCGATGTTCCTCCTGTAATATCCACTATTGTAATCCAACAATTTTATTCAATATATGATTTGTTCCTCTCGTGAGTATATTCTCTTTTTTTCTCACTTGATATACATAATTATCACCATTATGCGAAGAATTAATTTAATAATAATAATAACAACAACAACATTATATATGTGCCCGCATTTGAAGTATTGCAAATTCTCTGTTGCCATGCAATGAGATTTCGCTTCTTGTACATTGAGCACCAACATATAAAACTGTTGTAGAAGTTGATTTTATGTGTTGTACTCTTGCAAGGGTCCCTTTTACCAACGACAGTATAAGTGTTGCATTAGGCGCTAGCAACACTGGATAAGGCTACGTATCCCATTCCGTTGGTAAAGACACTAACAACGCATATATGGACTTATAGATACGGAAAAAAAAAGCATTGCTGTAGGGGGGTTCTTGTTGTAGTGATTGCAAACAAAAATCCCCCAGGTTTGATGTTAGTTGGAGGCACCCGTTGTTTCGGGCAAGCCATGGATTGATGATTGTTGGTGGAGGGGGAGTAAAAATCTTTACCTTTCTGTTTGGGAACCGCCTATAATGTATGTAGCATGGAAGATATTGGGAGCTCTTGGTCGTTATGTTGACAATGAAATCATACCTCTCAAAATTATTTTCATCTCTGTTTTTGCTTCGAGCTCTGGCACCTCTGCAAATCCCTGCTTCCCTCTGCGAAGGGCCTATCTTTTACTTTTATGCAAGAGTCATGGTGATCTTCACCTTTCCCTTTTTCATTTTATCCTTTGGCAAACACCTCGTGTTGGAAAGATTCTGATATATATATCCAATTGGATGTAAGGCTTCATGAACTATTATTGTTGACATTACCCTTGAGGTAAAAGACTGGGAGGCGAATCTATAAGCCCCTATCTTTCTCTGTGTCTGATTAAAATTTGAACCCATAAATATCGCGTGAGTGTTAGCAATTGTGAAAGACTAAATGATAGTTGAGTATGTGTAGTTTGCTAAATTAAAGCTCTGACATAGACTCTTCCAGAAAATAAGATGAATTGTAATTGTTTGATGACTAATAACACGGTTTGTTAGCTTTCAAGAAAGTTTATGATCTATACTTTAACATGTGAATAGTTTGTTACTTGATCATGCAAAGTTCTATGAGTTGAGCTACTGTTATGACATATAATGATTAGAAAAGGTGATTGAAATTATCATTGATCAAACTTATGCACCAGCTAGCATTCACACATAAATTCTTTTATCATTTACCTACTCGAGGACGAGCAGGAATTAAGCTTGGGGATGCTGATACATCTCCAACGTATCTATAATTTATGAACTATTCATGCTATTATATTATGTGTTTTGGATGTTTATGGGCTTTATTGAACACTTTTATATTACTTTTGGGACTAACCTATTGACCCAGAGCCCAGTGCCAGTTCCTGTTTTTTTCCCTTGTTTTAGTGTTTCGAAGAAAAGGAATATCAAACGGAGTCGAAACGGAATGAAATCAACTAGAGAAGTTATTTTTGGAAGGAAAGCTACCGGAAAAACTTGGAGTGCACATCAGGAAAGAAACGAGGGAGCCACGGGGCAGGCCCCCCCAGGCGCGCCCTCTACCCTCGTGGGCTCCTCATGGCTCCCCTGACGTACTTCTTCCGCCTATATAACTCCATATACCCTAAAACTTCCAAAGAACAGAATAGATCTGGAGCTCCGCCGCCGCAAGCCTCTGTAGCCACCAAAAACCTCTCGGGACCCTGTTCTGGCACCTTGCCGGAGTGGGGAACCCTCACCGGTGGCCATCTTCATCATCCCGGCACTCTCCATGACGAGGAGGGAGTAATTCACCCTCGGGGCTGAGGGTATGTACCAGTAGCTATGTGTTTGATCTCTCTCTCTCTCTCTCTCTCTCTCTCTCTCTCTCTCTCTCGCTCTCTCTCGTGTTCTTGAGGTGATACGATCTTGATGTATCGCGAGCTTTGCTATTATAGTTGGATCTTATGTTTCTTCGCCCCCTCTACTCTCTTGTAATGGATTGAGTTTTCCCTTTGAAGTAATCTTATCGGATTGAGTCTTTAATGATTTGAGAACACTTGATGTATGTCTTGCCGTGCGTATCTGTGGTGACAATGGGATATCACGTGATTCACTTGATGTATGTTTTGGTGATCAACTTGCGGGTTCCTCCCATGAACCTATGCATAGGAGTTGGCACACGTTTTCTTCTTGACTCTCCGGTAGAAACTTTGGGGCACTCTTTGAGGATCTATGTGTTGGTTGAATAGATGAATTTGAGATTGTGTGATGCATATCATATAATCATACCCACGGATACTTGAGGTGACATTGGAGTGTCTAGGTGAAATTAGGGTTTTGGTTGATTTGTGTCTTCAGGTGTTATTCTAGTACGAACTCTAGGGCTGTTTGGGACACTTATAGGAATAGCCCAACGGATAAATTGGAAAGAATAACTTTGAGGTGGTTTCGTACCCTACCATAATCTCTTCGTTTGTTCTCCGCTATTAGTGACTTTGGAGTGACTCTTTGTTGCATGTTGAGGGATAGTTATATGATATAATTATGTTATTATTGTTGAGAGAACTTGCACTAGTGAAAGTATGAACCCTAGGCCTTGTTTCTTATCATTGCAATACCGTTTACGATCACTTTTATCATTAGTTACCTTGCTGTTTTTATATTTTCAGATTACAAAAACCTATATCTACCATCCATATTGCACTTGTATCATCATCTCTTCGCCGAACTAGTGCACCTATACAATTTACCATTGTACTGGGTGTGTTGGGGACACAAGAGACTCTTTGTTATTGGGTTGCAGGGTTGCTTGAGAGGGACCATCTTCATCCTACGCCTCCCACGGATTGACAATCCTTAGGTCATCCACTTGAGGGAAATTTGCTACTGTCCTACAAACCTCTGCGCTTGGAGGCCCAACAACGTCTACAAGAAGAAGGTTGCGTAGTAGACATCAGCGGAGGTGGAGTCTGAGGATGAGTCCGATTCAGGCATGGCAAGCCTGGCTCTATCTTCGGCTTACATCAGCAAGTCCATCTTCAACACTGAAGACAATGGCATCGTCGCTGACGCTGATGCTGATGATGAGGATGACTCTTCTCCTACCTACTGCTTCATGGCACCTGGTGCCAAGGTAAACTCATGCGATGCTTACTTTCAAACATCCAGTGAAGATGACTCTGAATGTGAATCTAAACCTAGCTACAAAACACTTGCTAAAATTGCAACTGAACAACAAACTGCTATGGAACATATTCAAAAGTTGCTAGACAAAAGCAATGACCTGTTGGACGCGGAAATGAATCGAACTCAGTCCTTAATTGAAGACATTAAAAATCTTCACGTTAAGTAGGAGGAACTTGAAAGTCGTCATGAAACACTCTCAGCTACTCATGAGAAGCTTTCCTATGATTATCTTCATAGGAAGCAAGAACATGAGAACCTGAGAGCATCTCATGAAGATCTTCAAAAGGAGAACGTGTCACTTCACGCTCAACAGATCAATTCCGCTCAGGAAGACTTTGTGCCACCATGATTAAAATGTCTTGAGCGTGATAATGTTGTCTCTGTTGCTGAATGTTCTATTGCTGCTACTGTTGCAATATCTTCAACTGCTGATGTGGTAACTAACCCCTCTTCTGAGGATACCACTACTATTGCTGATGAGAATGCTAGGTTGAAGCCATTGCTTGAAATAGGGATGTACAAAAGTCTCAAAGGGCATCCGACACTATGTGATGTCCTCAAGAAACAGATTCTTAACCAAAACCCTAGGAAAGAGTTTGTTGGGTTTGAGAGGAAAATGAATGTTGATGGTTCATACTGGAAGCCTGAGCCGTACCCCAAAACCACATGGGTTGCTGCAAAGGGACCTTCAGTGGATCCATCTACCTTATCTGGCTTCACTTGTGCTAATCCGATTACCATTGATGAATCCTTTGATGCAAACTATAAATTGTTTAAGAATTAGAATGATGAAGTGTTTGCCAGGTATATTGGTACTAACTGCAGGAATGGACCACCTTTGAAGAAGATATGGGCGCCCAAAAGTTTTCTTGAGAAGCTTCCTGTGAATGTCATCATGACACCACCTGGGAAGAAGACAAACCCCAGACCAAAGGCTTCATACACACAGAGGACCCACAAGGGTCACCCTAATGCCAATGTTTTGCAGGGAGACAATACTCAGACTTATCAATATGAGTGTGTTTCATCAAACCGCTATGTTCATAATACCAAGAACTTTTCTTCTTATTCTTATGAGTATTATTCACCTCCTGAAAGGCTATTTACTAGGGCTCTAAAGCCAAAGTTCTCAACTGTTGCACTTAGAATCATTGCTTCTAATCCACCCCTGAAGATGTGGGTGGTTAAAAAAAATTAACTCTCTTTTGCAGGGAAAGGTCTCCAGTCGGAAATCAATGGCTTAAGATGCTTATGCTGGGGACCTAAAACATCTTGTGGGACACAAGATAAAATGCCAAAATGGTCTTGCTATGTATTTCGTCCCAGCCAAAATGGTTTCTGGCTGTGGCATCAGAGGCTAGGGCATGCGGGCATGAGGAAATTATACACTTTCGCGAAGAAGAAGCATGTCATAGGCATCGAGGGCATCAAGTTCAAGAAGGATCATCTATGCGGTGCCTGTGAAGCCGGAAAGAAGACCAGGGCCAAGCATCCCTCGAAGACAATCATGACAAAGACACGTCCCTTCGAGGTGCTTCACATGGACTTATTTGGCCCTACTCACTACTCTACCCTTACTACCACTACATGCCTCTATGGTTTCGTCATTGTTGATGATTACTCAAGATATACATTGGTGCACATAATTCTCTACAAGACTAAAGTGTAGGATGTCTTCAGACGATTCGCCAATCGTGCCATGACCAACTATGGCATCAAGATCAAGCACATCAGAAGTGACAACGGCACTGAATTCAAGAACACCCGCCTCAACACTTATCTTGATACATTGGGCATCACACATGATTTCTCGGCTCCATACACACCTCAGCAGAATGGCATCATGGAGCGCAAGAACAGAACTCTCATTGAGATGGCACGAACGATGCTTGATGAGTACAAGACTCCAAGGAAATTCTGGCCTGAAGCTATTGATACTGCATGACACGTCATCAACCGTGTTTGTCTTCACAAGTTCCTAAAGAAGACATCATCTGAACTCCTGACTGGTAAGAAGCCAAACGTCAGCTATTTCAAAGTATTTGGTGCTAGGTGCTGGACCAAGGATCCGCATCACACTTCAAAATTTGCACCGAAAGCAATTAAGGTTTTATGCTTTGCTACGGAAAGGATTCGCACTCCTACAGAGTCTTCAACCTCTTTCACTACAAAGTGGTTGAAACTGTGGATGTGCGGTTCGATGAGACTAACGGCTCGCATAGAGAGCACCTGCCAAATGTGCTAGATGAAGTTACACCAAGTGAATCTATCAAGCTTATGGGTACTAGAGAAATCATACCTTCA
This sequence comes from Aegilops longissima, assembly GCA_021605205.1. Taxonomy (NCBI): domain Eukaryota; kingdom Viridiplantae; phylum Streptophyta; class Magnoliopsida; order Poales; family Poaceae; genus Aegilops; species Aegilops longissima. Next base: position 278,415,238 of record CM038677.1, read on the forward strand.
GAGGCATAGGCTGAAGAGGAAATGATCATTTCTGCACCTAATCAGCATGAAGATACTGCTCAGCCTGAAGCCAATGCTGAAGATGAAGACAATGATCAGCAAGGGCAAACTCTTCGTCCAGTTCATCCTCGTGTTTCAAATGAAGTACATATTGAGAAGATAACTGATAGCATCAATGCACCTGGTCCACTCACTCGTTCAAGAGCAACACAACTAGCAAATTTCTATGGGCAGTTTGCATTTGTCTCTATATTAGAACCCAAGAAAGTTGATGAAGCCTTCATGGAACCTGAATGGATTCAAGCTATGCAAGAAGAGCTTCAACAGTTCGAGCTGAACAATATATGGGAGCTAGTAAAGCGTCTAGATCCTCGCAAGCACAATATCATCAGTACCAAATGGATCTATCACAACAAACAAGATAAGCATGGTCAAGTTGTCAGAAACAAGGCTCGTCTCGTTGCTCAAGGTTACACACAAGTTGAAGGGATTGACTTTGATGAAACCTTTGCTCCTATGGCTAGGCTTGAAGCCATTCGCATACTACTAGCCTATGCCAACCACAACAACATTCTTCTGTACCAAATGGACGTAAAGAGTGCCTTCCTCAACGGAAAAATTGAAGAAGAAGTGTATGTTGCACAACCACCTGGCTTTGAAGACCCAAAGCGTCCTGACATGGTATACAAGCTCAATAACGCATTGTATGGCCTCAAACAAGCCCCTCACGCTTGGTATGACACACTCAAAGACTTACTGAAGAGCAAAGGCTTCAAACCTGGTTCCCTAGATCCCACTCTCTTCACGAAGACATATGATGGTGAACTATTTGTATGCCAAATCTATGTGGACGACATTATCTTCGGCTGCACTGACAAGAGATACAGTGATGAGCTTGGGCATATGATGCAAGAGAAATATCAGATGTCCATGATGGGTGAGCTGAAATTCTTCCTTGGTCTTCAAATCCGTCAGCAGAGTAACGACATCTTCATATCACAAGACAAATACCTCAAAGATTCCCTGAAGAAGTTTGGAATGCAAGACTGCAAAGGGTACATGACGCCAATGCCAACCAAAGGCCAATTGGGCCCCGACAACAATGGTAAAGAGTTCGATCAAAAGTTATACCGCTCCATGATTGGTTCTTTACTCTACTTATGTGCATCTAGGACAAATATAATGCTTAGTGTTTGCATGTGTACCCAATTCCAAGCGGCACCAAAGCAATCGCATCACTTAGTTGTGAAGCGAATTTTTCGATATTTGGCTTCCACCCCAACACTAGGATTATGGTATCCAAAGGGCTCAGAGTTTCATCTAGTTGGATTCTAAGATGCTGATTATGCCGGTGACAAGGTTGATCGCAAGTCCACATCAGGCACATGTCACTTTCTTGGATGATCTCTTGTCTGTTGGTCTTCAAAAAAGCATAACTGTGTATCACTCTCCACTGCTGAATCCGAATACGTTGCTATTGGATCTTGCTGCGCTCAACTTCTATGGATGAAGCAAACTCTCAAGGACTATGGCATCCACCTGAAGCATGTGCCACTCTACTGCGACAATGAAAGCGCCATCAAGATTGCCAACAACCCAGTTCAACACTCGAAGACAAAGCACATTCAGATCCATCATCACTTTCTCAGAGATCATCTCATGAAGGAAGATATTGATATCATTCATGTCAACACTGAAGAGCAATTGGCAGATATCTTCACAAAGCCCTTGGATGAGAAAAGGTTTTGTAAGTTGCGGTGTGAGCTAAATATCTTAGAATCCTCAAATGTCCTGTGATTGGACACACATCCTAACGCTTATGCATGTTGATGACTTAGTTGTGCAACTCATGAAGTAACGTATATATTCAAACAATGAAGACATACACTCTAAGTGTTAATACATTAACACGAAATTTGACTTCGGAGTGCCATGATAATTGTGCGCCGTGTCTGGGTCTAATACTTCCTATACGGTGGGTAACGCCACACCAAACTTTCTCGAAGATTTTCATTTGGCGTCATGATTGCATTATCTTCACATTTGGTTTGTCTTCAACACTGATTTGACTTCAAGGTTTATCTTCACAATGTTGATTTGGTATCTTCTGATATATCTAATCCCCTCCTGGCCTCAGCTAATCTCTCGTACTCGACGCCCATGGCCTCCTTCCCTAGCGTCCGCTGGCTTCTTCCAGCGCGGGCTGCCCTCCTCCTTCCCCGTGCCGGCCACCTCCCTCCACCGTGCGCCGCCATCCTCCTTCTCATTGCCTGCCACCTCCCTCCATCGTGTGCCACCGTCCTCCTTCCCCGCACCCCCATCTTCCTCCACCGTGCCCTGCCGTCCTCCCTCCCCACGCCTGCAACCTCCCTCCACCTCACGTCGCCTTCCTCCTTACCCCGCGCCGCCCTCCTATCTCCACAGCGACACCGAGGATTCTGCGGCAGAGAGGAATTGAGACACCTCACCGGAGCTCGGCGGAGCTCCAAGCCGCGTTCTATCTGCGTGAGGCAAAGCTGGTTGTCCTGCTCCTCCGATTTGGCCCCACTAAGTGAGCGCGAGCTGCCTCCAGCCTTCTTCCATGCACCCGATGGCAGCTCCCCCTTGGAATTCGATTCTACGCATGTCTCGTATGTGTGCGCTTCAACTCTTTGGGTTAATGCCTGAACCGAAACTAGTCTGCAATGTCCAACATCGCGTCAAAAAATCTTGATGTCAAGTGCAAGTACACATACCGACCTAAAGTGGGACACGCCGTCGGCCACCCGACATCCATGAGTTCCCAATTTTCTCCACTAAAAGTACACCTATGCTCAGGGAGCCACCTGCACCTTTTTGCATCAGTTCTAAAATTCCCCGCGCATCAATGTTACAAAGATTCTGTTGTTCTCTGGTTAGTAGTTCACCTTTGCTAAGTATAGCAAGTTGTCTGGTTGCAAAAAATGATTCACTTTGCAAGAACTCTGGAGGTCAACAATTTCTTTTTGTTTGTTACAGCAGTTTGGCTTCCCACGGCTTCCACAGCACCGCCGGCGTGCTCCCCTCGGCTTCCCTGCAGTTCGAGGACGGAGACCCCAAGTTATCAAGTAGCAAAGTTATCGCACAAATTCGAACTTGCTGCTGCACCATCTTCACCAAGTCAAACTTGCAGCAGCCAGGGTATCCACAGTTGTTGGGAGCTGGCCAAGTCGAGCTACGACCGCAGTCCAAGTGGAACTACGACCACCATCTTCACCCAGCACTGCACCCATTGAGCACCCACACAATGAGAATGCCATCTCATTTTTCTTTGAATATTTTCTTTTGTGTTGCATGCTCGTTGATAGATTCCCTGCAGCGGCCAAATCCTGGTACCGCTTGTGAACTCCACCTCAATTAGCTCCACTTCGCCAGAGGAATCAGTCCAGAGGAGGAGTTGTAGCCGGTCCACCTGATCTCTGACGTCTTATTCTAACTCCAAATAAATTCCTTTTGAGTTCTATTCTTAGTCACATTGTACACATGCAGGTTCTAAACTTCTTGTCCAGTCATTCTAGTACCGATGAAGATCGAGTTGACTAAAATAATATAGTCAATTCCTGAGACCCTTACTAGTTACTAGTCCTTCCATATATGGAAGTTGTGCCTGATACGCATACATGACTTTTCTCTTTGTTGCCTGCTTGTTTTTGTAAAATTCTTTGAACTTATTTCGGTGATATATTTGGACCTTTGCCTCGTCGGTACAAGAGCACACTCCACAGCCGGGCATGAGAAGAGCTGCGTGCAGGCCACCCTGTGCTCTGTCCTCTATCTGGCTCAGTCATCTCCCTCTCATCCTCTCTCTCTTCTCCCTGTGTGTGTGTGTGTGCACAGGGAGTGGGAGGAGATAGAGAGGGGAGTGAGAGGACCTTCCATGGAAATTCATAGGCATCTTCCATGGAGATTGTGAGCTCTCTTGATTATTGCTTGAGGATTTATATTGTTGGTCTGTCCACTGTAGTTCCTGTATAGCGGCATCCTCTATTTCTAATGTTCCTCTTCCGATGTTGCTGCATGTGTTTAATAACCCACTGATATGATTTCTGGAAACAAGCTTCAGTATAGAGAAGCTTCAGTACAAAGAAAGCTTCAGTACGAGGAAAAATGGGTCATCAGTTCATCCATATGCAACCTCCTGCGTGGTCGTCCATTTTAATTGGGAGCCTACTCGCTGCAAAGCACAACATGGGTTGTTGCTCACCTTCTTTGAGACCGCCGCCCTCTCCCACATTTGCAGGCTCTACGGTAAGACCTACTGCCTCGACATAAAAAAATCTTCCATTTTTGTTTCTTTTAACCTCAGAACCTTGACAAACACAAATAATAACACCGTCAGTATGAACATTCCTGCTACTGAATTCAGCACTAGTTGTCTAATTTCTAGCTTCCATGCCCATTGTGAGTTGTTACCAAGGGAAGACTACATAGTTGTTGTCTGCAGTTTACTGAGGCAAAGGTTATAAGTTTGTACTAATAAACTGTAGTTTACTAAGGCAAAGATTTATGCGTATTCGGCTGTCCAAGTAGTTGTCTAAACGGCAATTTGGTAGCTGTCCAAATAATTGTCAAAACGGCAGTCTGAACATTCCTGTTGCTGAATATCTCTCCTCTCTCTAATTCGTTCAAATTTGTTGCTTGTTCTTGTTGTTGCCATGAGTACCCTCAAGTTGTTTGTTGTTATTCCTATGAAAAACCTTGTTTGGATCGAAAGTAGCATATATTCTATTCTACTCTTGTAAAAGCTTCATTCATGTTCTGTTTTGAAGTTACTTGGCATAAAAATTACTATATATGCTATTGTAAAAGACTAGATTTCTTCTAAATGTGAAGTTCAAGCTCTCGGGATTTGCTCCTCTAATTTTTTTATGGATGCATGTTCATGAGCAGTTCAAAATGTTTAGTTGTTCCCTGCTTTTCTGTAACACTTGTTAGATTGCTCTCCAGAAACTGTATGTGTTCATGAATTTGCTACTAGTGTAGCAGCCCAATATGTATTTTATGACCAGTTCATAAACAAAAGCTGAAACAGTGCAGTGTGTGTTGAAAAAAATCACTTTTGAATTGTATGGTAGTTGTAGCGATCCGACCTCAGATGGTCAAATCTCTGTGTATAGGTGTCATCCCTGGATCGGTAATGCTGACACACATAGTACTTGAAGATTTATAACAGAGTTTCAGTCACACACTTATTACATAGAATGTCTCAAAACAGAACTTACTACAATAATATGGCTTAAGGCCATCTAAATAAGATAACAGCGGAAGCTTCGAAGGTAAATGAGTCCATCAACTCCAACGGCATAGCTGAGTGCACGACAATGACCTAGCGCACCTTAATCTTCGTCTGAAAACTCTACAACATAATGCGTTGCAGCCTGTGTAGGTCAGCACATGGAATATGCTGGCAAAATAACACTACAGAGCAATGAACATGAAACAACTATAACTATATGCATATATGGCTGGTGGAGGCTCTATGGTTATCATTTTTGCGTAAAGCTAGTTTTTCCCTACAAGAAAGGAATATATTTTATTTAACTACAAAGTGTGTTGAAAACATTGAGAATGGTAACCCCATCTCAATTCCAAATTAATAATCAATAACCCAACAAATTAATTAAGTAAAGTGATGAGATCAACATAATAATTCAAGCACCAGATACTCAAGATGTCCATAACTAGGGACACAGCTAATCATGATTAGTTTGTACACTCTGCAGAGGTTTGCGCACTTTTCCCCACAAGACTCGATCTCCTCCGTTGAATTTATCGCACTACATGATGTTTGAGAAACGGATGACCGAGACACAGTCTTTCAAAAGCATTAACTCTTTCGACGGGTATACCGTACCACCTACATCCCCTACATCTGCTAGTCTACCACTGAAAGAGGTCACACAACATACTCAACTATGCCAGAGCCCATAATGGCTTGTGGATGCACACGGAAGTTTGTATCATGAATAATCTTATGATCCCTTTGAGCCTGGGTGGCAAACCATAGGAAAAATCACACGGATACCCCGGGATCTCCCTTGGACAACACTAGATTACCCCAGGTGCCCACAAACCAATCCAACCAGATGTGTGTTAAAGTATCCACCTTAAGTTAAAACTTAGTTAACAATAATCTCTCACATCTGTCATGAATCACTCAAACCAAACCACGTCTACGAGCATAGCATAGTTGTATAAGCATAACGTACAAGTAACTCCCAGGGTTTGAAGTAAAAGACAATAGGTTCTACCTCATCAACTACTTCCCAATACACACATGTTAATAAGATCCTACTCATGCAATGTTTGAGGATTGAAACTAATGCATAAAAACTGGGTAATAAAGGTGTATGATCAAAGTGTTACTTGCCTTGCTAACGGTCTGAAAACCCTAGTGATTCGTAGTAGCAAGCCTCGCACTCCGGAAACTCTGTCGTGAACAAACAATAGCATACATAAGCACTCAAGCATAAGATGCAAACCAAAAACTCAAAATAAAATATCCAAACTGAAAGTACAAGTGAAGGGCTTTGATTTTCAAAACGAATCAATCGAATCGGAGCTACGAAACTCAAACTGCCATCAAAAGAAGTTCGAATTCTAATCTGCTTGAAACCAAAATTTTAAATTGTCAAAATCATGTTCAAGTTGGTTATCTGGAAAGAGGGGAAAAAGCCGAAGATTTTGGCGTTGGTTTCACTGGATTTGGACAAACGAGCAAAAAGTAACAAGGGTTTGAAAATCAGGGACTAATCTATGATAAAAGTATTCATGGATAGGTCCCTGGACAGAAATAAACGGAAAAAGAAAAATCTAACGAACGAACGTTCGCTAACAGAACTATATGAATGAATCCATTTGTTAAAACGAACTAAACATAGAACGCTCGCTAATTAACCTAATAAGTAAAAAATGATCTAATCTAACTAACCGGAAAAAAACTAAAAGAACCGAAGAAAAACCGAACGGTTTTATACCGGTCAAAATGGGTGGCGGGTCAACGGCGGCGTCGGGCGAGGCGGGCGGTGGTGGTGGCGGCGATGTCAGCGGCGGCGGCGGCAGGCAAGCGGCAGCGGCAGCGGCGAGCGGCGGCGCTGCAGAGGATCTGGCGGCTGCTGCGGTGGAGACGGCAGGCATGCTGCTGGGAGGAGGCGAGGGGTCGGTGGCGGTGGCCTTTATAGGAGGAGGGGGGCGAGGCCGGTGATACGTCTCCAATGTATCCATAATTTATGAAGTATTCATGCTATTATATTATCAACCTTGGGTGTTTTATATGCATTTATATGCTATTTTATATGGTTTTTGGGACTAACCTATTAACCTAGAGCCGAGTGCCAGTTTCTGTTTTTTCCTTGTTTTAGAATATCACATAAAAGGAAAACCAAACGGAGTCCAGTTGACCTGAAACTTGACGGAGCTTATTTTTGGACCAGAAGAGGGCCATAGAGTAAAAGAGTTGGGCCAGAAGAGTCCCGGGCTACCCACGAGGGTGGGAGGCACACCCACCCCCCTGGGCGCGCCCCCCTATCTTGTGGACAGCCCGGAGACCACGTGACTTTTTCTCAACGCCAAAACCTCTTATATATACCGAAACCTCCAGAAATTAACCTAGATCGGAAGTTCCGCCGCCGCAAGCCTCTGTAGCCATGAGAAATCAATCTAGGCCCTCTCTGGCATCCTGCCGGAGGGGGCCATCATCACCGGAAGCCATGGAGGAGGATCCCGGAGGGGCCATCATCGCCATAAAGGCCAAGGACCAGAGGGAGAACCTCTCCCCATCTAGGTGGGAGGCCATGGAGGAGGAAGTACAAGGGGGAGAACCTCTCCTCCTCTCTCTCGGTGGCACCGGAGTGCCATCGGGAGGGGAATCATCGCCGCGGTGATCGTCCTCATCAACATCACCATCATCATCACCATCCTCATCTATTTTACACGGTCCACTCTCCCGCACCCCGCTGTAGCCCCTACTTGAACATGGTGCTTTATGCCACATATTATGATCCAATGATGTGTTGCCATCCTATGATGTTTTTAGTAGATATCCTTTGTATTTGGGTTGATTGATGATTTAGATTGGTACGATTTGTATGTTTTACTTTGGTGTTGTCCTATGGTTCCCTCCGTGTCGCGCATGCGTGAGGGATTCCCGCTGTAGGGTGTTGCAATACGTTCATGATTCGCTTATAATGGGTTGGTGAGTGACTGAAACACAAACCCGAGAAAGGGGGTTGTTGCATATGGGAATAAAGATGACTTGATGCTTTAATGCTATTGTTGGGTTTTACCTTAATGATCTTTAGTAGTTGCGGATGCTTGCTAGAGTTACAATCATAAGTCCATATGATCCAAGTAGAGAAAGTATGTTAGCTTATGCCTCTCCCTCATATGAAATTGCAATGACAAATATCAGTCTTGTTAACAATTTCCTAGGACAATTCCGCACACCGACCCATCATTATTCCATACTCGCTATTTATAATATTTAGTAATATATTCTAACTTTATGATAACAACACCTACTTTTATATTTTAGCTCTCCGATATCTGTAGCGACCCGACCTCAAACGGTCAAGTCTCTGTGCTTCAGTGTCATCCCCGGATCGGTAATGCTGACTCACACAGTACACGAAGGATTTATAACAGAGTAGCAATCACACACTTATTACATCAAATGTCTCAAAAGAGAACTTATTACAATAAATATCGCTTGAGGCCATCTAATACGATAACAGCGGAAGGCTTGGAAGATAAAGTGAGTCCATCAACTCCAATGGCATAGCTGAGCTACATGACAACGACCTAGCAAACCTTACTCCTCGTCTGAAAAGTCTGCAACATAATACGTTGCAGCCCGAAAATGGGTTAGCAGATGGAATATGCTGGCAATATAACACAGTAGAGCAATGAACAGATAATGCTATCACTATATGCATATATGGCTGGTGGAGGCTCTAAGGTTATATGATTTTGCGAAAAGCCAATTTTTCCCTACCACAAAGGAATAAATTTTATTTAACTATCATGGTAGTTGAAACATCATTGAGAATGGAACCCCCATCTCAATCCCAATTAAAAGTAATAATTAACCCAACAAATTAAATTAGAGTGAGGAGATACAATAGGAAAATCCAAGTACTAGATACTCAAGATGTCCATAACCGGGGACACGGCTAACCATGATTAGTTTATACACTCTGCAGAGGTTTGCGCACTTTACCCCACAAGACTCGATCTCCTCTGTTGGTTTTCTCGCACTTCATGGTTTTTGAGAAACGGATGACCAAGACACAGTCTTTCAGAAGCATTAACTCTTTACTCTGGGTGGACAGTTACACCTACTTTCCCCTACATCTGCTAGCCCACCACTGAAAGAGGTCACACAACATACTCAACTATGCCAAAGCCCATAATGGCTTGTCGCTACACATAGAAGTTTCTAGCATGAATAATCTCACGATCCCTTTGAGCCTGGGTGGCGGACCGAAGGATGATCACACGGATACCCCGGGATCTCCTAGGACAACACTGGATAACCTAGGTGCCCAAACAAGCAATCCACCCAGATGTGTATTCAAGTTACCACCTTAAGTTGAACCATTAATTAACAATCTCACATCTGTCATGGAATACACTCAAACCCAATCCATGTCTACGAGCATAGTATAGCAATATAAGTAATACGTAGAAGTAACTCCCAAGGGTTTGATATGAAAACAGGTAATAGGTTCTACCTCAACATCTTCTTCCCAGACCCACAAATTAAGAGATCCTACTCATGCAATGTGTGAGGGTTGTAGCCAATGCATAAAAACTGGGTAATAAAGGGATATGATCAATGTGTTACTTACCTTGCTGATGATCCGCAAAACCTAGTAACTCGTAGTAGCACGCTTCGCACTCCGGGAATTCTATCACAAACAAACAATAGCATACATAAGCAATCAAGCAAAGATGCACGTGTAAAACTCAAATAAGAAGATCTAACCAAAAAGTTCAACTTAAGAACTCCGGTTTGCAAAAATAATCAAATCAAACGGAGCAACGAAACTCAAACTACGAAAAAAACAAGATCCATTTACTAATCTGGACTAAAGTCAAATTTTACAGTACCAAAATCTTGTTCAAGTTGGTTAAACAGAAAAAGGGCTTCGAGACGAAGATCTAGGCGCTTGAATCGCCTGATTCCGATAAACGAGCGAAAATATAAACTAAAACGAAAATCGGGTCAGAAATCGCGATCGGAAATAATCGCGAAAAACCCTGGAAAAAGAAAAACTGACGAACAGGCTAACGAATGAACATTCGCTGTCTGTGATTAACGGGTGAACGGCGTTCGTTTAAGTGAAAGAACGGACAAACATCCGCAAAAAAAACTAAACCGAAAAAAAACCGATCTATAGAAAAAATAAACCGCGGGTTCTTTAAAAAAACCATACGGTTTTCCAAAGAAAACCGGCGGCGGCGGTTGCTACCTCTGCGAGGCTCTGGCGAGGCGGCGGGCGGCGACGGGCTCGGCGAGGCGGGACGCGGCGGCGGCGGTGGTCGGTGGCGGCGGCGAGGCGGCGGCGGCGGATCCGGCGCGCGGCTTAGGGTTAGGGTTAGCGCGGGTGGCTGGGGTGGGCTGGGGGTCACGGGCGGCGGCTTATCAGAGGGGGCCGGCTGGGGAAGTCGGTTCATTTTTTTAAATATTCTGACGTGTAGAAAAAGAAAGAAAATAAATACTAAACGAACTCCAAAAATTCCGAAATAAAATTTCCCCATCCTCTAAAAATAAGCCGGACAAGGTGAACATTTATTTGGGCCTATAATGCAATGTTGAAAAATGCGAATATTTCCTATGCAAATAAAATAGCAATAAAATATGAATAAAATCAAATTTTGATTTTAATATTTTTCCTCCAATATTTCATTTATTTTGGAAAATTCATATTATCTCCTCTCATAAATTTTAATAGGAAATATTTTCGGAGAGAAAAATAAATTAAAACCAACGTGATCCTTGTTTCAATATTTGATAAAATTCAAATATGAAAAACGTGAAATCCCCAACTCTCTCCGAGGGTCCTTGAGTTCATTAGAATTTCGAGGATCGCAAAACAAAAATGCAATAAAATATGATATGCATGAGTGATCTATGTATAACATTCCAAATTGAAAATTTTGGGATGTTACAAACCTACCCCCCTTAAGATGAATCTCGCCCTCGAGATTTTGCTTGGCTAGAAAATAGGTGTGAGTGGTCTTTCCATAGATCATCTTCTCGTTCCAAAGTGGCTTCATCCTAGGTATGGTGGCTCCACTGAACTTTGCAAAATTTGATAACCTTGCTGCGAGTAACCCGGCTGGCAAACTCAAGAATCTTGACTGGCTTCTCCTCGTAGGTCAAATGACTGTCCAACTGAATCGCTTCCAGGGGCATTGTATCTCTCAGAGGAATATCGGCCATCTCTGCATGGCACTTCTTCAACTGAGAAACATGGAACACATCATGAACTCCTGACAATCCTTCAGGTAATTCCAACTTGTAGGCAACCTCTCCCATACGTTCCAGAACTCGGTATGGTCCTACAAATCTCGGGGCTAACTTTCCCTTAACTCCAAAATGCTTAACTCCTCAAAGAGGTGATACTCGCAGATACGGTATGTCTCCGATTTCATAGACTACCTCCTTGCGTTTTGAATCTGCATAACTCTTCTGTCGAGACTGAGCCACCTTTAGTCTATCTCGAATCAGCTTAACCTTCTCTTCAGATTCCTTAATCAAATCCAGTCCAAACAACTCGAGGTCTCCAACTTCATCCCACATAAACGGTGTTCGGCTTCTTCTTCCATATAGGGCTTCGAACAGTGCCATCTTCAAACTGGCCTGGTAGCTATTTTTGTATGAGAACTCTGCGTAGGGCAAGTTGTCATCCCAACTAGATCCTAATCTAGCGCACAAGCTCTCAGCATGTCCTCCAAAATCTGATTGACTCTCTTGGTCTGTCCATCTGTCTGCAGGTGAAAAGCTGTGTTGAACTCTAGCATGGTTCCGAAAGTCTAGTGCAGCTGGTGCCAAAACTTTGAAGTAAACTGTGTTCCTCTATCTGATATGATGGTCCTCGGAACTCTGTGCAGACATACGATCCTGGTCATGTATATCTTGGCCAACTTCGCATTGGTATAAGTGGTTTACACTGGGATAAAGTGGGCTACTTTGGTCAAGCGATCCACTACTACCCAGATAGAATCATATCTTGATCGGGTCCTGGGCAATCCGGTGATAAAAATCCATGCCAAGCTTATCCCACTTCCATTCGGGTATCGGCATAGGTTGCAGTAATACTGCTAGCTTCTGATGTTCTGCCTTCACTCTTTGACATACATCACATACGGCTACATACTCGGCAATATCCTTATCATCCTTCTTCTCAACCAAAAGCACTGGGGATCCCCACGGTGATGAACTTCGTCGGATGTAACCTTTCTCCAATAACTCCTTAATCTGCTTCTTGATCTCTTCTAGATCATTTGCGGGCATCCGGTATGGTCTCTTTGATATTGGCCCGGTGCCTGGCAATAGCTCTACCAAAAACTCGATGTCACGATCTGGTGGCATGCCTGGTAACTCCTCCAGAAATACATCCGGGTAATCCTTCACTACAGGCACTTCCTCCTGAACAACTCCCGTGAGAGAATTTACTTGAGTCCTCCTTGGCGCATGCCTGGATACATACTTGATCCTTTTTCCCTCCGGGGTAGTGAGAAAAATTGACTTACTGGCGCAATTGATGTTTCCTCCATACATCGATAGACAATCCATTCCTAGTATCACATCCAAACCTTGTGACTCCAAAATTATCAGGTCTGAGGGGAAAACATCGCTTCCAATGGTCAATGGCATCTGAAAACATCCTTGTCTTGCCATATATTCTGCTCCTAGCGAACTTACTAACATGGGTGTCCTAAGTACCTTAGTGGGCAACTTATACTCATCCACGAATCCCCTTGATATGTATGAATGCGATTCACCAGTACCAAAAAGAACAATTGCAGTAAAAGACATAACCAAAAACTTACCAATAACTGCATCAGGCTGCTCCTCAACCTCCTCCACGTTCACGTGGTTCACTTGTCCCCTGTTGAAAGGGTAGGGCTTCTTCCCGGCACTTCCATTGCCATTGCCATTGCCATTCTTCAATTCCGGACAGTCGTTGGCGTGATGTCCAGCCTTCCCGCACTTGTAACAAGTAATGTGACTTTGATCCCTCTTTGCGGGTGTGGCTGGGTTAGAGCGGTTCTGATTGCTGCCTGTTCCATTCCCATTTCCATTCTTGGGGCCATTGTGATTATGAGATCTTCCTCCATTGTGGCTGTGGCCTCCATGATTATGGACAAGTCCTCCAGAGTTCAGGGTGAAACGAGGCTTCTGCTGAGCTCCCGAATTGTACTTTCCTTCTCCATACTTACTCTTGCGGCTCTCAATCTGCTGCTACTTCCCTTCAATCATAAGAGCCTTGTCTACCAACTCCTGGTAGTTGTTAAATGTTGCCACCATCAACTGCATGCTCATCTCATCATCCAGCCCTTCCATAAACTTCTCCTGCTTCGCGGCATCTGTGGCCACATCATCAGGGGCATAGCGTGATAGCTTACTAAACTCATCCATGTACTGCCCCACAGTACGATTCCCCTAGCGTAAGTTGCAAAACTCACGCGTCTTCAAGCTCATAGCTCCAGTTGAGACATGGGTTGTGCGGAATGCTTGCTGAAACTGATCCCAAGTAACATTGGCTATAGGGAAAGTGGTTGTGTAATTCTCCCACCATGACGCTGCTGGTCCATCCAATTGGTGTGGGGCAAAACGCACCATCTCAGCATCAGTGCAACCTGCGGTGGTCAACTCCCTTCCTATCCTGCGTAGCCAATCATCCACAACTATTGGCTCGGTGCTACTGGAAAACACTGGCGGCTGTAACCTCAGAAAGCGGGCTAAGTTGTCAACTGGCGGAGGGTTGTTGTTGTTGTTGTTGTTGTTGTTGTTGTTGTTGTTGTTGTTGCCTTGGTTCTGGACTAATATCTGCATCATGGTATTCTACTGCTGGATCAACTGGGTGATCTCTGGTGGGAAGACAAATCAGGTGTCACGTCTCGGAGGCATCTGATGAGTTTTAGAGGGAAGGGATTAGAACAGAATTGAGTTCTAGTGGGAAAACACTACCCATATGCACATGAGACAAACACAATCATAACACTCAATCAATCAAGCAAGGGCATAAAAAACGGTCTAGAACTATTGTTAAAGTGCTCGGACTACTACTATATGCATGGGGGAATACTACTAATCATATGGTGGTCTACTAGAAATTTTGATCGGTGGAAGACTCCATGATATCCGCTCCAGCTTCGTCTTCAAAGTCATCATCACTATCATCGGGGTCGGTGTCGGTGTCTTCGATGATGATGTAGTTCTCCGGGCAAGTGGAATCATCGTCTTCTCCTCCTGGCGCGGGGTCTCCCATGAATACTCCCATCTTCTTTATCAGGTCGTCGTTCTTCTCCAATATTGTAGTGATTTCCTCCTCGTATCCATCGCGTGTAGACTTGAGTTCCTCTTCAATCTTGGTGTTCCTTGTCATCACCTTCTTCAAATCTATCATGTCTGCGCACATCTAGTTTTCCTGGCGTCGAATGTGCTGGTTTAACTCCTGGATGAAAGCTGCAATGGACCTGTCCTTCCTGGTGCTGACTATCTCCCATTGCTCATCTCGGCGCCCACAAATCTGGTAGATAGTATCCTTGAGATCCTTGTGGTAAACTTCGCCAATGCGTCCCATGATGATGTGGGCTGCCATGCTCTTGCCTAGACTCCAGGTTGGGGCATCAAAGGAAAACTCTATGGGCTCCATGATTGGCATGAACGTCCTTCCTGGAATTTGAACTTGAATCATCCAGCGTTCCTCTTCTGGTAAAGTGGCGTTGTAGGTCCCGGTGAAGCTTGGTATTCCAATGTTCAGGTATCTAGTGACTTCATTCAAGGGTCGTCCAAATGGGGTGTCTTCATCCGGTTGTGCAAACTTGTTCCTGAGTCCGCCATCCTAAAGAGTAGAAAATGGAGAGGAGTCAGAAATGAGTAGAGAAGAGTGACCTATGGCTTATCTTAGTTGTCGTGTCCTATACTTAGTGTGTGCTGATACCATCTTGTAGCGACCCGGCCTCAAACGCTCAAGTCTCTGTGCTTCAGTGTCATCCCTGGATCGGTAATGCTGACACACACAGTACACGAAGGATTTATAACAGAGTAGAAATCACCCACTTATTACATCGAATGTATCAAATGAGAACTTATTACAATAAATATGGCTTAAGGCCATCTAATACGATAACAGTGGAAGGCTTGGAAGATAAAGTGAGTCCATCAACTCCAACGGCATAGCTGAGCTGCATGACAATGACCTAGCGAACCTTACTCCTCGTCTGAAAAGTCTGCAACATAATACGTTGCAGCCAGAAAACGGGTCAGCACATGGAATATGCTGGCAATATAACACAGTAGAGCAATGAACAGATAATGCTATCACTATATGCATATATGGCTGGTGGAGCCTCTATGGTTATACGATTTTGCGAAAAGCCAATTTTTCCCTACAACAAAGGAATAAATTTTATTTAACTATCATGGTAGTTGAAACATCATTGAGAATGGAACCCCCATCTCAATCCCAATTAAAAGTAATTATAAACCCAACAAATTAAATTAGAGTGATGTGACACAATAGGAAAATCCAAGTACTAGATACTCAAGATGTCCATAACCGGGGACATGGCTAACCATGATTAGTTTATACACTTTGCAGAGGTTTGCGCACTTTCCCCACAGGACTCGATCTCCTCCGTTGGTTCTCTCGCACTTCATGGTGTTTGAGAAACGGATGACTGAGACACAGTCTTTCAGAAGCATTAACTCTTTACTCTGGGTGGACAATTACACCTACTTTCCCCTACATCTACTAGCCCACCACTGAAAGAGGTCACACAACATACTCAACTATGCCAGAGCCCATAATGGCTTGTGGCTGCACATGGAAGTTTCTAGCACGAATAATCTCATGATCCCTTTGAGCCTGGGTGGCGGACCGTAGGATGATCACACCGATACCCCGGCATCTCCTAGGACAACACTAGATACCCAAGGTGCCCAAACAAGCAATCCACCCAGATTTGTATTAAAGTTGCCACCTTAAGTTGAACCATTAATTAACAATCTCACATCTTTCATGGAATACACTCAGACCCAATCCACCTCTACGAGCATAGCATAGCAATATGAGCAATACGTAGAAGTAACTCCCAAGGGTTTGATATGAAAACAGGTAATAGGTTCTACCTCGAACATCTACTTCCCAGACCCACAAATTAAGATATCCTACTCATGCAATGTGTGAGGGTTGTAGCTAATGCATAAAAGCTGGGTAATAAAGGGATATGATCAATGTGTTACTTGCCTTGCTGACGATCCGCAAAACCTTGTGACTTGTAGTAGCACGCTTCGCACTCCGGGAATTCTATCGCAAACAAACAATAGAATACATAACCAATCAAGCAAAGATGCACGTGTAAAACTCAAATAAGAAGATCTAACCAGAAACTTCAACTTAAGAACTCTGGTTTGCAGAAAGAATCAATTCAAACGGAGCAACGAAACTCAAACTGCGAAAGAAACAAGATCTATTTACTAATCTGGACTAAAGTCAAATTTTACAGTACCAAAATCTTGTTCAAGTTGGTTAAACAAAAAGAGGGCTTCGAGACGAAGATCTAGGCGCTTGAATCGCCTGATTCCGATAAACGAGCGAAAAGATAAACTAAAACGAAAATCGGGTCAGAAATCACGATCGAAAATAATCGCGAAAAACCCTGGAAAAATCGCGAAAAACCCTGGAAAAAGAAAAACTGACGAACAGGCTAATGAACGAACGTTCGCTGTCTATGACTAACGGGTGAACGAAGTTCGTTTAAACGAACGAACGGACGAACGTCCGCAAAAAAACAAAACCGAAAAAAATAAAACCGATCTATAAAAAAATAACCGCGGGTTCTTTAAAGAAACCGGCGGCGGCGGTTGCTACCTCCGGCGAGGCGCGGCGGGTCTGACGGGCGGCGGGCGGCGGCGGGCTCCGGCGGGCGGCGGTGGCGATGGTCGGCGGGCGGCGGGGGCAGATCGGAGGCGTCGTGCCGGCGGCGGCAAGGGTTAGGGTTAGGTTAGCGGTGGGCTGGGGGTGACGGGCGGCGGCTTATAAGAGGGGGCCGGCTGGGGAGTCCTGGCCAGTTACGGCCCGGAGTCGATTCGTTTCTTTTAAATATTCCGACGTGTAGAGAAAGAAAGAAAAGAAATGCTAAACAGGCTCCAAAAATTCCGAAATAAATTTTCGTCGTCCTCTAAAAATAAGCTGGACAAGGTGAACATTTATTTGGGCCTATAATGCAATTTTGGAAAACGCGAATTTTTCCTATTCAAATAAAATAGCAATAAAATCCGAATAAAATCAAAATTTGATTTTAATATTTTCCTCCAATATTTCATTTATTTTGGAGAAGTCATATTATCTCCTCTCATAAATTGTAATAGGAAATATTTTCGGAGACAAAAATAAATTAAAACCAACGTGATCCTTGTTTCAATATTTGATAAAATTCAAATATGAAAAACATGAAATCCCCGACTCTCTCCGAGGGTCCTTGAGTTGCTTAGAATTTCGAGGGTCGCAAAATAAAAATGCAATAAAATATGATATGCATGAATGATCTATGTATAACATTCCAAATTGAGAAATTTGGGATGTTACAATATCATACAAAGTTATCCTCTTCATACCCAGAACGTAGTTTTATTTCTCGTTTGTAGTTGGAAGCAAACGTTTGGTGTACGTAGAGTCGTATCAGTGGCAGATAGGACTTGGGAGAATATTGATCTTACCTTTAGCTCCTTGTGGGTTCGACACTCCACACTTATCACTTCCACCTTTGGGAATTGCTACAATGATTCCCTGCACTTGGGGATTATCAAGCTCTTTTCTGGCGCCGTTGCCGAGGAGCAATAGCGTGGGGTTGATATTCTCGTGTGTGCTTGCTTGCTTTCTTCACTAAGTAGATTTTCTTTTTCCTCTTTGTTTCTGTTTAGTTGTGGGTGAAACATACAAAAAAATTAAAAGAATTAAAATACAAAAAAATTACTTGCCTTTCATGCCTAAAAAAGTTTTTCAAAAAAAGAGAAGTGCTTGGAAAGTTTTGCATTGAAGAAGTGAGGGTCGACCTTGAGCACTTGTGTTCATGCTCATGGAAACAATGTAGAATTTCTCATGGATGTTTCTCTGTAAATAATTATCCCCTTGTATTTATCCATTATATTATAAAAATAATGTGCCAAGCTTTGGTCTTAGGATAATTAGATTGCTTGTTTACTATGTGTAGAACAAAAATAGAAACTTTGGCTGTAGCACATGATTTTACATTTTTTACTGGAAAGTCAAATTGGTCTGAAACTTTTTGCACATTACTTCTGTACAA
Organism: Aegilops longissima; assembly: GCA_021605205.1. Taxonomy (NCBI): domain Eukaryota; kingdom Viridiplantae; phylum Streptophyta; class Magnoliopsida; order Poales; family Poaceae; genus Aegilops; species Aegilops longissima. The sequence goes on from CM038677.1 coordinate 278,433,802, forward strand.
AGGTTTCAAATATTCAAATTTAGTTCATAATTTTTGGAGTTACAGAAGTTTACTAAACTTCCAGATTACTCCAGACTGTACTGTTTTCGACAGATTCTGTTTTGCGTGTGTTGTTTGCTTATTTTGATGAATCTGTGGCTAGTATCGGGAGGTGTGAACCATGGTGAAGTCGGAATACAGTACATATAGTTCTAATATGAAATTGGAATGAGTTTGAAACAATACCTAAAGGTAGTGATTTGCTTTATTATACTAACGGATCTCACAAAGTTTTTGTTAAAGTTTTGTGTGGATGAAGTGTTCGAAGATCGAGGAGCTATCAATATGAGAAGAATAAAGAGAGGAAAGATTTCAAGCTTGGGGATGCCCAAGGCACCCCAAGTAAATATTTCAGAGGATACACAAGCATCTAAGCTTGGGGATGCCCCAGTTGGCATCCCATCTTTCTTCTTCAACAAATATTGGTATAACTCGGTTTTTGTTTTGTTCACATGATTTGTGTCCTTTGTTTTTTTATTTTGATTAAGAACCATGCTAGAATGAGATGTACCTTCATCAATTTATAGAATACTTCTTGTGCTTCACTTATATCTTTTAAGTATGATCTTGTGGAAATTGCTCTTTGAGCTTCACTTAAATCTTTTGAGTATGCTTTTATAGAATGCTTCGTGTGCTTCACTTATATATTTTGAGCTTGGATATTGGTTAGTCTATATTAATTGTATAATCCTCCATGAACTTCACTTATATCTTTTGGAGTATGAATAATACTATCATCTAAAGCGGGTTTGGAAGAGTGTCAACTTTAGGAACTAGTGATCCCGCTATTCCGAATGAGAAGAATTTTGCTTATGTGGAGAGTAGAAAATTTTCTATGCTTGTAGATCATGAAAAGAATGTTTTATGTGATGTTTATATTGTTGAATTCATTCATGATGCTACTGAAAATTATTATGAGGGAGGAATATATGCTTGTAGGAGTTGCAATAATATCAAGTTTCCTCTCTATGTGCTTAAAGTTTCGAAGTTATACTTGTTTTGCCTTCCTATGCTAGTTGATTCTTGTTCCTATAAATTATGTTTTCACAAAATCCCTAGGCATAGGAAGTTGGTTAGATTCAAATGTGCTAGTCCTATTATTCATGATGCTCTCTTTATGTTTCAATTCTTATCTTTAATGTGAGCATCATTGAAATCATCATGCCTACCTAAAAGGCATTAAAGAAAAGCGCTTGTTGGGGGACAACCCAATATTTACCCTTACTGTTTTTGTGTGTTTATATGATTAAGATACTGTAGTAATCATGTTTTATAGCTTTTGTTTCAATAAAGTGCCAAGTAAGACCTTTGGGAAGACTTGGGTGAAAGTTGATGTGATCTTGCTGTAAAAAACAGAAATTTTGCGCTCACGAGATTAGCTACCATTTTTTTTACAGAAGAGTGCTTTTGGGTTGATTATTTTTTCAGAAGATTAATAGACAAATTCCTCATGTCCACCAACTTATTTCATAATTTTTGGAGTAGCAGAATTATGGCCGCTGTTCAGATCATTACAGACTGTTCTGTTTCTGACAGATTCTGTTTTCATTCCATAGTTTGCTTGTTTTCTAGTTTTATGGCTTATATTTCTCAATATAAATTGTAGAAATTATATGTTAGAGTAGACATTGTATGGGAACAATTATTAACCTTGTCTTTGACAGTAACAAAGTGAATGGTTTACTCTTTATCATACTAACCTATCTCACAAAGTTTCGTTAAGTTTTGTGTGATTGAAGTTTTCAAGCTTTGGGTGAGATATCGATATGAGGAGAATAAGGAGTGGAAAGACCCTAAGCTTGGGGATGCTCAAGGCACCCCAAGGTAATATTCAAGGAAGACTCAAGCGCCTAAGCTTGGGGATGCCCCGAAAGGCATCCCCTCTTTCGTCTTCAAAACTATCGGTATACCTTACTCGGAGCTATATTTTTATTCGTCACATGATATGTGTTTTGCTTGGAGCGTATTTTAAATTTTACTTGCTGTTTGAATAAAATCATTGGATCTGAATTATTGAATGAAAAAGAATCCTCCCATGGCTAGTAAATTATTTGACTATTCAGTGTTCTTCACCTATATCTTTTGGAGTAGTTTGTCATTTACTCATGTTCTTCACGTATATCATATGAGTAAATAGTTGAATGAATCGAATGTCATAAATCTGAATTTATATATGTTTCATATGCTTATAACATGGGGAGTAATGACGTTACACATAATAAGTATAGGTGGTAAACTCATTGAAAGTTAGCAAACGTAGAATTGGTCACTTGAACAATTCATGAAAGAATATTGAAGAAAGAGAGATTTCACATATAAATATACTATCTTGGACATCTTTTGTAATTGTGAGCACTTACTAAAATATGACATGCTGAAAGGTTGATGTCGGACAAGGCAGACAACGTAATGGTTTATGTTTTCTTATATCCGAAATAAAGTATATTGTCTTGGATCATCCAACATGTTGAGCTTGCCTTTCCCTCTCATGCTAGCCAAATTCTTAGCACCAAGTAGAAATACTACTTGTGCTTCCAAACATCCCTTAAAACGAGTTTTTCCATGAGAGTCCACCATACCTACCTATGGATTGAGTAAGATCCTTCAAGTAAGTTGTCATCGGTGCATGCAATAAAAATTGCCCTCTAAATATGTATGATCTATTAATGTGGAGAAAATAAGATTTATACGATCCTGTGAAGTGGAAGAAATAAAAGCGACAGACTGCATAATAAAGTTCCATATCACAAGTGGCAATATAAAGTGACATTCTTTTGCATTAAGATTTTGTGCATCTAACCATAAAAGCGCATGACAACCTCTGCTTCCCTCTATGAAGGGCCTATCTTTTACTTTTAACTTCTACCTTATGCAAGAGTCATGGTGATCTTCACCTTTCCTTTTTACATTGTATCCTTTGGCAAGCACATGGTGATCCCGGTATATATATCCAATTAGATGTAAGTCATCATGAATTATTATTGTTGACACTACCCTTGAGGTAAAATGTTGGGAGGCGAATCTATAAGCCCCTATCTTTCTCTGTGTCCGATTAAAACTTTGAACCCATAAATATCACGTGAGTGTTAGCAATGGTGAAAGATTAAATGATAGTTCAGTATGTGGATTTTGCTAAATCAAAGCTCTGACATAGACCCTTGCTGAAAATAAGATGAATTGCAATTGTTTGATGACTGAGAATATAGTTTGTTAGTTTCAAGAAAGTTTATGATCTATACTTTAACATGTGAATAGCTTGTTACTTGATCATGAAAAGTTTCATGAAGATGAGGTACTGAAATGACATATAATGATGCTAGAAAAAGTGATTGGAACTATCATTGATCAAACTTGTGCACTTGCTAGCATTCACACTTCATAAATTATTTCTTTTATCATTTTCCTCCTCGAGGATGAGCAGGAATTAAGCTTGGGGATGCTGATATGTCTCCAACGTATCTATAATTTATGAAGTATTCATGCTATTATATTATCAACCTTGGATGTTTTATATGAATTTATATGCTATTTTATACGGTTTTTGGGACTAACCTATTAACCTAGAGCCGAGTGCCAGTTTTTGTTTTTTCCTTGTTTTAGAATATCGCAGAAAAGGAAAACGAAATGGAGTCCAATTTACCTGAAACTTGACGGAGCTTATTTTTGGACCAGAAGAGGGCCATAGAGTAAAAGAGTTGGGCCATAAGAGTCCCGGGCTGCCCACGAGGGTGGGAGGCGCGCCCACCCCCCAGGGCGCGCCCCCTACCTCGTGGACAGCCCGGAGACCCCCTCCCCTGACTTTTTCTCTGCGCCAAAACCTCTTATATATACAGAAACCTCCATAAATTAATCTAGATCGGAAGTTCCGCCGCCGCAAGCCTCTGTAGCCACGAGAAATCAATCTAGGCTCTGTCTGGCACCTTGCCGGAGGGGGCCATCATCACCGGAGGCCATGGAGAAGGATCCCGGAGGGGCCATCATCGCCATGAAGGCCAAGGACCAGAGGGAGAACCTCTCCCCATCTAGGTGGGAGGCCATGGAGGAGGAAGCACAAGGGGAGAACCTCTCCTGCTCTCTCTCAGTGGCGCCAGAGTGCCATCGGGAGGGGAATCGTCGCCACGGTGATCGTATTCATCAACATCACCATCATCATCACCATCCTCATCTATTTTACGCGGTCCACTCTCCCGCACCCGCTGTAACCCCTACTTGAACATGGTGCTTTATGCCACATATTATGATCCAATGATGTGTTGCCATCCTATCATGTTTTGAGTAGATTGATGATCTAGATTGGTACGAGTTGTATGCTTTAGTTTGGTGCTGTCCTATGGTGCCCTCCGTGTCGCGCAAGCGTGAGGGATTCCCGCTGTAGGGTGTTGCAATACATTCATGATTCGCTTATAGTGGGTTGGTGAGTGGCTGAAACACAAACCCGAGTAAGGGGTTGTTGCGTATGGGAATAAAGAGGACTTGATGCTTTAATGCTATTGTTGGGTTTTACCTTAATGATCTTTAGTAGTTGCGGATGCTTGCTAGAGTTCCAATCATAAGTGCATATGATCCAAGTAGAGAAAGTATGTTAGCTTATGCCTCTCCCTCATATGAAATTGCAATGACGACTATCGGTCTTGTTAACAATTTCCTAGGACAATTCCGCACACCGACCCATCATTATTCCACACTCGATATTTATAATATTTAGTAATATATTCTAACTTTATGATAATAGCACCTACTTTTATATTTTAGCTCTCCGATATCAATATTTCTCGTTTCTAGTTGGTAGAAAATGTTTGGTGTACGTAGAGTCGTATCAGTGGCAGATAGGACTTGAGAGAATATTGATCTTACCTTTAGATCCTTGTGGGTTCGACACTCCATACTTATCACTTCCACCCTTGGGAACTGCTACGATGATTCCCTGCACTTGGGGATTATCAGCCGGCTTGCGGGAGGGGCAAGCGGGGCCGCGGCTCTGACCCGGACTCCGTCAGGAGTCCGGCGCGAGCACGGGGACGAGGCGGCGGCGCGGATTGGGCCGGCTGGGCTTCGACCCGGTCGGTCCGAAACTCTTTTTTAAATAAATTCGCACGAAAGAAAAATCCTCATAAAATATAAAAAATTAAAAATACCAAAAACAATTTTCACCGTCCAAACCTAATATTTAGGACAAGATGAACATTTTTCTGGCCTAAAATGCATAATTTTCTGATTCAAATAAAATAACGAATAAAAATATTAATTTGATTTTAAAATTTCTTCTCCTATATCCCTCTCTTATTGAAGAAGTCATTTTATCTTCTCTCTTTTATTTTTATTATTGGAAATAATCAGAGTGAAAATATTTAAAATCAAATTGATCCTTTCTTCAATTTGAAAATAAATTCAAATATGAAAATTTGTGAAACCTCCAACTCTCTCCTTGGGTCCTTGAGTTGCTTAAGATTTCTAGGATCTCAACCAAAAGCAAATAAAATATGATATGCATATAATGACCTATGTATAACATCCAAATTGAAAATTGGGATGTTACAAACCTACCCCCCTTAGGATGAATCTCGCCCTCGAGATTTGGGTTGGCTAGAAAATAGGTGTGGGTGGCCTTTCCGTAGGTCTTCTTCTTGTTCCCTGGTGGCTTCATCCTCAGTATGGTGGCTCCACTGAAGTTTGCAAAACTTGATAACCTTTTTGCGGGTAACTCGGCTGGCAAACTCGAGAATCTTTACGGGTTTCTCCTCATAATTAGGTCACTATCCAACTGAATTGTTTCCAGGGGCACTGTATCTCTCAGAGGAATATCGGCCATCTCAGCATGGCACTTCCTCAACTAGGATACATGAAACACATCATGAACTCCTGACAATCCTTCGGGTAATTCCAACTTATAGGCCACCTCTCCCATACGTTCCAAAACTCGGTATGGTCCTACAAATCTCGGGGCTAACTTTCCCTTAACTCCGAATCGTTTAACTCCTCGCAGTGGTGACACACGAAGATATGCTCTGTCTGCAATCTCATAGACTACCTCCGTGCGTTTAGTATCGGCATAACTCTTCTGCCTAGACTGAGCTACCTTCAGTCTATCACGAATCAAATTAACCTTCTCTTCAGATTCCTTGATTAAATCTGGTCCAAACAACTGATGGTCTCCGACTTCATCCCACATTAACGGTGTCCTGCATCTTCTTCCATACAAAGCTTCGAAAGGGGCCATCTGCAAACAAGCATGATAGCTATTGTTGTATGAGAACTCTGCGTAAGGCAAATTATCATCCCAGCTAGACCCATAATCTAGCGCACAAGCTCTCAACATGTCCTCTAGAATCTGATTGACTCTCTCGGTCAGTCCATCGGTCTGCGTATGAAAGGTTGTACTGAACTCTAGCCTAGTACCCAAAGTCTGGTGCAGCTAATTCCAAAACTTCAAGGTAAACTGTGTCCCTCTATCTGATACGATGGTCCTGCATGCAGACATACGATCCTGGTCATATATATCTTGGCCAACTTTGCGCTCGTATAAGTGGTTTTCACGGGGATAAAGTGAGCCACTTTGGTCAAGCGATCAACTACTACCCAGATAGAATCATATCCCGATCGGGTCCTGGGTAATCCGGTGATGAAATCCATGCCAAGTTTATCCCACCTCCAATCGGTTATCCCACTTCCAAGCTCCTCATGTCGTGTACCTCCGTCGTGGATGGAAGACGTTCGCCCGCATCCATAGCCTGACGGTGGGGCTCGTCCTCTACTTCAAATTAATGGAGGGCGGCCTGCTCTCCGTCAAGGTCTTCGGAGATCTTGGCACTCACCTGAAGTGCTGCGTGGAGAGCTCCTCCGACGGTGAAGATTCCTCCTCAAGCGGGAGTGACGAGGAGGACAGCGACAGCGGCGATGAGGGAGTTGAGCGGCAGGATGCCGACTCTGACTTCGACTGACCGCACCGGCCCTTCCTCGGCCACGCGCCCTGCCGGGGGCCATCCTCGCCAAGCTCTCCATCGGGGTGCTCCCCGTTGTCTCCTTGGCCGGCTGGAGTAGGAGGGCCGGAGAAGGCGAAGAAGCCGGGTGGCAGCTGTCAACTCGGAGTACGCGGGCACCGACTCCTTCGTCGCGTATTGCCATCTCGCTGCCTCGCCTTCCAGCTCCTTTCCCGGCACCAAGATGTTCTCTTGGTGCCTTCTTCTCCTCGCACCTTGCCTAGGCGCCCCTTTTGCCCTCTGCTATCTTGCTCCACCTTTTGAGGAGAGGGACAAGAAAGGGATTACGGGAACCTTATCTTTTCTTAGTTTGTAAGCCTGCGGGCACTTGCTAGATTTAAAGCTTGTAATCCCCTTGCTCATGTTTTTCTTTCCGTACGAACTATACCTGTATGGGACATTTTTAATGAAAAAGGGGGTTTGTCGGGTTCTTTGTGAGTGAGCGAGGCCCATGCCTAGGAGGAATCCTTGTTATTTTTAGCATAAACATTGTTTCCCGGCAACAGGCCTTGCCGTTTCCCTACTCCAGTCGACCATTCTCGCACTCTTGGCGGAGGCAGGGACGAAGTCGAGTTAGGCTCCTCGTTCATCTCCTCGCCACCGCGTCTACTACCAAATTCCGACCCAGGAGACAGCTCTTGGGTACAGGAAAGGGGGAGCATAGTGGTTTCAGGAACATAAACGAGGTTTCACACATGCCAGTTCTATATGGAAAACACATAACAGGGGGATGAAAAACTTATCTGAATCCGCAGCCCCCGACAACCTTGGCTTGTCGTGGTTGGATCCTCACATCTTCAGCCCCCGATGTCTTGGCCTGCCGGGGCTGGAGCGCCGGTTCTTTCTCTTCTTCCCCAGCGGCTCAGCAGAAGTGTCCGCGTGCCCTGTGAACCAAAGAGAATAGAAAGACGCGAAACTCGACCTCTAGGGTAGGAGTTAGTCGCCGCCAAGCACTACCAAGCCAAATCGAGGAAGAGACTTAGAACTAGGATGCATGCTATAACTTAGGGCGCCAACACTTTGTTCATTTATGCTCAGGGTCTGCGCCTGGCTTTGTACAGAGGGTTACATGCCTTGCCGACAAAGCTTGTACAAAAGGTGGATTGCCGGGAGGCCCGACAAGCCGCGCCTTACGGGTAAAACTTGCGAAGATGCTCGATTGTCGGGGAGGCTGATCGTAACCCACGAACACCTATGGGACCGGCGGACCGAGTCCCTTTTGGTTCGGTGGGGGGGCGGAGATTGCACGAAGAGCAGATCGAGGCGAAACACACGAGCAGTTTACCCAGCTTCGGAGCTCTCCGGAGAGATAATACTCCTACTGCTGCTTGTCTGGTTGTATTGTGTTCTTGCTAGGGAGCACCGAGAGCTACAAAACCTAGCGTGAATGTGTGTAGTCTCGAATGAGTCGAACCCCCTCTATGTTGTGCATGGGCCTCCTTTTATAAGCTCAAGGGGTCACCAACAGGTGGCAACGTAGACAAGGGCAAAATGGGAAAATGAGTTGCGGTTGGTACAGCTACTTTGTACAGTGTATTCTACCTAACTCTGACGGCAGGGGACAAAAGCAATAAATGCCCATCCATGTCGCCTAAACAGTGCAGAAAGGGACCGTCAGGGGCGCCACCGCTTGCCACGATGGCACTCCTGTCAGCGCCGCTTACCGCTGCTCTCCTCTGGCTGCACAGCCTCTTGACACGCATGCCTGGAATGGTCCCATGGCGACACGTTGGCGGATGAGCTGGAGTGGAGATGAAGAGAGGTTGCCTGCCGCGGCAAGCGTCTTGCCGCGGCTGAATCCTTGTCGCGCCCGGAAGCTTGTCGCTCATCGAGCCTTCCCGGCAAGCTCCTCTTGCCGGGGTCTTGTCTTGTGCGTGCCTTGAGTGGCCTTCCCGGCAAGCTCCTCTTGCCGGGGACTCGTCTCCTTGGCTTAAATACTTTGTTCTTGAATGGCTCCAAAGGAACCACGGAGGACCTTGGCGGTCACCAGGCAAGCCTTGCCGCGGGGCACTGCTACTGCCCGTGCACGAGTTCGGGATACTAGGGTACCCCTACTCTAGTACACCGACATCGATGTTCCAGGAGTTGCTCACTGGGACAACATCTTCGGTCTCCAGGCAGACTGCGCTAGGCCTGGTGACTCGTATTACCCGATAAGGGCCTTCCCACTTCGGCGTCAACTTGTTGGAATTCTTGGCCGACTGAACGCACCAAAGAACAAGGTCGCCTTCCTCAAAGCTTCGGGCATGGACCTTGAGGCTATGGTAGCGGCGCAAGGCCTGCTGGTAGCATGTTGCTCTCATAGTCGCCCGAAGACGATCTTCCTCAAGGAGCGTTGCATCATCTTGCCGCAACTGCTCTTGCTCAAGCTCATCATAAGCGAGCATTCGAGGTAACCCGTATATGAGTTCCGTGGGGAGAACTGCTTCTGCCCCATATACTAGGGCAAAGGGTGTCTGGCCACTGGCTCGATTTGGTGTCGTCCTGATCGACCAAAGAACCGCCAACAATTCATCAATCCAGCGCCTTCCGCTCTTGTGCAGCTTGTCAAAAGTCTTGGTTCTCAGGCCTCGCAACACTTCAGCATTTGCCCTCTCCGCTTGGCCGTTTCTCCTAGGATGTGCCATGGAAGCAAACAGACCTTGCTGCCGAGGTCTTGAATGTATTGCATGAAGGTGTGGCTGGTGAACTGCGTGCCGTTGTCGGTGATGACTCTGTTTGGTACACCAAAACAGCAGACTAGTCCCTTGAAGAACTTGACGGTTGGCTGTGCTATCACCTTCCTCACCGGTTCCACCTCCGACCACTTTGTGAACTTGTCAATTGCAACGTACAAGTAATCAAAGCCCCCGACAGCACGGGGGAAGGGACCCAGTATGTCGAGCCCCCAGACCGAAAATGGCCAGGAGAGAGGGATTGTTTGAAGGGCTTGAGCTGGTTGATGAAGCTTCTTTGAATGGAACTGACACGCTTCACACTTGGTTACTAGTGCCGTTGCATCCTGAAGGGCGGTGGGCCAGAAGAAGCCTTGCCGGAATGCCTTGCCGGCAAGGGCCCTTGACCCTATGTGGTTGCCACATATGCCTCCATGTATCTCGGCCAACAGCTCCAGTCCTTCCTCCCGGGGGACGCACTTCAATTTCACACCGTTCGGTCTTCTTCTGTACAGGACGTCATCGATGAATTGGTACAAGGCAGACCAACGGGCTACTCTTTCCGCTTCTTCCTGCTCCTCAGGAAGTTCCCCTGTCTGGAGGAAATGGACGGTATGTTGTGCCCATGCTGGAGCCTGGGGCTCGACGACGAGGACCAAAGGCATCTCTTCCGCCATGGGGGCAGCCGTCTCTACGACCAGGGCTTGGCGCCATGATCAGGATTCGCGGCAACACCCTTGCCGGCAGCCCCTGGGGGCTCGGCTGGAAAGTACCTGCCGGGGCCTGACTTCCTCCGCTTGTTCTGCTTTGTTGATGGCTCGACGGATGGTTGAGTTAACCGAAGCAAAAAGGTACCTGGTTCCATAGGTAGCTTGAATGCCGCGCGCTTTGACATGTAGTCAGCGATGTCGTTCTCCGCTCGGGGAACGTGCTCTGCTTGTATACCGTCGAAGCGCTCCTCCAGTTTCCTCACCTCATCAACATAGGCCTCCATCAGTGGACTCTGATAATCCTTGTTAACTTGTCTAACAACAAGATGTGAATTACCCCTGACGATGAGCTTTTTCACCCCGAGGTCCGCCGCGATCCTGAGACCGGCAAGCAGCCCCTCGTATTCAGCGGTGTTGTTTGTGGACATCTCTCTGGGAAAGTGCATCTGGATCACATACTTCAGGTGCTCTCCGGTGGGTGCGACATGCAGTACACCGACACTGGCGCCTTGCAGCAAGAAAGCCACATCAAAGTACATGATCCAGTCGTGGCTTGCTTCCTTGCCGGGGAGACCAGTCTCCTGGATTCCTTCGTCCCGCGAACGATGCACAGGGCTCCTCCCACGGCGGTGTCCGGGGTCTCCAGCATGGTGGCGCTGCTCGTTGCGCGCACCCTGGGAAGAGCGCGCTATGGGCGCTGGCGTGGGCGTCTTGGAGGTTGCTGCACCGCTCGTGGGTGGCACAACGACACTCCTGGAGGACCGCGTGCCTCTTGCGGGGGGCCCAGCTCTGTCTTTGGATTTGGTGTCGTGCGGCCCGTCGCCTAGCGCACGAATGACGCCGCTCGCCAGGCTCCGACTGTCAGAGCGATGCTGATGCTCGCGGACCGCGGCCCGGGTCCTGTCCGCGACCGGCTCGCTACTCGTCCGCACTGGCACGGGCCGTTCGCCTCACGACGAGCCGATCACCGTGACCGTCTTCTTCTTAGGAGCCATGGCGATGAAGAACCGCTAGGCTAACTACTAGACCAGATTCTCACAATTGCACCCCCTACCTGGCACGCCAAAGATGTTGGTGGGAAACGACACCTATGGGATCACAAGAATCCTTACTACGGTTGCCGGGGCGCGGGGTTGTGAGAAGAGCAGGATTAACAGTCAGCACAAGGATCGTTTACCCAGGTTCGGGCCGCAAGGATGCGTAAAACCCTATTCCTACTTTGATGTGTATTTGAGAGAGTTCTTGAGCTCTTGAACTAGCTATGGTGGCTGCATAGTTCCAAGGAGCCGAATCCCTCTCCAGTATGTCATGGGCCTCCTTTTATAGTCGAAAGGGGCTGCCACAGTGGCACACAGGAGGTGGAAAGGCCTACAGTACTGTGAGCTTATTGCCCGTATTATAGGACAAGACACATTTAATGCGTCGCTTAGGTGTCCCCTAGCTTTATCGGGGGCGGGGAGCGAGGCCCGTCCCGTCCGTCGCCGCTCCTCTTTGCTTCGACACACGCCTTGGCCAGCGAGGCATGCAGCACCACATAGGCAGGCAAGCAGCTGAGGTGGCGCGGTGGTAGGATCTTCATGAAGATCTGCATGCCGCCACACAGGCACTTGCTGATCTGGCCTGGAAGCTTCATGTTGCCATGCAGGTGCCAGCCCAACTGGTCGGGCTGGTTGCTACATGCGAACAGCGGTAGAAACTTGGCTGGTGCGGGCCTGGTTGTGGCTCCGCTAATATCCTCGGCAAGGGCCTTGCCGGGGGGCCGGCAAGGGTCTTGCCATGGCGCACAATTGTCCCCGACAAGATGGCTTTCCTCAGCAAGGATCTCGCCGAGGGTCGCCGTCTTCTGGTCCTCATCTGATCTTGTGTGTTTATGATCTTGACAAAGATCTGCATGCCACCACAGAGGTTCCTCCCGAGCCCTTGTCTGAACGTAATTGGTTGGGTTGGAACCTATGGGCTCAAGGGCGGCTCACTCCGTTGGTGTGGGCGAGCTGCCCCGACAAGGATCTTGCCGGGGCCGCTGAGGCTGCCCCGGCAAGGGTCTTGCCCGGGGAACCTACTCCGTCCCTCTGCTTCTTTGTGTTCCTGGTCTTGGCGTTGCCTCTGACTATCTTGTGCTGCTGGCTTCTCTCCGGCTTCCCTCCTTTGCCCTGCTACGTGTGGCCGCGGCGCGTGGCTCTGACTGCCTGTGCACAAGTAAAGGGGTCAAAAGGAGAGCCACTACTTTTGTACACCGACACCTGGAGCTGCCTCCTCTCCTGGCCGAGCTCCTCCTCGGCCTGCTCCAGTCTCCGCCTAAGTCTGGAGACTTCGGCAGTATGTGAGGTCGCGGCCAGCAGCGATGCCTGCATATTCATTTCAGACCTATTTGGTTAGTTTCTTGCAATAATGGATTGATCCTCTATCTGGCCTTTCTTTCCGAACACCAGACAGTGTCTCGGGGGCTACTGTTGCTACCGCTTGAGCATGCATTGGTTTTTCCCATGAAGAGGAAAGGGTGATGCAGCAAAGTAGCGTAAGTATTTCCCTCAGTGTTTGAGAACCAAGGTATCAATCCAGTAGGTGGCCACACGCAAGTCCCTCGTACCTACTCAAACAAATAAGAACCTTGCAACCAACGCGATAAAGGGGTTGTCAATCCCTTCACGGCCACTTGCAAAAGTGAGATCTGATAGAGATGACAATATTTTTGGTATTTTTAGGATAAAGATTGAAAGTAAAGATTGCAAAGTAAAAATAGATTGGAAACTTATATGATGGAAAATAGACCCGGGGGCCATAGGTTTCACTAGTGGCTTCTCTCAAGATAGCATAAGTATTACGGTGGGTGAACAAATTACTGTCGAGCAATTGATAGAAAAGTGCATAATTATGATAATATCTAGGCATGATCATGTATATAGGCATCACGTCCGCGACAAGTAGACCGACTCCTGCCTGCATCTACTACTATTACTCCACACATCGATCGCTATCCAGCATGCATCTAGAGAATTAAGTTCATAAGAATAGAGTAACGCATTAGGTATGATGACATGATGTAGAGGGATAAACTCAAGCAATATGATATAAACCCCATCTTTTTATCCTCGATGGTAACAATACAATACGTCGTTACCCCTACTATCACTAGGATCGAGCACCCCATGATTGAACACAAAGCTAAGCACTTCTCCTATTGCAAGAAAGATCAATCTAGTAGGCCAAACCAAACGGATAATTCGAAGAGACTTGCAAAGATAACCAATCATACATAAAAGAATTCAGGGAAGATTCAAATATTGTTCATAGATAATCTTGATCATAAACCCACAATTCATCATATCTCGACAAACACACCGCAAAAAGAGTTACATCGAATAGATATCCAAGAAGGTCAAGGAGAACTTTGTATTGAGATCGAAAGAGAGAGAGAGAAGAAGCCATCTAGCTAATAACTATGGACCCGAATGTCTGTGGTAAACTACTCACACATCATCGGAGAGGCTATGGTGTTGATGTAGAAGCCCTCCGTTATTGATGCCCCCTCCGGCGGAGCGCCGGAAAAGGCCCCAGGATGGGATCTCACGGGTACAGAAGGTTGCGGCGGTGGAATTAGGTTTTTGTGGTGCTCTTCGATGGTTTTGGGGTACATAGGTATATATAGGAGGACGAAGTAGGCCGGTGGAGCCACGAGGGGCCCACGAAGGTGGAGGGCGCGCCCAGGGGGGTAGGCACACCCCCTACCTCGTGGCCTCCTTGTTCGTTTCTTAACGTCCACTCCAAGTCCTCTAGATCATGTTTGTTCCAAAAATCATGCTCCCGATGGTTTCATTCTGTTTGGACTCCGTTTGATATTCTTTTTCTGCGAAACACTGAAATAGGCAAGAAAACAACAATTTGCACTGGGCCTTGGGTTAATAGGTTAGTCTAAAAAATAATATAAAAGTGTATAATAAAGCCCATTAAACATCCAAAATAGAATATATAATAGCATGGAGCAATCAAAAATTATAGATACATTGGAGACGTATCAACTGTCTATATTTGGATCTTCTCTTTTTGCGTCGCTTACCTCAAAACCTGTCAGCAGGCTGCTACAGGCTTCGGTTAGTCCGCTCTTGGTGGACTGAACCCTTTAAATTACCGTGCCCATAAGGAAAACATGCTCATCCAGAACGGAAGCGCCTCACAGTGCTTCCAACAGATTATCCGGTGCTTCTGGTTGGAAAGGGGTCACCGGTGGAACAGACATACTCCCCTCTTTCGAAGGAGGTTGCACACCGGACTCCAGAGCCGTATTGCTCTCCGGAATCATATTCGGCTGAGGACCGAACTGAATACGGCCCTCATCACCTGTCTCCATGGGGATTTTCTCCCCCTGGTGCCCGGCGACGGAGGTTTCGCCTTCCAGCGCCTCCTGAACCTCCCCTTGGCCTGGGAAGGTCCTTCGGGACAGCACCTCGGTGTCACCCTTGGCCTGGGGAGAATAAGCGGCCGACGGCGACTCGCTGGCCATCGCCCTCGAGTCCAGCGAACCCCTTGATGAGGATCGCTGGGAACTGTCATGGGCCGGACTGCAATGGCATTATTAACCATATCAATACAATAAAAAGGAGCGGCCGGATATATGGACATATACGGGTTCTGACACTTACGATGCAGCCAGGGGCTTGGGTCGGGAGGGTCGCTCTGGACTGCTGTCGACATCCCACATGGAGTTATCCGCAAGGGAGCCCTTCCCCTTCTTGGACGTCTCCGCCTCCAGGTTCGTGGATGCCACTCTCTTCCTCTTTCCCTCAGTAGGGGGAGGGTTGTTCTCCTACTCCTCCTTGTCGTCGTTGTCCTTAGCGGCGGAGGAAAGGGTCTCTTCGTCTTCGGACGTCACGTCCGAAGCACCCTTGCGAAGGGGGACACCTCTGGCTCCTTTGGCCTTCTTCTTGGCCTTCTTCTCCGGCGGCTGGTAAGGCACCGGAACCAGCATCTTCGCCAGGAGAGGGATGACTGGCTCTTCGGGCAGCCGAGCCGAACACTGGATCTACTCCGCTCTCTTCGTCCACACCTGAAATAATATGGTAAAGATTAAACACCCTCCTTGGACAAGCAAGTAGAGGGTACGCCTGGGGAAATAAAGAATTTACCGCATTAGCGGGATGGGTATGATCGTGCCCGCGGTCCAAATCAATAACCGGCGGCTTCTCGTTGCCCTTGTAGAGCAACTTCCAGGCATCTTCATGAGTAGTTCCAAAGACCCTCTCCAGGGTCTGGTGCTTCTTTGGATCGAATTCCCACAAGGGGAAGCTTCGGCTTTGGCAGGGGAGGATCAGGCGAATCAGCATCACCTGGACCACGTCAACGAGCTTGACATGTTTATCCACCATGCTCTGAATGCACGTTTGCAGCGCTATCAACTCGTCCGACGAAGACCAGTTGGGGCCCTTCTACATCCAGGAGGTGAGCCGCATTGGGGCTCCAGCGTTGAATTCGGGAGCCGCCGCCCAAGTGGCGCCGCATGGCTCTATGATGTAGAACCACTGCTTCTGCCACTCCTTGACATTCCCCACAAAAGTGCCAGTGGGGCAAGTGACGTTTGGCATCTTGCTCACCATGGCGCCTCCGCACTCCGCGTGATGACCATCCACCACCTTCAGCTTCACGTTGAAGATCTTAAGCCATAGTCCGAAGTGGGGCTGGATGCGGAGGAAAGCCTCACACACGACAATGAATATCGAAATGTTGAGGAAAGAGTTCGGGGATAGATCATGGAAATCTAGCCCGTAATAGAACATTAGCCCGCGGACGAAAGGGTGGAGTGGAAACCCTAACCCGCGGATGAAGTGCGGGAGGAAGACCACCCTCTCAGTAGGATTCGGGGTGGGGATGACTTGCCCCTTGGTAGGCAGACGGTGGGCGATTCCTTTCGCTAGATAGCCGGCCGCCCGAAGCTGGGTGATGTCCTTGTCCGTGACGGAGGAGACCATCCACTTGCCTTGGCCTCCGGATCCGGACATGATTGAGTGCTTCCTTGAGGAGGAGAAGATCAGAACTTGGGCAATGGAGCTCAAGAATGGAAGGACAGAGAGGGAGAGAAGGTGTGGGTGAAGAAAGGGAATCCTTATCTCTTTATAAAGACGGTGGATATTGAACGCCTCCCCACTCACCTCTAAACTCGCTTGTTCCCAAGGGCTATGTAAACAACACGGTTGGATTACCCACGCCCGTATTGATGAGAATCCTGTAATAAGGGGACACGATATCTGCTTTGACAAGACGTGCCAGTGGAAACCGCATCTCGAAATGCGAAACGATAGAAGAAAACGGTTCAAAATAATGACCGGGCAGGCGTGATTTCTTCTTGCCAAAAGTTGTCAGCAGGATGGGACTCGTGAAATATTATACTCTCTACGGACTTTGTGTGCGGTACTTGTGTTATAGATCCGGACACATTCGTTGCGTCCGAAGACTATCTTGGAATGTCCGGGAAGGAGAACCCTCCTTGCAATGCCGAAGGCAATCTGTGCGCCACACAGATCGTCATTGAAAGCTTGGTTCAGGGGCTACTGAGGAAGTCCTGGACTAAGGGGTCCTCGGGCGTCTGACCTATTGGACATGGGCCGGACTGATGGGCTGTGAAGATACGAAGATCAAAGACTCCACCTATATCCGGAAGGGACTCTCCTTGGCGTGGAAGGCAAGCTTGGCGGACGAATATGAAGATTCCTTTCTCTGTAACTGACTTTGTACAAACCTAGCCCCCTCCAGTGTCTATATAAACCGGAGGGCTTAGTCCGGAAATGATCGTAGTCATAGAGGCTAGACTTTTAGGGTTTTAGCCATTACGATCTCGTGGTAGATCAACTCTTGTAATACTCATATTCATCAATATCAATCAAGCAGGAAGTAGGGTATTACCTCCATAGAGAGGGCCCGAACCTGGGTAAACATTGTGTCCCCCGCCTCCTGTTACCATCGACCTTAGACGCACAGTTCGGGACCCCCTACCCGAGATCCGCCGGTTTTGACACCGACAACCATGTCAATAGGTTAGTCCCAAAAAATGATATAAAGTTGCTATAAAATGATTGTAAAACATCCAAGAATGATAATATAACAACATGGAACAATCAAAAATTATAGATACGTTGGAGACGTATCAGCATCCCCAAGCTTAATTCCTGCTCGCCCTCAAGTAGGTAAATGATAAAAACAGAATTTTTGATGTGGAATGCTGCCTAACATGTTCATCACATATTGCTTTCTTTGTAGCATGGACATTTGGACTTCTATATGATTCAAAGCAATAGTCTAGTTTTGTCATGAAGATTTCAATACTCAAGCAGATCAACAAGCAACCATGTCTTTCAAAATATCAACACTAAAGCAAGTTATCCCTAGCCCATTATGCTCAGTCATTGATCCATTCACGAAACTCACTCGCATATTAGCTACACCCAATGCTCAAGTACGATCATAGTGCCCCTTAGTTGGTGCTTTATAAGAGAAGATGGATACTCAAAATAAAAATTGCATAAAGTAAATAGAAAGGCCCTTCGCGAAGGAAGTAGGGATTTGTAGAGGTGCTAGAGCTCAAAGCAAAAAAGATAGAGATAAAAACATTATGGGTGGCATGCTTTTCCTGTCAACGAAAACGATCGAGTAGTTCCCAATACTTTCCATGCTAGATATATCATCGGTGGTTCCCAAACAGAAAATAAAGTTTATTCCTTTTTCCACCATACTTTCACTTTCCATGGCTAGCTGTATCCACGGGTGCCTTCCATACCAACACTTTCCAAGAAATTTATTATTTGACAACATAAATTAATTCATTTTTCATTTCGGGACTGGGCATCCGTAATACCTTTGTCGTACTCTCGTGCAATGATAAGTGAATAAACACTCATCGTGATAATAACACATCTAGCATGGAAAAATATCAGCCACCCCTACTGTTTCATGAGCGTTACGAGCACACAAATGAGAAACTTATTTTGAAAATTAGAGATGGCACATACAAATTTGCTTAGAACGGCAAAAGAATACCGCATATAGGTAGGTATAGTGGGCTCATATGGCAAAACTGGTTTTAAGGATTTTGGATGCACAAGTAGTGATCATACTTAGTGCAAATGGAGGCTAGGAAAATATTCAGAAGCATCCACCCAAGAAATGAAAAATCTCATAAGCGAGCATTAAGCATAACTAACACAGAATAATGAACCACAAGTACGATGTAATTTGATTGCATAACTATTGACTTTCATGCTTGCATAGGGTATCACAAACCTTAACACCAATATTCATACTAAAGCATAATTACTCATCAACATGACTCACGTATTATATCATCATATCGCAAAACTATTACAAGGAATCAAGTTTATTTTGTCCAATGATCTTCATGAAAGTTTTATTATATCCCTCTTGAATATCTATCACTTAGGGACTAATTTCATATGTTGCTTTTGATAGCTCAAGCAAATATAAGTGAAGAACATGAGCATAGAAAAATTCTTCTCTCATAATAATTCAAGTGAAGCAAGAGAGAATTTCTAAAAAAAATACTAACTCTCAAATAAATCTAACTGAAGCATGAGAGCATTTCTTAAAAAATATTGAAGCACACCATGCTCAAAAAGATATAAGTGAAGCACTAGAGCAATTCCATAGCTCATAAAGATTTAAGTGAAGCATAGAGAGCAATTCTAACAAGTCATAGCATAATTTTGGCTCTCTCAAATAGGTGTGTCCAGCAAGGATTCATGACACGAAATAAAAAGAAAAACAAGAAAAAACTCATATCATACAAGATGCTCCAAGCAAAACTAATGATATGTGACGAATAAAAATATAGCTCCAAGTAAAATACAAATGGTCGTTACAAGAAAGAGGGGATGCCACTCCGGCATCCCCGAGCTTAGTTGCTTGCTTCTCTTTTAGATAATAGCTTGGGATGCCATGGGCATCCCCAAGCTTAGACTTTTCTTACTCCTTATTCCTTCATCCATCGTGATCCTACTCAAAACTTGAAAACTTCAATCACACAAAACTCAACAAAACCTTCGTGAGATCCGTTAGTATAAGAAAGCAAATCACTCCTATAACTACTGTTGCAAACCCATTCATATTTTATTTTTGCATTATATCTACTATATTCCAACTTTGCAATGGCTCAAACCCCCCTAAAGAGTCCATAGATCAATAAAAATAAGCACACAATGCAAAGAAAACACAATCTGTCAAAAATAGAACTGTCTGTAGCAATCTGAAAACTTTCAATACTTCCGTAACTCCAAAACATCTGAAAAATTAGGACAACATGGGAAATTTGTATATCAGTCTTGTGTAAAAAATTCAGAATTTTTCGTCGCTTCTGTGATTTTTCAAAATTATTTTTCTGGATGCAGAAGTTTCTGTTTTCCAACAACATCAAAGCAACTATCACCCAACATGATCCCAAAGGCTTTGCTTGGCACAAAAACAAAAAACACAATCAGAACAGTAGCATAATTGTGCAAACACTCAAGAACATAAAGAAAAAGAAAAAAAAAATAAATTGTATTCATTGGGTTGCCTCCCAACAAGCGCTATTGTTTTACGCCTCTAGCTAGGCATAATGCATAGATCTAAGTGTTGTCATCTTTGGTTTTTGCAACTTTTGTAAGGGCCTTATCAAACCCGGGAGGCTCTTTACGCTTCCCAAGATTTTCAGGAAAAGAGACCATATTGAGATCCAAAGTATCCAAATGCTTATTGCAAAGTGTAATCAAGGTATTCATTCGATTGAGGTTCCCACTGATATGTTTCAGAGGTTCATTGTATTTTTGTAACTCAACCAAATGTTCATGCAAATCACTCAGCTTCCCAAAATTTGAGCTCCTTCTTGAGTAAAAGAAATCCCCTTTTTGGTAGTCGGAATTCCCAAAATAGCTTCTAGGATCTCATAAGTGGTATTAGCATCAAGCTCAATAAAATTTCCTTTAGCAGCATAATCCAAAAGTTGTCTATGATGCAAGGCTAAACCAATATAAAAAATCTGAAATAAATTTTTTGCATCCCCTTTTAGATTGCAAATGCGATAGGATTCCATCAGCCTATACCGAGCATCTTTCAAATTTTCTCCTTGTCTCTGTTTGAAATATAAAACTTCAAAATCTGATGACAAAGGAGGAGGAGTCATGCTGTCCATAGCAACAAGATCACAAGCAAAAAGACAGATCTAACGAGAAAAACAACGAAAGGAAAAGATGGCGAACAAAACGGCAAATTTTTGTGAAGTGGGGGAGATGAAATTGAGAGGCAAATGGCAAAAATGTAAATTGCAAGGAGATGATATTTTTGATTAGGAACCTGGTAGATGTTGATGACGTCTCCCCGGCAAAGGCTCCAGAAATTCCATTTGATGCGGCTTGAACTATGTCAGTATTTCCTCAAAAAGGAAGGGATGATGTAGCACAGCTACCGTAGGTATTTCCATCAATGATGAGATCAAGGTTATCCAACCAGTAGGCGAACCAAGCAACACTACGTGAACGGCAGCTGCACACAAAGAACAAATACTTGCAACCCGACGTAAGAGAGGGGTTGTCAATCCCTCACGGGTAAAAAGATAGATAGTAGATTAGATAAATAGACCTCGCGGGAACGCGAGATAAAATAAATAACAATAAATTGCAGCAAGATATTTTTGTGTTTTTTGATTAATAGATCTGAAAATTAAAGCAAATAAAAATAGATCTCGAAGGCAAATATGATAAAGAAGAGACCCGTGGGTCCGTAGATTTCACTAGTGGCTTCTCTCGAGAAATATAGCATACGGCGGGTAAACAAATTACTATTGGGCAATTGATGGAACTTCAAATAATCATGAAGATATCCAAGCAATGATCATTATATTGGCGTCACATCCAAGATTAGTAGACCGACTCCTGCCTGCATCTAATACTATTACTCCACACATCGACCGCTATCTAGCATGCATCTAGTGTATTAAGTTCATCGGGAAACGGAGTAATGCAATAAGAACGATGACATGATGTAGACAAGATATATTTATGTAGAAATAGACCCCATCTTGTTATCCTTAATAGCAATGATACATACGTGTCGGTTCCCCTTCTGTCACTGGGATCAAGCACCGTAAGATCGAACTCATCACAAAGCACCTCTTCCCATGGCAAAAAAAATCGATCTAGTTGGCCTAACTATGACAAAGATTCGAAGAAGAAATACGAGGATATAAGTAATCATGCATATAAGAGATCAAAAGACTCAAATAACTTTGATGGATAAAAACATAGATCTGATCATAAACTCAAAGTTCATTGGATCCCAACAAACACACCGTAAAAAGAGTTACATCAAATAGATCTCCAAGAGACCATTGTATTGAGAATCAAGAGAGAGAGAAAGAGAGAGAGAGAGAGAGAGAGAGAGAGAGAGAGAGAGAGAGCAAGACATCTAGCTACTAACTACGGACCCGTAGATCTACAATGAACTACTCATGCATCAACGGAGAGGCACCAATGAGGATGATGAACCCCTCCGTGATTGTGTCTAGATTGGATCTGGTGGTTCTGGAACTTGCGGCGACTGGAATTGTTTTTTGTCGATTCCCCTAGGGTTTCTGGAATATTTCCGTATTTATAGAGCAAAGAGGCGGTGCGGGAGGCCACCGAGGTGGGCACAACCCACCAGGGCGCGCCTGGGCCCCCAGACGCGCCCAGGTGGGTTATGGCCCCCTGGGGCACCCCTCTGGTACTTGTTCGGCCCATCTTGTGTCTTCTGGTGTAGAAAAATTCTCCAAAAAGTTTCGCTGCGTTTGGACTCCGTTTGGTATTGATTTTTTGCGAAGTAAAAAACAAGCAATAAATAGCAACTGGCACTGAAATGATTGTAAAACATCCAAGAATGATAATATAACAACATGGAACAAGCAAAAATTTAAGATAGGTTGGAGACGTATCAAGGGCCTCTACATCAACCTTGTTGCCCTTCCGATGAAGCGTGAGTAGTTTACCACAGACATACGGGTCCATAGCTAGTAGCTAGGTGGCTTCTTCTCTCTCTTTGATCTTCAATACAATGTTCTCCTTGATGTTCTTATAGTTCTACCCGATGTAATACTCTTTTCGGTGTGTTTGTCGAGATCCGATGAATTGTGGATTTATGATCAGATTATCTATGAATATTATTCTTATATTTCTTCTCTGAACTCTTTTATGCATGATTAAATACCTTTGTATTTCTCTTTGAATTGTCGGTTTGGTTTGGCCAACTAGATTGGTTTTTGTTGCAATGGAGAGGTGCTTAGTTTTGGATTCAATCTTGCGGTGTCCTAACCCAATGACATAGTATGGGTAGTGAGGCACGTATTGAATTGTTGCCATCAGGGATAAAAAGATGGGGTTTTCATCATATTGCTTGAGTTTATCCCTCTACACCATGTCATCTTACTTAAGGCGTTACTCCGTTCAACTTAATACTCTAGATGCATGCTGGATAGCGGTCGATGTGTGGAGTAATAGTAGTAGATGCGAGCAGGATTCGTCCTACCTGACACGGACATGATGTCTATATTCATGATCATTACCATAGATATTGTCATAACTATGCGCTTTTCTATCAATTGCTCGACAGTAATTTGTTTACCCACCATATGTTTCCTTTCAAGAGAGAAGCCTCTAGTGGAACCTATGGCCCCCGGGTCTATTTTTCATCATATATTTTCAGATCTATAAACCAAAAATCCCCAAAATACCTCGCTTCAGTTAATTTATATTTACTTTAGTTTGCTCGTTTATTTATCTTTTATACCTATCTCTATTAGATCTCACTCTTGTTCATGACCGTGAAGGGATTGACAACCCCTTTTTTGCATTGTGTGCAAGTGTTTGTTAGTTTGTGCAGGCGCATAGATTGGAGACTTGCTTGTGCCACCTACTGGATTGATACCTTGGTTCTTAACTGAGGGAAATACTTATCTCTACTTTGCTGCATCACCCTTTCATCTTCATGGGAAAAATCAACGCAAGCTCAAGAAGTAGCAGGAAGAATTTCTGACGCCGTTGCCGGGGAGGTTCTACATCAAGCCTACCAAGTACCCATCATAAACTCTCATCTCTTGCACTTACATTATTTTCCATTTGCCTCTCGTTTTCCTCACCCCGACTTCTAAAATGTTTTCATTTGCTTGTGTGCTAGATCGCTTGTTCTGCTATCATGGCTACTCCTTCTACCCTTGGTAGTACCCTGAAAGTGAGGTTCTCAATTTTAAGCAAAGGGGGTGATCACACACAAGTATAGGGGATCTATCGTAGTCCTTTCGATAAGTAAGAGTGTCGAACTAACGAGGAGTAGAAGGAAATGACAAGCGGTTTTCAGCAAGGTATTCTCTGCAAGCACTGAAATTATCGGTAACAGATAGTTGTGTGATAAGATAATTCATAACGAGTAGCAAGTAACAAAAGGTAACTAAGGTGCAACAAGGTGGCCCAACCCCTTTTGTAGCAAAGGACAAGCCTGTACAAACTCTTATATAAAGCAAAGCGCTCCCGAGGACACATGGGAATTTTTGTCAAGTTAGTTTTCATCATGCTCGTATGATTCACGTTCGTTACTTCGATAATTTGATATGTGGGTGGACCGGTGCTTGGGTGCTATGATTACTTGGACAGGCCTCCCACTTATGATTAACCCCTCTCGCAAGCATCCGTAACTATGAAAGAAAAATTGAGATAAATCTAACCATAGCATGAAACATATGGATCCAAATCAGCCCCTTACGAATCAACGCATAAACTAGGGTTTAAGCTTCTATCACTCTAGCAACCCATCATCTACTTAATACTTCCCAATGCCTTCCCCTAGGCCCAAACAATGGTAAAGTGTCATGTAGTCGATGTTCACATAACAACACAAGAAGAGAGACAACATACATCTCATCAAAATATCAAACAAATACCAAATTCACATGATTACTTATAACAAGACTTCTCCCATGTCTTCAGGAACAAACATAACTACTCACAAAGCATTTTCATGTTCGTAATCAGAGGAGTAATAATTATCATTAAGCATCTGAACATATGATCTTCCACTGAATAAACCATCTAGCATCAACTACAAGGAGTAATCAACACTACTAGCAACCCACATGTACCAATCTAAGGTTTTGAGACAAAGATCGGATACAAGACATGAACTAGGGTTTGAGAGGACATGGTGCTGGTGAAGATGTTGATGGAGATTGACCCCCTCTCGATGACAGGATCGTTGGTGATGACAATGGCTTCGATTTCCCCTCCAGGAGGGAAGTTTCCCCGACAGAACAGCTCCGTCGGAGCCCTAGATTGGTTCTGCCAAAGTTCTGCCCCGAGACGACAGCGCTTCATCCCGATAGCTTCCTCTTGACTTTTCCCCGTCAGAACACATCATATAGCAGAAGATGGGCACCAGAGGCCTGCATGGGGCCCACGAGGCAGGGGCACTCCCAGGGGGGTAGGGTGCGCCCCCCACCCTTGTGGATGCCTGTTGGGTCCCCTCATGTGCTTTTTTCACCCAATATTTTTTATATATTCCAAAATAATTCTCCGTGAAGTTTCAGGACTTTTGAAGTTGTGCAGAATAGGTCTCTCAGATTTTCTCCTTTTCCAGTCCAGAATTCCAGCTGCCGGCATTCTCCCTCTTCATGCAAATCTTGTAAAATAAGATAGGAAAGGCATAAGTAATAGGTGCATAAATCAAGGCTTTCATAAGTATTTCAAATGCTTCTACACAATCATCATCGAAAACAAAAGAAACATCTTTTTGCAAGATATTAGTGAGAGGCCTAGAAATTTTATAGAAGTATGTAATAAACCACCTAGAGAAACCAACATAACCAAGGAAAGTTCTTATACCTTTGATATCTTTAGGACACCGCATCTTTTCAATAACATCTACTTTAGCTTTATCAACTTCAATACCTCTTTCAGAAATTTTATGCCCCAAGACAATACCTTCATTAACCATAAATTGGAACTTCTCCCAATTGAAGACAAGATTAGTTTCTTCACATCTCTGCAAAACTCGATCAAGGTTGCTTAAGCAATCATCAAAAGAAGTTCCGTAAACGAAGAAATCATCCATGAAAACCTCCACAATCTTTTCACAAAAGTCAGAGAATATAGCAATCGTACATCTTTGAAGGGTAGCAGGTGCATTGCATAAACCAAAAGGCATACGTCTATAAGCAAAAGTACCGAAAGGGCAAGTAAAAGTGGTCTTTTCTTGGTCCTCTTTTGACACAGGTATTTGAGAAAACCCAGAATAACCATCAGAAAGCAAAAATGTGTATGTTTGGACAGTCTTTCTAGCATCTGATCAATAAAAGGTAGAGGGTAATGATATTTCCTAGTAGCTTTGTTTAATTTGCGAAAATCAATTACCATTCCATAACTTGTAACAATTCTTTGAGGGATCAATTCAGTCTTATCATTAGGAACAACAGCAATACCTCCCTTCTCAGGCACAGAACGGGACTTACCCATCTACTATCAGCAATAGGATAAATTATACCTGGCTCCAGAAGCTTTAGTATTTCATTTCTTACCACTTCTTTCATCTTAGGATTTAACCGTCGTTGATGATCAACAACTGGTTTAGCATCAGGCTCCATATTAATTTTGTGCTGACGGGACTAATGCCCTTAAGATCATAAAGAGTATATCCAATAGCGGCACAATGCTTATTTAGAGTTTTCAATAATTTCTTTTCTTCATGCTCTGAAAGGTTAGCACTAATAATAACAGGATATATCTTCTTCTCATCAAGATAAGCATATTTCAAAGTATCAGGTAATTGTTTAAGCTCAAACACGGGATCACCCTTGGGTGGAGGAGGATTTCCAACGATTTCAATAGGCAAATTGTGTTTCAAAACAGACAAATGGTCTAGCAAATATTGTTCTAAAGGATAAGTAGGAGGCACGACAATAGAAGCAAGACCAATAATTTCATCCTTACTAGGCAATTCTTTATCATGGGGTTGTCTAGGAAATTTAGAGAAATAAAAATCATGAGACACATCGCCAAAACTTATAGTAACAATTTCTTTCTCACAGTCTACGTTAGCATTAACAGTGTTCAAGAAAGGTCTACCAAATATAACAGTAACAATTTCTTCCTCTACGTTGCGCATGGGCCTCCTTTTATATGCTCAAGGGGTCACCGACAGGTGGCAACGTAGTCAGGGGCAAAAAGGGAAAATGAGTTGCGGTTGGTACAGCTACTTGTACAGTGTATCATACCTAACCCTGACGGCAGGGGACAAAGGCATTAAATGCCCGTCTCGTCGCCTAAACAGTCTGAAAGGACCGTCGGGGCGCCACCGCTTACCACGATGGCAATCTTGTCGGCACCGCTTGCCACCGCTCTGCTGGCGCCACAGCCTCTTGCCACGCTACGCTGAAAGGTCGAGGCGACACATTGGTGGATGTCTTTGGAGTGCAGGAACAGTGGTAGTCTGCGCGCAAGCGCCTTGCCGCGGCTGTTGCCTTGTCGCGTCCGGAAGCTTGTCGCTCATCGGGCCTTCCCGGCAAGCTCCTCTTGCCGGGGTCTTGTCTCCTAGGTGCCTTGGTTGGCCTTCCCGGCAAGCTCCTCTTGCCGGGGTCTTGTCTCTTTGGCTTGAATACTTTGTTCTTGAATGGCTCCAAGGGAACCACGGAGGACCTAGGCGGTCACCGCGGCAAGCCTGGCCGCGGGGTGCTGCAACTGACCGTGCACGAGTTCGGGATACTAGTGTACCCCTACTCTAGTACACCGACAGGAGCCCCTGGGCCTGGGCCATACACGGTGCCGAGCGCTGTTAGGCCAGGCCCAAAACAGGGCACGGGCACACGCAGCCTTGGTTACGCTGTAACTCACTCCGGACCCACCACGTCCACCACAAACGGCACACATCGAATGCGGCGTCGTGGGAGAGATCGTGGGTGGTTTCTTTATTAGGAAAAACGGAACGTCCGCCCCCTCCCTCTTTATAAGAAGAGGAAGCAGGGGAAGTTCGTCCACCTTGCCAGTTGCTGTCCAATCTCGAAAAACCTCCGCTGCTCCCCCTTCTTCTCAAGGCTGAGAAGAGAGCAGCGCTCCGCTCCTCCATCGCCACCAGCATCACCAACGCCGTCGGTCTCCCCCACCACCTCCGCCATGGCTCTGAAAGCCGACAAGGGGAAGGGCGTGAAGCCGGCCGAGGCGCAGCGGCTCACGGCGCTGCGAAAGGAGCGGGCCATCTTCCCCCCTCAGCTCGCCGCGAAGGAGCTGAGGGAGTACTACTACCTCTTCTGGTCGACGGAGACGCGAGCGCATCCGCGCACGAAGGTACTCTCAGCCGCCGCATCTGAACTGGCTCCGAGCGGGTATCCCTTCTTCGCGCTCTTCTTCTACTGCGGGCTCTGCCCGCCCTTCTCTGAATTCTTCTACGATATCATAAACACCTACGGGTTCCGCCTCCTTGACTTCACCCCCAATGCTGTCCTGACCATGGCAGTTTTCGCACATCTCTGCGAAAACTTTGTCGGAGTCCATCCCAACGTAGCCCTTTTCCGCCACTTCTTCATGCCTCGAGTAGAGAGAGGATATCATGAGATTGCGCCCGGGCCTCAACTTCAACTTCACCGTCTTTGAATTGGACACAATGCTCTTGGAATTGTTCAAGCACGACCCTGATCATCCCGAATGGTTCAGGTTGCCAAGGGGAGTCGTTCCATTGTGTAACAATTCCTCGCTCGACCGCATCCGTGCAATGATGCCGTTGTGCGCCTCGCATGGAATTATTCCAACCTGGCAAGAGCCTGCAGATGACGTCGTGCGGGTGTTCTTCGACAGCTTGGAAGAAGTGCCGATCCATCCCGATGAGCAGAAGGGCCTCACCCGCGACACCACTGATGACGAGATGCAGCGCATCGCCACCAGGTTGGAAGAGGCGGCAGCAGCTGCTGCCGCGGGCGAGTTTGGATTCACCGTGGAGGAGGCAGAGGCAGCAGAGGCGGCAAGCCTTGTCGATCGAGAGGAGCTTGCCGGCGAGGAAGAGCATGCTGAGCCCGAAGTTGAGCCGAGCGAGCCCGCCGATGGCGCCTCCTCCCCACCTTCAAGTAGCTTGCCGCGAGCAGAGCCCACAGATCCACTAAGAAGGCGTCTCCGCAAGGTCGGGGAAGCAGCGGGGCGGCAGACGGGCCAACAGCCGTCGCGCCGCGCGACGCGCTCCACCGCGGCAAGCACTGTTGTCGCGGGAGCACCTCACGCCGCTGCAGCAACTGGAGCAGGGCCTTCTGGGACCACAGCTCCAGCACCCGCCAAGCGGCCAAGGGAAACTACTCTTCCAGCTCGTCGCACCGGAGGCGAACCGGAATTCGATCTCTCCGCGCTCAGCCCCGGGAAGAAGAAGAGTAAGATTCTTTGTTGTACTTGTAGTTCTTCAATTTGTTGCTTTGTCTTGTATCTGATTTGCTTCACTCTGAACCCATTCATTTTCAGGACGCTGGCCCAGAGAGCGTCGAAGAGAGCCAAGGTCCCAGTGATTGTCATCGAGGATGAACCCACCGCGGCAGCAAGAGGCGTGTCCGAGACCACCTTGCCAGACCCGGCAACCCTTCCCCAAAGCAGCCCCTAGCGCAGCCCCCAGCGTAAGTATATGGTTTTCTTCCTGCTGTTAGGCGTGCATGGGTGCTCTGTATTTGCTGATATCTGACTGTTGATTTGTGTAGGAGCAGAGCAGCCCCACCAGGAGTGCCCTGAAGCCGCTCCTGACATGCCATCCGCTTCGACTACACCGCCAAGGGAGGATCCCCCGGCAAGGGAGTGCTCTCCGGCAAGGGAGGCATCTCCGGCAAGGGTCAGTTCTCCGGCAAGGGGCGGCGCCAGCGACCCTTCGGTAGGTGAGACCATGGCTGCAGATCCAAGTGCAGGTAATCCTCTTGCTTGAAAACTGCCCTTGCGTTCTTCTTCTGATTTTCTTTTTGAATATCTGCTTGACTTTTCTTTCTTTTTCGATCATCAGATCCGTCTGCCACAGAGCCAATGGAGAACGAGGTCGCCGGCGAGGAGGACGCGCGCGGCAATACTGACGATGCCGCCGTCGCCGAGGAAGAAGCCGGCGTTGACGAGCCCACCTGTGAGGAGGCCGCCAAGGCTGCCGCCGCAGAAGCTGGCGAGGGGTCCGGCGATCGCACTGACGGCCCCGAGGCCGCAGGAGCGCCAGGCACTACACCGACCGCTGATCCCTCCGCCGCTGCCGCAGCGCCAGGCTCTGAAGAGCCCCAGCCCGGCGCCTACTTGAAGGCCGGCGATGGCGTCTTCATCAAGCTTCCCTGGGCGTCGAGCTCCAGGGCGCCGGTCGAAGGAGAAACCTTTGACGAAGAGCTGCTCGCCTCCGCTAGGCTGACGCTGGTCGACGCGCCAAGCAGCAGCAGCGGCGAGTCTGAGGAGGAGCAGCTGTTGCGGAAGCTGCTGTCGCTCTACCGTACCCGACAAGCCAAGCTGGAATCCCGGGAAGCGCTTGTCGCGAAGGAGGGAACAGACATAGAGAAACGCGTGGAGGAGCTCCGGGGCATCAACCAAGAAGCTCTCCGGTCCTTGGCGGAGGAGCGGGAGCAAATCGTCGAGGCGCGCAAAGCCTTCATCCTCGAGAAGGCTGAGATTGAGGAGCAGCAGCGGCTTGCTGCCGAGAAGCTGTCTGCGCAGGAAGGCGAGCTGGCGCAGCGGAATATCAATCTTGACAGCCATGAGGAGGAGCTTGCCACGCGCGAACAAACATTTGGCGGAGCCCTCAAGGAAGCAAAGGACGTCGCCGCAGCTGCCGAGGCCGCCAAGAAGGAGTTGGAGACGAAGGTGACGCAGCTGGAGGCCAACCTCAAGAAGAGCGGCGAGGAGCTTGCTGCACTCAAGCATGAGCGCGAGAAGGACGCCTACACTCTTGGCGAGCTACAGGACCGTCTCGCCGAGAGGAGCAAGGAGCTCAGCGCCGTCAAGGACTCCAACGCGGATCTCGAGTTGAAGCTGACTACTCTGATGCAGATGCTGGACGGCGCCAAGGAGCGGGAGGTGGCCTTGTTGGAGAAGATCAAGATCGATGAGGTGCTGCTGGCGAGTGCTACTGCCGCCCAGAGCACCTTCAGAGAGAATTTGGAGCACTGGACCGAGGGTCTCGTGAATATTGCCGCCGCCATCGACAGGGAGCTGGCGGAGCTGGGGATGGTGGATCTCGGATATTCCTCCGATGAGCACCTCCAACCCAGCTCCAAGCTCAGCTTGTTCTTCAAAGGCGTGGTGACGGCTCTCCAGCGACTCCGGGAAGAGATCCCAAAGCAGCTGGCCGAGGAATCGCGCCAGATCTGCGCGGGAGCTCTCTAGAAGGTGCTGATGAAGGTGGCCTTCCGCAATCCAGGCCTTAGCTTCACCAACGTCCTCAAGTCCTTGCCGCCGGATGCTGATGTGGAGGCGCTCAAGACCCTTGTCGCACCCATTGTGGACAGGGTGAGCGGGATCAAGAGGGTTGATGGCGACCGCGTAGATTAGGCCGCCCATTTTATCTTTTCCTTGTCGCTGCTGGTCATGTTAGGAGAACAATCTATTAGAGCTGCGACAAGCTATTTTGTAATATAACTCTATTTCGGGCAATGATTGCAATGTTATTTCCTTTACTTGATTCCTTCCTTTGTATGTTTTTGCCCTACGCTTTTAGGGAACTTGTCGGCACAGGCACCTTTGCCGCGAGTGCTAAGTGCGGGACGTCAGCAGCCTGCTGGCGGTGCTGCTTCCGACAAGCAACCTTGTTGCAACTAGTCGCAGCTCACTTAAGTTGTTGAGCAGACTCGAAACAAAGTAAGGGCGCAACTAGCTACGAGTTGGTTCCTCCGCGCACATGTTTTCCATACAAAGCACGGTCGTTCGAGGAAGATAACTTAAAAATTTAAAAACTGATTGCTCAAACTTTGGCAACTTAGCTTTTCTGTCGCTTGCTTCCTGGTAAGGCGAAATTTCCTCGAGCGACGCTTGGTCCAGACCATTATCTTCTCCTTCCCCCTGGCTAACTTGTGTGCGAGGGAACCTTCCTTTCTTTGAGAAAGAGAAAGAAGAGAAAATAAAGTTATGGAGCTTTGCGGCTCGTTATTGCTTACCGGGTGTAGGTGCTGCAC
The DNA here is from genome assembly GCA_021605205.1 of Aegilops longissima. NCBI lineage: Eukaryota > Viridiplantae > Streptophyta > Magnoliopsida > Poales > Poaceae > Aegilops > Aegilops longissima. Next base: position 278,465,330 of record CM038677.1, read on the forward strand.
AAAGTGTCAGATAACGCATGCAATAAAATGATGAAAGCATGAAATCGACAAGTTGTGCGGAACACATGAGCTTTACTTATGCATGGGGTCTGCGCCCAGCTTTGTACAAAGGATTACATGCAACGTCGGCAAGACTTGTACAAAAGGTGGTTGCGGAACAGGTTCCGCAACCGCGCTTCTGAGTAAAACTTACGAAGATGCTCAATGTTCGAGAGTTGCTCACGGAATGCCATCTTCGGTCTCAAAGCGGACAGCGCCAGCCTAGTGACTCGTTTCACCCGATAAGGGCCTTCCCACTTCAAGGCGTCAACTTGTTGGAATTCTTGGCGGACTGAGCGCGCGAAGAACAAGGTCGCCTTCCTCGAGACTTCGGCATTAACTGCGGCTATGGTAGCGGCGCAAAGCTTGCTGGTATCGAGCAGCTCGTCTGACAGCTGAAGACGGTCCTCCTCAAGGAGCAGTCGTCATCTTGTCGCAATCTGCTCTTGCTCAAGCTCATCATAGCGAGCACTCGAGGTGACCCAGATCTGAGTTCCATGGGGAGAACTGCCTCTGCTCCATAGACTAGGCGAAGGTGTCGGCGGTGGCTCGATTTGGCGTCATCTGATCGACCAAAGAACCACCGGAAGCTCCTCAATCCAGTTTCTTCCGCACTTGTGCAGCCTGTCAAAAGTCCTGGTCTTGAGTCCGCGCAGCACTTCAGCATTTGCCCTCTCCGCTTGACCGTTACTTCTTGGATGAGCAACAGAAGCGAAGCAGACCTTGGCGCCAAGATCTTGGACGTATTGCATGAAGGTGCGGCTCATGAATTGGGTGCCATTGTTGGTGATGATCCTGTTAGGGATTCCGAAACGGCAAACAATCGACCTGAAGAACTTGATTGCTGACTGTGCTGTCACCTTCCTCACTGCTTCCACTTCCGGCCACTTTGTGAACTTGTCCATTGCAACGTACAAGTACTCAAAGCCCCCGACAGCTCGGGGAAAGGGGCCGAGGATGTCGAGCCCCCAGACCAAAAATGGCCAGGATAAAGGGATCGTCTGGAGAGCTTGAGCTGGCTAGTGTATCTTCTTGGAATGGAACTGGCACGCTTCACACTTGGTTACTTGTGCAGTTGCATCCTGGAGGGCTGTTGGCCAAAAGAAACCTTGCCGGAAAGCTTTGCCGGCAAGTGCTCTTGCGCCAATGTGGTGACCACATATGCCTCCATGTATCTCTGCCAACAGCTTCTGTCCATCTTCCCGGTGAATACACTTCAATTTCACACCGTTGAGTCTTCTTCTGTACAGTGTATCGTCGACAAACTGGTACATACTTGACTGCCGGGCTACTCTTTCCGCTTCTTCTTGCTCTTCGGGAAGTTCTCCTGTCTGAAGGAAACGGACGATCTGCTGTGCCCATGCTCGAGCTTGCGGCTCGACAACAAGTACTAAAGGCACATCTGCTGCTGCGGGAACATCCGCTTCTACGACTAGGACCTGCGGCTCAGCCGGAGCTTGATGTTCCCCGGCAAGCTTGCCAGAGCAAAACTTGTCGGGAGCGTCTGCTTCAACGAAACAAACCCTATGGCTTGTCAGAGCAGACTGCTCCTCAGCACTCTTGGTGTTGATCTTGGGAACCTTCTTGGCGGCGGCTTCGGGGAGCTCTGCCGGAAAATAGTCAGCAGAAATCAACTTCCTCTTCTTGTTCTGTCCAGTCGATGGTGTTACGGACGGTTGAGTCAGCTTGAGCACAAAGATCCCTGGTTCCACAGGTAACTTAAGTGCGGCGCACTTCGACAGGCCGTCAGCAATGTCGTTCTGAGCTCTTGGAACATATTCCATCTGTAGGCCGTCAAACTGCTCTTCTAGCTTTCTCACTTCATCAACATAAGCCTCCATCAACGGACTCTGATAATTTTTGTTCACTTGGCGGACGACAAGCTGTGAGTCACCCCTGACAATGAGCTTCTTGATCCCAAGGTCCACTGCGATCCTGAGACCGGCAAGCAAGCCTTCATACTCTGCAGTATTGTTCGTTGCTTGCTCCTTGGGAAAGTGCATCTGGACTACGTACTTGAGGTGCTCTCCGGTGGGTGCGACAAGTAGCACGCCCGCACCGGTGCCTTGCAGCGAGAAGGCACCATCAAAGTACATCAGCCACTCTTTGCCTGCTTCCTTGACGGGGATGCTCGTTTCTGGAATTTCTTCATCTTGTGTTGGCGTCCATTCTGCTATGAACTCTGCCAATGCTCTGCTTTGGATAGTTGAAATGCTCTCAAACTTGAGGCCAAAGCTTGACAGTTCCCAGTGCCCACTCGACAATCCTGCTGTTGCTTCTAGATTTTGCAGATCCTCTTGCGAAAACGAGTGACAAGTGTGATCTCATGTGCTTGGAAGTAATGGCGCAGCTTTCTCGAGGCCATGAGAAGGCCGAAAAGCAATTTCTGCACACCAGAGTACCTTGACCTAGCCCCCTGCAGAAGGGAGCTGACAAAGTAAACTGGGCGCTGCACCATCCTTTTTTGCATCTTCTCACACGTCTGCGCAGATCCATCCTTGTCGGGACCAGAGCTTGCCGGTGAAGCCCCCTGCTTGTCGTTGGATGCATCTGCCATGGTTGTCGGCTCATCATCCGCCTCCCTCTCCGCTACTAACGCAGCACTAACCACTTGATTGGTTGCCGCTATATACAGCAGCAACTTCTCTTGTGGCTTAGGTGCGACAAGTATTGGAGTCGAGGACAGGTACCTCTTTAAGTCCTGCAGCGCAGCCTCCGCTTCCGGAGTCCATTTCATTGGACCTGCCTTTTTCAATATTTTGAAAAATGGCAGAGGCGCTTCAGCAGACCTAGAGATAAACCTGCTGAGAGCAGCTACGCAACCGGCAAGTCTTCGTACATCCTTGACGCGCTTTGGTGCTTCAATCTGCTCAATGGCCTTGAGCTTGTCGGGATTGGCTTCAATTCCTCGCTGAGACACGAAGAACCCGAGAAGCTTGCTAGAGGGGACTCCAAACACACACTTCTCGGGGTTGAGCTTGAGTTTGATCTTGCGCAGATTTGCAAAGGTTTCGTCTAAATCTTGAATCAGAGTTGCCATGTCCTTGCTCTTGACCACTATGTCATCCATGTAGGCTTCCACATTTCTATGTATTTGCGGCTCAAAAGCGTGATGGACTACTCTTGCAAATGTTGAACCAGCATTCTTTAAACCAAAAGGCATCCGTACGAAACAGTAAGTGCCACATGGTGTGATGAATGCGGTTTTCTCCTCATCCTCTTCTGCCATGAAGATCTGATGGTATCCTGAATATGCATCAAGAAATGAAAGCAAGTCACATCCGGCCGTGGAGTCAACAATCTGATCGATGCGCGGCAAGGGAAATGGGTCTTTGGGACAAGCTTTATTAACATCAGTAAAGTCGATACAAAGCCTCCATTTTCCGTTTTCCTTACGCACGACTACAGGATTGGCCAACCACGTAGGATGGAGCACTCCTCTGACAAGGCCTGCTGCTTCCAATTTCTTGATCTCTTCTGCGATGAATTCTTGGTGCTCCACCGCTGTTTCGACTTTACGCTTGACGGGCCGCGCATGAGGACAGACGGCAAGATGGTGCTCAATTACTTTCCTGGGAACACCGGGGATGTCAGACGGTTGCCATGCAAACACGTCGACGTTCGCCCGCAGGAAAGCAACGAGCGCGCCTTCCTATTTAGGGTCGAGAGTGGCACTGATGGTGAAGGTACCACCAGTGCCGTCCTCCTTGGCGGACACCTTCTTGGTCTCTGGTGGAGCTGCCATCGTCTTCTTACACTTGCCGGTGGAGCTCGATGGTGCGTCCTCGACGGTAGCGCAGCAATCCGAAGAGGTGCGCTTGCCGGAGTGGGCATCAGAGCTCTTGCCGGACTTGGTCTTCTTCTTCCCCCCGGGAGCTTCAACAGCAAGTGACTTGTGATCTGCTGCGGCTGCTGCTTCCCGGTAGATCTTGTCGGCGCAGATAAGAGCATCCTTTATGAAGCCAGGGACAGAGATGACACTTATCGGGCCTGGCATCTTCAGCAAGTTGTATGCATAGTGAGAGGCTGCCATGAATTTGGCGAGTCTTTGGGCGGACGGCAAGTATCCCATTGTAAGGCAATGGAAAATCAGCAACGTCAAAAGTGACCCTCTCGGTCCTGAAGTTCAACTCGCTGCCAAATGTTACCGACACGTGATCTTTCCTTGACTTGCTCCTTCCGGATTGATTCCTTGAAAGTGCGGTCTCTTGAGCTCATTGTCGGGGATCTGGAGTTTCGGAGTACCGCCGAGGAGATCAGGTTCAAGCCGCCCGCCGTCAACTAGAATCTTAGTGACCTTGAGGTTGCGGATAGTTGGTGAAACCAACATCGGCAAACACCGACCGCAGATTATGCGATCAGGGTGGTCCTCAATATCAAAGATGATAGGCGTGCTGGACCATTTCAGAGGCTTGCGTGACTCGACGGATGGCTCTGCCGCATTTACTTCCCGCATCCAGTGCTTGAGTTGGCGGTGTGAAGTATGCAGAGAAGCACCACCGTCAACGCACAAGACCTCTGTGGCTTTCTGGAATTCCTGCTCATCGGCCTCGTCATCATCCATGTCTCCATCGTCGTCTTCATCTTCATCCTTGTCGCGGCCACGGGGAGGTCTGTCTCCTTACCTCTGCTTGGCCTTGCCGCGGCGTCCTCCCCGGCCGGGGCGTTTCTTGCTAGCTCCTCCAACACCTTCCTGGGCCTTCTCCTTGTCGCGTCGCTCGTATTCAGCCTTTTCCTGCTCGACAAGCTGCTCAACCTTCTTGCAGCTCTAGAGATCATGGCCCTTGGTGTGGTGGATCTTGCAATACTGCTTGTTGGAGCCGTCCTGCTTGTCGGCGACCGCCACAGCCTGGCAGTTGGTGCCTGCGGCAACCTCCTTGCTGGAGCTACCAACTTTGGCTTTCTTGGCGCCACCTCCGTTGCCGGACTGCTCAACAACTAGCACTTCTTTGCCCTTCTTTTCCTGTTGTTCCGCCACCGGTTCTTCTTTGCCGGGGCGGCCTCCTCACTGTCAGATCCTCCTGCTTCTACATTCTCTCCGGGGAGTTTCCTCCCTTCCTCAGCGCGTGCACACTTGTCGGCCAGGGCATATAGCTCACTGACGTCTCTGATCTTGCACATCGCCATCTCCTCCCGCATCCTGCGGTTTCGCACGTTCTGATGGAACGCGCTGATCACCGCGGCAGGGTGGACATCTGGGATGTTGTGCTGTACGCGGCTGAATCTCTGAATGTACTTGCGCAGGGGCTCTCCTTCCTTCTGGGCGAGCAGGTGAAGATCACTCTCTTGGCCATGAGGCTTGTGGCCGCCTATGAATGCACCGACAAACTGATGGCACAGATCCGCCCAAGAAGATATGGAGTTGTCCGGCAAGTGCATGAGCCAGGATCTGACATTGGGCTTGAGCACCAGCGGGAACTAGTTGGCCAGAATCTTGTCGTCTCGCCCCCCGGCAGCTTGCACCGCAATGGTGTAGATGCTGAGGAACTCCGACGGGTGCGTCTTGCCGTCGTACTTCTCTGGTACGTCTGGCTTGAAATTCTTCTTGCTGGGCCACTGGACTTGCCGCAGCTCACGAGTGAACGCAGACAACCTACCGCGTACGGCAAGTCGCCTGGTTCCCCTGGCGCATGCATGTCGACAGAGGGCCCAGCGCGCTGGTCAGATTGATGCCGCGCTTCCCTTCTGCGCTCGATACGAGTTCGAGCGTCTTCTTGCTGTCGTTCGTGAAGAACTTGGCGCTGATCGCGACGAGCTCGTGGAACCGATGACGCGGTGGAGTCGCTGTCGAGGTGGATCCGACGAGTTGGCGATCTTGGCCTTCGGGGCAGAGAGTGCATGGTGGTTGCACCCCCACCGGTCTCTTCGCCACCGGCTCGTGCCTTGTCGTCCTGCCGCGGCAGCGATGTGCTCGGTCGCCGCGGAGTGTCGCCGTTGGCGAAGCTGATGAGACTCTGAATGGTGGCCCTCCATTCATCGACCTTGTCGGCCGTTGGAGGGTAATCCAAGAGCAGTTGAGCTCTCGCCAAAGCTTCTGCTGGAGTGGTGGGTGGTAGTGGCGAACGGCGCGAGGAGCGGGATATGCTCGGACTTCTAACTATGTTAGAAGGAGCGATATCCCGTCGAGCGACCGTGCCTCACTCGTGCCAACTGTTGGCGTGCATGCTGGCCTTGAGCATCCGAGATCCACCAACTCGATCTTGGTCCAACGAGCGTATGGTACTGTGAATACCATGACGCTGTCGGTCCCGCGCCTCCTGAGATGGACGCAGTGCATGCACGGACGCCGAGGTCTGCGCAGCCTTGTTCTTGGACTTGGCAGCACCGTGGACTCCCTCGTCAACGCCCGTTCTTCCGCCAACGTCTACCCCACCACTCGTCTGCTCCGGTGGTGGTGGGATCGACGTGGACGGCTCCTCTGCCGCCGAAGCCTTCTTCTTCGGTGGCATGTCGATGAAGATGATGAAGATGTTGCTCGTGTGAATGCCGGATCAGGTTCACACGGCCTCGACGCCCCCTACCTAGCGCGCCAAAGATGTCGGGGAAGCTGATCTGACCCACGAACACCTATGGGACCGGCGGACCGAGCCCCTTTCGGTTCGGTGGGGGGCGGAGGTCGCACGAAGAGCAGATCGAGGCGAAGCACACGAGCAGTTTACCCAGCTTCGGAGCTCTCCGGAGAGATAACACTCCTACTGCTGCATGTCTGAGTTGTATTGTGTTCTTGCTCGAGAGCGCTGAATGCTACAGTACACACCCGCTGCTAACAAGACCGAGCGTGAGAGTGTTCGAACCCCACCTCTACTTAGCACATGGGCCTCCTTTTATATGCTCAAGGGGTCACCGACAGGTGGCAACGTAGTCAGGGGCAAAAAGGGAAAATGAGTTGCGGTTGGTACAGCTACTTGTACAGTGTATCATACCTAACCCTGACGGCAGGGGACAAAGGCATTAAATGCCCGTCTACGTCGCCTAAACAGTGTAGAAAGGGACCGTCAGGGACGCCACCGCTTGCCACGATGACAATCTTGTCAGCACCGCTTGCCACCGCGCTCCGCCGCCTGACCTCTTGCCACCCAGCGCTGGAAAGGTCCTGGCGACACGTTGGTGGATGTCTTTGGAGCGCAGGAACGGAGTGGTAGTCTGCCGTGGCAAGCGCCTTGCCGCGGCTGTTGCCTTGTCGCGTCCGGAAGCTTGTCGCTCATCAGGCCTTCCCCGCAAGCTCCTCTTGTCGGGGTCTTGTCTCCTAGGTGGCCTTCCCGGCAAGCTCCTCTTGCCGGGGTCTTGTCTCTTTGGCCTGAATACTTTGTTCTTGAATGGCTCCAAGGGAACCACGGAGGACCTTGGCGGTCACCGCGGCAAGCCTTGCCGCGGGGTGCTGCAACTGACCGTGCACGAGTTCGGGATACTAGGGTACCCCTACTCTAGTACACCGACACATCTTGTGGGGAACCAAGAACAAGAAAATCAGTAGGGTATTTTATTTTCCCACACAAGACTTCAACATCTCTAACAATCCCAATTGGTGATATAGTATATCTATTGGCAAGCTTAATAGTAACATCAATATATTCTATCTCAGCAGGTGCAATATCATTCATAATTTCTTGATATAAGGTAAAAGTAATTGCACTCACACTAGCACCCACATGACATAAGCCATGATAACAATGATCTCCTATTTTAACAGAAACAACAGGCATGCCAACAATAGGTCTATGTTTATCTTCAATATCTGGTTTAGCAAATCTAGCAGCTTCATCATAGAAATAAATAACATGCCCATCAATATTATCAACCAAGAGATATTTAACCATAGCAATACTAGGTTCAACTTTAATTTGTTCAGGGGGTGTAGGTGTTCTAGTATAACTCTTAGGAACCACAGCTGAAGCTTTAGCATCATTCTTTATCCTAACAAGAAAAGGTGGTTTCTCAATATAAGTAGTAGGAACAATAGGATCAACATTGTAAGTAACATTTTGTTCTTCAACTTTAATAGGTTCTACTACTTTCACTTCAATGGTAGGATGATATTTAAACCACTTCTCCTTAGGGAGACCAACATGAGTAGCAAAAGTTTCACAGAAAGAAGCTACTATCTCAGAGTCAAGTCCATATTTAGTGCTAAATTCACGAAAAGCATCGGTATCCATAAAAGATTTAACAAATCAAACTTAAGGTTTATACCTATCTCGTTTCCTTCGTCGAGATCCCAATATTCAGAGTTGTGTTTAATTCTTTCCAATAAATCCCATTTGAATTCAATAGTCTTCTTCATAAAAGAACCAATACAAGAAGTATCGAGCATGGATTGATCATTACAAGAAAGCCGAGCATAAAAATTATGAATAATAATTTTCTTGAGAGATCATGATTGCGGCATGAATATAACATTGAATTAAGCCTCCCCCAAGATTGAGCGATACTTTCTCCTTCACGAGGCAAAAAATTATATATGTAAGTCCGATCACGATGAACCAGATGCATAGGATAAAACTTCTGATTAAATTCCAATTTCAATTTGTTGTAGTTCCAAGATCTAATAACATCACAAAGCCTATACCATGTCAATGCCTTCCCTTCAAAGATAAAGGGAAGACCTTCTTCTGGAAATCATCCTCGGGCAAACCTACAAGCTTAAATAATCCACAAACTTCATCCACATAGATTAGATGCATATCAGGATGTAGTGTTCCATCTCCTCCATAAGGATTAGATAGCAGTTTCTCTATCATACCTGAAAGAATTCTATAATAAATATTTTCAGTAGGTTTAGTAGGTCGAGGAGAAACTTCTTACTCTATCGGTCGAGGTGAAGATACCCCGAACAAGCCCCTCAAAGGATTATTTTCCATAGTGACAAGTGACAGTAAATTTCAGCACACTATATAAATGTTTCCATACCAAATTGCACTCACCAAAGGCGCTTCACTCCCCGGCAACGGCGCCAGAAAAGAGTCTTGACGACCCACAAGTATAGGGGATCTATCGTAGTACTTTCGATAAGTAACAGTGTCGTACCCAACGAGGAGCAGAAGGAAATGACAAGCGGTTTTCAGCATGGTATTCTTTGCAAGCACTGAAATTATCGGTAACAGATAGTTGTGCGATATGATATTTTTTAATGAGTAGCAAGTAACAACAGTAACTAGGGTGCAGCAAGGTGGCCCAGTCCCTTTTGTAGGAAAGGAAAATCCTGGACAAACTCTTATATAAATCAAAGCGCTCCCGAGGACACATGGAAATTGTTGCCAAGTTAGTTTTCATCATGCACATATGATTCGCGTTCATTACTTTGATACTTTGATATGTGGGTGGACCGGTGCTTGGGTGCTGTCCTTTCTTGGACAATCCTCCCACTTATGATAAACCCCTCTCGCAAGCATCCGCAACTACGAAAGAAGAATTAAGATAAATCTAACCATAGCATGAAACATATGGATCCAAATCAGCCCCTTATGAAGCAACGCATAAACTAGGGTTTAAGCTTATATCACTCTAGCAACCCATCATCTACTTATTACTTCCCCATGCATTCCCCTAGGCCCCAACAATGGTGAAGTGTCATGTAGTTGACGTTCACATAACACCACTACAGGAGAGACAACATACGTCTCATCAAAATATCGAAACAATACCAAATTCACGTGATTACTTATAACAAGACTTCTCCCTTGTCCCCAGGAACAAATGTAACTACTCACAAAGCATATTAATGTTCATAATCATAGGAATAAGAATTATCATTAAGGATATGATGATCTTCCACCGAATAAACAAACTCGCATCAACTACAAGGAGTAATCAACACTACTAGCAACCCACAGGTACCGATCTGAGATTTTGAGACAAAGATCGGATACAAGAGATGAACTAGGGTTTGAGAGGAGATGGTGCTGGTGAAGATGTTGATGGAGATTTACCCCCTCTCGATGAGAGGATCGTTGGTCATGACGATGGCTTCGATTTCCCCCTCCGGGAGGGAAGTTTCCCCGGCAGAACAGCTCCGTCGGAGAGCCCTACATTGGTTCTGCCCAAGTTCCGCCTCGAGACGGCGATGCTTCATCCCGAAAGCTTCCTCTTGATTTTTTCCAGGTGAAAACACATCATATAGCAGAAGATGGGCACCGGAGGCCTAGCAGGGGGCGCGTCCAGCGGGGTAAGTCACGGCCCCCACCCTTGTGGATGCCTGGTGGGTCCCCTCGGGTGCTTTCTTCGCCCAATATTTTATATATATTCCCAAATAATTCTCCGTGAAGTTTCAGGACTTTTGGAGTTGTGTAGAATAGGTCTCTCGGAGTTGCTCCTTTTCGAGTCCAGAATTCCTGCTGCCGGTATTCTCCCTCTTCATATAAATCTTGTAAAATAACAGAGAAAGGGCATAAGTATTGTGCCATAAGATGTAACAATAGCCCATAATGCAATAATTATCAATATAAAAGCATGATGAAAAATGGACGTATCAGGGAGGGAGAAAATTTAAAAGATGCTTGGTATAGAATTTGCAATGCTCAAAATATATCTACTCGTAAGCAATCTACTATCATTCTCCTTCGCAATTTTTATGTGTGTGTTACTACTTGGTATTTATATGTGCTAGATACCATTACCGGAGGTAATTTCTTGGGTAGCCATACTTTGGATGCTTATAATGCTATGATAGATTTGGTAGGTTCACCACCAATCATGGTTAATGAAACAGTTTTAACTTTGGAACATGTGATGCAAAGGCTTGATATTACTGAGAATAAAATTTCTACCGTAGAGCTTATTGAAAATTTGGATAAAAGATCCACAACCATATTACTAAAATTGGATCAATGGTAGGAATGACTTTAAAGAATTTAAAGGAAAAGGAACCTATAGTTAATGAGAAAATAGATCTAGGATCTACTAGAATTGATAAGTTAGAAGATATTATTACCAACTTGGGTTCTACTTTTGCCTCTGTTAAAACTACTCCAAATTTTCCTCCTACCAAAGCTACTAAGTTTATTTATGTTCCTAGAAATAAAGGTGAATCATCTAGTAAAGGAAACTAAGATCTTAAGATGATAAGTGTTCACCATAGCTTTGTCAATATCATGAAAGAACCAATTGTTACATGTGAATTTCTTGATTTCCTAAATAGGAGTGTGATTATCAATAAAACCAAAGAACTTCCTAGGAGGCACAAATGTGCAATTGAAGAATTGCATACCAAAGATGATAATACTTAGATATATGTTTTATGCCTAGCTAGAGGCGTTAAACAATAGCGCTTGTTGGGAGGCGACCCAATTTTATTTTTGTGTTTTTGCTTTTTGGTTCTATTTTTAAATAAATACACATTATTACATTTGTAGTAATTATGTTTTGGTGTTTTAATGAGTGTTTGAGCCAAGCAAGTTCTTTGGGATGGTCTATGGTGATAGTTAATTTGATCTTGCTAAAAAACAGAAACTTTTGCGCTCATTGCCTTAATTTTAGAAACTCACATAAACATGCTTTTGATCTGAATTTTTTACAAAATATTGATGCACAAATTGCCCAGATTGTCCTAATATTTCAGAAATTTTCGGAGTTACAGAAGTATACGAAGTTTTCAAATTGCTACAGACTGTTCTATTTTTGACAGATTCTGTTTTCTATGTATTGTTTGCTTATTTTGATGAATCTATGGGTATTATGGGGGTTATGAACCATGGAGAAGTTGGAATATAGTAGATATTACACCAATATAAATTTAGGATGAGTTCACAACAGTTCCTAAAGTGATGATTTTTTTATTCTAACGGATCTCACGAGTTTTCTGTTGAGTTTTGTGTTGTGAAGTTTTCAAGTTTTGGGTAAAGATTTGATGGAGTATGGAATAAGGATTGGCAAGAGCCTAAGATTGGGGATGCCCAAGGCACCCCAAGGTAATATTTAAGGACAACCAAGCATCTAAGCTTGGGGATGCCCCGGATGGCATCCCCTTTTTCGTCTTCTATCCAGCGGTTAATTTACTTGAGGCTATATTTTTATTCACCACATGATATGTGTTTTGCTTCGAGCGTCTTGTATGATATGAGTCTTCGCTTTTTAGTTTTCCACAATCATCCTTTTTGTACACAACCTTTGAGAGGGACACGCTTTAATCATGAATTTGTTAGAATAGTCTATGTGCTTCACTTATATCTTTTGAGGTGGGCAGTTTGCTCTAGTGCTTCACTTATATCTTTTTAGAGCACGGCGGTGACTTTATTTTATAGAAATTGTTGAACTCTAATGGTTCACTTTTATTATTTTAAGAGTATATAAACGGCATGGTAATTTGCTTACATTATGAATTTAGTCCTAATATGATGGGCATCCAAGAGGGATATAATAAAACTTCCTTATAAAGAGCATTGAATACTATGAGAAGTTTGATTCCTTGCATATTGTTTTGAGATATAAAGATGGTGATATTAAAGTCATGCTAGTGAGTAATTGTGGATTGGTAGCAATAGGTGTGTTAAGGTTTGTGATTCCTGTAGCATGCACGTATGGTGAACCATTATGTGATGAAGTCAGAGCATGATTTATTGTTTGATTGTCTTCCTTATGAGTGGCGGTCGGGGACGAGCGATGGTCTTTTCCTAGCAATCTATCCCCCTAGGAGCATGCATGTAGTACTTTGTTTTGATAGCTAATAATTTTTTCCAATAAGTATGTAAGTTCTTTATGACTAATGTTGAGTCCATGGATTATACACACTCTCACCCTTCCACCATTGCTAGCCTCTCTAGTACCGCGCAACATTCGCCGGTGCATTAAACCCACCATTTACCTTCCTCAAAATAGCCACCATACCTACCTATTATGGCATTTCCATAGTCATTCTGAGATATATTGCCATCAACTTCCAGCGTTCCATTTATTCTGACACATACCATCGTTGTCATATTGCTTTGCATGATCATAAGAGAGCTAGCATGATGTTTTCATGGCTTGACCGTTTTTTGATGTCATTGCTACGCTAGATCATTGCACATCCTGGTACACGGCCGGAGGCATTCATATAGAGTCATATTTTGTTCCAGTATCTGTGACGCCCCCGATACGAATGTACACTAATCATACACGCAAACGTGTACGATAAAGATCAGAGACTCATGAGAATATATCACAACACAACTCTAGACACAAATAAAATAATACAAGCTTCATATTACAAGCCAGTGGCCTCAAGGGCTCGAATACATAGCTCGATACAGAAGAGTCAGCGGAAGCAACAATATAAGTACAGACATTAGTTAAACAAGACTACCTTAAGAAGGCTAGCACAAAAGCAACAACGATCGAAGAGGCAAGGCCTCCTGCCTGGGACCTCCTAACTACTCCTGGTCTTCGGCAGACTCCATGTAGTAGTATCCGTCGGTGATAGCATCTGGCTCCAGGGATCCACCTTCTAGTTGCAACAACCGGAAAGAAGGAAGAAGGGGGAAAAGGGGTAGCAAAGCGACCGTGAGTACTCATCCAAAGTACTCGCAAACATCAGATCTATAGTAAGTATGCATTGGTATCAAAGGAAGGTTTGTATCTGTGGACTGAACTACAGAATGCCAGAATAGAGGGGAAGGCCTAGCCTATCGAATACTAGCATCTTCAAGCAGCTCCAAGCATCTTCAAGCATTTCGAAGAGTATAGAATAGCAGTTTATATTTAACAAACATGTTGTAGCATTAACGCCCAGAGATCCTTCCTCGACTCCCAGCGAGAAAGCAATCCCAAAGCCAACATATCCATGACATGTCTCAGGTAACCAGTTCTAGTTGTAATAGATCATGATACAAGTCTGGACGTCCATTACCATGGACATGGTATTCGAATAGATAACTTCCCTGCAGGGGTGCACCACATTACCCAACACACTTTATTACTCTGGATGGACACATTTTTCTGGGTCAATGCCCGGCCTCGAAAGATTAACATGTCGCAACCCTACCTAGGCTCAGCAGAGAGGTCCCCACCGGTCTACATCCTAAGAACTCCGAGGTCTTGGGCCATCACCTGTTGCACTCCGGGTCATTGCATGCAGGGGGAATACCAGCGCCACCTCGGATCATCGACAGAATCCGACCATGCCGCAATGCTGAACTGGACGTCTGACAAAGCTTCGGCTGATACTACGACGTCGAGGCCCATAACTATTCTCGCGTGGTGGTTAGTGTGTAAAGGCAAACTAAGAACAAATACTCAAATCATTAATTTGTTGGGAGCTCGCGAAGACGAGCAGAGACTCACGATCAATGTGACCCTGTTGCCCCGTCTAGTGGACTTACGGCAAGGGCCCAGAATGCCCGGTCGTGCCATGTAATTATCTCGTGGGTGCTCTACGGGCCTGCCCGACTTTCACATCAACTCGCGGGTACCCCTCAGGGCCAACCTGTCAGGACCCCGATTCCAAGTCACATTGACCTAGCCTGTAACACCTCATATCACTTTGCGGCCTCACGCACGGTATTCCCACGGGTGTCGCCTTACCATGGCCCGGGACCGTTTGCGCCTTTTGGCTCACGTATATGATCGTGTCGCTAGCATCCACATGACAGAGAACCCGGGCCGACATGGCTAGCCGTGAACCCAAAGCAGCGCTAACCCATGGGGACAGGCATACATGAATCACATCGAGCATGTCGGTCATCAACGTATGAATCCGGGCTGTAGCACTATGCTAACAGGACTCCGGTAACCCGGCTGTAGCAGGCTAGGCAGGACTCGGATGTCACCGCGTGACATTTCCCGAAGGACAGAACCACGAGAACGAGGTGAAACACATGTAGGCCAGTCAAGTGTCCAGAAAGAGTGTTGGGCTAGCGGGACTCCGTGAACCGGCTGTAGCGAACTACTATCGCTCAGGAAGCACTAGACTACATTTCCCCATATGAGAGGCTGCCAAGGATAAACAACTAGATTGTCGGATCCCACACATACCAAGCATTTCAAACATACACACAATATGCTCAATATGTGTAAATACAACATGGCATCACAACATAACTCTACGACTCAAATATTTATTCATTAGGCTCCGAGGAGCGAGATATTACAAACATGGGTCTCATGACCCAACACTTAGAGCATACAAGTCAAAGCACAAGCGGAAGTTTAACATGTCTGAGTACAGACAACTATAAATGAAAAAGGCTGAGAAGCCTGACTATCTACCACATCCTGCCGAGGGCACAAGATCGTAGCTGAGGTAACAAGCTAAACGTCGAAGTCCAAGCGGAACTACTAGCGAGACTGACGTCTCTCTGCAAAACATAAAATAAGCAAAAGTGAGTACAAACATACTCAGCAAGACTTACATCAGAACTATCTACATATGCATCATTATCAACAAAGGGGGTGGTGGAGTTTGACTGCAGCAAGCCAGCTTTGACTCGGTGGCTATCCTAAACTACGACTGTAAGTAACTCTTTTGAGGTGGCGCAGACGAGTCCACATATTCACCAATCAATACACCACTATGGATCCAATCCCGTCTTCCTACGAGAACGCCATCCATAGCACTCACGCTTATCTTGCGCATTTTAGAGTATCCACTTTCACTTGTCTATGAACTGATATAGGCAACCCAGAAGTCCTTTACCGCGGACACGGCTATTCGAATAGATCATTTATAACCCTGCAGGGGTGTACTTCTTCACACACGCTCTCGCCACTTACCGCCATGTACACGTCATGTATCTCGGCAACCTTCAAGCGGAAGCTTTGGCGAGGTGTCGCCACGGCCTACCTAAACATTCAAGTCCCTAGTCCAGGTTTATCGCCTATTCGGGTTCCATCCGCAGGGAGTCCGGCCGAGGTTTCCACTAACGGCCCCGAACGATGTGTGCAGGGTTCCCGAGACACCAAACGGGCGAATTGGTACACCGGGCCACGGTGTATCTACCGCATCATAGCCCACCTCTAGGGTCAGCGCTACGCACGGCCTCCAACACATATACTACAAACACCAGAAACTAGTTGCAACTCCTGGACAGAGAACAAGGGTGGTTAAGAAGCCGAGAGAGTCAATTAAGGATCCCAATGTGTGGTAGTAACTGTTTCATGGATCACAAACACAGAACTCAGTTCCTGAGGACGGCTGCAATGAGACAACCCACCATGTACTCCTACATGGCCTCTCACCGCTACCTTTACCAAATCGTGTTCACACACTTAGCTCACACATAGTAGGACATGTTCACACACCATTCCAATTCATTCCCGATGAATTAGACCTGACTCAACTCTAAGCAGTAGCAGGCATGACAAACAAGCATGAATGAGTAGGCACAACAGGGCTCAAACAACTCCTACTCATGCTAGTGGGTTTCATCTATTTACTGTGGAATGACAGGTCATGCAGAGGAAAGGGGTTCAGCTACCGCAGCAAGTAACATATGAATCGTTGTTGTCCTAATGTAGTAAAAGAGAGCAGGAGCGAGAGAGTGGGATTATATCGGAATGAACAAGGGGGTTTTGCTTGCCTGGCACTTCTGAAGATAATATAGTTCTTCATCGGTGTCATCAAACTCATCGTCGGTACGTCGTCTACTGAGAGGGGACAGTCACCGACAAGAGAGGAAGAACACAATCAATGCAATGCGACAATATGATGCATGATCATGACATGGCAATATGAATGTGTTTTGGGCTAATGCAAGCTAGAACATGTTAAATGGAGTTGCGTTGAATCCAAGATTCAAATTCAAACTCCATATATGACATTTCAAATGCCATTAATTCAAATTGTCTTATACAGCAACTTAAGTTGTTCAAACATGCATGAAAATGGTACAGATGGATAGATTGGATTTTTCTGATCATTTTTCATATATAATTTATCTTATTTGGAGCTACGGTTGAATTTCTATGAATTTTTGAAGTTTAGGCACATTTCTGGATTTTCTAATTATCTAGAATTAAACTAATTCCGAAAATGAATAATTGCGTCCAAGACCTTTGCATCAACATGACATAAGCGAGTCAACGGGGCGGCCCAGGTCAAACTGACCAGTGGGGCCCGCGTGTCAGTGTCTAACTAAACTAACCTAGTTTAATTAGCACTAACCTAGGTCAAACTAATTAAGTATACACCTAAACTAGATTGATTAGCCGGGCAGGGCCCACATGTCATAGACCCTGGGGAGGTCAAATCCCCAGGTCAACCGGGGCTAATCCACCGGCGGTCAAGGCGGTCAACCCGCCGGCGTTTAGCCGCCGGTGAGGTCAGATATGGTGGCGCGACTCGGAAACGCCGCACAGGGCACGACTCGACGAACGGTTTGCATCTACGGCTTGCGGGCGCTCACGCGCATCCAGCGGTGGCGGTGGCTGGAGCTGGGGTGGCCGGAGCTCACCGGAACCTTGCTCCCGGCGGCTGCCGGAGCTCGGGCTCGAGCGGGCGCGATGCTGCGGTGCGCTGGGGAGATAGCTGAAGGTGGCGTTGGTTTCCTGCGGAGCTGCTGAGCATGGTGACACGTGTGGGTGCGAGCTGCGGTGGCT
Organism: Aegilops longissima; assembly: GCA_021605205.1. Taxonomy (NCBI): domain Eukaryota; kingdom Viridiplantae; phylum Streptophyta; class Magnoliopsida; order Poales; family Poaceae; genus Aegilops; species Aegilops longissima. The sequence continues at coordinate 278,482,874 of CM038677.1, forward strand.
CAGACCACGGCGGCGTCGAGTTTCGGTCTTCTTCGAATCAGCGTCTACAGTGAGGCATAGGCCACAGGGTGAGGGGGAAGGTGACCGGGAGCTCACAGCGCGTCTGATGGAGTGCTCGACAGCTCGGGGAAGGCGTCGGGGTCGATGGAGCGACGGTGGCGATCTCCGGTGACCGTCGGTGATGATGACAATGATGGCGATGCGTTGGGACTCTTCCGATCGCGTGAGACGACGGGGAGGACGAGGCGGCACGGCAGAGCTCGGGGACGCGTTGGAGAGGCGAGGTGGTGGCTGGTGGCTGCGGTGTTTGCGGCGGCGCGCTCCGGCTCGTTCGGGCGGCCGTGGAAGAAAGGCAGAGGAGGGAAGAGCTCTCGAGGGAGAGGGAGGAGAGGTGCAGGGGGTCCAGGGGGAGTGCGTGGCGTCACGGGAGGCGTCCAGCGCAAGCAGGCGGGCTGGAGGTGGCCTCACGCGTGCGTGCGCGCGTTGGACACACGCCCTCCTGCCTACTGGCAGGAGGTTGAAGACGGTGCGGTGGCTGGCTGGGCCTAGCACAGTAGTGGGCTGCCAGGTGGGCTGGCCAGGTAAGTGGCCCAGGTAGGCGTTCTCTCTCTCTCTTTCTAAATTGTTTTCTGTTTTCTATTTTTCTGTAACTTCTGGGCTTTATTTAAATTACCGAAACGTTTTCAAAAATCCTGAAAATAATTATGGACTCTTTTTGGAATATTCCCAACAACCCAAAACTAGTTTCAGAATTATTAGAGCATTTAAAAATATTTATAGGATTTAAATGCCCCAATTCAAATACAATATGAATTTATTCAATAATCCAAATGTCATGGAAAATGTGCAATATCTCTGTTATCAAGTTTCCAGCATTTCCCAAAAATGGTGAACATTTTTGCAGGCCATTTGGGTTCATTGAAAAATATTTTCTTATTTGAACCTATTTGAATTGCTTTGGTGCTAGGGCTTGGTCATCCCCACTTCAAAATTCCTTTGAAATCAAACATGATGCATGGATGCAGATGCCACTAACTACAAACAATTGCTGGGGTTGTGACAACTCACCCCCACTAAACAAGAATCTCGCCCCGAGATTCAAGACGTGAGGTAAGAAGACAAAAGGGGCACTAAGCATCACAAACTTCATGATCCAGGTTGCATTTCATAAGAACGTTGACACGATCACCATCTTTGTCTCGATGTCTTGCCTTGAGAACTACATCCAACATGACAACGAGAAGAAAAGGGGGGGATTTAGAAGAATCGATCTTCTTGAGGTTCGAACAATTTAGGATCATCTTAATGATCCAAGATCAACTCATGGAATGAGACATAAAGGCATCTCTGGAGCGGAGAGGTAAAACATACATCAGGAGGGATGGAAGAAACAATTTTACGAGGGTTTCAAAATAGTGAGGGAAATTGCCATGATTCCAAAACGGGGCACCTCAGGGGAGGTGACTCGAAGAACTATTCCTTTAAGTGGAAAAAAGAATTACTTTTGATTCAGAGATCATTGAAACTCTTCATACCAGCCTAAGGCAATTCACAATGATCGTTTGGCTGAGTGCAAGGAATGGCATACCCGGACTAGAATGGATGATGTGGACTACCTTGTTGAAGACAACGCAATGGATGATTTTTGCTTGTCATCGAAAATGGATGGGACCCATGGTAGGACCACTTTTGAGGATGGTCCTGGACAGCAACTGCTGAGAAGGACAGCCCATGGAAAAATGGCACGATGGGGTGCAAGCTGGGAACAAAATGCAAATGTTGGGAATGTTCCAACCATCATATCTGCCTGAGATTCAGATCCGATTGGTGATAGGGTACTTCAGACTCACATGTCTGAAAAGAAAAGTTGCAACACCAATCGACGAGATAATGTTGCGAGACTCTCGGGAGATGAACCACGATAGCAAGCTCCAAAACATGAGCTGGGTCTGCTACACACCTGTGAACACACTGTCCTAGACTAGCATGACCACATGGTAGTCTTATAATAAAACACTACCGAGTTCAGGTGGGGAACCATCAACGAGGATATCGAAGTCCCTACATAAGTCCGGATTAGCTCTTATGAAGGAACTCCTTCTCCTTGAACAAATCAATTAGTGGCTTGGTGTGCTAGGAACACATGTAGAGCGAAGGTTGCAAGTCTCCGAACCACAGTATGCTTCGCAAGTATGCATGACCGATTTGGGATGATTCCAAAGAAGCAACATTGACTTTCTCGAATCCACGGCGGCAACTTGCATCAGATGCACATGAATTAGAGGAAGTCACTACTTTCATCCAAACATATGCTTCATGAACGAAACACGAAGAAATGCTTACACAAGTTTCCAACACTAGGTTGATGTTCAACATGACTCATGGGGGAGACAAAATGCTGCTGACGGGCTCAACAACAACTCATCGGAATTTCCATATCACTGGACTTCCACCATCATGTGAACACGGTGATAGCATTGGTCAGACCAAAAGATGTAATGGTATATGCTTGAGGGATCAACCACGAGTAAGACAACATTACGAGCATCATTGGTACTGATTTGATTTGACGATAGCCCACACCCAAATCAAAGGATTGATAAGACAATAGGTCCAGCAACTGATCACAGGGACCAATCGATGAAGATATCATCTTTCTTCAACACACACTACACAAGAATATCCCTTTGGAACGAACTAAGTTAGGCAAGCTTTTATCTTCCAACTCTCCAAGTTGTTGTCTAGCTTAACCAACTAGCTCAGGGATATCCAACACAGATTCTTGGAGAAAGGGTGGTTCACTAGAAACCAACTTGATCACTAGCTCAACATAACAGTCAGGAAACAACCCGGTAACACTTCCAAGAAGATATTTGGAGAGTCACGAACCACCAATATGCTACTAAGCTCGAGAATAATCTTGCTTTACAGGGCAAGACGATATGATCAAAGAGCGAGGAATTGGCACAATCCTAACTCATTGATCGAAGAGTGCACCGGAAATAAGGACTAGGTAGCACGATCTATCTTAGGATGATGATTTAATAACCAACACGCTAAGAATGAGGATATTGTCCATTAGCTACCAAGCAACGGGTTTGCTCGGAGTATTGATTTCACACATCACAATTCACTTGTCGGCATTCCGGTTACAACAACACGAGGAATACAACTGCTTGACCCAATCCTAGATGGTGAGAAGTATCACTACGTCAAGAATTCATAAGAGGTGGTGCAATTATCATGACACTCTTGACATAAAGATGGTAACACTTCAAGGTAGAACAGAACAAAAGCTGGATTGGCATTTTAATCTGTGGAATACAACTGCTTGACCCAATCCTAGATATGGATGAGGTAGTGGAGTTTGTTTCTCCTAGTCATTCCGGAATCGAATGGCTTGACCGACCACAAGGATAATAGGCATCGATAAACACAAATGCACACATACTCTTGGTTATCAACTGATAGAGGAGGGTCGAAATACAACTAAAGAGAACAACCCAAAGGAACATATAATTTTCTGAGTTGTGGATGCACAGATTAGTATGTTGAGCAAAGCTCAACATTTCTTCCGGATAATCCATGCAGAGAAGGTAGAACTGGCAGAGTCACAATATAGAATGGAGTACCCCTCAAGAGCACCCTGGTTGTGATCTTTTAATTCAAAGACTTCTGCCTTATTGGTTCATGGTATTCGAAAGAAAGAAATACCACTGTCGGGGAAGCTGATCCACGAACACCTATGGGACCGGCGGACCGAGCCCCTTTCGGTTCGGCGGGGGGCGGAGATCGCATGAAGAGCAGATCGAGGCGAAGCACACGAGCAGTTTACCCAGCTTCGGAGCTCTCCGGGGAGATAACACTCCTACTGCTGCATGTCTGAGTGTATTGAGTTCTTGCTTGGGAGCGCTGGGTGCTACAGTACACACCAGCTGCTAGCGAGACCTAGCGTGAGTGTTTTCTGCCTTCGAACCCCCCTCTACGTTGCGCATGGGCCTCCTTTTATATGCTCAAGGGGTCTCCAACAGGTGGCAACGTAGACAAGGGTAAAAATGGAAAAGGGATTGCGGTTGGTACATCTACTTGTACAGTGTATCATACCTAACCCTGACGGCAGGGGACAAAGGCAATAAATGCCCGTCTACGTCGCCCAAACAGTGCAAACAGGGACCGTCAGGGACGCCACCACTTGCCACGATGGCAATCTTGTCAGTGTCGCTTGCCACCGCGCTCCGCTGGCCGCACAGCCTCTTGCCACGCGCGCTTGGAAAGGTCCCAGGGCGACACGTTAGTGGATGTGCTGGAGCGCAGGTACATAGTGGTAGTCGACCGCGGCAAGCGCCTTGCCGCGGTCGTTGTCTTGTCGCGTCCGGAAGCTTGTCGCCTACCGGGCCTTGCCGGGACGTGTGGCGTGTCACGGCAAGTTCCTTGGGATGCCTTGGTTGGCCTTCCCGGCAAGCTCCTCTTGCCGGGGCCTTGTCTTCTAGATGCCTTGGGTGGCCTTCCCGGCAAGCTCCTCTTGCCGGGGCCTTGTCTCCTTGGCTTGAATACTTTGTTCTTGAATGGCTCCAAAGGAACCACGGAGGACCTTGACGGTCACCCGGCAAGCCTTGCCGCGGGGGGGGCTGCAACTGCCCGTGCACGAGTTCGGGATAGTAGGGTACCCCTACTCTAGTACACCGACAGGAGCCCCCGGGCCTGGGCCACACATGGTGCCGAGCGCTGTTGGGCCAGGCCCAAAATAGGGCACGGCACGCTGCCTGGCTTACGCCAGAACCCACTCGGACCCACCACGCCTCCACAGGCGGCACGCGTCGAATGCGCGCCGTGGGAGAGATCGTGGTGGTTTCTTTATTCGGAAAGACGGAACGTCTGCCCCCTCCCTCTTTATAAGCAGGGGAAACAGGGGCAGTTCACCCACCTCGCCAATTGCTTGTCCAATCCAATCTCGAAAACCTCCGCTCCTCCCCCCTTCCTCCCAAGGCTGAAAAGAGAGCAGCGCCCGCCCCATCGCCACCAGCATCACTGCGCGCCGTCGATCTCCCCACCACCTCCGCCATGGCTCGAAAGCCGACAAGGGAAGGCCGTGAAGTCGGCCGAGGCGCAGCGCTCGTGGCGCCGCGAAGGAGCGTGCAATCTTCCCCCTCAGCTCGCCGCGAAGGATCCGAGGAGTACTACTACCTCTTCTGGTCGACGGAGACGCGAAGCATCCACAAGACGAAGGTACTCCCAGCTGCCGCTTCGGAGCTGGCTCCGAATGGATACCCTTTCTTCGCGCTGTTCTTCTACTGCGGGCTCTGCCCGCCCTTCTCTGAATTTTTCCGTGATATCATGAACACCTACGGGTTCCGCCTCCTTGACTTCACCCCCAATGCTGTTCTGACCATGGCAGTTTTCTCACATCTCTGCGAAAACTTTGTCGGAGTCTATCCAAACGTAGCTCTTTTCCGCCACTTCTTTATGCCCCGAGTTGAGAGAGGGGAACCTCTTGCCGGTGGAATCGCTTGGATCTCGAGGATTGGCAAGAAGGAAGCTTATCTGGAGGGAGAGCTCCGCAGCAAGTGGGAGGAATGGAGGCCAGACTGGTGCTGGATTGTCGAGGAGAACCCACAGCCATTTACCGCCCAGCGCCAAACCCCAATAGTGCGCGGCAACTATTGGAGTAGCGTGGCCCCGGAAGACGCTAGGCTGAAGATTGCCGTCACCCGGATCCTACGCCTTAGACTTGCCGGGCTCATCAGAGGCACCGCTATGCGCAGACTTTCTTCGCCGCCGCATCGCCCCCTTGCAGGAGAGGAGGAGACCCGCCTGGGAGTTCCAGAATGCGGCGGATATCATGAGGCTGCGCCCGGGCCTTAACTTCAACTTCACTGTCTTGGAACTGGATGCGATGCTCTTGGAACTGTTCAAGCCCGATCCTGATCATACCGAAATGTTCAGGTTGCCGAGGGGTGTCGTTCCGCTGTGCAACAATTCCTCGCTCGACCGCATCCGTGCAATGAAGCCACTGTGCGACTCGCATGGAATTGTCCCAACTTGGCAAGAGCCTGCAGATGATGTCGTGCAGGAGTTCTTTGACGGCTCGGTAGAAGTGCCGGTCCGCCCGATGAATGTAAGAGCCTCACCATGACACCACCGATGATGAGATGCAGCGACGCCACCAAGCTGGAAGAGGCGGCAGCGGCGCTGCCGCGAAGCGAGTTCGGATTCACCGTGGAGGAGGCAGAGGCAGCAGAGGCGGCAAGCCTTGTCGAGCGAGGGGAGCTTGCCGGTGAGGAAGAGCTTGTCGGGCGCGGCTGAGTCGAGCGAGCCGCCGAGGGCCTCCTCCCCACCTTCGAGACAGCTTGCCGCAAGCGGAGCCCCATCTCCACCAAGAAGGCGTCTCCGCAAGGCCGGGGACGTAGTGGGGCGGCAAACGGGCCAACAGCCGCCGCGCCGCGTGATGCGCTCCACCACGGCAAGCACTGTTGCCGCGGGAGCACCTCACGCCGCTGCGGCAACCGGAGCGGGGCCCTCCCAAACCACCGCTTCTGCTCCTGCCAAGCGGCCAAGGGAACCCACTCCTCCGCCTCGTCGCACTGGAGGCGAGCCAGAATTTGATCTCTCCGCGCTCAGCTCCGACGAGGAAGAAGAAGAGTAAGATTCTTTGTTGTACTTGTAGTTCTTCGATCTTGTTGCTTTGTCTTGTATCTGATTTGCTTCACTCTGAACCCATTCCTTTTCAGGACGCTGGCCCAGAGAGCGTCGAAGAGAGCCAAGGTCCCGGTGATTGTCATCGAGGACGAACCCACCGCGACAGCAGGAGGCGCGTCCGAGACCACCTTACCGGACGCGGCAACTCTTCCTCAAAGCAGACCCCAGCGCAGCCACCAGCGTAAGTATATGGTTTACTTCCTGCTGTTAGGCGTGCATGGGTGCTCTTTCTTTGCTGATATCTGACTGTTGGTTTGTGTAGGAGCAGAGCAGCCTCACCAGGAGTGCCCGGAAGCCGCTCCCGAAATGCCATCTGCTTGGACTACACCGCCAAGGGAGGATTCCCCGGCAAGGGAGCGTTCTCCGGCAAGGGAGACTTCTCCGGCAAGGGATAGCACCAGTGACCCTCCGGTGGTTGAGACCACGGCTGCAGATCCTAGTACAAGTAATCTTCTTGCTTGAAAACCTCCCTTGTGTTCTTCTTCTTCTGATTTTCTTTTTGGATATTTGCTTGACTTTTCTTTTCCGGTCGTCAGATCCATCTGCCACAGAGCCAATGGAGACCGAGGTCGCCGGCGAGGAGGACGTGCGCGGCAATACTGATGACGCCGCTGTCACCGAAGAGGAAGCCGGCGCTGATGATCCCGCCGGCGGAGAGGCTGCCAAAGCTGCCGCCGCAGAAGCTGGCGAGGGGTCCGGCGATCGCACTGACGGCCCTGAGGCCGCAGGAGCGCCAGGCGCTACGCCGATCGCCGATCCCTCCGCCGCTGCTGCCGCGTCAGGCTCCGAAGAGCCCCAGCCCGGCGCCTATTTGAAGGCCGGCGATGGCGTCTTCATCAAGCTCCCCTGGGCATCGAGCTCCAGGGCGTCGGTCGAAGGAGAGACCTTTGATGAAGAGTTGCTCGCCTCCGCTGGACTGACGTTGGTCGACGCGCCAAGCAGCAGCAGCGACTATTCTGAGGAGGAGCAACTGCTGCGGAAGCTGTTGTCGCTCTACTGCGCCCGATAGGCCAAGCTGGAATCCTGGGAAGCGCTTGTCACGAAGGCGGGAGCAGACATCGAGAAGCGCGCGGAGGAGCTCCGGTGCCTCAACTAGGAAGCTCTCCGGTCCCTGGCAAAGGAGCGGGAGCAACTCGCCGAGGAGCGAAAAGCCTTCCTCCTCGAGAAGGCTGAAGTTGAAGAGCAACAGTGGCCTGCTGCCGAGAAGCTGTCTGCGCAGGAAGGCGAGTTGGTGCAGCTTAAGGTTAACCTTGACAGCCACGAGGAGGATCTTGTCGCGCGCGAGCAAACATTTGGCGGGGCTCTCAAGGAAGCAAAGCATGCTGCCGCAGCTGCCGAGGCCGCCAAGAAGGAGCTGGAGACGAAGGTGATGCAGCTGGAGGCCAATCTCAAGGAGAGCGGCGAGGAGCTTGCTGCACTCAAGCATGAGCGCGAGAAGGATGCCTACACTCTTGGCGAGCTGCAGGGCCGTCTCGCCGAGAGGAGCAAGGAGCTCAGCGCCGCCAAGGACTCCAACGCAGATCTTGAGTTGAAGCTGACTACTTTGACGCAGACGCTGGACGGTGCCAGGGAGCGGGAGGTGGCCTTGGAGGAGAAGATCAAGGCCGACGAGGCGCTGCTGGCGAGTGCTGCTGCCGCCCAGAACACTTTTAGGGAGAATGTGGAGCACTGGACCGAGGGTCTCGTGGATGTTGCTGCAGCCATCGACAGGGAGCTGGCGCAGCTGGGGATGGAGGATCTTGGATATTCCTCCGATGAGCACCTCCAACCCAGCGCCAAGCTCAGCTTGTTCTTCAAAGGCGTGGCGACGGCCCTCCAGCGTCTCCGGGAAGAGATCCCGAAGCAGCTGGCCGACGAGTCGCGCCAGATCTGCACGGGAGCTCTTCAAAAGGTGCTGATGAAGGTGGCCTTCCGCAATCCAGGCCTCAACCTCACCAACGTCCTCAAGACCTTGCCGCCGGATGCTGATGTGGAAGCGCTCAAGACCCTTGTCGCACCCATTGTGGACAGGGTGAGCGGGATCAAGAGGGTTGATGGCGATCACGTAGATTAGGCCGCCCGTTTTCTCTTTTCCTTGTCGCTGCTTGTTATGTTATGAGAACAATCTATTAGAGCTGCGACAAGCTATCTTGTAGTATAACTCTATTTCGGGTATTGATTTCTATGTTATTTCCTTTACTTGATTCCTTCCTTTGTATGTTTTTGCCCTACGCTTTCAGGGAACTTGCCGGCGCAGGCCCCTTAGCCGCGAGCGCTGAGTGCAGGACGTCAGCAGCCTGCTGGCGGTGCCGCTACCGACAAGAAACCTTATCGCAACTAGTTGCAGCTCACTTAAGTTGTTGAGCGGACTCGAAACGAAGTAAGGGCGCGACTAGCTATGAGTTGGTTCCTCCGCGCACATGTTTTCCATACAAAGTACGGTCGTCCGAGGAAGATAACTTAAAATTTTTAAAAACTAATTGCTTAAACTTTAGCAACTTAGCTCTTCTGTCGTTTGCTTCCCGGTAAGGCGAAACTTCCTCGTGCGACGCTTGGTCCACAGTATTATCTTCTCCTTTCCCCCCGGCAAACTTGTGGGCGAGGGAACCTTCCTTTCTTTGAGAAAGAGAAAGAAGAGAAAATAAAGATATGGAGCCTTATGGCTCGTTATTGCTTACCGGGGGTAGGTGCTGCACAAAGTGTCAGATAACGCATGCAATAAAATGTAGAAAGCATGAAATTGACAAGATGTGCGGAGCACATGAGCTTTACTTATGCACGGGGTCTGCGCCCGGCTTTGTACAAAGGATTACATGCAACATCGGCAAGACTTGTACAAAAGGTGGTTGCCGGAACAGGTTCCGGCAACCGCGCCCTACGGGTAAAACTTACGAAGATGCTCAATGTTCCAGGAGTTGCTCACCGGAATGCCATCTTCGTTCTCAAGGCGGACAGCGCCAGGCCTAGTGACTCGTTTCACCCGGTAAGGACCTTCCCACTTCGGCGTCAACTTGTTGGAATTCTTCGCGGACTGAACGCGCCGAAGAACAAGGTCGCTTTCCTCGAGACTTCTGGCACTAACTTTGCGGCTCTGGTAGCGGCGCAAAGCTTGCTGGTATCGAGCAGCTCGTAAATGGCTCAAGACGGTCCTCCTCAAGGAGCGGTCGTCATCTTGTCGCAACTGCTCTTGCTCGAAGTTCATCATAGCGAGAACTCGAGGTGACCCGATATCTGAGTTCCGTGGGGAGAACTGCCTCTGCTCCATAGACTAGAGCGAAGGTGTCGGCGGTGGCTCGATTTGGCGTCGTCTGATCGACCAAAGAACCACCGGCAGCTCCTCAATCCAGTTCTTACCGCACTTAAGCAGCCTGTCGAAAGTCCTGGTCTTGAGCCCGCGCGCACTTCAGCGATTCGCCCTCTCCGCTTGACCGTTACTTCTCGGATGAGCAATGAAGCGAAGCGCACCTTGGCGCCAAGATCTTGGGCGTCTTGCATGATGGTGCGGCTCGTGAATGCGCGTGCCGTTGTCGGTGATAATCCTGTTAGGGATCCCGAAACGGCAAACAATCGACCTGAAGAACTTGACTGCTGACTGCGCTGTCACCTTCCTCACTGCTTCCACTTCCGGCCACTTTGTGAACTTGTCGATTGCAACATACAAGTACTCAAAGCCCCCGACAGCTCGGGGAAAGGGGCCGAGGATGTCGAGCCCCTAGACCGAAAATGGCCAGGATAAAGGGATCGTCTGGAGAGCTTGAGCTGGCTGGTGTATCTGCTTGGAATGGAACTGGCACACTTCACACTTGGTTACTTGTGCAGTTGCATCCTGGAGGGCTGTCGGCCAAAAGAAACCTTGCCGGAATGCTTTGCCGGCAAGTTCTCTTCCGCCAATGTGGTGACCACATATGCCTCCATGTATCTCTGCCAACAGCTTTTGTCCGTCTTCCCGGTGAATACACTTCAATTTCACGCCGTTGAGTCTTCTTCTGTACAGTGTGTCGTCGACAAACTGGTACATACTTGACTGCCGGGCTACTCTTTCCGCTTCTTCTTGCTCTTCGGAAGTTCTCCGTCTCAAGGAAGCGAACAATCTGCTGTGCCCATCTTTGGAGCTTGCGGCTCGACAACAAGGACTAAAGGCACATCTGCTGCTGCGGGAACATCCGCTTCTCGGCGAGAACTGCGGCTCAGCCGAGCTTGACGTTCCCGGCAAGCTTGCCGGAGCAAAACTTGTCGGGAGCGTCTGCTTCAACGGAACAAACCCTAGGGCTTGCCTGAGCAAACTGCTCCTCAGCACTCTTGGTGTTGATCTTGAGGACCTTCTTGGCGGCGGCTTCGGGGAGCTCTGCCGGAAAATAGTCACCAGAAATCAACTTCCTCTTCTTGTTCTGTCCAGTTGATGGCGTTACAGACGGTTGATTCAGTTTGAGCACAAAGATCCCTGGTTCCACAGGTAGCTTAACTGTGGCGCACTTCGACAGGCCATCAGCAATGTCGTTCTGAGCTCTTGGAACATATTCCATCTGTAGGCCGTCAAAGTGCTGTTCTAGCTTTCTAACTTCATCAATGTAAGCTTTCATCAATGCACTCTGATAATTCTTGTTCACTTGGCGGACGACAAGCTATGAGTCACCCCTGACAATGAGCTTCTTGATCCCAAGGTCTGCTGCGATCCTGAGGCCGGCAAGCAAACCTTCATACTCTGCAGTATTGTTCGTTGCTTGCTCCTTGGAAAAGTGCATATGGACTACGTACTTGAGGTGCTCTCCGGTGGGTGCAACAAGTAGCACGCGCGCACCGGCGCCTTGCAGCGAGAAGGCACCATCAAAGTACATCAGCCACTCTTTGCTTGCTTCCTTGACGGGGATGCTCGTTTCTGGAATTTCTTCATCTTGTGTTGGCTTCCATTCTGTTATGAACTCCGCCAATGCTCAGCTTTGGATAGTTGAAGTGCTTTCAAACTTGAGGCCAAAGCTTGACAGTTCTAGTGCCCACTCGACAATCATGCCTGTTGCTTCTGGATTTTGCAGTATCCTCTTCAGCGGAAAACGAGTGACGACTGTGATCTCATGTTCTTGGAAGTAATGGCGCAGCTTCCTCGAGGCCATGAGAAGGCCGAAAAGCAATTTCTGCACACCAGAGTACCTTGACCTAGCCCCCTGCAGAAGGGAACTGACAAAATAAACTGGGCGCTGCACCATTCTTTTCTGTATCTTCTCACATGCCTGCGCAGATCCATCTTTGTCGGGACTAGAGCTTGCCGGTGAAGTCCCTTGCTTGTCGCTGGATGCATCTGCCGTGGTTGCTGGCTCACCATCTGCCTCCCTCTCCGCTACTAATGCAGCACTAACCACTTGATTGGTTGCCGCTATATATAGCAGCAACTTTTCTTGTGGCTTAGGTGCGACAAGTGTTGGAGTGGAGGACAGGTATCTCTTTAAGTCCTGCAGCGCAGCGTCCGCTTCCGGAGTCCATTTCATTGGACCTGCCTTTTTCAATATTTTGAAAAATGGCGAGGCGCTCAACAGAACCTAGAGATAAACCTCTTGAGAGCAGCTACGCAACCGCAAGTCTTCGTACATCCTTGGCGCGCTTTGGTGCTTCAATCTGCTCAATGGCCTTGATCTTGTCGGGATTGGCTTCAATTCCTCGCTGAGACACGAAGAACCGAGAAGCTTGCGGAGGGACTCCAAACACACACTTCTCGGGTTGAGCTTGAGGTTGATCTTGCGCAGATTTGCAAAGGTTTCGTCTAAATCTTGAATCAAAGTCTCCTTGTCCTTGCTCTTGACCACAATGTCATCCATGTAGGCTTCCACATTTCGTGCATTTGCGTCTCAAAAGCGTCATGGACCACCCTTGCAAATGTTGAACCAGCATTCTTTAAACCGAAAGGCATCCGTGACGAAGCAAGATGTGCCACATGGGTGATGAATGCGGTCTTCTCCTCATCCTCTTCGCCATGAAGATCTGATGATATCTCGAGTATGCATCAAGAAATGAAAGCAAGTCACATCCGGCCGTGGAGTCAACAATCTGGTCGATCTTGCGGCAAGGGAAATGGGTCTTTGGGACAAGCTTTATTAACATCGGTAAAGTCGATACAAAGCCTCCATTTCCCGTTTGCCTTGCACATGAATACAGGATTGGCCAACTACGTAGGATGGAGCACTCCTCTGACAAGGCCTCTTGCTTCCAATTTCTTGATTTCTTCTGCGATGAATTCTTGGCGCTCACCGCCTGCTTCGACTTTCGCTTGACGGGCGCGCGCGAGGACAGACGGCAAGATGGTGCTCGATTACTTTCACAGGAACACCGGGATGTCGACGGTTGCCACACAAACACGTCGGCGTTAAGCGCAGGAAAGCAACGAGCGCGCTTTCCTATTTAGGGTCGAGAGTGGCACTGATGGTGAAGGTACCACCAGTGCCATCCTCCTTGGCGGACACCTTTTTGGTCTCTGGTGGAGCTGCCATTGACTCCTTACACTTGCCGGTGGAGCTCGATGGTGCGTCCTCGACGGTAGCGCAGCACTCCGAAGAGGTGCGCTTGCCAGAGTGGGCATCAGAACTCTTGCCGGACTTGGTCTTCTTCTTCGCCCCGGGACCTTCAACGGCAAGTGACTTGCAATCTGTTGCGGCTGCTGCTTCCCGGTAGATCTTGTCGGCACAGATAAGAGCATCCTTCTTGTCGCCAGGGACATAAATGACACTTATCGGGCCTGGCATCTTCAGCATGTTGTATGCATAATGAGAGGCTGCCATGAATTTGGCGAGTGCTGGGCGGCCAAGTATCCCATTGTAAGGCAATGGGAAGTCAGCAACGTCAAAAGTGACCCTCTCAGTCCTGAAGTTCAACTCGCTGCCAAATGTCACCGGCATCGTGATCTTTCCCTTCGGCTTGCTACTTCCCGGATTGATTCCTTGGAATGTGCCGGTCTCTTCGAGCTCGCCATCAGGGATCTGGAGTTTCTGGAGTACCGCTTAGGAGATCAGGTTCAAGCCGGCCCCGCCGTCAACTAGCATCTTAGTGACCTTGAGGTTGCGGATAGTTGGTGAAACCAACATCGGCAAGCACCCGATCGCAGTTATGCGATCAGGGTGGTCTTAAATATCAAAGATGATAGGCGTGCTGGACCATTTCAGGGGCTTGCGTGACTCGACGGATGGTTCTGCCGCATTGACTTCCCGCATCCACCGCTTGAGCTGGCGGTGTGAAGTATGCAGAGAAGCACCGCCATCAATACACAAGACCTCTGTGGCTTTCTGGAACTCCTGCTCATCACTCTCGTCATCATCCATATCTTCATCGTCGTCGTCATCTTCATCCTTGTCGCGGCCGTGGGGAGGGCTGTCTCCTTGCCGCTGCTTGGCCTTGCCGCGGCGTCCTCCTCAGCCGGGATGTTTCTTGCTGGATCCTCCAGCACCTTCCTGGGCCTTCTCCTTGTCGCGTCGCTCGTATTCAGCCTTTTGCTGCTCGACAAGCTGCTCGACCTTCTTGCAGCTCTGGAGGTCATGGCCCTTGGTTCGGTGGATCTTGCAGTACTGCTTGTTGGAGCCGTCCTGCTTGTCGGCGACCGCCACAGCCTGGTAGTTGGTGCCCGCGGCAATCTCCTTGCCGGAGCTACCAGCTTTGGTTTTCTTGGCGCCACCTCCGTTGCCGGACTGCTCAACAACTAGCACATCTTTGCCTTTCTTCTTCCTGTTGTTCCGCCGCGGTTTTTCTTTGCGGGCGGCTTCCTCACTACCGATCCTCCTGCTTCAGATTCTCTCCGGGAGTTTCCTCCTTCCTCGGACGTGCACACTTGTCGGCCGGGGCATACAGCTCAGCGACATATCTGATCTTGCACATCGCCATCTCCTCCGCATCCTGCGGTTTCGCACGCTCGATGGAGCGCGCTGATTACCAGCGGCGGGGTGGACATCTGGGATGTTGTCTTTGTCTGTGGCTGAATCTCTGAATGTACTTGCGCAGGGGCTCTCCTTCCTTCTTGGCGAGCAAATGAAGGTCGCTCTCTTAGCCATGAGGCTTGTGGCATCAGTAAAACACCGACAAACTGATGGCATAGATCCGCCCAGGAGGATATGGAGTTGTCCGGCGAGTGGATGAGCCAGGATCTGACATTGGGCTTGAGTACCAGCGAGAAGTAGTTGGCTAGGATCTTGTCGTCCGGCCCCCCGGCAGCTTGCACCGCGATGGTGTAGATCTTTGAGGAACTCCGACGGATCGTCTTGCCGTCGTACTTCTCTGCACGTCGGCTTGAAATTCTTCTTCTGGGCCATTTGGACTTGCCGCAGCTCACGAGTGAACACAGGGCAACCTACCGCATACGGCAAGTCGCCTGGTTCCCCTGGCGCATGCATGTCGACAGAGGGCCCAGCGCGCTGGTCTGATTGACGCCGCGCTTCTCTTCGGTGCTCGATGCGAGTTCGAGCGTCTTCTTGCTGTCGTTCGTGAAGAACTTGGCGCTGATCGCGACGAGCTCGTGGATCTGATGATGCGGTGGAGTCGCTTTCGAGGTGGATCCGACGAGTTGGCGATCTTGGCCTTCGGGGTGGAGAATGCATGGTGGTTGCACCCCCACCGGTTTCATCGCCACCGGCTCGTGCTTGGCAGTCCTGCCGCCGCAGCGATGTACTCGGCTGCCGCGGAGTGTCACCGCTGGCAAAGCCGATGAGACTCTGAATGGTGGCCCTCCATTCATCGACCTTGTCTGCCGTTGGAGGGTAATCCAGGAGCAATTGAGCTCTCGCCAAAGCTTCTGCTGGAGTGGTGGGTGGCAGTGGCGAACGACGCGAGGAGCAGGATATGCTCGGACTTCTAACTATGTTAGAAGGAGCAGTATCCCGTCCAGGCGACCGTGACTCGCTCGTGCCTGCATGTTGGCATGCATGCTGGTCTTGAGCATCCCGAGATCCACCAGCTCGATCTTGGCCCAACGAACGTTTGGTACTGCGAGTACCATGACGCTGTCGGTCCCGCGCCTCCTGAGATGGGCACGGTGCATGTACGGACGCCGAGGTCTGCGCGGCCTTGTCCTTGGACCTGGCAGCACCGTGGACTCCCTCGTCGACGCCCGTTCTTCCACCGGCGTCTACCCCACTACCTGTTTGCTCCGGTGGTGGTGGGATCGACGTGGACGGATCCGCTGCCGCCGAAGCCTTCTTCTTCGGTGGCATGTCGATGAAGAAGATGAAGATATAGCTCGTGTGAATGCCGGATCAGGTTCACACAGCCTCGACGCCCCCTACCTGGCGCGCCAAAGATGTCGGGGAAGCTGATCCACGAACACCTATGGGACCAGCGGACCGAGCCCCTTTCGGTTCGGCAGGGGGCGGAGATCGCACGAAGAGCAGATCGAGGCGAAGCACACGAGCAGTTTACCCAGCTTCGGAGCTCTCCGGGGAGATAACACTCCTACTGCTGCATGTCTGAGTGTATTGAGTTCTTGCTTGGGAGCGCTGGGTGCTACAGTACACACCAGCTGCTAGCAAGACCTAGCGTGAGTGTTTTCTGCCTTCGAACCCCCCTCTATGTTGCGCATGGGCCTCCTTTTATATGCTCAAGGGGTCTCCGACAGGTGGCAACGTAGACAAGGGTAAAAATGGAAAAGGGATTGCGGTTGGTACATCTACTTGTACAGTGTATCATACCTAACCCTGACGGTAGGGGACAAAGGCATTAAATGCCCTTCTACGTCGCCCAAACAGTGCAAACAGGGACTGTCAGGGACGCCACCGCTTGCCATGATGGCAATATTTTCAGCGTCGCTTGCCACCGCGCTCCGCTGGCCGCACAGCCTCTTGCCACGCGCGCTTGGAAAGGTCCCAGGGCGACACGTTAGTGGATGTGCTGGAGCGCAGGTACAGAGTGGTAGTCGACCACGGCAAGTGCCTTGCCGCGGTCGTTGTCTTGTCGCGTCCGGAAGCTTGTCGCCTACCGGGCCTTGCCGGGATGTGTGGCGCGTCGCGGCAAGTTCCTTGGGATGCCTTGGTTGGCCTTCCCGGCAAGCTCCTCTTGCCGGGGCCTTGTCTCCTAGATGCCTTGGGTGGCCTTCCCGGCAAGCTCCTCTTGCCGGGGCCTTGTCTCCTTGGCTTGAATACTTTGTTCTTGAATGGCTCCAAAGGAACCACGGAGGACCTTGACGGTCACCCGGCAAGCCTTGCCGCGGGGGGGGCTGCAACTGCCCGTGCACGAGTTTGGGATACTAGGGTACCCCTACTCTAGTACACCGACAACCACGGACCTCGAGGACTAATGCAAAGGTTACTAATAATCTAAGGGAGCTCGCAATCACTATCAACGTGAAGTAAGTAGGGTGAATCTCGGGTTCAGAAACCCAGGAGTAGAATGCCTACTACTAAATGGCATCACGGGATGCTTTCGAGAATGGTGGCCAGAGTTATCACACCGGGACACAAAACATCGCTAGATTACTAGGTGGTCTTCTAAGACACCTATGGTCATAATAATAGTTCCGACATATATGTCGAGGCAACAGAGTACCTCAACTCAGCAATTAGTGTGATTAACCTGGCCCAAAGAGACATCGGAAACGGGAAGAAGGAATTTGCAAATGCATCAGATTGTTTGGAAACCTGGGATAACTCGGACAGCATAACGGCTGTAAATGCTCAAAAAGATTTGAGACATTATGCAAAATGGTGGCATAACCACTCAGCATCACAATATCAAAATTCTGAGACCAGCTATGAACATACGGAAGTAGTAAAAAATTGAACTGAGACTTAAAACCAACAATCTTAAAAGTCTATGGATTAGTAACACGTCATCCTGATAGATAGATGGGAAGCCTAGTTCTTAAACCCCGTAGAAGAGAAGAGGTTGACTCAGATCGGAGGGCCATGAGGTATAAGGAGTAAAAAGAGCCTTCGTTCCTTCCCCAATCAATTCCCTTACATAACTAAAGCATTTCTAGACACAACTTCGACCAGTTTGGCTTGGTAATCCTCTGAGCAGTCGGGCTCGATACCAACGCTGTCGGGACCCGATTCCAAGTCACATTGACCTGGCCGGTAACACCTCATATCGGTTTGCGGCCTCATGCACGGTATTCCACGGGTGTCGCCTTACCATGGCCGGGACCGTTTGCCTTCGGCTCACGTATATGATCGTGTCGCTAGCATCCACATGACAGAGAACCCGGGCTGACATGGCTAGCCGTGAACCCAAAGCGGTGCTAACCCATGGGGACAGGCATACATGAATCACATCGAGCATGTCGGTCATCAACGTATGAATCCGGGCTGTAGCATGGGCTAACAGGACTCCGTAACCCGGCTGTAGCAGGCTAGGCAGGACTCGGATGTCACTGCGTGACATTTCCCGAAGGACGGAACCACGACGAGGTGAAACACATGCCGGCCAGTCAAGTGTCCAGAGCAGTAGTGCTGGGCTAGCAGGACTCCGGTGAACCGGGCTGTAGCGGACTACTATCGCTCAGGAAGCACTAGACTACATTTCCCCATATGAGAGGCTGCCAAGGATAAACAACTAGATTGTGGGATCCCACACATACCAAGCATTTGAAACATACACACAATATGCTCAATATGTGTAAATACAACATGGCATCACAACATAACTCTACGACTCAAATATTTATTCATTAGGCTCCAAGGAGCGAGATATTACAAACATGGGTCTCATGACCCAACACTCAGAGAATACAAGTCAAAGCACAAGCGGAAGTTTAACATGTCTGAGTACAGGAAACTATAAATGAAAAAGGTTGAGAAGCCTGACTATCTACCACATCCTGCCGAGGGCACAAGATCGTAGCTGAGGTAACAAGCTAAACGTCAAAGTCCAAGCGGAACTACTAGCGAGACTGACGTCTCTCTGCAAAACATAAAATAAGCAAAAGTGAGTTCAAACGTACTCAGCCAGGACTACATCCAGAACTATCTACATATGCATCATTATCAACAAAGGGGGTGGTGGAGTTTGACTGCAGCAAGCCAGCTTTGACTCGGTGGCTATCCTAAACTACGACTGCAAGTAACTCTTTTGAGGTGGCGCACACGAGTCCACATATTCACCAATTAATACACCACTATGTATCCGATCCCGTCTTCCTACGAGAACACCATCCATAGCACTCACGCTTATCTTGTGCATTTTAGAGTATCCACTTTCACTTGTCTATGAACTGATATAGGCAACCCAGAAGTCCTTTAGCGCGGACACGGCTATTCGAATAGATCATTTATAACCCTGCGGGGTGTACTTACAGACACACGCTCTCGCCACTTACCGCCATGTACCGTCATGTATCTCGGCAACCTTCAAGCGGAAGCTTTGGCGAGGTGTCGGCCACGGCCTACCTAAACACTCAAGTCCCTAGTCCAGGTTTATCGCCTATTCGGGTTCCATCCGCAGGAGTCCGCCAAGGTTTCCACTAACGGCCCCGAGCGATGTGTGCAGGGTTCCCGAGACACCAAGCAGGCGAATCGGTACAGAGACCACGGTGTATCTACGCATCATAGCCCACCCCTAGGGTCAGCGCTTCATACGGCCTCCAACACATATACTACAAACACGTAAACTAGTTGCAACTCACAGACAGAGAACAAGGGTGGTTAAGAAGCCGAGAGAGTCAATTAAGGATCCCAATGTGTGGTATTAACTGTTTCATGGATCACAAACACAGAACTCAGTTCCTGAGGACGGCTGCAATGACACAACCCACCATGTACTCCTACATAGCCTCTCACCGCTACCTTTACCAAATCGTGTTCACACACTTAGCTCACACACAGTAGGACATGTTCACACACCATTCCAATTCATTCCCGATGAATTAGACCTGACTCAACTCTAAGCAGTAGCAGGCATGACAAACAAGCATGAATGAGTAGGCACAACATGGCTCAAACAACTCCTACTCATGCTAGTGGGTTTCATCTATTTACTGTGGAATGACAGGTCATGCAGAGGAAAGGGGTTCAGCTACCGCAGCAAGTAACATATGAATCGTTGTTGTCCTAATGTAGTAAAAGAGAGCAGGAGCGAGAGAGTGGGATTATATCGGAATGAACAAGGGGGTTTTGCTTGCCTGGCACTTCTGAAGATAATATAGTTCTTCATCGGTGTCATCGAACTCATCGTCGGTACGTCGTCTACTGAGAGGGGACAGTCGACGGCAAGAAAGGAAGAACACAATCAATGCAATGCGACAATATGATGCATGATCATGACATGGCAATATGAATGTGTTTTGGGCTAATGCAAGCTAGAACATGTTAAATGGAGTTGGGTTGAATCCAAGATTCAAATTCAAACTCCATATATGACATTTCAAATGCCATTAATTCAAATTGTCTTATACAGCAACTTAAGTTGTTCAAACATGCATGAAAATGGTACAGATGGATAGATTGGATTTTTCTGATCATTTTTCATATATAATTTATCTTATTTGGAGCTACGGTTGAATTTCTATGAATTTTTGAAGTTTAGGCACATTTCTGGATTTTCTAATTATTTAGAATTAAACTAATTCCGGAAAATGAATAATTGCGTCAAGACCTGCATCGACATGACATAAGCGAGTCAGCAGGCGGCCCAGGTCAAACTGACCAGTGGGGCCCGCGTGTCAGTGTCTAACTAAACTAACCTAGTTTAATTAGCACTAACCTAGGTCAAACTAATTAAGTATACACCTAAACTAGATTGATTAGCAGGGCAGGGCCCACATGTCATAGACCCAGGGGAGGCCAAATCCCCAGGTCAAACGGGGCTAATCCACCGGCGGTCAAGGAGGTCAACCCGCCGGCGAGGTCAGATAGGGCGGCGTGACTCGGAAACGCCGCACAGGGCACGGCTCGACGAACGGTTTGCATCTACGGCTTGCTGGCGCTCGTGCGCATCCAGCGGTGGCGGCGGCTGGAGCTGGGGTGGCCGGAGTTCACCGGAACCTTGCTCGCGGCGGCTGCCGAGCTCGGGCTCGAGCGGCGCGATGCTGCGTGCTTGTTGGGGAGATAGCTGAAGGTGGCGTTGGTTTCTGCGAGCTCTTGAGCATGGTGACACGTCTTGGTGCGAGCTGCGGTGGCTCGGACCACGGCGGTGAGGAACCACGGCGCGTCGAGTTCGGTCTTCTTGAATCAGCGTCTGGTGAGAATAGGCCCGCAGGAGGAGGAAGGTGACCGGGAGCTCACAGCGCGTCTGATGGATTGCTCGACAGCTCGGGGAAGGCGTCGGGGTCGATGGAGCGACGGTGGCGATCTCTGGTGACCGTCGGTGATGATGACGACGATGGCGACGCGTTGGGACTCTTCCGGTCGCGTGAGACGACGGGGAGGACGAGGCGGCACGGCGGAGCTCGGGGACGCGTTGGAGAGGCGAGGTGGTGGCTGGTGGCTGCGGTGTTTGCGGTGGCGGGCTCCGGCTTGTTCGGGCGGCCCTGGAAGAAAGGCAGAGTAGGGAAGAGCGCTTGAGGGAGAGGGAGGAGAGGTGCAGGGGGTCCAGGGGGAGTGCGTGGCGTCGCGGGAGGCATCCAGCATAGCAAAGGGCTGGAGGTGGCCTCAGCGTGCGTCTGTGCGTCGGACACACGCCCTCCTGCCTACTGGCAGGAGGTTGAAGACGGTGTGGTGGCTGGCTGGGCCTAGCACAGTTGTGGGCTGCCAGGTGGGCTGGCCAGGTAAGTGGCCCAGGTAGGCGTTCTCTCTCTCACTTTCTAAATTGTTTTCTGTTTTCTATTTTTCTGTAACTTCTGGGCTTTATTTAAATTACCGAAACATTTTAAAAAATCCTGAAAATAATTATGGGCTCTTTTTGGAATATTCCCAACAACCCAAAACTAGTTTCAGAATTATTAGAGCATTTAATAGGATTTAAATGCCCCAATTCAAATACAATATGAATTTATTCAATAATCCAAATGTCATGGAAAAATGTGCAATATCTCTGGTTACTGTTTCCAGCATTTCCCAAAAATGGTGAACATTTTTGCAGGCCATTTGGGTTCATTGAAAAATATTTTGTTAGTTGAACCTATTTGAATTGCTTTGGTTCTAGGGCTTGGTCATCCCCACTTCAAAATTCCTTTGAAATCAAACATGATGCATGGATGCAGATGCCACTAACTACAAACAATTGCTGGGGCTGTGAAACAACCTAACTTCAACAATGGTCTCAAGTAAATTCCGGGTAACCATGTGTCCAAAACAACAAGGGGAATATGAGGTATGACCCTCGATGGAAACCACTTAATGTAATCGTCAAGGTGAACTTAGGAGGAATCACCCTCGAGGTCCACACTTGAGTGTTGCACGACAGAGTCATATCGGGGGTGGTGAAGGAGGAATCACTCTCGTTGACCACGACCAAATAGCTACACTACATAGTTGTCATCATGAGTGCGCTACGAGGCATCACTCGACACTCGATAGTAGCTCTGCAGAGTCGAGCAAGAAAAGGGGCATGATGTGATGTGAGGTGTCTGGCTCTGGTCGTCGATCACGTTGATCTAGTCATCGATGATGAAGCAGTGGCAACAAGGACAAGGTGGGGGTCACTGATGGATCACTATCCAACCAATGATAAGAAGTTTAGGATAAGAAGGTAAGGTACAAAGAGCGGTTACAAAAGCAGGCTATGCATTAGAATAGGAGCAAACAATAACAGTAGAAAAATCTGATGCAAGCATGAGAGAGAATGGAATGGGCGATATCGGAGTGATCAAGGGGGGGGGGGGGGGCTTTCTGGAAGCTCCGCTGAAACGGAAAAAGGGTCGTCATCGACGTAGTCGATCACAGTGGCATCAACAGCGGTCTCGGGGTCTACCGGAATTAGAGGGGGAATAAACAATAAATACAGAGCAAACAAGTGCAATACTATGCATCACAAGACAATAAGCAGCGCTAGGGGTGTTCTAACACAGTGCTAGGAAATATCGGTAAAGGGGGGAAACAAACCGGGAAAGTATTACCGTTGTTAGGTATTTTCGGACAAACGAAACAAAGGGGGACAGTTCCACATTCGCTATGCTAGGGGCGTGTGGCAGATGAACGGAGTGCGCATTCTGATTCGTCTCGTCTTTCTGAGCAACTTTCATGTACAAAGTATTTTCATCCGAGTTATGGTTGTATTTATATGATTTTTCAAAGTTTTAAGCTATTTCCTAAATTTCTGGATTATTATTAATTCATAATAATAGAAGACTAAAAGGCTAGATACTCCCAGAAGTGTACCCATACAGTGGCTGTGTGAGGCCGACAGGTGGGGCCATTTACTGAGTTAACCCGGTCAACATTTGACTAGTCAAAGGGTGAATAGTATAGCGGGTCCTGCATGTCATTGACTAGGGTAGGATTAAAAGTTTATTTAGCTGTTGGATCCCACTGTCATTAGGCCATTAGGCTAACTAGCATTAAACTATCCCCTTATCCTAATCTAAGTAGGCCAGCCCCACTGGCAAGAGGCACCGTCGGCCTCCAATGGCCACGACTGCGTGGGAGGCCACGGCCAGTGGCGACGAGCATGCGGGGTGACACGCTGGAGCAGCCGCAAACAGAGGCGGCTGGGGCTGCAGGCACGCGGGACCGTGGGCGTGCACGAGCAAGGCAAGTCGCCGGGAGGCGAAGCGTAAGCAGCTGCCGGCTGCGCAGCAGCGGAGGCGGAGGAAGTCTGTGATGCAGGCACGAGCAGGCGCCTGAAGACCATGAGGCAGTGGTAGCGATGGCGGCAGCAGTAGTAGCGGCAGAAAGGCAGCAGCTAGCGGCAGCCAGCATCTAGCAGCGGAGCAGCGTTAGGAGCAACACACGGAGCAGCTAGCGAGCAGTAGCAGTGCTCGCGAGAAGCAGCACAAGCGGCAGCACACAACAATATAGAAACAGGAGTAGTAATAAGCTGCAGCGCTGCATCAAGCAGCAGCAAAAGCAAACCGGGAGCATAGTTGGTGGCGGATTAAAATTGGGTACAACAAGGGTATACATCTCTTGAACGATTTTTTTATAGCGGGGATGTGATCCAATCCGTTAGGGTACGATGAACCCGGTACGGTACCATGGGTCGAGGAACGCAGTTCCTGAAGAACGACGACTCCCTGACGGTCAGCATTCCTTGCTATTAATGGATCCCTTGCAATTAATGGACTGGAGGAAGAACGAGGAGTCCTTGAGAAAAGAAACGACGGCATGAGTTAATTATGCCTCGCGTTTTGGCTGTTGGATCCTCGAACCTGAATCAAGGAGCAGGCTGCGGGGACGCCGAATCTTCACCTAATCGTACCGAATCTGACCTTGTTCCCGAATCAAATGGTGGGTCGATGAATCGGGATTGAGGGACGGCCTACCATTCGCCGTTTCCGACTACTATGAGCGGGAGCTCGACACGATGGTGAAGGCGGCCTATGCCGTACAAATCAAAGGGGGGGGGGGGTAAAGGGGATCCGAGGGAGGAGCTCACGGTGTGTGTGTTGGCGTGCTTGGGGAGGGTCGGGGCTGACCGGAGCGACGACATCGACGGCGAGTTGGTGGCGGCCAGTTGAAGAAGATGACGATGGCACGGGCTACGCAGCTCCTCGGCTCAAGCTGGTCGCCGGAACAGACAAAGCCGAGCATGGAGATCCTCCAGGACCTATTCCTGAGCGATGAAGATGACGGTGGCCATGGCAAGAGGGCGAGGCATAGGTGACCACGGAGCATATCGAGCTCGAAATCGAGCGGAAGAGGAGGGGGCGATGGGCGATCGAGGGGGGAATGGATTGGGATGGTCTAGGCTTTCGCGGGGGCCTGTTCATACGACCAGAGGGGCGACGTGGAGGCCATCCATGGCCAGGGCGCCATGGATGTGTGCAACACCTCAGATCGGTGAACAGAGGAAAGGGGAGAGGAAAGTTGGGCTTGGGTCGATCGGGCCGACCCAGGTGGGCAGCTGGGCCAGTCGGCCCATGGGGAGTCAAGGGGGTTTCTCTCGGCTTTTCCTTTTTTTTGTTTTCTATTTTGCTTTCTGGTTTCCTTTTATTTTAGTTTTGCAAAATGTAATGTTAGCACCTAAATTAGTATTAGAAAATTAGGCCACTGCCATATTTATCTTGGACCCAAAATAAGTTAGCTTAGTATTTTTATAATTTAAAAATCAATTAAATTATAGTTTAGGCCACTATTTTAATTACTTTATGGCATTTAAACACTTTGCAAAAATGTTGTTTCATCACTACATGATGAACATTTTATTTTTGGCAATTGAAAACTTTTATAGTTTGACTTTATTTTAAATTTGAAATTTGAATAGGGTTTGAATCAACGCAAGTTTATCAACATAATGTTCGTGATGTGGCGTCATTTGTAGAGGGTTACTGTAGCTTAATTATCCGAGCGTCACAGTATCGAGTTGTAATTCTTGAGTTGTAAGTAAATAAAAGTGGCATGATCATCATTATTAGGGCATTGCTGCATGTGAGGAAAGGATGATGGAAGCTATGATTCCCTCACAAGTTGGGATGAGTCTCCGTACATTAGTAAAAATAAAAAAGGCCAAAGAAACCAAAATAAAAAAATAAAAGAGGCCAAAGAAACCCAAACAAAAAATGAGGGGAAAAAGAGAAGGGACAATGTTACTATCCTTTTTCCACACTTGTGCTTCAAATAGCACCATGTTCTTCATGATAGAGAGTCTCCTATTTTGTCACTTTCATATACTAGTGGGAATTTTTCATTATAGAACTTGGCTTGTATATTTCAATGATGGGCTTCCTCAAATTGCCCTAGGTCTTCATGAGCAAGCAAGTTGGATGCACACCCACTTAGTTTTGTTTTGAGCTTTCATACACTTATAGCTCTAGTTCCTCTGTTGCATGGCAATCCCTACTCCCTCACATTGATGTCTATTGACGGGCATCTCCATAGCCCGTTCGTATGCCTAGTTGATGTGAGGATTTCTCCTTCTTTTTGTATTCTCCACAACCGCCATATTCTATTCCACCTATAGTGCTATATCCATGGTTCACGCTCATGTATTGCGTGAAAGTTGAAAAATTCTAAGAACACCAGAAGTATGAAACAATTGCTTGGTTTGTCATCGGAGTTGTGCATGATAAAATACTTTGTGTGATGAAGAGGGAGCATAGCCACACTATATGATTTTGTAGGGATAACTTTCTTTTGAGAAGACATGATTGCTTTATTAGTATGCTTGAAGAATTATTGTTTTTATATCAATATTAAACTTTTGTTTTGAATCTTATGGATCTGAACATTCATTGCACAATAAAAATATCACATGGATAAATATGTTAGGTAGCATTGCACATCAAAAATTATTTTTTTATCATTTACCTACTCGAGGACGAGTAGGAATTAAGCTTGGGGATGCTTGATACATCTCCAACATATCTATAATTTTTGATTGTTCCATGCTATTATATTATCTGTTTTAGATGTTTTATATGCTTTAATATGCTATTTTATATTATTTTTGGGACTAACCTATTAACCTAGAGCCTAGTGCCAGTTTTTGTTTTTTCCCTTGTTCTTGAGTTTTATAGAAAAGGAATATCAAACGGTGTCCAAACGGAATAAAATTTTCGCGATGATTTTTCTTAGACAAGAAGACACCAGAAGAATTGGGGAGGGGTTAGAAGACTCACGCGGAGTCCACAAGCCACAAGGGTGCGCCCTAGGGGGCGCCCCGAGGGCTTGTGTGCCCCTCGGGAGTCCCCCAACCCTAATATTTGCATTATAAATTCCAAAATATTCCCTCAACATCAGAAGCGTCCACCAAAATACTTTTTCGTCACCGCAAGCCTCTGTTCCCGTGAGATCCCATCTTGGGGCCTTTTCCGGCACACTGCCCTAGGGGGAGAGGAGTTCCCTGATACATCTCCACCGTATCTACTTTTCCAAATACTTCTGCTCTTGTTTCGGACTCTAATTTGCATGATTTGAATGAATCTAAACTGGACTGACGTTGTTTTTAGCAGAATTGCCATGGTGTTGTTTTTGTGCAGAAATCAGAGTTATCGGATTGACCTGAAAATTTACGAAGATTTTTCATGGAATATATAAAAAATACCGGCGGAAAAATATACTAGAGGGGGGCCACCCAGGAGCCACAAGCTCAAGTGGCGCCCCCCTCCCATGGCGCACCCTACAAGCTTGTGGGCCCCATGGACCTTCGGCAACCCTAACTCCAACTCCATATATACCTATTCGCCAAGAAAAAATTAGAGAGAAGGATTCATCGCGTTTTATGATACGGAGCCGCCACCACCTCCTGTTCTTCACCGGGAGGGCTGATCTGGAGACCGTTCGGGGCTCCGGAGGGTGGAATTCAACACCGTCATCATCATCAACCTCCCTCCATCACCAATTTCACGATGCTCACCGATAGGAGTGAGTAATTCCTTCGTAGATAGCTATTTCCTTTTTCACTTAGAGATCATGCTAAAACTTGGTTCTCTTCCTTGCCTAAAAATAGTATTGATTCATGGAATAAGTGCAAAGATGCTTTTATATCTACGTATTTTCCTCCTGCTAAGATCATCTCTCTTAGAAACGATATTATGAATTTTAAGCAACTTGATCATGAGCATGTTGCACAATCTTGGGAGAGGATGAAATTAATGATACGTAATTTCCCCACACATGGTTTGAATTTATGGATGATTATACAAAAAAATTATGCTGGATTGAATTTTGCTTCTAGAAATCTTTTAGATTCGGCCGCGGGAGGCACTTTTATGGAAATCACTTTAGGAGAAGCTACTAAACTCCTAGATAATATTATGGTTAATTATTCTCAATGGCACACCGAAAGATCTACTAGTAAAAAGGTTCATGCGATAGAAGGGATTAATGTTTTGAGTGGAAAGACGGATGATCTTATTAAATTGTTTGCGAATAAGAGTGTTTCTTCTGATCCTAATGATATGCCTTTGTCTACTTTTATTGATAAAATGAATCTATGGATGTGAATTTTTTTGGTAGGAACAATTTTGGTAACAATGCGTATAGAGGAAACTTTAATTCTAGGCCGTTCCCTAGTAATTCCTCTAGCAATTATGGTAATTCCTACAACAACTCTTATGGAAATTTTAATAAGATGCCCTCTGATTTTGAGACTAGTGTTAAAGAATTTATGATTTCGCAAAAGAATTTCAATGCCTTACTTGAAGAAAAATTGCCTAAGATTGATGAGTTGGCTAGGAACATGGATAGAATTTCTCTTGATGTTGATTCTTTGAAACTTCGATCTATTCCACCTAAGCATGATATCAATGAGTCTCTAAAATCTATGAGAATTTTCATTGATGAGTGCAAATAAAGAACTGCTAGGATGCGTGCTAAAAAAGATTGCTTTATGAAAGCGTGTTCTTCTAGTTTTCATGATAATAACAATGAAGATCTAAAAGTGATTGATGTGTCTCCTATTAAATCTTTGTTTTCCTTAAATCTTTGTTTTCCAATATTAATCTTGATAAAGATGGGACTGGAGATGAGTCAACTTTAGTTAAAAGGTGTCCCAATGATTCGGAGTTTTTAGATCTTGATGCAAAAATTGGTAAAAGTGGGATTGAAGAGGTCAAGACTTTAGGTAGCAATGAACCCACAATTTTGGATTTCAAGGAATTTAATTATGATAATTTTTCTTTAATAGATTATATTTCCTTGTTGCAATCCGTGTTAAATTCTCCTCATGCTTGTAGTCAAAATAAAGTTTTTCCAAACGTATCGTTGATGCTTTAATGCAATCCTATGAAGAAAAGCTTGAATTGGATGATTCTATCCCTAGAAAACTTTATGATGAGTGGGAACCTACTATTAAAATTAAGATTAAAAATCATTAATGCTATGCTTTATGTGATTTTGGTGCTAGTGTTTCCACAATTCCAAAAACTTTTTGTGATGTGCTAGGTTTCCGTGAATTTGATGATTGTTCTTTAAATTTGCATCTTGAGGATTCCACCATAAAGAAACCTATGGGAAGGATTAATGATGTTCTTATTGTTGCAAATAGGAATTATGTGCCCGTAGATTTTATCGTGCTTGATATAGATTGCAATCCTACATGTCCTATTATTCTTGGTAGACCCTTCCTTAGAACGATTGGTGCAATTATTGATATGAAAGAAGGAAATATTAGATTCAAATTTCCATTAAGGAAAGACATGGAACACTTTCCTAGGAATAAAATTAAATTACCTTATGAATCTATTATGAGAGCCACTTATGGATTGCATACCAAAGATGACAATACCTAGATCTATTCTTGCTTTTATGCCTAGCTAGGGGCGTTAAACGATAGCGCTTGTTGGGAGGCAACCCAATTTTATTTTTGTTTCTTGCTTTTTGTTTCTGTTTAGTAATAAATAATTCATCTAGCTTCTGTTTAGATGTGTTTTATGTTTTAGTTAGTGTTTGTGCCAAGTAGGACCAATAGGATCTTCTTGGGTGATAATTGTTTGATCTTGCTGAAAAAGACAGAAACTTCGCGCTCAAGAAAATAATTTCTAAAATTCACCAGAACGTGACAAATTTCTAATTCTTTTTGAATTAGATCAATATACAAATTATCCAGGTTGTCCTGGTTTTAAGAATTTTTGGAGTTCCAGAAGTATTCGAACAAATCTGATTGCTACACACTACTCTGTTTTTGACAGATTATGTTTTGCGTGTGTTGTTTGCTTATTTTGATGAATCTATGGCTAGTATCGGGGGGTATGAACCATAGAGAAGTTGGAATACAGTAGGTTTAACACCAATATAATAAATAATGAGTTCATTACAGTACCTTATGGTGGTGATTTGTTTTCTTATACTAACGGAGCTCATGAGATTTTCTGTTGAGTTTTGTGTTATGAAGTTTTAAAGTTTTGGTAAAGATTTGATGGATTATGGAATAAGGAGTGACAAGAGCCTAATCTTGGGGATGCGCAAGGCACCCCAAGGTAAAATTCAAGGGCAACCAAAATCCTAAGCTTGCGGATGCCCCGGAAGGCATCCCCTCCTTCGCCTTTGTCTGTCGGTAACAATACTTGAGGCTATATTTTTATTCACCACATGATATGTGTTTTGCTTGGAGCGTCTTGTATGATTTGAGTCTTTTCCTTTTAGTTTACCACAATCATCCTTGCTGTACACACCTTTTGGGAGAGACACGCATGATTCGGAATTTATTAGAATCCTCTATGTGCTTCACTTATATCTTTTGAGCTAGATAATTTTGCTCTAGTGCTTCATTATATCTTTTAGAGCACGGTGGTGGTTTTATTTTATAGAAAATTTTGATCTCTCATGCTTCACTTATATTATTTTGAGAGTCTTTTAGAACAGCATGGTAATTTGCTTTGGCTATGAAATTAGTCCTAATATGATAGGCATTCAAGATGGGTATGATAAAACTTTCATATAGAGTGCATTAAATACTATAATAAATTTGATACTTGATAATAGTTTTGAGATATAAAGGTGGTAATGTTAGAGTCATGCTTGTTGGGTAACTGTGAAATTGATAAATACTTGTGTTAAAGTTGGCAAGTCCCATAGCATGCACATATGGTGAACGTTGTGTGACAAATTTGAAGCATGGGGTGTTCTTTGAGTGCTTTCCTTATGAGTGGCGGTCGGGGACGAGCGATGGTCTTTTCCTACCAATCTATCCCACTAGGGGCATGCGTAGTAGTACTTTGCTTTGAGGGCTAATAAACTTATGCAATAAGTATATGAGTTCTTTATGACTAATGTGAGTCCATGGATCATACGCACTCTTACCTTTACGCAATTTGCTAGCCTCTGCGGTACCGTGCATTGCCCTTTCTCACCTTGAGAGTTGGTGCAAACTTCGCCGGTGCATCCAAACCCCGTGATATGATACGCTCTATCACACATAAGCCTCCTTATATCTTCCTCAAAACAGCCACCATACCTACCTATTATGGCATTTCCGTAGCCATTCTGAGATATATTGCCATGCAACTTTCCACCGTTCCGTTTATTATGACACGCTCCATCATTGTCATATTGCTTTGCATGATCATCTAGTTGACATTGTATTTGTGGCAAAGCCACTTTCATAAATTTTGCATACATGTCGCTCTTGATTCATCGCATATCCCGGTACACAGCCAGAGGCATTCATATAGAGTCATATTTTTGTTCTAGTATCGAGTTGTAACATTGAGTTATGAGTAAATAAAAGTGTGATGATCATCATTATTAGAGCATTGTCCCATGTGAGTAAAGAAAATAAAAAAAGAGGCCCAAGAAGCTCAAACAAAAAAATGAGAGAAAAAGAGATAAGGGACAATCTTACTATCCTTTTTCCACACTTGTGCTTCGATATAGCACCATGATCTTCATGATAGAGAGTCTCTTGTTTTTTCACTTTCATATACTAGTGGGAATTTTTCATTATAGAACTTGGCTTGTATATTCCAACGATGGGCTTCCTCAAATTCCCTAGGTCTTCATGAGAAAGCAAGTTGGATGCCCACCCACTTAGTTTTCAGTTTGAGCTTTCATACACTTATAGCTCTAGTGCATCCGTTGCGTGGCAATCCCTACTCCTTGCATTGACATCAATTGATGGGCATCTCTGTCGGTGTACTAGAATAGGGGTACCCTAGTATCCCGAACTCGTGCACGGACAGTGGCAGCGCCACGGCCGGGCGGCTGTTGGCCGCCAAGATCTCGGCAGCTCCGTGGAGCCATTCAAAACAAAGTAGTCAAGACCCGGCAAGAGGAGCTTGGCGGAAGGCCACCAGGCGCAAAGAAACAAGGCCCGGCAAGAGGAGCTTGCCGGGAAGGCTGAGTGGGCGCTAAAACTAAGCGTGACAAGGTTCCCGCGGCAAAGCGCTTGCGGGCGGGCGACCTCTCTTCATCTCCGCTCCAGCTCACCCGCCAGCGTGTCACCACAGGGCTCTCCCAGGGCAGCGTGTCGGGGCTGTGCAGCCAGCGGAGAGTAGCGACAAGCAGCAGCGACAAGCTACCATCGTGGCGAGCGGAGGTGCATAGCGGTCCTGTTGCCTTTGTTGAGGCGGCGAGGGCGGGCATTGATGACTCTTGTCCCTTGCCGTCGAGTTAGGTATAGGTTCTTGTACCTTTGTACATAGCGGTGTACCAACCTAGGTTATTACCATTGTAACCTTGTCTACTTGCCATATGTGGTAACCCCTTGAGCCTATAAAAGGGGGGCCGGGGGCAACGTAGAGGGGGTTCGATTCGGCTGGGTTTCTAGTCTAGCTCTAGCTTAGTTCATCACACTCAAGTTAGGTCTTGTAGCCAGCATTGCTCCCTAGCAAGAACACAAGATAATCCACAAAGCAGCAGTAGGAGTATTATCTCTCCGGAGAGCTCCGAAGCTGGGTAAAAACCCACCCGTGCGCATCGCCTCGACCCGCTCTTTGCACGGTCTCCGCCCCCCTCCGAACCACAAAAGGGACCCTGGTCCCGTAGGTGCTCGTGGGGCACGATCAGCTCATCCCCCCGACATCTTTGGCGCGCCAGGTAGGGGGAATCGAAGCTGTGTGAATCCGGTCCGGCGGTCGCACTAGCAACTCCATCGACATCTTAAATCGACATGGCGCGAAGAAGAAGCCTTCGGCAGCAGCTGAGCCGTCGCGTCGAACCCACCACCACCGGAACCATCAGGTGGTGGAGGAACGCTGGCGGAGGGACGGCGTCGTCGAGAGCCCACGATGCCGCGGGTTCAAGGACAACGCAGCGCGGGCGTCGGCGTCGAATCTGCACGCGTCCATCGCAGGAGGCGCGGGACGAGCAGCGTCATGATACCAGCGGCACCATCGATCTTTGGATCAAGGCCAAGCTGGAGGATCTCGAGGCCCTCGAGACCGCATGCACCTCGACATGCCGGCACGAGTGGGGTACGGTCGCTGGGGCGGGATGCTGCTCCTCCTAACTTGGTTAGGAGTCCGAGCATATCCCGTTCTTCACTCCGTACGCCCTTGCCGCCAGCCACACCAGCGGAAGCCTTGGCAAGAGCTCAACTGCTCCTAGATTACCCTCAACGGCCGATAAGGTCGGCGAATGGAGGGCCACAATTCAAAGTCTCATCGGCCGCCAGCGGCGACGTCCCACGGCAACCAAGTGCTTCACAGCGCGGCAGGCGACAAAGCGCGAGCCGATGGCGGCGAGACTTGCGAGGTGCACCCGTACCTCCCCTTCCGAAGGCCAAGATCGCCGACTCGCGGATCCACCTCGGCAGCGACTCCACGGCGTCGTCGGATCCACGAACTTCGTCGCGACCAACGCCAAATTCTTGGGGCGGCAAGAAGAAGACGCCGAACCGAATCAAGCGCCCGAAGAAAGCGCACCGTCAATCGACCAACGCGCGGGCCCACCGTCTATATGCATGCGCCGAAGAACGAGCGACTTGCCGTCTGTGATAGGTTGCCCTGCGTTCACTCGTGAGCTGCGGCAAGTCCGGTGGCCCGACAAGAAGAACTTCAAACCAGATGTGCGGAGAAATGCGGCGGCAGGACACATCCATCGGAGTTCCTCGGCATCTACACCATCGCGGTGCAGGCTGCGGGGGCGAGGCGACAAGATCCTCGCCAACTACTTCCCTTGGTGCTCAAGCCAAGCGTCGGATCTTGGCTCATGCACTTGCCGGATGGCTCTATTTCTTCTTAGGCAGATTTGTGCCACCAGTTTGTTGGCGCCTTCACGGTGACCACAAGCCTCATGGTCGAGAGTGATCTCCACCTACTTGCCGAGAAGGAGGAGTCTCTGCATAAATTCATCGAGAGATTCAGTCGAGTGCACTATAACATCCCGGGCGTCCACCTGCTGCGTGATTAGTGCATTCCATCGAGAATGTGCGAAATCGCAAGATGAGGAGGAGATGGCGATGTGCAAAGTGAAAAACGTCAGTGAGCTCTACGCCCTGGCCGACAAGTGTGCAGCGCTGAAGAAGGAAGAAGGCTCCGGGAGAGAGTGTGGGAGCAGAGTCGGCGATGAGGGACCGCCCGACAAGGAATAGCCGTCGGCGGAACAACAGGAGGAAGAAAAACCAAGAAGTACTAGTTGTCGAGCAGTCCGGCAAGGATGGGGCCGCCAACCAAGCCAAGGCCGGTGGTCCCGCAGTGACAGATGAGCCTTTAGTCCTCGTTGTTGAGCCACAGGCTCCAACATGGGCGCAGCAGATCGTCTATTTCCTTCAGACAGGAGAACTTCCCGAAGAGCAAGAAGAAGCGGAAAAAGTAGCCCGGCAGTCAAGTATGTACCAGTTTGTTGACAACATCCTGTATAGAAGAAGACTCAGCGGAGTGAAATTGAAGTGTATTCGCGGGAAGATGGGCGAAGCTGTTGGCGAGGATACGGAGGCATATGTGGTCACCACATTGGCGCAAGAGCATTTGCCGCAAAGCTTTCCGGCAAGGTTTCTTCGGCGAAGCCCTCGAGGATGCAACTGCACAAGTAACCAAGTGTGAAGCGTGCGGTTCCATTCAAGACAGATACACCAGCCAGCTCAAGCTCTCGGGCGATCCCTTTATCCTGGCCCTTCTCGGTGCAGGGGCTCGACATCCTCGGCCCCTTCCCCGAGCTGTCGGGGCTTTGAGTACTTATGCGTCGCAATCGACAAGTTCACAAAGTGGCGGAAGTGGAATCGATGAGGAAGGTGACAGCACAGTCAGCCGTCAAGTTCTTCAGGTCAATTGTTTGCCGTTTTGGGATTCCTAATCGGATCATCACCGACAACGGCACACAGTTCACGAGTCGCACCTTCATGCAGTACACCCAAGATCTTGGCGCCAAGATCTGCTTTGCTTCTGTTGCTCATCCGAGAAGCAACGGTCAAGCAGAGAGGGCAAACGCTGAAGTGCTGCGAGGACTCAAGACCGAACTTTCGACGGGCTACACAAGTGCGGAAGGAACTGGATCGAGGAGCTGCCGGTGGTTCTTTGGTCGATCAGGGCGGCGCCGTCGAGCCAGCGGCGGACACCCTTTGCTCTAGTCTACGGAGCGAGGCAGTTCTCCCCACGGAACTTCGTATATGGGTCACCTCGAGTGCTCGCTTATGATGAGCTTGAGCAAGAGCAGCTGCGACAAGATGACGCTGCTCCTCGAGGAAGATCGTCTTGAGCTCTTTATGCGAGCTGCTCGTTACCAGCAAGCTTTGCGTCGCTACCATAACCGCAAAGTTAACGCCGAAGCTTGAGGAAGGCGACCTTGTTCTTGGCGCGTTCAATCCGCCAAGAATTCCAACAAGTTGGCCTTGAAGTGGGAAGGCCCTTATCGGGTAAAGCGAGTCACTAGGCGGCGCTGTCCGCTTTGAGACCGAAGGCGGCTTTCCGGTGAGCAATTCCTGTAACATAGAGCATCTTCGTAAGTTTTACCCATGAAGCGCGTTGCGGAACCGTTCCGACAACCAACCTTTATACAAGTCTTGCCGCTGTTGCATGTAATCCTTTGTACAAAGCGGCGCGAGACCCGTGCATCGATAAAGCCTATGGTTGCGCACATTTTGTTAATGCATGCTTTCACGATCATATATGCATGTGGTTACTAACATCTTGTGCAGCACCCACACCGATGGCGATAATGAGCCGTTAGGCTTCACAACTATCTTTTCTCTTCTTTCTTCTCAAACAAGAAGAAGGTTCATCCACCCACAAGTTAACAGGGGAGGAGGAGATAGTGGTGTAGGCATCGCTTGAGGGATTTTAAACTTTGCGGAAGGCGGACAACGAAAAGCTAAGTTGCTAAGTTTAAGCGACCAGTTTTAAATTTTTGGGTTATCTTCCTCGAACGATAAGTACTTTGTATGGAAAACCTGTGCACGTAGGAACCAAATCGTGACTGGTCGCGCCCTTACTTTGTTTCGAGTCCGCTCAACAACTTAAGTGAGCTGCGGCTAGTCCGCGACGAGGTTGCTTGTCGGTAGCGACCCTTGACGAGGCTGCTGAAGTTCCGCACTCGGCGCTCGCGGCAAGGGTGCCGCACCGGCAAGTTTCCCGGAAAGCGTAGGGCAGTAACATACAAGGGAAGAAATCGAGTAAAGGAAATAACGTTGCATTCGGCTGCCTAAGATAGTGTATATTGCAAAAATAACCTATCGTGGTACTAGCTAAATTGTTCTCGGAACCGAAATAACAGCGAAGAGAAGAAAGATGCGCCGGCGTCCAAGCCCCGGCAAGCTAGAGTTGCCACAGGGCTGCGGCAAGCCGAGTTGCGGGGCATGGCAAGCAAGGGTTACCGGGTCTGCGGAAAGCCAGAGTTGCCGGAGGCTGCGGTATCAGATAAGCCTTTCGTCCTTCTTCAAACTTCCCTCTTTCATTAAAAACATTCTACCCGGATACAGTCCGTGGAGAGTGAAAAACATGAAAGATAGGATTACAAGTTCTTAAATGCAGATAAGGCCGAAGGCTTACAAATTAAAAGATAAGATGCCCGTAATCCCTTTTCTGTCCCTATCTTGGGAGGTAGGTTAAGGAGGCAGGAAGGGCAAAGGGCGCCTCTGTGAGCTACAGTGCGAAGGCACCAAGAGAACATGCCGGGGCTCTCCAAGGCTTGACGGGGATGGCGTCGGCGGAGCGAGCTCGAAGGCAGGCGGCGGGGCGTCGGCCGCTGTCGAGGCACTCGCCCTCGTACTCCGACAGCGGCCTTGTCGCCATCCCTCTTTCCCTTCGCAGCCTCCCCACGCCCAGCCACCCAAGGAGACGACCCCGGGGAGTTCAAGGCGCCGGCGACGCGGATGATGGGGTCGCCGGTGACGCGCAGGGCGGCGCCCGACAACTAGTCGGACCCGCTAACCTCGTCGTCGCTGTCGCTCTCCTCGTCACTCTCGCTTGAGGAGGAATCGTCACTGTCGGAGGAGCTATCCACGCAGCACCTCGCCCGAGTGCCAAGATCCCCGAAGACCTTGACGGAGAGGAGATCACCCTCCATTAACTTAAAATGGAGGGTAAACCCCGCCAGCCAGGTTGTGGATGCGGCGAATGTCTTCCACCCACGAT
This sequence comes from Aegilops longissima, assembly GCA_021605205.1. Taxonomy (NCBI): domain Eukaryota; kingdom Viridiplantae; phylum Streptophyta; class Magnoliopsida; order Poales; family Poaceae; genus Aegilops; species Aegilops longissima. The sequence continues at coordinate 278,519,490 of CM038677.1, forward strand.
CAAGGTACATCACATTAGGGGCTGGGAATACGGCGCGGACTCGCGGGCGCTGATCCCACACCCCTCATGTGCAACATTAACGTCTCGGCGGATCCGACTCCATCGCCATAGCGAACGGAGCTGGAAGCGGAGGCGACGACAGGCGCCAGCGCAGCTTGGACGAAGAACTTCGCAAGGTCGTCCCCGTATGGACTGCAGCGGGGAAGGAGTCATCGGCGGGGGCGGAGACGGCGCGCCGCTCCGCCCGCCTCTTCCCCGAGCGCCTCGGGCTCGACCACGGCCTCGCCCCCGGGGAGGAACCGCCGACGGAGGCGGAGACGGCGCACCGCCTCGCCCGCCTCTCCCTCGAGCTCCTCGGCCTCGTCCACGACCTCGCCCCCTCCCTCTTCCCCTCGCGGCTGGCTCAGCCACCACGGGCGTGGGATTGGGAGGGGTGCGATGCCCAGCTGCGACCCTCGCCGCCACCGACGAAGAACCAAGGTTCCCTTTCTCCATGGGGGATGGGAGAAAGGGGGAGCAAGAAGCTGAAGGGAGGAAGGATGGGAGAATCACGGGCCTGCGTTCCCCTTCCGTCCCTCTTAAAAAGAGCAAGGTGGGGGCTCGGCCGCCCTTCGGCGAATCGAGTCTGAGGAAGAGCAGGGGAATCAGGACAGACCTGCTGCCTCTGCTGCAAGCAGCCAAGTTTCCCTCCCACCGCCCGTGACCCAGTGCATAGGAGCCACGTGGCGGAGATCAGAATCGAGGCGACGGATGGGCGACCTCACAGCGCCCACTTCACCCACGACACCACAATTAACGCATGCCGTTCTGAGAAAGCGCGGTGGGCGCGTGCCGTTCGTGGGAGGCGTGGTGGGTCCAAGGCAAATAACGGCGTAATCAAGACCACGCAGCGCCCGTGCACTGTTTTGGGCCTGGCCCATGAGCTTAGCGCCGTGTGTGGCCCAGGCCCGGCGGCTCTGTCGGTGTACTAGAATAGGGGTACCCTAGTACCCGAACTCGTCTGCAGACGGTGGCAGCGCCTTGACGGCCGGGCCGGCCTGTTGGCCGCCAAGATCCTCGGCAGCTCCCGTGGAGCCATTCAAAACAAAGTAGTCAAGACCCGGCAAGAGGAGCTTGCCGGAAGGCCACCAGGCGAAAGGAAACAAGGCCCGGCAAGAGGAGCTTGCGGGAAGGCTTGGTGGGCGCTAAAACTAAGCGTGACAAGGTTCCCTTGCGCGGCAAAGCGCTTGCGGGCGGGCGACCTCTCTTCATCTCGCTCCAGCTCACCCGCCAGCGTGTCACCACGGGCTCTCCCAGGGCAGCGTGTCGGGGGCTGTGCAGCCAGCGGAGAGTAGCGACAAGCAGCGACGACAAGCTACCATCGTGGCGACGGAGGCGCACTTAGCGGTCCTGTTGCCTTTGTTGAGGCGACCGAGGCGGGCATTGATGACTCTTGTCCCTTGCCGTCGAGTTAGGTATAGGTTCTTTGTACACTGTACATAGCGGTGTACCAACCTAGGTTATTACCATTGTAACCTTGTCTACTTGCCATATGTGGTAACCCCTTGAGCCTATAAAGCGGGGCGGGGGCAGCGTGGGGGGTTCGATTCGGCTGGGTTTCTAGTCTAGCTCCAGCTTAGTTCATCACACTCAAGTTAGGTCTTGTAGCCAGCATTGCTCCCTAGCAAGAACACAAGATAATCCACAAAGCAGCAGTAGGAGTATTATCTCTCCGGAGAGCTCCGAAGCTGGGTAAAAACCCTCTCGTGCGCATCACCTCGACCTGCTCTTTGCGCGGTCTCCGCCCCCCTCCGAACCACAAAAGGGACCCTGGTCCCGTAGGTGCTCGTGGGGCACGATCAGCTCATCCCCCCGACAATCTCCATAGCCCGTTGATTAGCCGCGTCAATGTGAGACTTTCTCCCTTTTTTGACTTCTCTCGTAACCCCCATCATCATATGCTATTCCACCTATAGTGCTATATCCATGGCTTGCGCTCATGTATTGCGTAAGGGTTGAAAAGGCTGAAGCGTGTTAAAAAGTATGAACCAATTGCTCGGCTTGTCATCGGGGTTATGCGTAATGGGAGCATTTTGTGTGACGAAAATGAAGCATGGCCAAACTATATGATTTTGTAAGAATGAGCTTTCTTTGGCTATGTTATTTTGATAAGACATGATTACTTGGTTAGTATGCTTGAAGTATTACTATTTTTATGTCAATATTAAACTTTTATCTTGAATCTTTTGGATCTGAACATTCATGCCACAATAAAGAGATTACATTGAAAATTATGTTAGGTAGCATTCCACATCAAAAATTCTGTTTTTATCATTTACCTACTCGAGGACGAGCAGGAATTAAGCTTGGGGATGATTGATACGTCTCCAATGTATCTATAATTTTTGATTGTTCCATGCTCTTACATTATCTATTTTGGATGTTTAATGGGCTTTATTATGTGCTTTTATATTATTTTTTGGACTAACCTATTAACTGAAGGACCAATGCAAATTGCTGTTTTTTTGCCTATTTCAGTGTTTCGTAGAAAAGGAATATCAAACGGAATGAAACCTTCGCGAGGATCGTTTTTGGAACAAACGCAATCCAGGAGACTTGGAGTGGACGTCAACAAAGCAACGAGGCGGCCACGAGGTACGGAGGCGCAACCAGGGGGTAGGCGCGCCCCCCACACTCATGGGCCCCTTGTGGCTCCACTGACCTACTTCCTTCGCCTATATATACTCATACCCTGAAAACATCCAGGAGGACCACGAAACCGTATTTCCACTGCCGCAACCTTCTGTACCCGTGAGATCCCATCTTGGGGCCTTTTCCGGTGCTCTGCCGGAGGGGGAATCGATCTTGGAGGGCTTCTACATCAACACCATGGCCTCTCCGATGATGCGTGAGTAGTTTACCACAGACCTTCGGGTCCATAGTTATTAGCTAGATGGCATCTTCTCTCTCATTGGATATCAATACAAAGTTCTCTTCGATTCTATTGAAGATCTATTCGATGTAGTTCTTTTTGCGGTGTGTTTGTCGTGATCCGATGAACTGTGGGTTTATGATCAATATTATCTATGAACAATATTTGATTCTTCTCTAAATTCTTATATGCATGGTTTAATATCTTTGCAAGTCTCTTCGAATTATCAGTTTGGTTTGGCCTACTAGATTGATCCTTCTTGCAATGAGAGAAGTGCTTAGCTTTGGGTTCAATCTTGCGGTGTCATTTCCCAATGATAGCAGGGGCAGCAAGGCACGTATTGTGTTGTTGCCATCAAGGATAAAAAAAATGAGGTTTATATCATATTGCTTGAGTTTATCCCTCTACATCATGTCATCTTGCATAATGCGTTACTCTGTTCTTATGAATTTAATACTCTAGATGCATGCTGGATAGCGGTCGATGTGTGGAGTAATAGTAGTAGATGCAGAATCGTTTCGGTCTACTTGTCCCGGACATGATGCCTATATACATTATCATGCCTAGATATTCTCATAACTATGCACTTCTCTATCAATTGCTCGATAGTAATTTGTTCACGCGCCGTAAAATTTGCTATCTTGAGAGAAGCCACTAGTGAAACCTATGGCCCCTGGGTCTATCTTTCACCATATTAATCTCCCTCCAACATGTCATTTCTGTCACCGTTTATTTTTGCAATCTTTACTTTTCAATCTATACAACTAAAATACCAAAAATATTTATATTATTATCTTTATTAGATCTCACTTTTGCAAGTGGTCGTGAAGGGATCTCACTTTCTCTCAGTTGGTTGCAAGGTTCTTGATTGTTTGTGCAGGTACGAGGGACTTGCGTGTAGTCTCCTACTGGATTGATACCTTGGTTCTCAAAAACTGAGGGAAATACTTACGCTATTTTGTTGCATCACCCTTTCCTCTTCAAGAGAAAACCAACGCATGCTCAAGAGGTAGCTGATACATCTCCAACGTATCTACTTTTCCAAACACTTTTGCCCTTGTTTTGGACTCTAACTTGCATGATTTGAATGAAACTAACCCGGACTAATGTTGTTTTCAGCAGAACTACCATGATGTTGTTTTATGTGTAGAAAAGAAAAGTTCTCGGAATGTCCTAGAAATCCACGGAGGCACTTTTTGGAATTTATAAGAATTTTTGGCGAAAGAATTAATGTCAGGGGGCCACAGCCTGTCCACGAGAAAGGGGGCGCCCCCCCCCCTAGGGCGCGGCCTCCTATCTCGTGGGCCCCCTGGACCTCCTCCGACCTCAACTCCAATTCCATATATTCCGTCTCGGGGAGAAAAAAACTGAGAGAAAGTTTCATCGCGTTTCACGACACGGAGCCGCCGCCAAGCCCTAATCTCTCTCGGGAGGGCTGATCTGGAGTCCGTTCGGGGCTCCGGAGAGGGGGATTCGTCGCCATCGCCATCATCAACCATCCTCCATCACCAATTTCATGATGCTCACCGCCGTGCATGAGTAATTCCATTGTAGGCTTGCTGGACGGTGATGGGTTGGATGAGATTTACCATGTAATCAAGTTAGTTTTGTTAGGGTTTGATCCTAGTATCCACTATGTTACGAGATTGATGTTGCTATGACTTTGCTATGCTTAATGCTTGTCACTAGGGCCGAGTGCCATGATTTCAGATCTGAACCTATTATGTTTTCATGAATATATGTGTGTTCTTGATCCTATCTTGCAAGTCTATAGTCACCTATTATGTGTTATGATCCGACAACCCGAAGTGACAATAATCGGGATACTTCTCGGTGATGACCGTAGTTTGAGGAGTTCATGTATTCACTATGTGTTAATGCTTTGGTCGGTTCTCTATTAAAAGGAGGCCTTAATATCCCTTAGTTTCCGCTAGGACCCGCTGCAACGGGAGGGTAGGACAAAAGGCGTCATACAAGTTCTTTTCCATAAGCACGTATGACTATTTACGAATACATGCCTACATTACATTGATGAATTGGAGCTAGTTCTATATCACCCTATGTTATAACTATTGCATGAGGAATCACATCGGCATAATTATCCATCACTGATCCATTGCCTCTGAGCTTTTCTTATATTGTTCTTCGCTTATTTACTTTTACATTTGCTCTTTGTTACAACTACTACAAAACCCAAAAACATTTATCTTTACTTTTACTACCGTTACCATTGTTATCATACCACTTTTGCTACTAAACACTTTGCTGCAGATACTAAGTTATCCAGTTGTGGTTGAATTGACAACTCAACTGCTAATACTCAAGAATATTCTTTGGCTCCCCTTGTGTCGAATCAATAAATTTGGGTTGAATACTCTACCCTCGAAAGCTGTTGCGATCCCCTATACTTGTGGGTTAACAAGACTAATTTCTGGCGCCATTGCCGGGGAGCATAACTCTATTCTCTGAGTCACTTGGGATTTATATCTGTTGATCACTATGAAGAACTTGAAAGACGCTAAGAACAAGATTTTTCCCTCAACTATGAGGGGAGGTAAGGAACTGCCATCTAGCTCTGCACTAGATTCTCCTTCCGTTATTAGTAAGCTTGCGACACCTAAACCTGCTACTGCTATGAATTCGATATATGCATGTTATTGATGATGCCACTTCTGCTATGCATGATGAAACTACTTCTGTGCATGATACTACTTTGCCATTAGGTGAATTTCTTGATGAACAACTTGCTAGAGTTAGGGGGAATGATATTACTGAAGAACCTATTACTGATGATAGTGATGATGAAGGTTCCCCCAATGATTATGTATTACCTGTTGTTCCTAAGGGTTATGTTATGAATGAAACATCTGCTATGGAAATTCTTGCTTGCAATGATAGAAATGATCTTAAAATTATTAGCTAAATGGAAGCACCAGTCTCTTAATGCTAGAATGAAACCCGATCCTGCTTTTGCTACTTCACCTATCTGTATTCTTGATAAGGATTATGAATTCTCTGTTGATCCCGATATTATTACTTTAGTTGAATCTGATCCTTTTATGGCCTTGAATCTGAAACTATTGTGGCACATCTTACCAAGTTGAATGATATAGCCACCTTGTTTACTAATGATGAGAAGTCTCGCTATTTATATATCCTTAAGATATTTCCGTTCTCATTAAAGGGTGATGCTAAGACTTGGTATAATTCTCTTGCTCCTGGTTGTGTCGTAGTCCCGGGATATGATTTATTACTTCTCTGCTAAATATTTCCCTGCTCATAAGAAACAAGCTACCTTGCGGAAAATATATAATTTTGTTCAAATCAAAGAAGAGAGTCTCCCACAAGCTTGGGGAGGCTTCTCGATTATAATGCTTTGCCTGATCATCCTCTTAAGAAAAATGAAATACTTGATATCTTTTATAATGGACTAACCGATGCTTCTAAGGACTACTTGGATAGTTGTGCTGGTTGTGTTTTCAGGGAAAGAACAGTCGACAAAGCTGAAATATTATTGAATAATATGTTGACTAATGAAAATAATTGGACTCTTCCCGAGCCAGTTCCTGAAGTAATTCCTGAACCAATTGAGCCAACTCCTGAGTCTATTCCTAAACCTACTCCCAAGAAGAGAGGTGTTTTATTTCCCAGTCCTGAAGATATGCAAGAGGCAAAGAAATCAATGAAAGAAAAAAGGTATTAAAGCTGAAGATGTTAAGAATTTACCTCCTATTGAAGAAATACATGGTTTTAATTTACCGCCTGAAGAACTACATTGTCTTGATAACCCGACACAGGTAGTAAAGGTAAATTCTCTCTATAGATATGATAAAGTTGAACTACCCTCTACTAAAATTCATAGCCCATGCTTAGATGAATTTGATGACTTTATGGCTAGGCAAGAAGGTTTTAATGCTTATGTTGGTAGACAGTTAAAGAACAATGCTTTCGAGATAGGACGCGTAGGTGATAATCTGGCTAGAGTTAAAGATGAACTTCACCGCGTTAGCAAATATGCTTCTATGGTTGCTACTCAAGCTGAGCAAGTACTTAAAGCTCAAAATGATTTTCTTGATGAATTAAATAATAAAAATGACTTTGCTATTAGAGTGGCTACTAGAACTGGTAGAATGACTCAGGAACCTTTGTATCCTGAAGGCCACCCTAAGAGAATTGAACAAGATTCTCAAAGAAATAATTTAGAGTCACCTAGTTCTTCTAAAAATAAGAAGAAGAAAAAGATAGAACTTTGCATGCTTCTAGTGAACCTACTGTAGACACACCTAAGAATCCCAATGATATTTCTATTTCTGATGTTGAAACACAATCAGGTGATGAACATGAACCTAGTGACAATGTTAATAATAATGTTCATGTTGATGCTCAACCTAGCAATGATAATGATGTAGAGATTGAACCTGCTGTTGATCTTGATAACCCACAATCAAAGAATCAACGTTATGATAAGAGAGATTTTGTTGCTAGGTAGCACGGTAAAGAAAGAGAACCATGGGTTCAGAAACCCATGCCCTTTCCTCCTAAACCATCCAAGACAAAGGATGATGAGGATTTTGAGCGCTTTGCTGAAATGATTAGACCTATTTTCTTACATATGCGCTTAACTAATATGCTGAAAGTAAACCCTTATGCTAAGTATATGAAGGATATCGTTACAAATAAAAGAAAGCTACCGGAAGCTGAAATTTCCACCATGCTTGCTAATTACACTTTTAAGGGTGGAATACCAAAGAAACTTGGAGATCCGGGTGTTCCAACTATACCTTGCTCCATTAAAAGAAATTATGTTAGAACTGCTTTATGTGATCTTGGAGCCGGAGTTAGTGTTATGCGTCTCTCTTTATATCGTAGACTTGAATTGAATAAGTTGACACCTACTGAAATATCTTTGCAAATGGCTGATAAATAAACTGCTATACACATGCCGGTATTTGTGAGGATGTGCTGTTGTGGTTGCAAATGTCACTATCTTAACGGACTTTGTTATTCTTGATATTCCTGAGGACGATAGCATGTCTATTATCCTTGGTAGACCTTTTCTTAACACTGCAAGGGCTGTTATTGATTGCAACAAAGGCAATGTCACTTTTCATGTTAATGGTAATGAGCATACGGTACACTTTCCGAGGAAACAATCTCAAGTCCATAGCATCAATTCTATTGAAAAAGTTCCAACTATTATTTTTGGAGGTTTTGAATTTCCTCTCCCTACTATCAAGAAAAAGTATGATATTCTTATCGTTGGGGATTTTCATATCCCCGTTGAGGTAACTTAGTGTTATTCGAAATTTCTCCGGTTCCGTGTTATTCGGAATGAGTTTGTTAACAAGACTTGATCAACCTTGTTAGTGGATTCATTTTGATGATCACGAGATGAATGAAACTAGAAGGCACAACCTTCTGTACCCTCTTTTTACTTTCTGTTGTTTAGAATAAATAAAGAAAAAATAGTATTATCCGTTTGTTTTCTGAATTATCCGTGCATTAAAAAATAGCCCGAAAATAAAAGTGCTCCAAATGCCCTACAAATCTAGTATGATTTTTTCTGGAATATTTGAGGATTTTAGGCATTGAAAACACTGCAGAAGGGTCAAGCACCAGGCCACGAGAGAGGAGGGCGTGCCCCCTGTCTCGTGGGCCCCAGGTGGCCCCTCTCCACTTATACCAGCACCCACACACTTCATCTTCTACCCAAAAAAATCCCCATCCAGCTCAAGCCCGAGTTCTAGCTCGTTTTGCTGCGATTTTCGATCTCTTAGCTCAAAGCTCCATTCACAAAACTGCTTTGGCGGATTGTTGCTTGGTATGTGACTTCTCCATTGGTCCAAATAGTTTTTGTTCTAGTGCTTTATTCGTTGCATATTTTTGCTGCATAGGTGACCATGTTCTTGAACTTGCATGTTAAATTTTTGAGGTCCCAAGCAATTCCAATGCATGATATAGGCTCTAGGCACTTGTAGGAGTAGTTGCTATCAATCTTTTTTAGTTTTATTCACTTTTATTTTGAAGTTACTAAAATTTCAGAAATTTTCAGAAAAACAAATATGCTTAGAAGAATGTACCAAGGAGGTTCCTCGGCAAAGAAAGGGCCAAGGATTGCTATACGTGAACAAGATGTTAATTTGCCAAGGGACACAAATGTACGGGCTTGTGAGTGGCCATCCGATGATTTTATGGTTGAAGCAGGCTTCAAGGAGGAATTTGACGCATATGTGCGTAATGCCGAGCTGGAGGACTTCTTACAAGATAAGTGTCCTCAATATTATCAATTGACCGATTCCTTTGTGCGGAGGTTCGAATATATTTCTGCGCATAATTCTCCTAGTGTCATGTTTGATATTTATGATACATCTTATACCATGGATTTAGAGGATTTCGCAACTGCTTGCAAACTCCCGCAGTGGGGTAATATCAATGATCCTCGCAAATCTGAATTTAGAGATTTTCTTGCTAGTTTCACCGTGGGAGAATCTAGGGACGTAGCACAAGCTACCATAGGGAGCATTCATTTTCCTGCTATACATTACTTTGCTCTCTTTATTGTTAGATGCATTAACGGTAAGGACGAAGTATGTCACATGTGTGTTCCTGATCTTTGTGTCCTCAAGAGTGTTGTGTCAGGTTATAAAGGTTATAACTTGGGGGCAATAGTTGCACGTAGGTTGCAGAATAATAGTAGAAGGGGTGATTTCTATGGAGGAATTTATGCAACCCGTGTGGCTAATTTTCTTAATATAGCTCCATGAGAGGGGGATATGATTGTGTTGGGGAACGTAGTAATTTCAAAATTTTCCTACGCACACGCAGGACCATGGTGATGGCATAGCAACGAGAGGGGAGAGTGTCTGTCCACGTACCCTCGTAGACCGAAAGCGGAAGCGTTATAACAACGCTGTTGATGTAGTCGTGCGTCTTCACGATCCGACCGATCCAAGTACGAGCGTCGGCACCTCCGAGTTCTGCACACGTTCAGCTCGATGGCGATCCCGGGCTCCGATCCAGCAAAGCGTCGGGGATGAGTTCCGTCGGCGCGATGGCGTGGTGGCGATGATGATGCTCCACCGACGCAGGCTTCGCCTAAGCTCATGACGATATGACCGAAGTGGAATATGGTGGAGGGGGCACCGCCTGCAGCTAAGGAACGATCCGTAGATCAACTTGTGTGTTCAGGGTGCCCCCTGCCCCGTATATAAAGGAGCAAGAAGTGCGGCCAGTCAAGGCGGCGCTGGAGTCCTACTCCCACCGGAGTAGGACTCCCCCTTCCTAGTTGGAATAGGATTGGGGAGGGAAGAGGGAAGAGGCGCCGCCCCTCTCCTGTCCTATTCGGACTAGAGGGAGGGCGCGGCCTGCCCTGGCGGCCCTTCCTCTTCTCCCTATGGCCCATTAAGGCCCATTGACCCCGGGGTTCCGTAACCCCGGTGTTCGATAACTTCCTGTTTTCATCCGGAACCTTTCAGAAGTCAAACATAGGCTTCAATATATCAATCTTTATGTCTCGACCATTTGAGACTCCTCGTCATGTCCCCGATCTCATCCGGGACTCCGAACTCCTTGGTACATCAAAACTCATAAACTCATAATAAACTTGTCGCCGAATCCTTAGCGTGCGGACCCTACGGGTTCGAGAACTATGTAGACATGACCTAGAACTATTCTCGGTCAATAACCAATAGCGGAACCTGGATGCCCATATTGGCTCCTACATATTCTCGAAGATCTTTATCGGTCAAACCGCATAACGATATCGTTGTTCCTTTTGTCATCGGTATGTTACTTACCCGAGATTCGATCGTCGGTATCCAATACCTAGTTCAATCTAGATTCTTGGTAAGTCTCTTTACTCGTTCAAGTAATACATCATCTCACAACTAACTCATTAGTTGTAAGGCTTGCAAGGCTTATGTGATGTGTATTACGAGAAGGCCAGAGATACCTCTCCAGACAATCGGAGTGACAAAACCTAATCTCGAAATCGCCAACCCAACAAATACCTTTGGAGACACCTGTAGTACTCCTTTATAATCACCCGATTCGTTGTGACGTTTGGTAGCACCAAAGTGTTCCTCCGTAAACAGGAGTTGCATAATCTCATAGTTACGGAACATGTATAAGTCATGAAGAAAGCAATAGCAACATACTAAGCGATCAAGTGCTAGGCTAACGGAATGGGTCATGTCAATCAGATCATTCTCCTAATGATGTGATCCCGTTAATCAAATGACAACTCATGTCTATGGTTAGGAAACATAACCATCTTTGATTAACGAGCTAGTCAAGTAGAGGCATACTAGTGACACTCTGTTTGTCTATGTATTCACACATGTATTATGTTTCCGGTTAATACAATTCTAGCATGAATAATAAACATTTATCATGATATAAGGAAATAAATAATAACTTTATTATTGCCTCTAGGGCATATTTCCTTCAGATTGTACCTCATGTTTATTTGGATAAAGAAGCTATGTTTGATCATCATTTTCTTGAGAGGAATGAACAATTCCTCCATTGTCGACTAATCTATGACAGGCGCAATGTCGTCCTTGTTACTCTTCCTGCCCCCTACCTTTTTGATTATCAGGCAAAAGGAAGATATGTTGTCACCAGGGAGGAAGCAATTGAGATGAGAGGGGAATGGAGGCAGCTCGCCAACACGCTGCTGCTCAGGAGGCGTTCGCCTCTGCATCTCAGTACAACCCCAGTTTCACTTATGGATATCAGCCAGGCGGTCCTTGGTATTAAACCAACTTAGGCCAAAAGCCTAAGCTTGGGGGAGTACGTATTTCTCACCGACTTTAGATTCATGTTCACACACTAGTCGTCGGTGCTCATACTCTATCATTGTATCATCCATGCTAGTTTAAATTTCTTTTTCTAGCTTTCTTCTTGTGTGTTTGATAAACCTTAAGAAAAACCAAAAAAATTAGTTAGCTAATGTCCTTGCTTGTAGTAGAATTAAAATGAAAACCCAAAAAGATTTCTCGTTCTTCTTTTATTTGTTGTGAGCTTTCCCGTGTAAATAGTTTTATTTTCTTTTCTTTCCTTTGGGGGTCGACAAGATAATATTGAAAATGCTTAGTGGCTCTTATATGCATGATTGTTTATTTAATTTAGAGCCCATATTACCCTGTCTTCTCTCTTGAGTTGAATTGTCGGAGTAATGGGCCATGGGTTGGCTAACCCGAGCCCCTGAACCTTTCAAGACCTCGGGGCAGGCTGCGCCCCTCAAGACCCCGAGATGAAGAGCCGCTTTTTGAGAGTCAGCGGCAAGGCCGCCGACTGCCCCTCACGGCCGAGTCCCAGGGACGACTTCGAGATAAGCCGACTCCTAACTGGCGGCTTCAAGAGAAGCCGGCTATGGGGAGTCGACCCACGACTCGACCACCTCCTGCCTTCGCAATGATGGGCGGGGCGGGCACAGCCACCATGCGGCCCATTCTGCCCGTTTATGAGGCGAGGCATGGCCACAATCGCCCGTACCAACGGAGATCTCCATCCGTCAGCGCCTTGTTGCCATGCTAGCCGACACCAGCCCGTGGGCGGCGTCCTGTGCCTGACGGCTGTCTGTCTGACCAGAGGCGGCGGGTCCCTTTGTCGTGAAGTCTGAAGACGGCGAGAGCGCCACAAGACGGACCCGTTGGGAGTCGGCCCCCAGGAGTCGGCTAACCCCTCCCACGGGCCCCGCGCGCCATTAACCAGACAAGACAATGAATGGCAACAATGATCGCTCGACAGGCGGCGGCACTGTTGCCATGAGCCCATGACCAAGCCAGGCGTCATTAGAAACACGGCTCTGATAATCCGCGGCGGCAAGACCACCACAAGGCGGACAAAACTGTCGGCTCCGTCTGGGACCGTCGGCGGGCCCCAGCGATCAGCGGAGAAGACAAGCGGCTGAGAGATCGACGGCTGGGACCCGCGCACAATGGATTACCATTGTACCCCGAGGTAGTCCTATATAAACCCCCGGGGCACCCATGCAAGGGGTTGGACCCTGATAGTTTTAGACACACATAGAGGGAAGAGGAGAGCTAGCCGTGCCCTTCTCCTTCCTCACCCCGAACAGCTCAAGGAGCCTCTTGTAGCCCTTGTTCATCTAGTGATCATGCGGAGACCCCGCAGAGCAGCAATAGGGGTGTTATCTCCACGGAGAGCCCTGAAGCTACGTAAGATCCGCCGGCGTGCATGTCTTCGCCTCATCCCGTTTCCAGGCACCGGCGACGTTCTACTCGCCCCCACCATGATAAGCCATACCTTGGCATATGTCGCACCCAATCCCCGACATTTTGCGCCCACCGTGGGGCGAGGTGCACCGTCGTCCGGAGACCTGCTCTGGACGGGAACCCTTTTTCTCCCTGGCGAGCGCAGCCAGCCCGGCATGCCAGACGGAGTCTGCGCTGACGCGCTGCACGGTGCTGAGATCGCCTGCACTGCCAGCTGCCTCACCGAACTTGTCGACGAGGTTCGCCTCTCCGACGAGCCTGCATCCGACGCAGGCACGGGCGGCCCCGAGAGCCTCCTCGCGGGCCTCATTGACCAACTCCACGTCGCCGGCGAGCCTGCTGTGGACTTGGAGTCCGTAGGCTCCACCGACCCAATGTTGGTCGACTCCGACATCGCGTCGCTCGACGCGTTCCCCACCAACATGGTGGTCTACGACGAGCCGCTCCCTCGCGCGGAGAGCGGCGGAAGCACCGTCATAGAAGTGCTCGTCATCGGTCATGGCGAGCATTCCGGCGAAGGAGCTCATGACCCACTCGAAGCGGCTCTGCAAGACCTGACCGCGCCTATTCCGGAAGACGCTGACGCCGAGACGCTAGAGGCGCGCCGCCTTCAGCTCGTCGAAGGCACGAAGAAGCTGGCAAGCATGAGACGCTTGTCAGAAGCCTACCAGCGTGAGATGGATCGTGCTGTGGGCGGCTCGCCGGCCCCAACTAGGCCTAGCTGCCTAGGCGCGGTCCAGCAGCGCGGTGTGGCCATCGCCAGCCTGTTCGGGGCCAATCGCCCTGTGCACGCCACGCCTGCGGAGAACATCCGCGCCGCCCAGGCGGCGGCGGACGAGCTAGACAATTTCGAGGGAGAAGAGCGCCGCCTAATGACGGAGCGAGTCCAGCAGCTCCTCGACGCGGCTGCCGCACAGAATGAAGCCGGCTGCCGCACAGAGGCGCCGCAACGACAAAACAACGACCTGCCTCCCTGCCGAGAACAAGGCGCGACGTCTCGGACAACGACTTGCGTGTCCGCGGAAGAAAAGACAAGGATCCGGTTGTCAGCCACAGTCGGACTTGCATCACCATCGAGCGCGACCAAGATGGCCACCCAAGAGTAGTGGAACGGCGGGACCACTATCTGCCTCCTCCTCCTCGCAAAGAAAGGCGAGTCTCCCCGCCACCCGTCGAGCATCCGACTCTCGGCGACTTCCTTGGCCGCCGAGAGGGAGTCGGAGAAAATGACGCCCGCCACCGGATCGACCGACTCCACCGATCCCTGGCGCTGGAAGAAGAAGACGAGTTGGGTCCGCCCTGTTTCGGACCTCGCATCCGAGACGTGCCCTTTCCCAAAGGGTTCACGCTCCCCCGAGATACGCCCAAGTACACCGGCTCCGTAAAGCCGGAAGACTGGCTGGTTGACTACTCCACGGCCGTCAACATCGCGAACGGCAATAAGCGTGTTGCCGTAAAGTATGTTCCGCAACTTCACAAGCACGTACAAGCGACCTCCCAAGCCTCGCCAGCTTTCCTTGTGCGTGCAAGGCCCCAACGAGTCAACTCGCGACTACCTCACGCGCTGGGCCGAGCTTCGGAACTCCTGCGAGGGCGTGCACGAGGTGCAGGCTATCGAGTACTTCACTGCCGGGTCTAGAGAAGGCACACTCCTCAAGCACAAGCTCCTCTGCGACGAGCCAGAGATCCTCGATGAGCTGCTGATCATAGCAGACAAGTACGCCATAGCCGACTCCTCCATGAAGGCGGAGATTCAAGTTAGTGCGACCGGCAAAGTGGCCCCTCAGGCTCCCAGAACTCCAGCTGGAGACGCCAGTCAGCGACAACAACAGAACGATCACAAGCGCATGGCCCCACAGCCGGCTTCCAGCAGCCGGCAGGTTGAGACAGACGAAGACCAGCAGCCGGAAGGGCAGCCTCCGACCAAGCGACAGAAAGGCGGCAAGTCCAACTGGTTGCCGGCCTTCTCTTACGAGCAGACTCTAGATTGTCCCTGCAAGTTCCACAGTGGCTCGAAGCCGTCAAACCACACCACCCGGAAGTGCCACTGGCTCACCAGGATCGCCAAGGGAGACGGCCTCCTGCCTCCCCCGCCTGCTGGGCCGCCGCCTCCACCGCCGCCCCAAGAGCCGGCTGTCGAGCCAGTCGGCCTTGATACAAGATGAGTACCGGAAGAGCACGGAGCCTATGTGGTGTTCACCGGTGTGGTGACGATCGGCGCTTGCAGCGGCAGCAGCAGCAAGAGGTGAATGCAGTAGCATTAGATACTCCAGAGTTCATGCACTGGTCCGAGAAGCCTATCAGTTGGAGCAGAGCTGATCACCCAGAGGTGATGCCAAGTCCGGGCTCCTACGCCCTGGTCTTGGGTGCCACCTTTGCCACAGATAGGCGGGCCGCTCGCTTCTCGCGAGTGCTGATAGACGGAGGCAGTAGCATCAACATCCTGTACAAGGATACCATGGAGAAGTTAGGAATCAAGCAAAGACAGCTTCAGAACAGCCGGACTGTGTTCCACGGCATTGTTCCTGGCCTTTCCTGCTCACCAATCGGCAAGATCCTTATAGACGTCCTCTTTGGGGACAAAGATCATTTCCGCCAAGAGCCAGTTTGGTTTGAAGAGGTGGACCTCGAAAGTCCGTACCATGCGTTGCTTGGCCGACCTGCTTTGGCCAAGTTCATGGCGGTCCCCAACTACGCCTACCTCAAGATGAAGATGCCGAGTTCCAAGGGGATTCTGACCATAGCCGGCGACTACAGAAAGTCGTCCGCTTGCGGGTTGAAAGCGGTCGGCTAGCGAGTCCCCGTGATCGCAAATGAGAAGCGGCTTCTTGATCGGGTTGTGGCGATGGCGGAAAGCAGCCGAGATATCGCCCAACCCCAAGGAGTCGGAAGCGAGGTTCGTTCAAGCCGCCAAAAGCGAAGAAGATACCCTTGCACCCGGAGCACCCAGAGAGGTACGCTGTCATAGGTGCAAACCTTGATAGCAAATAGGAAGGCGAGCTCGTCGATTTCCTCCATGAGAATCGGGACATCTTCGCATGGTCCCCTAAGGACATGCCAGGTGTACCGACGGAATTCGCCGAGCACAAGTTACATGTCCGATCTGATGTAAAGCCCGTCAGGCAGCCCTTGCGCCGCCAGTCAGAAGAGAAGAGAAGAGTTGTTGGAGAAGAGATAGCCCGACACCTAGCAGCCGGCTTCATTGTGGAAGTGTTTTTTCCAGAATGGTTAGCAAACCGGTCCTGGTGCTGAAGAAGAACAAGCAGTGGCGGATGTGTATTGACTACACAAGCCTCAACAAAGCATGCCCCAAGGACCCATTAAGCTCTGCGAGAATTGATCGGTGATAGACTCCATAGCGGATCGAGCTGTTGAGCTTCTTAGATGCATATTCAGGATATCACGGATCAAGCTGAACCGGTGATAGGCGAAGGCCGCCTTTATCACGCCGTTTGGAGCCTACGCTGCGACCATGGCGTTCGCTTGAGGAATGCGGCGCCACCTTTCAGCGTTGCATGCGAAGTGCCTCCTCAAGCAACTCGGCGAAGCATGCGTCTCGTGGGCGATGTGGTGGTGAAGACGGAAAAGCATGGAACACTCTTTGGAAGACCTCAAGGAAACCTTTGAGAACCTGCGCTGATTCCAGATCAAGCTCAACCCTGAGAAGTGCCTCTTCGGAGTACCAGCAGGCCAACTCCTTGGCTTCCTAGTCTCTGAACGCGACATAGAGTGCAACCCTGTAAAGATCAAGGCCATCGAGAGGATGGAGGTACCCAGCCGACTCCTAGATGTGCAAAAGTTCATCGGCTGCTTGGCGTCCATCAGCCGATTCATCAGTCGGCTGGGCGAGAAAGCTCTCCCTTTATACTAGCTCATGAAGAAGACCACCTTTTTCGAATGGAACCACAAGGCGGATGAAGCTTTTCTCCAGTTGAATAAAATGTTGACTACTCCCACTGTGCTGGCGGCCCCGACTCCTAAAGAGCCCATGCTCCTGTACATTGCCGCCACCAGCCGGGTAGTCAGCACAGTCATTGTAGTTGAGCGCAAGGAGGAAGGCAAGGCGCTACCTGTCCAGAGACCGGTATATTACCTGAGCGAAGTACTATCGACCTCCAAGCAGAACTACCCCCACTACCAGAAGATGTGCTACGGCGTGCACTTTGCCGCCAAGAAGTTGAAGCCTTACTTTCAAGAGCATCCAATCATTGTGGTTTGCACAGCCCCACTAGCCGAGATCATCGGAAGTCGAGATGCTTCTGGACGAGTGGCCAAATGGGCCATAGAGCTGGCTCCCTACACCATCTACTACCAGCCCCGCACCGCCATCAAGTCGTAAGCACTGCCGACTTCCTTGTCGATTGGGCGAAACCCGATACCTGCCGCCAATACCGACTCCACCATTGGCGGATGCATTTCGATGGCTCCAAGATGCGCACCGGCTTGGGAGCCGGCATTGTCCTCACTTCCCCCAAAGGCGACAAGCTCAAATATGCGCTGCTGATCCATTTCGCCGCCTCCAACAACGTCGCCGAATAAGAGGCGCTCATTCACGGGCTCCGACTTGCCAAAGAACTTGGCATTCGCCGGATCCTATGTTATGGCGACTCCGATTTAGTGGTCCAGCAGTCATCTGGCGATTGGGACGCCAAAGATGCAAACATGGCGAGCTACCGTTTCCTTGTACAGAAACTCAGCGGATATTTCGAGGGGTGCGAGTTCCTTCACGTGCCAAGAAATGACAACGACCAGCGGACACCACAGCACGAATCGGCTCCACCCGCCAAGCAATACCATCCGCGTCGCCCTTGAGCGCCTCCTCAAGCCGTCATCAAGCCTTCACCGAATCAGACTCCATCTTTGTGCGGCTGCCCCAAGAAGTCGAATCCGACTCAAGAGCCCCAACAGCAGACGGCACGAGAATTCTTCAGATGGCTCCAAGAACGCCCGCGATCGAAGCCGCCCGGGACTTGAGAACCCGGCCCGGGATCTGGCGACCAGATCGAGACTCAGAGCTCGGCCCGGGGACTGCACCAGTCGGCCCGGGGACTTCATCAATCCAGCAAGCGGCCGCAGACTCCAGCCCGCCGCCTCCCAGCCCAGCCGCCCTCGTCCAAGTCGCAGTGCTGTCAGTTGAAGAAATAGCAGCACCCTCATGGGCCCAGCCCATCCTCAAGTTCCTAGTCAGCAAAGAGCTGCCAATCGATGAAATCTTGGCTCGGCAAGTACAACGCCGAGCGGCAGTCTACACCATAGTCAACAGAGAGCTAGTCAGGCGCAGCGTCACTGGTGTCTACCAGCGTTGCGTCGAGCCAGAGCAAGGCCAAGCAATTCTCAAAGACATCCATCAAGGCGAGTGCGGCCACCATGCGGCCTCAAGAGCACTCGTCGCCAAAGCCTTTCGACACGGTTTCTTCTGGCCAACTGCCCTAGAAGAGGCCAAGGAATTAGTCCAAAAATGCAAAGGGTGCCAGAAGTTCCGCTCCAAGCCGCATCAGCCGGCTTCCGCACTCAAGACTATCCCCATCGCCTGGCCCTTTGCGGTTTGGGGCCTGGACATGGTGGGACCACTCAAAACAGCACGAGGCCGCCTAACTCACTTACTTGTCGTGGTGGACAAGTTCACCAAGTGGATAGAAGTAAAGCCCATCAAGAAATTGAATGGTCCGACTGCAGTGACTTTCATCTCCGACAATGGCACAAATTTTGCCAAAGGCGCCCTGGCCCGTTTCTGCGCGACACAGGGCATCCGACTGGACTTAGCGTCCGTCGCCCATCCGCAGTCAAACGGCCAGGTGGAGCAAGCAAACGGCCTCATCCCGTCTGGCATCAAGCCTCGACTGGTCGAACCACTGGAGCGTTCAGCCAGCTGTTGGCTTGATGAGTTGCCAGCTGTCTTCTGGAGTCTGCGCACGACTCCAAACAAGTCAACCGGCTTCACACCTTTCTTCCTCGTTGTAACATCCCAAAATTCTAAATTCTGGAATGTTATAAACAAATAGATAGTTTTGACTGTTGTTTGATTGCTGTGTGATTGATTGAGTGAAATTCGAGACTTTTTGAAAGTTAAATGGGAGGGAATAAAAGGACTTTCCCAAACTTTCATTTTTCATTTTGATCCCCATGAATTCAAATTCTTTTCACCACAAAACCCTGGAGAGAAGATGACATGACTTCTTCCATTTATTTAAATGACAAGGGGTGTTGAAAATATTTGCATTTCATTTGAGAATATTTCCAATTCTGAAACTTTATGCAACTCAATGATTTTCACGAGAGAAGATAAAATGACTTCTTCAAATTATATGAAATATGAGTTGGGAGTTTCAAAGATTTAAATTAAAAGTTCTTTTGAATTTATTTTCAATTTGGAGTTATTTGAGTTTTATTCAAATTATTTTCTCCAAAAATAAAATATATGGAAAATAGGGTAACATGATTCCCTACATCGAAAATTGGAGAGAAATAATTTTGAATTAATTTTGGTATTTTAAAATGATTTTTATTGGATTTTAGTAGAGCGAAGCACTCTTTGTTTTATTTGAATTTGTGTGTATTTTATTTAATGCTAGAAAAATGTTCATCTTGTAGGAAATGTTTTTCTGCAAATTTTGATATATTATATGCCCATGTTGTATTTTTATTTTATTGGTATTATTTTATTTTTAGTGTATGTTTTGTTTAAAAAACACTTCCTCCACCACTTGATGGGCGGCCTAACAGTCATGACCCCAGCCAGCCAAGCCAAGATCGCCCCTAAGCTCGGGACAGAGTCCCGAGCATCGTCCGCCGCTAGCGGTGTCCGCCGGACTCCGCGTCGACCCCGCCCCCTTCTCCAAGCCACCTCGCCCCTCCTCTCTTATAGAGGGCGCCGCCCCGGGCCCCTCTCTCTCCCTCTCCCGCATCTCGCCGGAATCGCCGCCGCCCACGCCGCAAATCGCTGCCGCCGCTGCCGGATCTCACCTCCGCCGCCACAGCCCGTGCCGCCGCCGCCGCCAGCGCCGCCGTAATCCGGATCCGCCGCCCAGCACGCGCCGCCGCCTCCGCCCATCGCCGCCAACCCCGGAGTCACCGGAATCGATCCGCCGCCGCCGGACTCGCTAACCGCCGCCGCCGGTTTTCCGCCGTAAACCGCCTCGACCGGTAAAACCACTTAAACCGATCTGTTTTGTTCGCGGTTCTTTTCAGAAAACTCGGTTTAGTTTTTTTTTCTTCGGCTAGATCTAATTAGTAAACGTCCGCTATGTTAGTTTCTGCAGTGAACAAGTTCGTTCATTAGCGTTCGGTAGCAAACGTCCGTTATTTAGTTTTTTTTCTTTGTCTTTTAATTTCGGCTAGGGACCCAGTAGTAATTACTTTTCTTACAGTTTAGCCCCTGGTTTTCAAACGCTCATAACTTTTTGCTCGTTAGTCGGAATTCAACGAAACCAACGCCCACTTCTTCGTTATGATCTCCTCTATTAAGTAATCCAACTCAAAAATGTCTTTCAAAGATTAAAATTTGAATTAGATCAGATTTGTATTTGAACTTCGTTTGATCATAACTTGAGTTTCGTTACTCCGATTTAGTTGATTCTTTTTGCAAATCGAAGCCCTTGAGCTAAACTTTCTGATAAGGCCAAATTCACATAATTTTGGTACAGTTAGAAATTGTTTTATGATGCAAGAGGTATTTTCTTGGTTTTGATGTTTTCCAAATCGTTTTCTTCGTTCGGTCCGATGTTTTGAGTGATTGCTTATGTGTGGCTACTATTGCTTGCTTCCGATAGATTGACCGGAGTGTGACGAGTAGAACTATCAAGAGTTTTGAGTGCGAATCATCTTCATCAACATTGCAGGCAAGTAACACTTTGATCATACTTCTTCTCATACCCAGTTTTTATGCATTAGATCTATCCTCAAACACTTGCATGATTAGGATCTAATTAAATTGTGGGTTTTGGGAAGTAGTTGAGGTAGTACCTATTACCTGTTTATTTTCAAACCCTTGGGAGTTACTTCTACGTTTGCTTATTACTCCATGCTATGCCAGTAGACGTGGATTGGGTGAGTGTATTCCATGACAGATGTGAGATTGTTAAATTAATGGTTTATTTAAGGTGGCAACTTAAACACACATCTGGGTGGATTGAGGCACCTGGTTTCCATCAGGACTTGCTGTATTTCTTGGACCGCCACCCAGGCTCAAAGGGATCATGAGATTATTCAAACTAGAAATCGACGAGTGCAGCCACAAGCCATTATGGGCTCGCATAGTTGATTAAGTTGTGCGAACTCTTACGGGTAGACTAGCAGATGTAGGGGAAAGTAGGTGTACCGATCTACCCTATGTAAGGTGCTAGCGCTTCCGAAAGACTGTCTCGGCCATCCGTTTCTCAAACATCATGTAGTGCGAGAAATCCAACGGAGGCGATCGAGTCTTGTGGGGAAAAGTGCACAAACCTCTGCAGAGTGTATAAACTAATCATGGTTAGCCGTGTCCCCGGTTATGGACATCTTGAGTATCTAGTACTTGGATTATCCTGTTGATCTCATCATGTTACTTTAATTAATATTGTTGGGATAATGAGTACTTTTAATTGGGATTGAGGATGCTGTCAACCATTCTCAATGTTCAACAACCACGATGATAGTTAAATAAATTTATTCCTTTGCAGTAGGGAAAAATTGGCTTTTCGAAAAACCCTCATAACCATAGAGCTTTCCACCAGCCATATATGCATGTAGTATAGGCTTATTCTTTCATTACTCTCTATGTGTTACATTGCCAGCATTTTCCATGTGCTGACCCGTTTTCGGGCTGCAACTTTTCATGTTGCAGACTTTTCAAACGACGAGTAAGTGATACGTTAGGGTTACGATTTCTACAATCAACTCTGCTGTTGGTGTTGATGGGAATCCACAACCTTGTTACTTCCGCTATTTTGGATTGAGGTAATAGTATTTACGTTGTTCATACATGTGATTTACCTCTGTTATAAATCCACGAGTACTGTGTGTGTCAGCATACCGATCCAGGGATGACACTTAAGCACATAGACTTGATCCATTCAGGTCGGGTCGCTACAAGATGGTATCAGAGCACATGTTGACTGTAGGACGTGACCCTAGAAACTGGCAAGTCCATAGGAAAGATATTTCTCTACAACTTCATTTTCAAAAAGATCTTTTACCTCTCTTCTTTTCTGAGCTTATTCAAATATTCCCTTTTAGTGAGACCATACCCCTTTTCCCTTTTTGACCACTTGAAGATTCGACTGATGAGACCACTCCAAGAAGTACAAGATATCGGACAACTAAGACCATTTGGAATGAAGAGGATTTTTACCGTGCATTACAATGACGGAAACTACAACGGTGAAGACTCCGAAGACTAGGAGAATTTGGAGGCTCTGAAGAATTCCCAGATTTTTATGACCTAGGAAGGTTACGCTTATGGAATTTGACAGACTATGGAAGTTATCAATACCCGAGATCAAGGTGTATCGGAGAAAGACCGGAACATGGAGCATTAGAACTCAAAGTTTTGTCAGGAAAACCCTAAGGCAGGAGATATCAACTATGGAGAGATAGCTCATGGAAATGACAACGGCAGAAACACGCTATCCATGATGTTATCGCCCGCTTATGTTATTGTCACCGTGCTGAGATAAGCATGCATATGCATGGAAGGATTGGATGGTAGAAGGCTGATGGAGCATCCGTCAGCAAAGGATGAAGTTTTAACCATAGCTGGTGCATCACCAGGATCTGGAGTATTACATCAAGAAGTTTAGGGTGGATCTGCAGGAAGCCATAATTGAAAAAAAAGAAGTATTCCGTGAAGAACACATGACCCAGAAGCTGAAAGTAGCCAAGCTGGAGAAGCAAAATCCCGAGGTACCAGAGATTAGTCATGAACTGAAGGACAGTAGGATCATGGTTCATGTCGAGGTTGATGAAATCCAGAAGTTGGAACGCAACTCCAGGAATATTAAAGGACGCCATGAGAGATTTCGCGTCAACACAGATGATCTGGCAAAATAACATGAGAAGGACAAGCATGATCAGAAGAAGCCGTTGGAGACATGAACAAGACTTGAAGAGTTTGATGATTTTGAAGATTTATTGGCCATTAGAATCCCAAACCCCTATTATATACTTGCGTTAGATGCGACGTTTGTGAGCTGTCATTTTGTTTGATGTTTTTTCCGACAGCCACAATAAAACCTGTCTTTTCAAAACTTTTGTTTGCTTTGTGTGTATCCCTCTCTATCTCTCTTATCCCACCCCAAACCCTTGGACCCAATAGTGGATGAATGGAGATGAGCTTGTATTTTCTGGACTGTTGAGTCAATTGGAGATAGACAGATGGATTCAGAACATGGAGGATCATATGGAGAATAACCCTATAGCCAGAAAGGATATGGCCCAGCATGCTCTTCCGTTCTTTGAAAGAGGTGCTGCTACCTGGTGGAGGATGTACCAAATCATCAATGGATGGCAAAGAGTAACCACTTGGGAAGAATTTAAGTTGACTCTGCATAGATCTCGTCTTGTGTCCCAGAAGTTGAGGCCTTATGGAAAGGATATGAAGAAACCTTGTGCATACAATCTTTGTGGAGAAATAGGACACAACCATAAAGAACACCAGGATGAATACCCTCATAAGTGGGGGATTACCAAAGGAGTTAGCCGAGGATCTCAGGGAACTTCGGTTGGAGATTGTTCCCAAAGGTTTTGTTGCAGCAATGGAAGTTCAATCTACATTGTTGAGAAAGATCCGTAAAGCTCAGAAGTATGACAAACAGACTGCTGAGGTAAAAGAGAGGATGAGCAAAGGAAAGGCCAAAGGTTTTTGTAAGGATGAGCACGACACTTTATGGTTCGAGGACCGTGTATATGTGCCCAATAATGCAAAGATCAGGAAGTTAATACTTCAGGAGGCTCATGACTCACCATACTCGATTCGCCCTGGAAACACCAAGATGTATTTGGATTTGAAGGAGTGTTTCTGGTGGACTGGTAAGAAGAAGGATATTGCGGAGTATGTATTCGTAGGTAATGTATGCCAGAGAGAATAAAAGCAGAGCATCAGAAGCCAGCAGGATTACTACAGCCTATGCCGATACCCGAATGGAAGCAGGATAAGCTTGGCATGGATTTCATTACCGGATTTCCCAGAACCTGATCGGGATATGATTCTATCTAGGTAGTAGTTGACTTGCTTGACCAAAGTGGCTCACTTTATCCCAGTGAAAACCACCTATACAAGTGCGAAGTTGGCCAAGATATATTTGACCAGGATCGTATTGTCTGCATGGAGTTCCGAGGACCATCGTATTAGATAGAGGAACACAGTTTACCTCAAAGTTTTGGAATCAGCTACACCAGACTTTGGGTACTAGGCTAGAGTTCAGTACAGCCTTTCATCCGTAGACAGATGGATATATCGAGAGAGTCAATCAGATTCTGGAGGACATGTTGAGAGCGTGTGCGCTAGATTATGGATCTAGTAGTGATGATAATCTACCTTACTCGGAGTTCTCATTCAACAACAGCTACCAAGTCAGTTTGAAGATGGCCCCTTTTAAGCTTTGTATGGGAGAAGGAGCCAGACACCATTGATGTGGAACGAAGTTGGAGACCGTCAGTTGTTTGGACCAAATGTGATCAAGGAGTCAGAAGAGAATGTTAAGTTGATTCGAGATAGACTGAAGGTAGCTCATTCCAGGAAGAAAAGTTATGCAGACTCAAAAATGCAAGAAGGTAGTCGATAAAATCGGAGACAGAGTATATCTTCGTGTGTCCCCTCTGCGAGGATTTAAATGATTTGGAGTTAAGGGAAAGTTAGCCCCGAGATTTGTAGGACCATACCGAGTTTTGGAGCGTATGGGAGAAGTGGCCAACAAGTTGGAGTCACACGAAGGACTGTCAGGAGTTCATGATGTGTTTCACGTTTCCCAGTTGGAGAAGTGCCATGCAGAGATGGCCAATATTCCCCTGTAAGGACGCTTGACCCTGAAAAGGATAATGATGTTCCACGAATTGGAGTATGGACTTCATAAGTATAGGTTTTTATCTTGGTAGGTGGGATATCCCACGAGGATGAAGATATGAATTACTATTGGATATAAAGGAGGTATGATGTTGGAAGTATGGATCAATGGAAATTCCATGATGAGTCTGAGTAATCACTTCCTAGTTTGGTGCCAATAGAAGGAAGAAAGACATTACAATTGGATGGATTTTAAGTATGCTAGGAAGCTGGAAGTTGAATGTTGGAATAACGATCAGTTGCCCGCGATGATGAGTTCAAGGTTTGCAAGTGATGAGATAGGCCATAACCCACAAGCCCCAGGACCTGCCAAGAAGCAAGCACACTCTTGCTGAAGGAAAAACCCTGGAAGAAGTTATGATTTTATCGACCGACGATTCTATAGGAGTTTACGCAAAACCTGAGAGTTGTGAAGGAACGATAGATGTTTGTCTGGCTTGCAGAATCAATGGATTTATCCGAACTTGGTTCGTCGACAAGAGAAATTCTGCAATGCTTGTGAGGATGACCGAGTGTTAGAATGCGAGATTCGCTAAACCATGTACAAGGTAATGATTTGGGTGCGGGATGGATTGATCACCATACCGACTTACTCTTATTATTTGCGTTGCTATATGGGATGGTAAATCTGAGTGACTTACCTATAGTAGAGCGACGACGATCAAAAACTAGTTTGAACCTTAGAATGGTATAAGTATTTTCCCTTGTACACGGCAGCTGTTGCCAATCGCAGGTTATACGATGAGGTTCAACCCAGACCCATTTCCTGCAGGACAAACCATAAATTTTTGACCACCATGAGATATCGATAGTTGTTTAGAATTGGCGCCAGACCCGTCAGCTAAGAAGACCCAATGTCGGAATAACCTTACCAAGATGAAAGGACCGAAGAATTGAGGAAAAAGGTTATGCCGTTACCGTAAGAGGCCAGAGAAGGAATTTTCCTGAAAGATCTGAGAAGACCAACACTGTCAAGAATAAGGATGGAGTATATGAGTTTTGTTGGAACCGTAACCATGCTTCCAAGGGTGGTAGCACCCGAGACCCCGGAGATGATCGATGGATTCCGAAGACCCCCAAACCCTAACCTATTTCTTTCTAGCCTCTCCGAATCTCGAGGACGAGATTCATTTTAAGGGTGGTAGTTTTGTAACATCCCAAAATTCTAAATTTTGGAATGTTATAAACAAATAGATAGTTTTGATTGTTGTTTGGTTGTTGTGTGATTGATTGAGTGAAATTCGAGACTTTTTGAAAGTTAAATGAGAGGGAATAAAAGGACTTTCCCAAACTTTCATTTTTCATTTTGATCCCCGTGAATTCAAATTCTTTTCACCACAAAACCACGGAGAGAAGATGACATGACTTCTTCCATTTATTTAAATGACAAGGGTGTTGAAAATATTTGAATTTCATTTGAAATATTTCCAATTCTGAAACTTTATGCAACTCAATGATTTTCATGAGAGAAGATAAAACGACTTCTTCAAATTATATGAAATATGAGTTGGGAGTTTCAAAGAATTAAATTCAAAGTTCTTTTGAATTTATTTTCAATTTGGAGTTATTTGAGTTTTATTCAAATTATTTTCTCCAAACATAAAATATATGGAAAATAGGGTAACATGATTCCCTACATCAGAAAATTGGAGAGAAATAAATTTGAATTAATTTTGGTATTTTAAAATGATTTTTATTGGATTTTAGTAGAGCAGAAGCACTCTTTGTTTTATTTGAATTTGTGTGTATTTTATTTAATGCTAGAAAAATGTTCATCTTGTAGGAAGTGTTTTTCTGCAAATTTTGATATATTATATGCCTATGTTGTATTTTTATTTTATTGGTATTATTTTATTTTTAGTGTCTGTTTTGTTTAAAAAAAACTCTTCCCTCCGCCATTGGCTGGACTGCCCAACAGTGCAGCCGCTGCCCAGCCACCAGGCCAAGAAGCCCCCAAGCTCGGGAAAGAGTCCCGAGCATCGCCGCCGCCAGCCGGAGTCCGGCTGGACTCCGCGTCGACCCCGCACCCTTCTCCACGCCACCTCGCCACTCCTCTCCTATAAAGGGCGCCGCCCCGGGACCCTCTCTCTCCCTCTCCCGCATCTCGCCGAAATCGCCGCCGCCAGCGCCAAGAAACCGCCGCCGCCCTTGCGCGGATCTCACCTCCGCCGCCACAGCCCGTGCACGCCGCCGCCCCCAGCGCCGTGTCCGGATCCGCCGCCCATGAGGCGCCGCCGCCGCCTCCGCCGCGCCAACCAACCCGAGTCTCCGGAATCGATCCGCCGCCGCCAGACTCGCTAACCGCCGCCGCCAGTTTTCCTCCATAAACAGCCTCGACCGGTAAAGCCACTTAAACCGTTCGGTTTTGTTCGCGGTTCTTTTCAGAAAACCCGGTTTAGTTTTTTTTTCTTCGGCTAGATCTAATTAGTAAACGTTCACTATGTTAGTTTTTGCAGTGAACAAGTTCGTTCATTAGCGTTCGGTAGCAAACGTCCGTTATTTAGATTTTTTTTTCTTTTTCTTTTAATTCCGGCCAGGGACCCAGTAGTAATTACTTTTCTTAGAGTTTAGCCCCTGGTTTTCAAACGCTCATAACTTTTTTCTCGTTAGTCGGAATTCAACGAAACCAACGCCCACTTCTTCATTATTATCTCCTCTATCCTGTAATCCAACTCAAGCATGTTTTTCAAAGTTTAAAATTTGAATTAGATCAGATTTGAATTTGAACTTCGTTTGATCATAACTTGAGTTTCGTAACTCCGATTTAGTTGATTCTTTTTGCAAATCGAAGCTCTTCACCTAAACTTTCTGATAAGGCCAAATTCACATAATTTTGGTACTGTTAGAAATTGTTTTATGATGCAAGAGTTATTTGCTTGGTTTTGATGTTTTCTGAATCGTTTTCTTCATTCGGTCCGATGTTTTGAGTGATTGCTTATGTGTGGCTACTATTGCTTGCTTACGATAGATTGACCGGAGTGTGACGAGTAGAACTATCAAGAGTTTTGAGTGCGAATCATCTTCATCCACATTGCAGGCAAGTAACACTTTGATCATACTTCTTCTCATACCCAGTTTTTATGCATTAGATCTATCCTCAAACACTTGCATGATTAGGATCTAATTAAATTGTGGGTTTTGGGAAGTAGTTAAGGTAGTACCTATTACCTGTTTATTATCAAACCCTTGGGAGTTACTTCTACGTTTGCTTATTATGCCATGCTATGCCAGTAGACGTGGATTGGGTGAGTGTATTCCATGACAGATATGAGATTGTTAAATTAATGGTTTATTTAAGGTGGCAACTTAAACACACATCTGGGTGGATTGAGGCACCTGGTTTCCATCAGGACTTGCATGTATTTCTTCGGACCGCCACCCAGGCTCAAAGGGATCATGAGATTATTCAAACTAGAAACCTACGTGTGCAGCCACAAGCCATTATGGGCTCTGGCATAGTTGATTAAGTTGTGCCAACTCTTACGGGTAGACTAGCAGATGTAGGGGAAAGTAGGTGTACCGGTCTACCCTATGTAAGGTGCTAAGCGCTCCGAAAGACTATGTCTCGGTCATCCGTTCTCAAACATCATGTAGTCACGAGAAATCCAACGGAGGCGATCGAGTCTTGTGGGGAAAAGTCATAAACCTCTGTAGAGTGTATAAACTAATCATGGTTAGCCGTGTCCCCGGTTATGGACATCTTGAGTATCTAGTACTTGGATTATGCTGTTGCTCTCATCATGTTACTTTAATTAATATTGTTGGGATAATGAGTACTTTTAGTTGGGCTTGAGGATGCTGTCAACCATTCTCAATGTTCAACAACCACGATGATAGTTAAATAAATTTATTCCTTTGCAGTAGGGAAAAATTGGCTTTTCGCAAAACCCTCATAACCATAGAGCTTTCCACCAGCCATATATGCATGTAGTATAGGCTTATTCTTTCATTACTCTCTATGTGTTACATTGCCAGCATATTCCATGTGTTGACCCGTTTCAGTGCAACTTTTCATGTTGCGGACTTTTGAATTTACAGTAAGTGATACGTTAGGGTTACGATTTCTACACTCAACTTTGCCGTTGGTGTTGATGCGAATCCACAACCTTGTTACTTTCGCTATTTTGGATTGTGGTAATAGTATTTACGTTGTTCATACATGTGATTTACCTCTGTTATAAATCCACGAGTACTGTGTGTGTCAGCATACCGATCCAGGGATGACACTTAAGCACAGAGACTTGATCCATTCGGGTCAGGTCGCTACACTCGTCTACGGTGCTGAAGTCGTCATCCCAACGGACATAGAGTTCGACTCCCCGCGAGTCACCATGTACACCGAGGAGGAAGCAGAAGAAGCACGTCAAGACGGTGTCGATCTGCTTGGAAGAGGGTCGGCTGTTGGCACTCAAATGTCCAAATCTACCAACAGAGCCCTCGCCGATACTACAACAGAAGGTCGGTAGAGATCTTTCCAAGAGGCGACCTTGTGCTCCCTCTTGATCCAATGAACAACCGGCCAAAGCTAAGCTGTCGGCGCCTTTGGGAAACCCCTTCATTATTAGCAAAGTCTTTGAACAACGACTCCTACTACCTGATCGACGCTCAGAAGCCCCGAGCACGCAAGAGGGACGACTCCGGCAAAGATTTTACAGTTGATGCAGTATGTATCACGCTACCCTTTGTATTAAAGTACCAAGACTTCAAGCCCCCCGAGACGAGCTCGGGGACTGCTCTTTTTTGTTATCTATATAAGAATTATGCCTTCGAGTATGCTACTCTTTGTTATGCCGCTTGGCACCGGGTTCGACTAGTCGGCCCGGGGACTCGCCGCCTCGCGCTATGGAATGCTTCCTGCAGTCGGACAAGTAGTGTGTGGTGCCTAAGCCGTCTCCTGTCATAAGCCACAGCTAGCAGAGCGACTATTTGGTGGGCAGGAGTAAGGAAGAATGGGCTCCCACATGAAAAATGGCTAAGGACTCAAAGCATAAACATATCTTAAGCCGGCTTCCAGCCTCTCTTCGCAAAGCCGACTCTTGAGTAGTCGACACCGCTTATATCAACTTGTTAAAAGACTCTAAAAATGGCCAAGTACTTGACTTCCCAAAAGTAGCCAAGCATTTGATCCAACAGCAGTCCGCAGAACGATTGTCTGACTGGCAAGGCGGCAACTAAGGGAAGGCGGCAAAGGAAAAAGCCAAAGGAGCAATGAGCAAGGAAAGATAGAATTCGGATAAATATTTACATAACATAGGCCCTTGGCCGAATCTTCAAGCAGAAGTTCAAAATACACCCCGCGGGTGGAATTGTGCGAATTAACAAGTTCTTCTAAGACTAATAAAGCAGATAAAATAAAGGCAAGACGGAAGCCTAGGAAGCGGCAGACGGGTTCGGAGGGTCGGAAGAGACGGCGGTGTCAGGCGCCGGGGCGGCCGGCTGGGCAGTCTCGGCTTGATCGTCTCCGGCGGCAGCCGGCTCGATCGGGCGTGGCTCATTGCTGGAGGCGCGGTCGAGCTGAGGCTGGTCGCCTGCTCCGTCTTCTGGCGCCTCCGTCTCACCTCCGTCCTCCGCCTCGCCTTCCTCCTCGGCGCTGGAGCCGATCACCTCCGCCGAGTCCTCGTCATAATCCGGGTTCATACCGAACCACTCCGGCGGCGCCTCCCTGCCGTCTTCAGCCCGCTCAGGGACGAAGACGCTGGTATCTGTGTAGTCGGCGATCGCCGCCACACGCTCGACGAGGGCGTCTTCCACAGCTATCAGCTCCGCCTGGGACTCTGACCGGAACGCGGCCAGCCGGTCCAGGTCCAGCCCTGGATACCAAGCCATGATGAATTCCAAGGCCCGACGCGCTCCAGCCTGGGCCGAGGAACCCTTCCAGGCCTCAAGACGGCCAGCCGCGACCTCCAACCAGTCGGCAGTCTGATTGGGAGTGCGCAGAACCGGCATGTCTGGCCACAGGGCAGCAATCGCCTGGGCGCCGACACGTTGAAGCCGGCGCAGCATCCGATGGGCCGGCCGCAGACGAGCCTCGATGCTCAGAAGCTGCTCATCAAGGGTTTGGGGGCGTTGGCGGCAATCTCTGCACCATTTGCCCTCCGCGCCTCGCGATCAGCCTCGATGGCTTGAGTGGCTGCCTGCGTGTGGCCAGGGAAGAAGTCTGCCAAGACGAAAAAGAAGCAAGTCAAAAAATCAGGAGTCGGCCCGACCTATAGTCGGCGGCTCAAAGAAAGAAAGTAAAGAAACTCACCGTCGACGATGTCCTCGGTCTCATGGAAGCCGGAGGTCAGCAGTGCCTCCTTGTCGGTCCAGGAGGAGCGCTCTCTTTCGAACTCGGCCAGGAGAGCAGTCTCTTTCTTCTCCGCCTCGTCCTGCGCCGTCTTAAGAAGCTCCCTTTGCTCCGCCAGCTACGTAGCCAGCAGGTCGCGCTCTACGGCGAGCTTGCTGCACTCCTCCCCCTTGGCACACAAGGCGGTGTTGGCTTCGCCCAGCTGCTGCTGAAGAGTGGCGTTGGCCTCTGAAGAATAAAAAGAAAAAGGATGTTAAGTCGTCAACAAAGAAGGTCGCCGGAAAGATCCGGCCCGAGCCCGAATATCGGGGACTACAGCCCGCGGGTGCGCCAGCGCGCCCCTACGAAGAAGAAGGAGGACTCACTCCGGCTCTCCGACAAGTCCGCAGTCCGCTTGCCCAGCTCCTCAACATTGTGGTTGAAGGAAGTGACGCGGAGGTTGTGATACTACTGTGATAAGTATTTTAGACAAAGGTAAATATTTGGAACTCACCAGATGGAGTTCCGAGCCGCCTGCTCAGCAGCCGGCCCAAAACTCGGGGACTACACCCAGTGGGTGCGCTGGCGCGCCCCCACAGAGAAGAACAAGAAAAACAAAGTCAAAAGAAGAAAGCATACCCGGACGGCTGCTCGCGACGCCAGATGCGCCTTGGTGCAGTTCTGGATGGCGTTGCCCTCGGCTCACAGCTTCGCCTGAACGTCCAGAAGCGCCTGGTTCAGCGGGCCTGTGCCGCCTCCTCGCACCCACCCAACGGGCGCGGCACTCATCGCCTTGGCGTGCTCGATGGCCGAAGCTGGCGGCGCGCGTTCTCCAAGGGCGTGGCGCCGAAATCGCCTTCTCAAGGCGGCGGCGCACTGGCGAGGCGACTTGAAGGAGCAGCTTTGCCACGGCCTCGTCTTCAGTCGGTGGCACCGGCGGGTCCGCCAGCTGTTTACCTTGCGCGCTCCAGGACGGCGGCGGAGGCGGCGGTGGCGGCACGGCCGTGCCCGACATGGAGGTCTCGCCGCCTTCCCACTCCATGATGGGGTTCTAGCCGCCGGCTCCCCCAGTCTGCCCCGTGAACTCCGAGGGCGGCGGTGTGGAGCTCAGCGGGATGACGAGCAATGCCGATTGGTGGTGAGCGGCCTCCTCAGCTCGCCGCTTTGCCGCGACGGCGGCTTCGGCCTCATCCAGCTTCTTCTAGGCGGAGGCCGCCGCCTTCTCGGCCTCCGCCTTCTCCAGGCGGGCGGCTTCTTCCTCGTCGTGCTTCTCCTGCGCGTTCCGCTCCGTCGCCTCCCGGAGGTCGGCGGCGGGGTCAATCCGCCGAGTAGTGGCGGACGTCTCTGCCGACCCCATGATGGAGGGGGTGGCGACCCTCTCTAAAGTAAGGGGAGCCCTAAAGCGAGGAAGGCATGTAAAAGATTTGGACAAGATTCACCAGAAGAAAACAAGACAAAAGGCGGAAGCACTTACGAAGAGACCAGTGGCGGCCTTTTCACTTCCTTACGGAAGCGGTTGGCCTTTGCGACCGCCTCTTCCTGCTTGGTCGCGGCAGCCGCCCCCTTGAACCTCTTCGACCGGCCGCCAAGCAAGCTCGGCCCAGCCTGGCGCTTCTTCACGCCGCCTTGACCATCCAAGCCGGCGGAGGAACTCGAGCTCGGCTGGCCGACCTTTGACTGGTGGCACGGGGCGACTTGCCCCTCGGCGTCGTCATCAGGCCAGTCGACAAAGGTGGCCGAGGGCCGGAAGCCGCCTGCTCCTCCTCCTCCTCCTTCGGCGTCGGCCTCCATCGCCGCCGCCCCCAAGTCAGGGTCGTCGATGTCGCTCTCAGCTCGGTCGGGGACGAACTGACGGGCCGGTCCCGTGGTGCCGGCTGAAGGCTGGACGAGGGGGGTTCTGACTCGAAAAAACCAAGAAAGATCAGAAGTCGGATTCAGCTGAAAAAGAAAACAGAAGAAGAAGAGAGACGACTTACAACAGGCGGGGGGTTGCCGCGTGAGTACGGCTCCTTGCCGAAACGCCAATCCGCCGTGAGATTGCAGTTCGCGATATAGTTCACCGTGTCCGCCACCTCCGCGTGGGGCATGTCCTTGGAGCACATCCGACTTGGGTCCTGGTAGCCGCTCATCTGGCAGATCAGATGAGGTCGGCCTTGTAGCGGAAGGACTCGGCATGCCACGAAGGCGGCCAGCAGGTCGGCCCCGGTCAAACCCTCCGACTGCGTCAAGACTGGAGTCGCGACACGGACGGCGCGACACCAGCGGAGTCGGCGTCCTTGCCTGGTGGGACCAGCTGGGAGCCTCCCAACCAAGTCGCCCGGCCGTGGGCGGCAGATTGACCCAGATGCCTACAGGGCGATGTTCTTCACATAAAAATAAGACCGCTGCCACATCTTCACCGACTTAATCAGCGAGATGGTGGGAAACGGGTTGTCAGCCACCGATCTCCGCATCGCGATGAAGGCACCGAACTGGGTGTTGGGGAACGTTGCAGAAAATTAAAATTTTTCCTACGGTTTCACCAAGATCCATCTATGAGTTCTACTAAGCAACGAGTCACGAGAGAGAGTTTGCATCTACATACCACTTGTAGATCGAGTACGGAAGCGATTGAGGGAGTGGTGATGATGAAGACGTTCCCAACGTGATTCCGATCACCGATGACCAAAGTGCTGAAAGGACAGCACCTCCGTGTTCAACACACGTGCGGAGACGATGGCGTCTCCTCCGTCTTGATCCAGCAAGGATGAAGGAGAGGTTGAGGAAGACAACTCAATGGCAGCACGACGGCGTGGTGCAATTTGTGCAGAGGTTCTCCGTGAGGCTTCGCCAAGCTCACATGGAGAAAGAGAGGAGTTGGGAGGGAGGGCTGCGCCTTCAATGGTGTTAGCAGCCCTCCCCCACCCCTCTATTTATAGGAGGAGAGGGCAAGGGGGCCGCCCTCTAGGGAAAACCCTAGGGGCGGCCCAAGGAGAGGAGGAAAGGGTGGCTTGCCCCCCAAGCCAGGGGGCGCCTTTCCCTTAGGGTTTCCTCCTCCCAAACCCTAGCCACATGGGCCTAGGTGGGGGCGCCCCAGCCCACCAGGGCTGGCTCCCTCCCACTTAGCCCATGTGGCCCCGGAGGGGTGGCCCCTCCCGTGGACCTCCGAACCCTCCTGTGGCCCCAGTACATTACAGTATACCCCAAAACTTTCCTGAGTCCGTTTAACCACTTTCCATATATAAATCTTTACCTCCGACCATTCCGAACTCCTCGTGACGTCCGGATCTCATCCGGACTCAACAACATTCGGTAATCACATACTTGTCTTCCTATTAACCCTAGCGTCCGAACCTTAAGTGTGTAGACCCTACGGGTTGGAGACATCTGATACATGACCGAGACTACCTCAAGTCAATAACCAACAGCGGGATCTGGATACCCATGTTGGCTCCCACATGCTCCTCGATGTTGTCATCGGATGAACCACGATGTCAAGGGTTCAAGCAACCCCGTATTCTATTCCCTTTGTCAGACGGTATGTTACTTGCCCGAGACTCGATCGTCGGTATCCCAATACCTCGTTTAGTCTCGTTACCGGCAAGTCACTTTACTCGTACCGCAATGCATGATCCGTGACCAGACACTTGATCACCTTGAGCTCATTATGATGATGCATTACCGAGTGGGCCCAAGGATACCTCTCCGTAATACGGAGTGACAAATCCCGCTCGATCCGTGTCAACCCAATGGTCACTTTCGGAGATACCTGTAGTGCACCTTTATAGTCACCCGATTCGTTGTGGCGTTTGATACACCAAAGCACTCCTACGGTATCCGGAATTGCACGATCTCATGGTCTAAGGAAGAGATACTTGACATTGGAAAAGCTCTAGCAAAACGAACTACACGATCTTTGTGCTATGCTTAGGATTGGGTCTTGTCCATCACGTCATTCTCCTAATGGCGTGATCCCGTTATCAATGACATCCGATGTCCATAGTCGAAACCATGACTATCTGTTGACCAACGAGCTAGTCAACTAGAGGCTTACTAGGGGCGTATTGTAGTCTATGTATTCACACGTGTATTACGATTTCCGGATAATACAGTTATAGCATGAATAAAAGACAATTATCATGAACAAGGAAATATAATAATAATGCTTTTATTATTGCCTCTAGGGCATATTTCCAACAGTCTCCCACTTGCACTAGAGTCAATAATCTAGTTTACATTGTGATGAATCGAACACCCATAGAGTTCGGTGTTGATCATGTTTTGCCCATGGAAGAGGTTTAGTCAACGGATCTGCGACATTCAGATCCGTATGCACTTTACAATTTTCTATGTCTCCATTACGAACATTTTCACGGATGGAGTTGAAGCGGCGCTTGATGTGCCTGGTCTTCTTGTGAAACCTGGGCTCCTTGGCAAGGGCAATAGCTCCAAGTGTTGTCACAGAAGAGTTTGATCGGCCCGACGCATTGGGTATGACTCCTAGGTCGGTGATGAACTCCTTCACCCAAATTGCTTCATGTGCTGCCTCCGAGGCTGCCATGTACTCCGCTTCACATGTAGATCCCGCCACGACGCTCGCTTGCAGCTGCACCAGCTTCTCGCTCCACCATTCAACATATACACGTATCCGGTTTGTGACTTTGAGTCATCCAGATCTGTGTCGAAGCTAAGCGTCGGCGTAACCCTTCTGACGAGCTCTTCGTCACCTCCATAAACGAAACATGTCCTTTGTCCTTTTCGGTACTTTAGGATATTCTTGACCGCTGTCCGGTGTTCCTTGCGGGATTACTTTGGTACCTTCCTACCAAACTTACGGCAAGGTTTACATCAGGTCTGGTACACAGCATGGCATACATAATAGATCCTATGGCTGAGGCATAGGGATGACACTCATCTCTTCTTTATCTTTTGCCGTGGTCGGGCATTGAGCTGAGCTCAATCTCACACCTTGCAATACAGGCAAGAACCCCTTCTTGGACTGGTCCATTTTGAACTTCTTCAAAATCTTATCAAGGTATGTGCTTTGTGAAAGACCTATGAGGCGTCTCGATCTATCTCTATAGATCTTGATGCCTAATATATAAGCAGCTTCTCCAAGGTCCTTCATTGAAAACACTTATTCAAGTAGGCCTTAATGCTGTCCAAGAATTCTATATCATTTCCCATCAAGTATGTCATCTACATATAATATGAGAAATGCTACAGAGCTCCCACTCACTTTCTTGTAAACGCAGGCTTCTCCATAAGTCAAGATAAACTAAACGCTTTGATCATCTCATCAAAGCGAATGTTCCAACTCGAGATGCTTGCACCAGCCCATAAATGGATCATCGGAGCTTGCATACTTTGTCGACATTCTTAGGATCGACAAAACCTTCTCGGCTGTATCATATACAGCTCTTCCTTAAGATAACCGTTAAGGAACGCTGTTTTGGCGTCCATCTGCCATATCTCATAATCATAGTATGCGGCAATTGCTAACATGATTGGACGGACTTAAGCTTCGCTACGGAGAGAAAGTCTCATCGTAGTCAATCCCTTGAACTTGCCGATAACCCTTAGCAACAAGTCGAGCTTTATAGATGGTGACATTACCATCCGCGTCCGTCTTCTTCTTAAAGATCCATTTGTTTTCTATCGCTCGCCGATCATCGGGCAAGTCAGTCAAAGTCCACACTTTGTTTTCATACATGGATTCTATCTCGGACTTCATGGCTTCTAGCCATTTGTTGGAATCTGGGCCCGCCATCGCTTCTTCATAGTTCAAGGTTCACCGTTGTCTAACAACATGATTTCCGGGACAGGGTTGCCGTACCACTGCAGTGCGGAACGTGTCCTAGTGGACCTCACGAAGTTCAAGTAGCAACTTGATCCGAAGTACCTTGATCATCATCATGAATTTCCTCTTGGTTGGTGTAGGCATCACAGAACATTTTCCCGAGCTGCACTACTTTCCTGTTCAAGAGGTAGTACTTCATCGAGTTCTACTTTCCTCCCACTTACTTCTTTCGAGAGAAACTCTTTTCGAGAAGGTTCCGTTCTCGGCAACAAAGATCTTGCCTTCGGATCTAAGGTAGAAGGTATACCCAAAGGTTTCCTTAGGGTATCCTATGAAGACGCATTTTCCGACTTGGGTTCGAGCTTTTCAGGTTGAAGTTTCTTGACATAAGCATCGCATCCCCAAACTTTTAGAAACGACAGCTTAGGTTTCTTCCCAAACCATAATTCATACGGTGTCGTCTCAACGGATTTAGGCGGTGCCCTATTTAAAGTGAATGTAGCTGTCTCTAGGCGTATCCCCAAAATGATAGCGGTAAATCGGTAAGAGACATCATAGATCGCACCATATCCAATAGAGTGCGATTACGACGTTCGGACACACCGTTACGCTGAGGTGTTCCAGGCGGCGTTAGTTGTGAAACGATTCCACATTTTCTTAAGTGTGTACCAAATTCGTGACTTAAATATTCTCCTCCACGATCTGATCGTAAGAATTTTATCTTTCGGTCACGTTGATTCTCTACTTCATTCTGAAATTCCTTGAACTTTTCAAAGGTCTCGGACTTGTGTTTCATCAAGTAGACATACCCATATCTACTCAAGTCATCGTGAGAGTGAGAACATAACGATATCCTCCATGAGCCTCAACGCTCATTGGACCGCACACATCGGTATGTATGATTTCCAACAAGTTGGTTGCTCGCTCCATTGTTCCGAGAATGGAGTCTTGGTCATCTTGCCCATGAGGCATGGTTCGCATGTGTCAAATGATTCATAATCAAGAGACTCCAAAAGTCCATCAAGATGGAGCTTCTTCATGCGCTTGACACCAATGTGACCAAAGGCGGCGATGCCACAAGTATGTGGGACTATCGTTATCAACTTTACATCTTTTGGTATTCACGCTATGAACATGTGTAATACTACGCCGAGATTCATTAAGAATAAACCATTGACCATCGGAGCATGACCATAAAACATATCTCTCATATAAATAGAACAACCATTATTCTCGGATTTAAATGAGTAGCCATCTCGCATTAAACGAGATCCGGATACAATATTCATGCTCAAACTTGGCACCAAATAACAATTATTAAGGTTTATAACTAATCCGTGGGTAAATGAAGAGGTAGCGTGCGACGGCGATCACATCGACTCGGAACCATTCCCGACGCCAGCGCCGTCACCTCGTCCTTCGCCAGCCTCCGCTTATTCCGCAGCTCTGCTGTGAGTTACAAATATGAGCAACGGCACGGTATCAAATACCGGGAGTTACTACGATTCTCGGTAAGGTACACATCAATTACATGTATATCAAATATACCTTTGGTGTTGCGGCCTTCTTATCCGCTAAGTATTTGGGGCAGTTCCGCTTCGGTGACCCCTCCCTTGCAATAAAAGCACTCGGTCTCGGGTTTGGGTCCATTCTTTGACTTCTTCCCGCAACTTGCTTACAGGCGCGGCAATCTCCTTGCCGTCCTTCTTGAAGTTCTTTTTACCCTTGCCCTTTTTGAACTTAGTGGTCTTATTGACCATCAACACTTGATGTTCTTTCTTGATTTCAACCTCGGCTGACTTCAGCATAGAGAACACTTCAGAATGGTCTTTACCATCCCTGCATGTTGTAGTTCATCACAAAGCTCTTGTAGCTTGGTGGGAGCGATCGAGGATTCTGTCAATGACCGCCTCATCGGGGAGGTTAATATTCAGTTGGGTCATACGGTTGTGCAACCCGGACATCTTGAGAATGTGCTCACCGACGTAACTGTTTTCCTCCATCTTACAACTATAGAACTTGTCGGAGATGTCATATCTCTCGACCGGGCGTGAGCTTGGAAAACAAGTTTCAGCTCTTGAACATCTCATATGCTCCGTGGTGCTCAAAACGCTTTTGGAGCCCCGGTTCTAAGCTGTAAAGCATGCCGCACTGAACGAGGGAGTAATCATTAGCACGAGACTGCCAAGCATTCATAATGTCTTGGTTCTCTGGGACGGGAGCGTCACCTAGCGGTCCTTCTAGGACGTATTGTTTCCTGGCAGCTATGAGGATGATCCTCAGGTTCCGGACCCAGTCCGTATAGTTGCTGCCGTCATCTTTCAGCTTGGTTTTCTCTAGGAACGCGTTGAAGTTCAAGTTGACATGAGTGTTGGCCATTTGATCTACAAGACATATCATTCAAAAGTTTTAGACTAAGTTCATGATAATTAAGTTCATCTAATCAAATTATTACAATGAACTCCCACTCAGATTAGACATCCCTCTAGTCATCTAAGTGTTACACGATCCGAGTCGACTAGGCCGTGTCCGATCAACACGTGAGACGGACTAGTCTGCGTCGGTGAACATTCTCATGTTGATCGTATCTTCCATACGACTCGTGTTCGACCTTTCGGTCTCCGTGTTCGAGGCCATGTCTGTACATGCTAGGCTCGTCAAGTTAACCCTAAGTGTTTCTGCGTGTAAATCTTGCTTACACCCGTTGTATGTGAACGTAAGAATCCATCACACCCGATTAACACGTGGTGCTTAGAAGCGACGAACTGTAGCAACGGTGCACGTTAGGGAGAACACTTCTTGAAATTGTTCTAAGGGATCATCTTATTTACTACCGTCGTTCTAAGTAAACAAGATGTATAATCATAATAAACATCACATGCAATTATAAAGTAGTGACATGATATGGCCAATATCATATAGCTCCTTGATCTTCATCTTCGTGGCTCCATGATCATCCTGTCACCGGCATGACACCATGATCTCCATCATCATGATCTCCATCATTGTGTCTTCATGAAGTTGTCACGCCAACGACTACTTCTACTTCTATGACTAACGCGTTTAGCAATAAAGTAAAGTAGATTACATGGTGTTCTTCAATGACACGCAGGTCATACAAAAATAAAGACAACTCCTATGGCTCCTGCCGTTGTCATACTCATCGACATGCAAGTCGTGATTCCTATTACAAGAACATGATCTCATACATCA
Organism: Aegilops longissima; assembly: GCA_021605205.1. Taxonomy (NCBI): domain Eukaryota; kingdom Viridiplantae; phylum Streptophyta; class Magnoliopsida; order Poales; family Poaceae; genus Aegilops; species Aegilops longissima. Next base: position 278,559,936 of record CM038677.1, read on the forward strand.
CAATATATCATCATTCATCACAACTTGGCCATATCACGTCACATGACAATTGCTGCAAAAACAAGTTAGGCGTCCTCTAATGTTGTTGCATCTTTTACGTGGCTGCAATTGGGTTCTAGCAAGAACGTTTTCTTACCTACGAATAACCACAACGTGATCTTGTCAACTTCTATTTACCCTTCATAAGGACCCTGTTCATCGAATCCGCTCCAACTAAAGTAGGAGAGACAGACACCCGCCAGCCACCTTATGCAACTAGTGCATGTTAGTCGGTGGAACCGGTCTCACGTGAGATGCGTGTAAGGTTGGTCCGGGCCGCTTCATCCCACAATACCATGGAAGCAAGAAACGACTAGTAACGGCAAGTAAGTTGACAAGATCCACGCCCACAACAAAATTGTGTTCTACTCGTGCAAAGAGAACTACGATAGACCTAGCTCATGATGCCACTGTTGGGGACGTTGCAGAAAATTAAAATTTTCCTCACGGTTTCACCAAGATCCATCTATGAGTTCTACTAAGCAACGAGTCACGAGAGAGTTTGCATCTACATACCACTTGTAGATCGAGTGCGGAAGCGATTGAGGGAGTGGTGATGATGAAGACGTTCCCAACGTGATTCCGATCACCGATGACCAAAGTGCTGAAAGGACAGCACCTCCGTGTTCAACACACGTACGGGACGATGGCGTCTCCTCCGTCTTGATCCAGCAAGGATGAAGGAGAGGTTGAGGAAGACAACTCCAATGGCAGCACGACGGCGTGGTGCAATTTGTGCAGAGGTTCTCGGCAGGCTTCGCCAAGCTCACACGGAGAAAGAGAGGAGTTGGGAGGGAGGGCTGCTCCTTCAATGGTGTTAGCAGCCTTCCCCCCCACCCCTCTATTTATAGGAGGAGAGGGCAAAGGGGGGCCGGCCCTCTAGGGAAAACCCTAGGGGGGGCGGCGGCCAAGGGAGAGGAGGAAAGGGGTGGCTTGCCCCCCAAGCCAAGGGGCGCCCCCTTTTCCCTTAGGGTTTCCTCCTCCCCAAACCCTAGCCGCATGGGCCTAGGTGGGGGCGCCCAGCCCACCAGGGGCTGGCTCCCTCCCACTTAGCCCATGTGGCCCCCGGAGGGGTGGCCCTCCCAGTGGACCTCCGAACCCTCCCGTGGCCCCGGTACATTACAGTATACCCCGAAACTTTCCGAGTCCGTTTAACCACTTTCCATATATAAATCTTTACCTCCGGACCATTCCGAACTCCTCGTGACGTCCGGGATCTCATCCGGACTCAACAACATTCGTAATCACATACTTGTCTTCCTATTAACCCTAGCGTCCACCGAACCTTAAGTGTGTAGACCCTACGGGTTCGGAGACATCTGAACATGACCGAGACTACCTCAAGTCAATAACCAACAGCGGGATCTGGATACCCATGTTGGCTCCCACATGCTCCTCGATGTTGTCATCGGATGAACCACGATGTCAAGGGTTCAAGCAACCCGTATTCTATTCCCTTTGTCGACGGTATGTTACTTGCCCGAGACTCGATCGTCGGTATCCCAATACCTCGTTTAGTCTCGTTACGCAAGTCACTTTACTCGTATCCGCAATGCATGATCCCGTGACCAGACACTTGATCACCTTGAGCTCATTATGATGATGCATTACCGAGTGGGCCCAGTGATACCTCTCCGTGTCTGGAGTGACAAATCCGATCTCGATCCGTGTCAACCCAATGGTCACTTTCGGAGATACCTGTAGTGCACCTTTATAGTCACCCGATTCGTTGTGACGCTTTGATACACCCAAAGCACTCCTACGGTATCCGGAATTGCACGATCTCATGGTCTAAGGAAGAGATACTTGACATTGGAAAAGCTCTAGCAAAACGAACTACACGATCTTTGTACTATGCTTAGGATTGTCTTGTCCATCACGTCATTCTCCTAATGACGTGATCCCGTTGTCAATGACATCCGATGTCCATAGTCGAGAAACCATGACTATCTGTTGACCAACGAGCTAGTCAACTAGAGGCTTACTAGGACGTATTGTAGTCTATGTATTCACCGTGTATTACGATTTCCGTATAATACAGTTATAGCATGAATAAAAGACAATTATCATGAACAAGGAAATATAATAATAATGCTTTTATTATTGCCTCTAGGGCATATTTCCAACACTGGGCTGGCAAGCCGGCCACGTGCGTGCCGAGCTTGGACTGGAAGAACTCCACCCATAGCTCGATGGTGGGGAGAACACCGAGGAAGCCTTCGCACAAGGTAACGAAGGCAGCCAGCAGCACCACTGTGTTCGGAGTAAGGTGGTGCGGCTGGAGCCCGTGGAACTCCAAGAAGGAGCGGAAGAAACCGCTCGCCGGCAGCCCTAGGCCGCGCATGAGGTGTGAGCGGAATACGACCCGCTCCCCCTCCTCCGGCGCCCGCGATACTTCCCTCGCCGGCGCGGCATGGGCCCGCACTAGGTTCTTGCCGGGGAGACGATGCATCTTGCGAAGGAAATTGATGTGTTCGTCGTCCACCTCGGAGCCGTCCCACACGCCGGAGCGCACGGCAGGAGGTGCGGCGGAGGAAGAGCTCATCGCTGCGGGCATGGCGTAGTTCGGCGCGGCGGCGGCGAGAGGAAGAAGAAGCAAGAGGAAGCGAAGGGAGTAGGGAAGATGGGCGCGCGTGCTTCGCCGCCCCCTCCTCCCACCTACTTGTAGGCCTGTGGGCTGAGAAGCCGATGGGGCGGACGTGGGATTAACTACGCCGAGGACCCCACGCCCCCCACGATTTACCACACGAAGTTACTGCGCAGTTACGACGTGGGAACCCCAACGGTCCGCACGGCCGCAACGGATCCGTTCGCGGGCCGAGGCGCAGTAGTGGCGGGTCCCGCCTGACGGCCTGTCCTGTCGCGCACGTGGGTAGGCAGACTGACCCTGCCGCGTGGCGCCACGCGACGGGTCCGCAACGGGCAGCTGCCTGGAAGCTTATCAGGCACGCTGCCTGGATCCTGCTACGACTTTCAAACTCTTTAAGGGGCAAGACGGCGTTCTATGGGTCCAGCTCCAGCTAGTTGGCCTAGAGGAGGACGGCGAGCAAGGGCTAGGTTCCACCACCAGAAGGATGAAACTGTTGAGGCTCCTCGACATGTCACCCTCGGCGCCTCACCAGTTTAGGGTACTACTGTCGGAGTAATGGGCCACGGGTAGGCTAACCCGAGCCCCTGAACCTTTCAAGACATCGGGGCAGGCTGCGCCCCTCAAGACCCCAAGATGAAGAGCCTCTTTTTGAGAGTCGGCGGCAAGGCCGCCGACTGCCGCTCACGGCCGAGTCCCAGGGATGACTTCGAGATAAGCCGACTCCTAACTGGCGGCTTCCAGAGAAGCCGGCTATGGGGAGTCGGCCCGCGACCCGACCACCTCCTGCCTTCGCAATGATGGGCGGACGGGTACGCCACCGCTGCCCATTCCTGCCCGTTTATGGGGCGTGCATGGCTACAAAGATGCCTGCACCAACGAAGATCTCCATCCGGCGCGGCACTATTGCCATGCCAGCCCTGACATCAGCCCCCATGGGCGGCGCCTGCGCTCACGACGCCCCGCTGCATGCGACCCGAGATGGTGGGTCCCACCTGTCGTGAAGTGCATGAAGACGGCGAGAGCACCACAAGACGAACCCGTTGGGAGTCGGCCCCCAGGAGTCGGCTAGCCCCTCCCACGGGCCCCGCGCGCCATTAACTAGACAAGACGGGGAATGGCAACAGTGATCGCTCGATAGGCGGCGGCACTATTTCCATGACCCCATGACCAAGCCAGCGTCATTAGAAGCACGACTACAGTAATCCGCAGCCGGCAAGACCCGCCCGCGGCGGACAAGGCCTGTCGGCTCCTTACCGGACCCGTCGGCGGGGCCCAGTAGTCGGCGGGCCCCAGCAGTCGGCGGAGAAGACGGCGGCCTGAGAGACCGACGGCTGGGACCCGCGCCAAGCCGGATTACCATTGTATCCCCGGGGGGTAGGCCTATATAAACCCCCCGGGGCACCCATGCAAGGGGTTGGACCCTGATAGTTTTAGACACACATAGAGGGAAGAGGAGAGCTAGCCGTGCCCTTCTCCTTCCTCACCCCGAACAGCTCAAGGAGCCTCTTGTAGCCCTTGTTCATCTAGTGATCATGCGGAGACCCCGCAGAGCAGCAGTAGGGGTGTTATCTCCACGGAGAGCCCTGAAGCTGGGTAAGATCCACCGGCGTGCATGTCTTCGCCTCATCCCGTTTCCAGGCACCGGCGACGTTCTACTCGCCCCCACCATGATAAGCCATCCCTTGGCATATGTCGCACCCAACCCCCGACATGAATGCTTGCAGATTCCAGCTTTTTCCAATGCACGTGCACTCTTATTATTATACACAAAGTTCGGTCGTGTGAGTGAAAGGCAATAATGACGATATATGATGGACTTATTGGGATGAGAAAAGCTGGTATGAACTCGACCTCTCCTGTTTTTGTAAATATGATGAGTTCATTGTTCCTGAGTCAGCTATTATGAAGTAAACATATTTGCAATGACATTTAGAGATTACAGTTACTTGTTCCATGCTTGATTAGCTATGAGTTATAATGGTTTACCTTGCGTGCCAACATGCTATTAGAATGATTATGATGTGGTATGATAGGATGGTATCCTCCTTTGAATGAATTGAGTGACTCGACTTGGCACATGTTCACACATGTAGTTGAATCAAATCAACATAGCCTTCATGATATTTATGTTCATGGTGGATTATATCCTACTCATGTTTGTATTCGGCGTAAATTAATTTTAATGCATGCTTACGACTGTTGTCGCTCTCTCAGTTGGTCGCTTCCCAGTCTTTTGCTAGCCTTCACTTGTACTAAGCGGGAATACTGCTTGTGCATCCAAACTCCTTAAACCCCAAAGTTGTTCCATATGAGTCCACTATACCTTCCTATATGCGGTATTTACCTACCGTTCCAAGCAAATTTGTATGTGCCAAACTCCAAACATTCAAATGAAATTCTGTTTTGTATGCTCGAGCAGCTCATGTTTCAACTAGGGCTGCCTATATCTTCCATGCTAGGTGGGTTATTCTCAAGAGGAGTGGACTCCGCCCTCATTCACGAGAAAGGGCGGTAACTGGATGCCCAGTCCCATGATCCAAAAAGATCAAAGAAAATCAAAATAATTAAACAAAACTCCCCCAGGGCTGTTGTAAGTTGGAGGCACTCGTTGTTTCAAGCAAGCCATGGATTCATGCTTGTTGGTGGTTGGGGAGTATAAACCTTTACCATTCTGTTTGGGAACTGCCTATAATTCATGTACTATGGAAGATACAGCCATCTCATAGTTGTTGCGTTGACAGCAAAAGTATACCGCTCAAAATGTTACTCAATCTCTAATTTAAAATCGAGCTCTGGCACCTCTACAAATCCCTGCTTCCCTCTGCGAAGGGCCTATCTATTTACTTTTATGTTGAGTCATCATCCCTTCTTATTAAAAAGCACCCGCTGGAGAGCACACTGTCATTTGCATTCATTATTATTGGTTTATATTGGGTCTGACTTGACTGGATCTCTTTCACCATGAATTACAATGTTTAGTCAGTCCTTGATCTTTAAAGGTGCTCCGCATTTAAGTTTTGCTGTCTCAGAAAGGGCTAGCGAGATACCATTTTGTTATATCATGTTATGATTATTTTGAGAAAGTGTTGTCATCCGAGTTTTATTATTATGGCTCGCTAGCTGATTGTGTTATTGATACGAGTAATTGTGAGACCTATGTGTTATTGTGAGTATGGTTAGTTCATAATACTTGCTGAAACTTGAATGCTGGCTTTTCATGTTTACAACAACAAGAGCAAACAGAGTTTGTAAAAGTTTTTCTTTATCACTTTCATTTTATCAACTGAATTGCTTGAGGACAAGCAAAGGTTTAAGCTTGGGGGAGTTGATACGTCTCCAACATATCTACTTTTCCAAACACTTTTGCCCTTGTTTTGGACTCTAACTTGCATGGATTTGAATGAAACTAACCCGGACTGACGCTGTTTTCAGCAGAACTACCATGATGTTGTTTTATGTGTAGAAAAGAAAAGTTCTCGGAATGTCCTGGAAATCCACGGAGGCACTTTTTGGAATTTATAAGAATTTTTGGCGAAAGAGTTAATGTCAGGGGGGCCACAGCCTGTCCACGAGACAGGGGGGCGCCCCCCACTAGGGTGCGACCTCCTATCTCATGGGCCCCCTGGACCTCCTCCGACCTCAACTCCAACTCGATATATTCCGTCTCGGGGAGAAAAAAATTAGAGAGAAAGTTTCATCGCGTTTCATGACAGGGAGCCGCCGCCAAGCCCTAATCTCTCTCGGGAGGGCTTATCTGGAGTCCGTTCAGGGCTCCGGAGAGGGGGATTCGTCGCCATCGTCATCATCAACCATCCTCCTTCACCAATTTCATGATGCTCACCGCCGTGCGTGAGCAATTCCATCGTAGGCTTGCTGGACGGTGATGGGTTGGATGAGATTTACCATGTAATCAAGTTAGTTTTGTTAGGGTTTGATCCCTAGTATCCACTATGTTCTGAGATTGATGTTGCTATGACTTTGCTATGCTTAATGCTTGTCACTAGGGCCCGAGTGCCATGATTTCAGATCTGAACCTATTATGTTTTCATGAATATATGTGTGTTCTTGATCCTATCTTGCAAGTCTATAGTCACCTATTATGTGTTATGATCCGACAACCCCGAAGTGACAATAATCGGGATACTTCTCGGTGATGACCGTAGTTTGAGGAGTTCATGTATTCACTATGTGTTAATGCTTTGGTCCGGTTCTCTATTAAAAGGACGCCTTAATATTCCTTAGTTTCCGCTAGGACCCCGCTGCAACGGGAGGGTAGGACAAAAGATGTCATACAAGTTCTTTTCCATAAGCACGTATGACTATTTACGGAATACATGCCTACATTACATTGATGAATTGGAGCTAGTTCTATATCACCCTATGTTATAACTATTGCATGAGGAATCGCATCCGGCATAATTATTCATCACTGATCCATTGCCTACGAGCTTTTCATATATTGTTCTTCGCTTATTTACTTTTCCGTTGCTACTGTTACAACTACTACAAAAACCCAAGAACATTTATCTTTACTTTTGCTACCGTTACCATTATTATCATACCACTTTTTCTACTAAACACTTTGCTGCAGATACTAAGTTATCCAGGTGTGGTTGAATTGACAACTCAACTGCTAATACTCAAGAATATTCTTTGGCTCCCCTTGTGCCGAATCAATAAATTTGGGTTGAATACTCTACCCACGAAAGCTGTTGCGATCCCCTATACTTGTGGGTTATCAGTAGCACTTTGCTACTGATCACCTTGCTACAAATATTAATTCTTCCAGTTGTGGTTGAATTGGCAACTCAATAGCTAATACTTTTGAATATTCTTTGGCTCCCCTTGTGTCGAATCAATAAATTTGGGTTGAATACTCCACCTTCGAAATCTATTGCGATCCCCTATACTTGTGGGTTATCACTCCCTGCCATGAGCTTCTCCAACGCCGGGAAACCAGTAGGCCAACCCCGCCTCCTTCTCGCTTCCGTCCTTTGGCTCCTGCGGCGTGAACACTAGCGGCAAGCGATTGCCCCTGCCCAGCTGTGGAGGACGCAAATGGATAAGCGGCGGTGGCGCCAGGTGGTTAAGCGGTAGAATTAAGGATCACAGGTAGAACTGTAACTTTTGCAGGATTGTTTTCGAAAAAAACGAAGCATTATCAGATATATCCACTTAAAATAGCACCGCGGGTTGAATTCTAAAAAATAGAGGGGTTTTCTGCAAAAATGACGATGTTGTATGACAAGAAGCAATCAACACTTTATTAGGGGATGTGTATATATATTTAAGTCAGGTTTTTTGTTTAACCTAATACGCATGATTCTGTTTCTGTAGCCAAGCTTGTGATCCGAAAACAATAAAGTATGGTTTGTTTAACCTAAGGGCATCTTTCTGTAAATTTCCTCCCGCATCCGTGTCCCGCCATCCAACTATAGAAGCATACATTTTAACAACAACTCAAATCAACTGGACGGAATTCGTACGAACAAGCTTAGATTTCATATAAACATGACGGATTTTGTACAAACATGACTGATTTAATTACATTTACATCAAAGTGGCGCTAGTCCAGGTCTGGAGGTATAATTAATACCTAATCTAAATGTCGCCGACGGTCGTTCCCCGTGTCTGGCCATGAGCACCAAGAACTGAAGCTTCACCTCTTCGGTTCCTCCTCAACGCTCTCCAGCTCCGCCTTTGTAACCTCCACCTCCGGAGACCCGAGAAGTGAAGTTGTCCACCTCCATGTCACCGCCAAGTGACTAATCGGCCGCCGATGTTGAGCCCACCAAGCTTGGCGTCGGAGAATGGGGAGGAGCGATAACCTTCCTAGGGCACGAGCGGGGTGACCTACCGTGCACTACTCTTTCTCACTGCCGGCGGTGCCTGCGGACGTGCCGACTTCTTGGTCGACGCAATGGGGTGCAGACTCTCCGATGGCCTCCTCCTCCTTGTCAGTCTCGCTAAACACCGCCTCGCCCGGTCGCTCTCCTTGTAGGCGGCCGCCACCTCCGCCATCCGCTGGCGATACCACCAGCGGGCATGGCGGATCTCGCGGGTGGAGAAGTAGGACTCAATGGCGCCTCCTGCCTCGACAGTTCCGTGTCCGGTGCGACCGCCCTGCCAGTAGCGAGTTGCTCCTCCGTCTGCACGTGCTCCTGGAGGAGGTGGTTGTTGTAGGCGGCATCGACCTGCGCCTCCAGGGACTACTCCTCCCGCACCATGTCCATGTAATGGGCACATGGCCTCGCTGATGGTCATGGTGCAATGCACCGCGCGAGGGTGGCGCGGAGGAGGAGGAGGGTGGCACCAGTTCGTGAGTGACATCATCCTCCATTGGGAGGACGTCATCCTACAGTTGCCTACCGGCCAGCCAGCCGGCAGCAATGGCAGCCATCTCCTTCTTCTGGTCCGACGTCAGCCCGTCCCAGAGAGCTTTGGCCGGGAAGAATCCATGGTCGGAGTGGTGCACGGAGGGAATGGAGGCAGATGACTGAGGCGATGGCCGGGGCAGCGATTTATATAGGGACAGACGAGTGGCACCAAAGGTGACACCTCGGCAACCCCGTGCCATCAATGTGGGCAACAGACGGACGTAAGGACGGTTATCGTGTCGTTTGAACATGCAACATTCATTTGCACCGGGAAGCGGCGTGGGCGACGCTCTCTTGGCCGGCGCACCATGTTGGAAATATGCCCTAGAGGCAATAATAAATTGGTTATTATCATATTTCGTTGTTCATGATAATGGTTTATTATTCATGCTAGAATTGTACTGACCGGAAACTTAAATACAAGTATGAATACATAAACAAATACTATGTCCCTAGTGAGCCTCTACTAGACTAGCTCGTTGATCAAAGATGGTTAAGGTTTCCTAACTATAGACATGAGTTGTCATTTGATAACGGGATCAAATCATTAGGAGAATGATGTGATGGACAAGACCTAGCTGTAAGCTTAGTATTCAATCGTCTCACTTGAGTTTATTTCTATAGCTTTCTTCATGTCAAGTATCATTTCCTAAGACCATGAGATCATGCAACTCCTGGATACCGGAGGAATACCTTGTGTGCTATCAAACGTCACTTCGTAACTAGGTGATCATAAAGATGCTCTACAGGTACCTCCGAAAGTGTCTGTTGGGTTGGCATAGATCAAGACTGGGATTTGTCACTCAGTCTGACAGAGAGATATCTCTGGGCCCTCTCAGTAATACAACATCGTAAAGAGCTTGCAAGCAATGTCGCTAATGAGTTAGTCACAAGATCTTGTATTATGAAACGAGTAAAGAGACTTGTTGGTAACGAGATTGAACTAGGTATGGAGATACTGACAATCGAATCTTGGGCAAGTAACATATCGCCGGACAAAGGGAATTTCATACGGGATTAACCGAATCCTTGACATCATGGTTCCACCGATAAAAGATCTTTGTGGAATATGTAGGAACCAATATGAGCATCCAGGTTTTGCTATTTTTTATTAACCAGAGAGGTGTCTCGGTTATGTCTACATGATTCACAAACCCGTAGGGTCTGCACGCTTAACATTCAGTGACGCTAGAGTAATATTGGGATATGCATGTTGGTGACTGAATGTTGTTCAGAGTCCTGGATGAGATCCCGTACGTCATGAGGAGCTCCAGAATGGTTCGGAGTTAAAGATTTATATATGGAAAGTTGCTATCAGAGTTCCGGAAAAAGTTTCAGTTTTTTCAGTATTGTACCGGGAAGCTTAAAGAAGGTTTTGGAAACATCCGGAGGAGTCCATAAGTCCACCAAGGATTCCACCACGTACCAAAGGCCAGCATAGGCTGAGGGGAGGCGCCCTGGCCTTATTGAGCCAGGCGCACAAGTCCCTAAAGTCCCATGTGGCTTGGGAGAGGTGGAAAGTCCACCTGTGTATGGAAAAGGAGGGAATTGGACTAGGAGTCCAACTCCTCCCCCTTGTGCGCCCCTAGGGCTTGGAGGGCTGGCCACCTTGCCCCTCCACCTATATATAGATGGGAGGGGCGCCCCTAAAAGGACACAAAGCCTTGGCCCCCTATCTCTCGTTACTTCGTAACTCCTCCGTCTTCATTGTTTCAGTAGCGCTTGGCGTAGCCCTGCTGGAATCACTCCACCACCATCATCGTCACGCCGTCGTGCTGCCGGCGATCCCATCTACTTCTCCTTCCCCACTTGCTGGATCAAGGAGGAGGAGACGTCATTGAGTCGTATGTGTTCTAAACACGGAGGTGTCATCCATTCGGTACTTCATTGGTTTCGATCGTGACGAGTACGACTACATCAACCGCATGATGTACGCTTCCGCTTAGCGGTCTATGAGGGTACATAGACACACTCTCTGATACGTCCATTTTGCATCATGTTTTCCTACTGTTATTTATGATGTTTTTATGCATAATAATGCTTTTGGAGTAATTCTAATGCCTTTTCTCTCATAATTTGCAAGGTACACACAAAGAGGGAGAATTCCGGAAGCTAGAAATCTGGACCTAAAAAAGCTACGTAAGGCTACCTATTCTACACAACTCCAAACAAGCTGAAACTTCACGGAGAATTTTATGGAATATATGATGAATATTGGAGCAAATAAGTACCAGAGGAGGCCCACCAGGTGGGCACAACCCACCTGGGTGCACCAGGGAGCCCAAGCGCGCCCTGGTGGGTTGTGCTCACCCAGACCCACCTCTCCTGCCCATCTTCTCGTATATAAGTCATTTTGACCTAGAAAAAAAATAAGAAGAGGACTTTCGGGACGGAGCACGACCGCCTCGAGGTGGGACTTGGGCAGGAGCACTTTTGCCCTCCGGTGGAGCGATTCCACCGGGGGAACTTCAATCCCGGAGGAGGAAACACTACTAGGGAAAACCTTATACACAGAATCTTAGCAGCAGCGCGGCACAAAAAGAAGCGCTACTTCTAATTAGCAGTAGCGAGGTGAAGAAAAACACACTACTAATGCAAATTTAGCAGTAGCGCGTGAGGGAAAAACCACGCTGCTACAAAAATCGACCGACAGTAACCAACAACCTAAGTTTAGCAGCAGCGCGGTGTCACGACGGGCGCTCGTGCTAACGCAATAGCGGTAGCGCGCTTTTTACTCACGTTGCTGCTGCTAATTTTGAAATTGTCCACACGGTTGGTCCTGTTTAGCAGTAGCACGTGTGGGAAAAGCGCGCTGCTGCTATGCTCTTAGCAGTAGCACGATTTTCCTCCCGCGCTACTGCTAAGACGCAGCACCCCACCACCCTTTTCCACCCGTCCTCCCCTCCCCCATCTCCCTCCTCCCTTTAACCTACCTCCCACATCCTCCCTCCCTCACTCTTCTTCTTCCTCAATACTTCTCCCCCCATTACACTCCCTCTTCTACCTACCTTTCTCTCTCTTCATTACTCCTAGCTAACTACACCACCTCCATTAATGCATATCCTTTCTCTTTTTCCTTCCCCCACCACTATTTGAAGTTGTCTCCTCACAAAATAGCTAGCTAGGTAGATGTAGCGTTTAGTTAAGTGACTTATTTGCCCCCTAACTAGATCTATTTTTGTCAATAAGAGCTTTGTGCACTTTTGATCTCCCTACATCATCATCTCCACCGTGTGCTCGATCTCGAGATGGAGGTGATTAAAATTTCATGCTTTTGCAAAATCGAAATATGTGTATTTGTGTGTGATATGATAATTGGGTAATATGATGGAAATTGTGTGTGTGGCATGAGTTGACGCCAAATTGTGCTTTTGAGTTGCCTATGTTTTTCCAAAATGTCGATTTATTTCCGTTTCGGCGAATTCCGGGAAAACTCTTGATCTATATATGTCCTATTTTTAGGGAAGGTCATGCCGAATTTTTGTATGACTTTGATGCATGCACACATTTTTATAATCAATTTGTTTATTATTACCGTGCAGACGTTCATATGGTCAGTGGAACGATGGTGGACTGGTGGTTGCAGCCGGTGGTGCAGGACATGAAAGAAAATACCCGAACAAAGGTTTTATGTCTGTGGCGAAAATGCAAAGGCATAGTTTTGGCTCGACCCCTATGACGATGGTCGTGTCGAAGCGCACCTGCTCATGACTAGTTTCATGGATGGCTATACTCGGTAGATAATTGAAGATGAGGATGACGATGTTGAGGACACCCACGGGGCAGGCAATGACGACACGGGGCAAGACGAAGAGATGATCGATAATGGCGGCGGGGAAGAGGCCGGACATGGCGGCGGAGAAGGGGCCGGACATGGCGGAGTAGAAGGGGCTGGACATGGCGGCGGAGAGAATGTGGACTCCACGCAGTAGAGTTTGTTGGTACTAAGTTCAATTGTGTGGAACCCTCATGTTCAAGCACTGCTTCACAAGGAGACGAGTACTGAGAGAGCTGCTTCTAGAGAGGAGGCTAAGCTGGAGCAACTGGTGGTAGAATCGAACACTCCATTGTATGATGGTTGCAATCCTGAGGTGACCCGCTTGAGTTTCATGATCCAACTCCTGAAGGCGAAGGCTAAACACAAATGGACCGACACTAGCCTCGATGAGCATCTCAAGTACCTAAAGGATGTTCTTCCCGCGGGGAACCTATGTCCTACTAGTGTTGATGAGGCCAAGAAGATCGTGTGCCCTGTTGATCTGCCGCATATTCGATACCATGCATGCATCAACAATTGCATAATTTATCGGAAGGAGCACGCGGAAAAAACAAGTTGTTCAGTGTGCAATGCTTCTCGATACAAGCAGGCCGGGAAGTAATGTCCCCAGAAAGTTGTATGGTACTTACCGATCGCTCCCCGTCTCCAGCGGTATTTCGTAGATCCCAAGGAAGCAAAGCTAATGAGTTGGCACACGGAGAGGAAGAAGCCCGATGATGGAGATGATCAGAAGCTGAGACACGTCAAGGATGGAAGCCAGTGGAGAGCGTCGAATAGCTTCTATCGGTATTTCGAATATGATGCAAGGGACATCGTGCTCGGCGGGTGTACCGATGGTATGAATCCGTTTGGCAACCGGAACACCAACCTCCCGCCTGGTTGTGCATGAAGTCGAAGTACATTCACATGAGCATGCTTATTCAAGGGCCGAAACAACCAGGAAATAATATTAATTTGTATCTGGGGCTACTTCAAGAGGAGTTAGACACGTTACGGGAAACACCGCCAAGACATGGGACGCCAAAGAAAGCGTAGTATTTCTACATGAGAGCCGCGCTGATCACGACGGTGCACGACTATCTCGGTTACGGATATGTCGCAGGCCAGGTGTGCCATGGATATTGCAGATGCACGCAGTGCATGGATGATACGACGTCTCAGCAGCTAATGTCAAGGAAAGATGGCGGGTCTGGGAAAATCATGTACATGGGGCATAGAAGATGGCTCGAACAGGATGACCTGTGGAGAAACCGTGGAGATCTATTCAATGGTCATGCTGAGCATCGAGGACCTCCACGTAAGCGGAGCGGTGCCAAAATCGATGAACTGTTGAAAAACTAAAAGGAGTGCCCCGCGCCAGGAAAGACGATGAAAAAGGCGCCGGAGCCGCTGCTGAAGGTATGGAAGACGAGGTTTGTGTTCTGGGACTTGGAGTACTGACACAAACTCGATACACCTCACTGCCTTGATCAAATGCATATCTTAAGAATGTCCTTGAGAGCTTGCTCGCGACACTGATGAACATGCCAGATAAGACCAAGGATGGGCCGAAGGCAAGAAAAGACTTGCAAGATTTGAATATCGGGGAAGATCTGCACATGCCGCCCCATAAAAAGTCAGACGAGACAGAGACGGAGACAGAGGCGTGGGAGAAGAAGGGCAAGAAAATAAAGAAAGAGGATTATTGCCCCCCTTCTTGCTTCACCTTAAGTCGGGCTACGATCGATCAATTCTATAAGTGCCTTACTGGAGTCAAAGTTACTTCTGGTTATTGTGGCAAGATAAGCAGATATCTAGACACGCACAAGAAAAGGTTCAGCAGGATGAAGTCCCATGACTGTCATGTGACGATGACACAGATACTACCTATTGCCCTTAGAGGGATAATGGACAAGCATGTCCGTGACACGCTTATTGGTCTCTGCAACTTTTTCGACGTCATCTCTCGAAAGTCGATCAGTCTGAAGCAGCTCCGAAGGCTACAGGAAGAGATCATTGTGATACTAAATGAGCTTGAGATGTACTTGCCGCCCGTGTTCTTTGACGTGATGATGCATCTGTGTGTCCATATTTTGGACGACATAATAGACCTGGGGTCGTCATTTCTGCACAACATGATGCCGTTTGAGCAGATGGAAGCATCGTCTAGGGCTATCTGACACAAGAGTGCATCTCTTTCTACGAGAAATTTCTATATGGCGCAGACCAGCCGCCTGATGTTAGTGTTGGTTTCCCCGTTAACAAGCACGATGGGAGGCTCGAAGGAGAAGGTCACTCCAACGGTCGCAGGGAACTGCACATGGCATACTCAGATCGATGCAACACCTTTGACAGAGCAAACTTGGTAGTGCTAAAACACCTAGACGAGGTAGATCCTTTCGTGTCACTGCACAAAGAAATTATCGCAAAGAAGTGTCATGACCGGGAGGTATGTAGGACGAACGCCGAAGTTACTAGAGAGCACAACTCCCCTTTCCTGCATTGGTTCAAAGAGCATATTATTGCTAATCCCCCGAAGGAGGGCTCTAAGGACGGATTGCTCATATACGCCTTAGCACATGGCCCCTCGCCCAACCTCCTAACCTATCAGGCATACGATATCAACGGATACACGTTCTACACAGAGGCCAAAGATGGACAGTGATGATTAGAACTCAGGGGTGACGATGGAATGCGACCGGCAGCGACAACGGTGCAACTGAAAGATTTTACGGAAGGGTCGAGGAGATCTGGGAGCTTGACTACTTTGGACTTCACAACACGACGATGTTCCGTGTCAGATGTGCTAATAATGTCGAAAGAGAAAACCGGAATTTCACTACCATGACTATACCCGACGCCAAGAGTGCTACCGCGAACCTATCGCAAAATACGAGCCATGGGTACACGCTAAGCACGTGACACAATGCTTCTTCATAACCGACCCGCGCAATCCTAGCCGTGTTGTCTTGAGGAGAGGCAAAGGAACATCATTTGAATGGATGGAGTCGCCAACGAGGAAGACTACTATCAGAACGGCAACCCAATGAGGGAAGATGATGATGATGATGAGCTATACGTCAAAAGAAGAATCAATACTACATTACCTAAGAAAATCGTACTCCATGGAAAAGGCAAAGTCACAATGAGGGCCTCAATTATTCTTCAACGAACAAGAAGGGAAAGAAGCTGACTCAAAAACGAAAACATCAACGCTGAGGAACCGTATGTTATCGGTCAAATGATGTAATATATATGTTCCTATTTTGTATACACACTTAGCCGTTATTATGCATGGGTCCAATGATATAATATATATGTTCCTATTTTGTATACATATTTAACTGTCAAATGATGCAATATATATTGCCTTCAATTCCCTTCGTTCACTGCTCTCGGAAAAAAAAGTGAGAGAAAATAAAGGAAAAGAAAATAGAAGGAAAAAAACAGGAAAACTGTTATATAGGTACTGGTTACAGCAGCAGCGCTTTTGTGAGAAAAGAGCTACAACTAGTCAACGTAGCAGTAGCGGTTTCTACACGAAACTGCTATAGCTACCTGGAGTAGCTATAGCGCGTTTTGCCTAAACGCGCTACTACTATGCCCACTTAACCCCCAAAATCCCCACTCCTGTCATCATCCCGCCTCTTTTCCCCCAAATCCCCACACTCTCTCTTCCCCCATCGCACCGCCGGAGCCCTGCCCTCGTCGCGCCTCTGCGCTCACCCCCGATGAGGGAGTCCTGGATTAGGGAGTATCCAGACAGCCGGACTATATCCATCGTCCAGACTATTGAAGCGTGAAGATACAAGACTCAAGACTTCGTCCCGTGTCCGGATGGAACTCTCCTTGGCGTGGAAGGCAAGCTTGGCGATCCAGATATTGTATTTCCTTCTTTGTAACTGACTCCATGTAAACCCTAGCCCTCTCCAGTGTCTATATAAACCGGAGAGGTTGGTCCTTAGAAGATCGATCACAATTACAATCATACCATCATAGGCTAGCTTCTAGGGTTTAGCCTCTACGATCTCATGGTAGATCTACTCTTGTACTACCCATATCTTCAATATTAATCAAGCAGGAAGTAGGGTTTTACCTCCATCGAGAGGGCCCGAACCTGGGTAAACATTGTGTCCCTTGCTTCCTGTTACCATTAGCCTAAGACGCACAGATGGGGACCCCATACCCGAGATCCGCCGGTTTTGACACCAACATTGGTGCTTTCATTGAGAGTTCCTCTGTGTTGTCGCTGTAAGGCTCAATGGCTCGTCTCGTTGTCGGGGACAACGTTACCGCCGGGGGAGCTCTGGATGTAGGCCAAACTCTCCAACTAGGCGGCTTCGTCATGACCGCCCCATTGGTTGTCGCGCCGACGATGGCCTCTCGGGTCATCACGCATAAACTTCGCATCAATTTGGAACTCGCCGAACAGATGGATCCGATAGAGCTCTCTTCTCTTAATGAGCTCTTGGATCGCATCGCCGCTTTGGGAGTCACAATGGACTATGACCAGATCGGGCTTAAACCTGACCAAAGGGACATTAAATCCCCGCCGGCCACCCATGAGATAGAGGTAGCGGAGGAACCAAAAAGGGAGTATCCTTCTATTTTGAGGATGAATTATGTCCGGATCGCCGAGCTCCCGGAGCCGGACACCCGCCCAGGGGAGGATATGACCCGGGTCCCGGACTTAGAATCGGGCACGGAGCCGGAAAAATTGGGCAGCGTCCCGGATCCCGAGCTATCGAACTCAGAAGCTCCCAAGCCCCGAGGTGCTAGATCGGATCAGAATCTGGATTCAGCTATAACCACCCACACGGACTTAAATCGTCTCTCCTATATCAGGCAAGAGCCCCAGGAGACAGTGCATCATTACTGGGCCAGATTCCTCCTTGCGCTAAACAAGGTCGAGGACTGCCACGAGGAGGACGTAGTCTTACTCTTCTGCAAGAACTGCACGGACAAAGGAATCCTTAATGCTATAAGTCGCCATGACATAGTACGCTTTGCGGACTTAGCAACCATAGTACAGAAGTACTGTGAGATGGAAAGCGTCTGGAAAACCCAAGCTGAATTTTGGGACAGTCCGGCTCTCACCAAAACCTTTGTCCGAACTAAATGGGCGAACTCTCGTAAGTCGGCCGATCCAATCCTCAAGAAACCAAAGCCCACCCGAGGGTGGGGAACCGTATTGGAAAAATGGCTCGATGGGCCATGTAAACTCCACAGCTCTCCGGACACAACACCAACTCATAGCCTTAGGGCATGTTGGATGCTCCAGCAGGTTGCAAAAAGTGGCGAGGATCTTCTTACAGAACAACATCCTTCCAACGAGCACAATACGGTACTAACAGTCTTCGAGACTTTTGCCTCAAACAGTAGGCGCAAGCGAGCTCATCGAAGCTTCGCGGAAATTTTCCGTATGGCCAAAATAAACCCCTGGAACGAAACTGCTATAACTTTCAATGCCAGTGACGAACCTCGATTCCTGACTGTCCAGGCACCAGCCGCTCTGGTTCTTAGCCCAATCGTGGACGGCTTTCGGCTCACTAAAGTGCTCATGATGGCGGAAGCGTATTAAACTTGATCTACGAAGAGACACTCAGCAAGATGGAAATTGACAAAGGCCGCACTAAACAAAGCGGCACAACCTTCAGGGGAATTATCCCTAGTCGGGAAGCGCAGTGTGCAGGAAAAATCACAATCGACGTGGTATTCGGCACCCCGGAGAATTATAGGTCCAAAGAAATCACATTCCAAGTGGCCCCTTTTAGCAGCGGATACCACGCCCTTCTAGGGCGGGACGCGTTTACAAGCTTTCAAGCTATACCCCGTTACGGGTACATGAAGCTTAAAATGCCCAGACCCAATGGAATCATCACTCTAGCCAGTGATCCGGACGTCGCACTTCGTGCCAAAAAAAAACCGCAGGACTAGCCCTAGAGGCATTATCTGAGCCCCTAGCAGCCGAAGAATTAACAACACTGCGGGCCACCGTGGACAGGGACGACATAATACTCGACAAGCGACCCAAGTCCACCTCATTTAAACCCGCAGACGAGATAGTCAAATTCCAAGTCCATCCAACGGACCCCACGAAGACAGCTTCCGTCGGGACACAGTTGAGCCCCGCGATGGACACCGCACTGCGAGACTTCTTACACGAGAATTGGGACATCTTCGCCTGACACCCATCGGACATGCCGGGCATCCCACACAGATTGGCCGAACACAGTCAATATACTAAAAGGATACAAACCGGTCAAGCAGACTCTAAGACGGTTTTCAGAGCCCAAACGGCAGGCCATGGGGGAAGAGCTAGCCAAACTACTCGAGGCCGGATTCATCAGAGATAGCAAGCATCCGGATTGGGTGGCAAACCTGGTAATGGTACCAAAGAAGGTCAAATCCTAGCGCCTATGTGTCGACTTTAAAGACCTCAACAAGGCTTGCCCCAAGGATCCCTTCCCCTCCCTCGCATCGATCTCATCGATGCCACAGCAGGACACGACTCGCTGTGTTTCCTCGACGCATACTCTGGATACCATCAAATAAAGATGGCAGAGTCTGACCAAGCTGCAACAGCTTTCATAGAGCCATATGGTCATTTCTTCTTCAACACTATGCCTTTCGGGCTTAAGAACGCCGGCGCAACCTACCAATGCATGATTCAAACATGTCTGGAAAAGCAAATCGGCAAAACGGTGGAGGCATATGTGGATGACGTGGTCATAAAAACAAGACACGTCGAAACCCCAATAGATGACTTGAGGCTTACATTCGACAATCTCCGGACATACGACATCAAGCTGAACCCGGAAAAATGCGTTTTTGGCGTCCCCTCGGGGAAACTACTCGGCTTCATCGTTTCCAATAGAGGAATTGAGGCGAGTCCGGCAAAAATCCGAGCTCTGTCACAGTTGGCTATACCAACAGACCTCAAGCACATCCAGAAACTAGCCGAATGCGTGGCTACTCTAAGCCGCTTTATCTCCAGGTTAGGAAAAAAGGCATTACCTCTTTACCGCCTTCTTCGGCGCACCGAACACTTCGTGTGGACGGATGCAGCCGCGGCCAAACTGGATGAAATAAAGACCTTATTGGCCAGTAATCCAATACTAACAGCGCCAAATATTGATTTAACCTATGCTTTGTACATAGCTGCAACGCATCAAGTTGTAAGCGCAGTGCTCGTCGTTGAACGAGAGGCTGACGGATACAAATTCCCGCTCCAGAAGCCGGTTTACTATGTATCCACGGTACTAACCCCATGCAAATCCCGATACCCACACTATCAAAAAATAGCATACACGGTGTTCATGGCATCCCGGAAGCTACGACACTACTTTCAAGAGTGTTCGATTACGGTGGCCTCCGAAGTCCCACTCAATGACATAATAAATAACCGCGACGCTACGGGCCGGATTGACAAGTGGCCCATTGAGCTCCTTCCGTTCGACATAACATACAAACCACGGCGGGCCATCAAGTCGCAAGTATTGGCTGACTTCGTCGCCGAATGGACAGAAGCCAAACTCCCTAAAGAGTACGGCGCATACTCAAACTGGATCATGCACTTCGACGGCTCTAAAATGTTGTCCGGATTGGGAGCAGGTGTAGTCCTGACGTCTCCCACCGGAGACACGGTCCAGTACGTCCTCCAAATATTATACACAGACTCCAACAATGCAGCTGAATATGAGGCTCTGTTGCACGGTCATCGGATGGCAGTCTCTATGGGCATTCAACGCCTAGAAGTGCGCGGGGATTCAAACCTCGCAATATCACAAATAAACGGAGATTTTGATGCCAAGGACCCAAAAATGGTGGCCTACCGTAATGCCGTCCTCAAGATGTCAGCTCGGTTCGAGGGGCTCGAATTCCACCACGTGGCTCGAGAAAACAATCAAGCGGCGGACGTCCTCGCTCGCATCAGCGCTAAACGCGACCCTGTCCCACCTAACATTTTCTTGGAACGGTTGTTCAAGCCATCCGTAGTATGGGAAGGGGAGTCCGGCAATACTAGCACGGATTCGAATACACCCCCAGATTCCAAACTATCAAACATAGTCGGAGGTTCTACCACCGAAATAACGTCCTCGGCCCACGAAATCATGGCTGTAATCGCCCCGTGGACTGAGCCTTTCTTGGCCTACCTAAATAGGAAGGAGCTCCCCGAAGACCAAAATGAAGCACGCTGCATCGTCCGGCGCTCTAAAGTTTACAAAGTTTACAAAGGGAACTCTACAAGTAAAGTGCTACCGGAGTGCTCCAAAGGTGCATCTCCGAAGAGGAAGGGCGGCAGCTCTTGGCTGAAATCCATGCCGGACTGGGCGGGCACCATGCCGTGGCTCGAGCATTAGTCAGCAAGGCCTTCCATACATGTTTCTCTCGGGCCGACGGCCCGAAAGGCACGACATGACCTTGTCCAACATTGCGTTGGTTGCCAGCTCTTTGCCAATCAGAGTCATATGCCCCCTACCGCTCTCCAAACAATCCCCATAACTTGGCCCTTCACTGTCTGGGGGCTGGATATGGTCGGTCCTCTTAAAGGGGGAAGCCATAAGAAAAAATACTTATTGGTCATGGTGGACAAATTCACCAAATGGAAAGAAGCCAAACCAGTCAAAACGGCCGAATCCGGACCAGTAATGGACTTCATATCCGGGGTCGTACACCGATACGGTGTCCTGCACAACATCATCACTGATAATGGCTCAAATTTCACAGCCGATGAAGTGAAAACTTGGTGCGCAAAAATGGGCATTAAGCTTGATTACACTTCTGTCTACCATCCTCAAAAAAACGTCCAGGTAGAGCGGGCAAATGATCTCATCATGAGCGGCATCAAACCCAGACTAGTGCGATCCTTGACAGAGTCGGATACGCACTGGGTCGAGGAGCTCGACTCCGTACTGTGGGGGCTGTGGACCACGCGAATCGCACCACCGGATATACACTATTTTTAGGTGTACGCACGAAGCAAGTATACCTCGTGACATAATACATGATTCACCACGCGTACACATGTATGAAGAGAAGGAAGCCGAGTTAGATCGGCAGGATAACTTGGATGCCCTGGAGGAGGAGCGCGATGTCGCAAAAGCCCGCTCCGCATTCTATCGCCAAGCGAGCTCGACGATATCAAAGCAGAGAAGTGCGGGCCAAAACTTACAATATTGGCGAGCTCGTTCTCTACCTCTTGGAGAAGAAGAAGGACAAGCTCAAACCCAAGTGGGAGGGTCCTTCGTCATTGACAAAGTTCTCACCGGAGGAGCATACCGCTTCGTAATGCATCCGATAATAGACTCGAAGCGAACCCATGGAACGCGCCAGACTCGAGATTCTACGCTTAACGCCGAACTCCTGTTCGCCTCCTAACCCCTCCTTTTTAATTATTCTCCATCCCTTTCCTTTCTCGACCTTTTTCCTCTTCACACAAAGTATTCAATACAGTGCGGACTCCCGGATCACTCCGGCCGCACTAGGTGTGTAAGAAATACCTGGGGGCTTCCTATACGGAAGCTAAAATAATTACTCACATGGCTTTCTGCCCATCACATATGCATTCTTTTTCCATATGTGCCTTTTCTTCACCATTAAATGCATCGATATGACTTAAGATGTGGCCAAGCTGGGTTGCCTGGCTCTTGTGTTTATGCCCTACGTTCCCGTTAATTCGGCTAGGGCATAAGGGAAGCACCTCTGCGATTGTTACTGCCAGTTCAGCCGGATGTGTACCTCAGACTGGGTGAAGCCGAAAGCTAGCTTCCTTAAGAGAATATTCGGTCGGTGAACAAAAGATGTATTTGTTTATTACAGCGCAAATCCCCAGAAGTTTTGTATCCTGCGCAATCATTCGTAGTCCGGACATGTGCATTGTCGCATGCTTACCCAGGGAAAGGAACCCCTAACGGAACTATTATCCCTGGAAGATGTTTCTTACTATCCATGTAATATAACATAACTAGTTGGGTACTTGTCTGTTCAAGCACTTATGACCCCTACGCCTGGTTTCCACGCATACCCCGGTTTTGTATAACCGAATGGGTATTCGGACACACCCCGGACTGTAGGATCCGGGGGCTGAAGCGAAAAGGTCCGCCATGTGAAATGATTTTAATCCAGCTAGGGACTAATTATGTCCATTGAATTACACAGTCACTTGGACTGACTATATTCCTCCTCTATACCATCCAACAGGCTATCTTGCTTACAATCCTGTTGAGAATATTTTGCGGCTAACGCTACCTGGTCATATACCAGACTCACGGGAATTTCTTGCCCATCTGGCCCTGCCGGTCCGACTTCGGCCATATGGTTCGGGTCCAGCTTGGTGTACCGCGTCTTCACCATAGCCCAGGCTTCTCTCGCACCTTGCCGGCAGGCTGATATCTTCCACAATCGGAAGCGCCGCCGTGCTCCTTGAAGCATATCCGCAAGATCTCCCATGCCATTCGGCAGGCAGCTTGATGGCCACAAGGCCTGAGCAACGCCCTGCATCACCTGCTGAACTCGCTCGTGAAGTTGTGAGAGGTCTTGTAGTAACTCGCTTGTAGATGAGGGCATCTCCTCTTCAGGGCGACCTGTTAACATTCCTACAAGCAAAATCCTTTCAATATACTTCTGCGCCGAACTATACTACAGTTCATCTAGGCACTTACCATAAATACCACGTTGAAGCCTTTTGTTCTCCTTTAGGGAGTCTGCCAGCTGAGCGCGAACGTCTTTTAACTCCAAGTCCAGCCGGACTTTGGCATCTTGAAGATTGTTCTTCTCCTGCCTAACCTACGTAAGAAAGCGCTCGCCAGCCTTCAGCTGCCTTTTAATATGTGATTCGTCATCTCTTACGCCCCGGATTTACCCCGGATTGTCTCAAATTTCTGTTAGACTTGTCATATCAGCCACTTACTAACCGGGTGCATATTCGCACAATTGAGACAAATGTTACCAGATGAGGGTTTTTGGGATTCCTCTAACTTCGCAACTGTGGCCTTTAGCTCGGCCTTGCACTCCTCCAGCTCTCGAGACAATTGCTCATTCTTATCTACAAGGACCTTGCCAGATTTCGGGTTCCGGCAGACCCTTGAGGTTTGAACACTAGGGTGCGCGCGGAGATCTTTCCCCTATCAGCTCACGCGTCCATGGTTTGCGAGGGATCTAAACTATGAAGAAGAACACACAAGAGACACGAGGTTTATACTAGTTCTGGCCACCATTGTCGTGTAATACCCTACTCTAGTTTGTGGTGTGGTGGATTGCCTCTGGGGCTGATGAAGAACAGTACAAAGGAAGAACAGCCTCGCGAGGGGCTGTTCTTGAGCTGGTGCGGTGGACTATTTGGGTGAGTCCAGCCGCTTCTCTCTCTCTGGTAGGTTCGACCTGTGTTTCGTCGATTGATCGATCTCCCCTACCTCGGTGGTGGCTAGTCCTATTTATAGAGGGAGGCCCTGGGCCTCTTCCCAAATAATGAGCGGGAAGGGCGCCAACATTGGCCATTTTGAAGGGGAACATCTAGTACACTTATCCTGACTAAAGTTGGTCTTCGGCTGCCAAAGGCTCTAACGGTGACGCCGTCCTAGGCTCCACTATGACCTCCGTCCTGCTGCTCTGCTGGTCTTGGTCTCGTTGCACCGAAGCGGTAACCTTTGCCTGATGCCTCGGCCTGTGTTTGCCTCCTTTGCACCAAAGGGGAAACGAGGACACTGCACAGGCTGGCGCCCGCCTGGTCTCGTTCGTCATGGCTTGCGTCATGGGGCACCCTCGTGAGGTACCCTGCCTTGATCTCTTCGCCTCCTTGTGAGTTTGCCTGACGAGGCCGCTCCTGAGGAAGGTTCCTGTTGTCCTACCATGAGGCTTGCCCTCGCGAGGGTCTTGAGCTTGAGCCGATGAAGTCAGTGCCACTGGCCCCCACTCTGAGCCACGCCACAGGCCGCAGTGCAAGTCTGGGACCCCTGCTCCTGCAACACCGACAAGAGTCCCCCCAAGGCACGCGAGGACTTGGCTTAGCAGAGAAGCTTAAGGGGCAAGTGCGAGCGCCATGGGCCCCAACAGCCTGCAGCCTTTTGGGTGCCGTGGGCGATTGATTGGTCGTGGGCGCCTCCACTTCCCCATGATGCCTCATTACGCGCCCGCCTAAGCACTCCGGGGTTGCACACAGCCATTCCCCTTTTCGCCGTCTCAAGACTCCCGCTCTTCCTTCTTCCTCTGGTTCCAACTTCCGCTCTTGATCCAGCTCGGACTCTCACCCTTCCTGTCGCCATGGCGCCAACGAAGAAGGAAAAGGCGAAGAAGCCCGCGCCTTCGTCCCGCTCGCCTCCGGCGGTGGCCCCCGCCGTCGATCGATCTATCATACTCAACCCCGAGGCCTTGGGCAAGGTCCGCTCTGCTCTTGCCACCATCTTCAATGAGTGCGACAGGACTACGGCATGGCATGCGTCCCATGCCTCATCCGACAGGATTTTCACGGAGGTCCGGTTCTACGCTGATGCCCTGTGGGTGGGCCTGGTTCCCCCCTTCTCCGCTTTCTTCAATGCGGTGCTCTCCCACTACCAGATCCACATGATGCATCTCGGGCCTGAGTCCATTACCCTCCTGGCTGTCTTGACCTTTGTCTGTGAGGCAATGGTAGGCATCCCTCCTTCCGTTGCTCTGCTGCGTCACTTCTTCTCTTTGCGCCTGAGTGATCCTACTCAATGCTTGGGGTGTGTGAGCTTCCTGGCGGTCCCTGAGACGGCTGCTTCGGGGATCGATTTCAGACTCCCTCCCCCTGAGGCCAAGTTCAGAGAGTGGTGGTTGTATGTGGACGTTGGGGTGCCCAGCCCTCAGCTCTCGCATCCTACCTTGCCTGCTGTTCCCAACTCAGGCTGGTGTCACGAGGCGCTCGCGGACACCCGGCTTGCATTCGTCCGGCGCCGCTTAGAGAGCTTGAGGGCGCTCAACGTGACGGCGCCCAAGGTGGTGAAGGAGTTCCTCCAGTGTTGCATTGCTCCTCTCCAGCGCCATTCTCACCGGATGTGGGACTTTGCGGGGCGCCGAGACCGCATGCGACTTCAGGAGGGGGGCCTGGCGCCTGAAGCGCTGAGGACGGTGCTGAGGGTCCTGGTTGGCGATCCTTCCCCAGGCAGCCTTCGACATGATGGTTCCCTCTTGCATCTCTGTTCGGGCAGGGCCGATTTTGTGAAGCAGATGCCCAGTTTTGATGAGTGGGGGCTGCGCCCAGCTGACCTCAGGGGGCCTCGCGAGAACCCAGTTGCCGTGGTAGCTCTCACGGTCGCCCAAAGTGGCTCTGTCTCGGGTGATGGAGCAGGGAGACGAGAGCCGTCAGGAGTTGAAGAGGACTACATTCAGGTGGTGAGGCCGCGCGGAGCCCCGAGGGCGGCCTATCCCGGAGCTCGTTCGGGAATGGTGACAGATGAGGAGTTGCGGCCTCCGACTCCCGAGGTTGGGGCTCCCGAGGCCCCGGTCATTCCTCATGAGGCGGCGCCTGGGGGCGTCCCCCAGGCTGGTCCCATTGGCGCTGATCACCTTGTCGCCTCCTCCATGCCACAAGAGGAAGGAGGCCTCGGGCAGTGACGATCGCCCTAGCCGCTTGCTGAAGCGCGGGAAGTACTTCGCCACGGACGAGTAAGTCCTTTCTCTCTCTGCTCCTCTACTTCTCGGTTCTCGCAGCTGATCAGGACCTTTCAGGCCCTTCCCGCTAAATTCATGGAGACGGCCAAGGAGCCATCTCCCAAGCTCCGTCCCGCTATTGATCCTTGGTGCGTCGGGTCGAGCGGGCGCTTTATCACTCCGCCCGGTCGGAGAGGGGCCCGTTCAATCAAGGCCCCGAGCCTCAGGCGTCATTGCCTCCCATTCACGAGTTCTCCTTGGGCACAGCCAGCTTGCTCCATGCTCCTCCCTTGATCGTGGACGGGGATTGGTTGAAGTCGATCTTGAGCTCTTCTTCCGGGACGGACCGCGCCAGCCCCGCCTCGGGCGAGGCCCGTCTGGCGATCGTTAGCGCCAGCCCTCCCTCTGCGGGAGGAGGCGCGGCGGCCTGGGCCTCCGCATTCACCAGCAGCAGAGGGTGACGAGGAAGACGTGCCAGCGCAAGCTTGGGCGCCCTTCACAAGAGTTTCTCCATGGGGCGACGGACGGTGAACTGCTCGGGCGGAGCTTGCCGGGCGAAGATGCTGCCTCGTGGCCGAGGGTTTGCGCTTTGCCGAGGAGAGGCGCAGCTGAAGGTAGCCGTTGCCCTCGCGGCCACCAGCGTGATCTTGACAATCTAAAGGCTGAGGCGTCGCTGGAGGCCTCGCGAGAGGCTTGCTCGAGCCGAGGAGGAGGCCCCGAAGCAGATCGGCGCGCAGGGACGCGAGGAGCGCGGCGTTGAGCTCCAAGCCTGGAGCAACTCCCTGGAGCAGCAAGTGGAGTTGCGCCATGCTGCACTTGTGTCGTTGAAGGATGCTTCCGTCGACCAGGCGGAGCTCTAGAAGCGTGAGGAAGCGCTGTTGCTGGAGGCCGCCGAGTGCAACCTCGACCTTGAGCGGTTGGAGACGAGGGAGCGATTGGTGGCTCTGGCGGAGGATGATGTCGCCGCGCGCGTGGCCCGAGCCCAAAGAAGAGATCGACCGCCATGTAGCGGAGGCTCGCTCAGGGCTCGAGCGCCAGTATGAGTTGAGGTTGGAGCTGGCCAGGGCCGAAGCTGAGGGCAGGACCGCGGCCCTCGAGGCCAAACTGGATGAAGTGACGCGGGGTGCGGACTCCTCTGCAGCCGCCCTTCACGCAGCGGAGGCGGAGCTGACCTCCTCCCGCGCCGAACTGCTCCTTCTCCGACAGAGGGTTGATGGCGCCGAGGCCACCACACGTAGAACGAGGACGAGATTCGTCGGCGGCAGGTTCTGGAGCACGAGCACACCCCCATGCTCCGTACGCTCAGGGAACAGGCAAACGCGGCCCTGGGCAACATTTGCGAGGCCACTGCCGAGGAGCCGCACGAGACCAACTATGCCGGCAACCTCCAGTATTTTGCTGATGTGGTGACGCTCCTGGAGAACCGCTCCGAGAGGTCTCGTTGGCTCGTCGAGGAGAGGAGCCGAGCCCCGCCGGGCGCCGCTTTCCCGTCTCTTCGCTTATTCGAGGGACAGGATCCCCACTCGATTTCGATAGCCGCCATCGCACCGGTGCCCATATCCATCTTGGGCGACTGGCGAATGGGTGGAGGATCACGTGGACGACCTTGTCAGGGCCTTCACGTCTGATGATGACGGCGTGATCGTGGCCGCTGATGAAGGCGACGGCGGGTGGACGGTCCTGGTGCTTTGGCGGAGGTGTTGGTGGCGGAGATGACGTCGGCGACGCCAATGACGCCTCGGAGGTGACCCGTAGCGCGCGAAGAGTGATATGTACGATCGATTGCTCGTCACCGCTATTTACCCCGCATCGAAAGAGGTTCGGGCTTGGTCCCAAGACTGTGAGAGCATTTTGGGAGGGGAAGCCCTCATGTAAAGATTTCTGCAAATGCCCCGGTAATCTTAACGCTGCGCAGAGCTTAACGGCCGCCCGGTGGTGGGTCGGTTGGCCTGCTTACCTTTTGACCACTGGTGAGCCCGGCGGGCTGGGGGGTCATAGAGCCATATGTGTCTTCTGGGTGAACCCATTGATCCTGCGATAATAACCTTCGGAGAGGGAGTGGCGACAGCCATCCGAGCTGTGGACGCGGTTGGCCCGGCCCGGCTCGCGAGGGGCTTGCGAGGGGAGGCAGCTGACGCTTGCTTTGGACGCAAAGCCGAAACCAAAACACGAGAGATTGCTCGAATGAGACTAAACGCCCCTTCCCCAAACGCACACAAAGCTCGAACTCAAATCCAACTTAAATTCAAATCGAAGAAACTCGCCAACAGAGGAAAAGGCAAAAAAGCAAAAGGCCGCGTCCGGCACCTAGTCTAGTCTTCGACGTCTTCTCACCAGCGCGGAGCTAAGTGCAGCCACTGGCGTGGGAGCGAGCCCTGTGGCCCGAGGCCGGGCGCCTCGAGACTCGGGCGTGTACAACCCCACTCATTATTACGTGAGAGTGTCACGGGGCGGCGAGCTTCACAGGCACTGGGCCTTCTTCACAGGTACCTGCCTTGCTTCATATCGCCAGATGAGGGCCCCGCCTTGCACCACACTCTACCACCACTGACGGTGGCCGGAGACCAAGGACGACGCCAATGGGGTAGAGCGGTTGCCAGCGGTTCCCCCGACGACCACAGGTCCTCTGCCGGGGGCAGGCCCTGAGGCACCTCCCCGGCAGAGGGCCTACCTCCCGAGAACATCTTGCGCCAAGCGCCATGGGGACGAACCCGGATCTCGGCCCCTCTCCTGCAGCCCCCGATGCCCTCCTCCTGAGGGGTAAGAGGCCGCAGCATTGGGGCCGCCACCTGTTGCGGCGACCTGTACCTCCTGCGGCACATGGTTAGCATAAGCTCGCTCCTGAGGAATTAACGGTACCAGATAGTTGTTGTCGCCTGTGCGGTCGTCGAGGCCCTCTTGAGGTTCCTGAAAGAGCTCCACTTGTGGTGTCTCCTCGCCCCATCTTGGCCCAAAGGACGAGCCATGGTCTTCTTCCCGTGCGCACTCTTGATCCATCATGCGGGGCACATAAGCTTCTAGGGACGCTGCCCCGTAGGTCTCGCTGTAGTGCCCCACATGCCATGCAGTCCGGCCCGGAGCGCTGTCTTGAGAGTGGTGGCGCGGTGGTCTGCCAAGGCCAAAGGCCACGGCGTGCGCCCCTTCGCCGGCCGGAGATGGGGTCTGCGCGGCTTGTCGCCTGGTGCTGCTGGCCAGGTTGGCTTTGAGTAGGCCTTGGAGCCCGCTTGAGGTTGCATGGGCGCGCATGGGGCCACCATACGGCGCGCTCTGGGCCAGAGGTGGCAGCCGGACGCAGAAAGGAGGTCCTCCTGAGGCGGCGGCGGCCAGGGGCTCGGCCACCCGCTCCAACAGTACGTCGCGGCCGCCCTCTAGAAGCCGACACCGTAACAGCTCTCGGGCCACCGTGAGCGCGGCCCTGGAGTTCGCCTGTTCCCGTCGGGTGTGCAGCGCCGTGGCCGCGGTGTGGCTTGAGGCTCGTCACGACAAGCACTCGGCCACAAGGCGTGAGGGCTAGCGGCGTCGTCAGCGTCGCCCGCCAAGCAAGAGCCTTGCGGTGCGCGAGCCGCCCGAGGTGCAAGGTTGAGGTCGCCTGAGTGGCGGCACGGCATGGGGGCCACGCCGCCCAGCGGTCGGCGTCGGCTGCCGGGTCGCTTGACATCGAACGACGAGGCGATTTAAACGCGAGGCGGCGGAGGAGGATTCCGCGCACCTACTCGGGCGCGCCAAATGTCGGATTTCGTTTCAGCACTTTGAGGTTCGAACACTGGGGTGCGCGCGGAGATCTTTCCCCTACCAGCTCACGCGTCCATGGTTTGCGAGGGATCTAAACTATGAAGAAGAACACACAAGGGACATGAGGTTTATACTAGTTCAGGCCACCATTGTGGTGTAATACCCTACTCTAGTTTGTGGTGTGGTGGATTGCCTCTGGGGCTGATGAAGAACAGTACAAAGGATAAACAGCCACGCGAGGGGCTGTTCTTGAGCTGGTGCGGTGGACTGCTTGGGTGAGTCCAGCCGCTTCTCTCTTTCTCTCTCTCTCTCTCTCTCTCTCTCTCTCTCTCTCTCTCTCTCTGGTAGGTTCGACCTGTGTTTCATCGATTGATCGATCTCCCCTACCTCGGTGGTGGCTAGTCCTATTTATAGAGGGAGGCCCTGTGCCTCTTCCCAAATAATGAGCGGGAAGGACGCCAACAATTGGCCATTTTGAAGGGGAACAGCTAGTACAGTTATCCTGACTAAAGTTGGTCTTCGGCTAGCAAAGGCTCCGACGGTGACGCTGTCCTGGGCTCCACGATGACCTCCGTCCTACCGCTCTGCTGGTCTTGGTCTCGTTGCACCGAAGCGGTAACCTTTGCCTGATGCCTCGGCTTGTGTTTGCCTCCTTTGCACCAAAGGGGAAACGAGGACACTTCATGAGTCGGGCGCCTCACTTTGGTCTCGTTCGTCATGGCTTGCATCACGGGCACCCTCGTGAGGTACCCTGCCTTGATCTCTCCGCCTCCTCGTGAGCCTCCTCGACGAGGCCGCCTCCCGAGGAAGGTTCCGCCGTCCGCCTCATGAGGTTTGGCCTCGCGAGGGTCTTGAGCTTGAGTTGATGAAGCTGGCCGCCACTGGGCCCCCACTTGAGCCATGCCGCAGTCAGAGGTAGGCAAGTCTGGGACCCCTTTCCCGTAACGCCGATGCACTCAGACATATATTGATCCTTAAAATAGTTGTTCCAACCATTTCAAGTCTCGTGGAGCTACTTTGCTATACATGCTTATGAAAATTTCTTACCAGATATCTTTGGTATATTTGGTCCGCTTCGCCGCAGCCCGCCTTTGAGCAGCTTCGGATGTATCGTCTCCGAATTGAAGGCATTAAATGCCTTTTTGGAAAAGATGTTGTTCCGAAGCACGGCCTGTCGGCGCCGGTGATTCATGGCGCTCTCTACTTCGGAGTTCGTGGCCGAGAACATATCCGCGTCCTTTGTCGGAGAACTATGTGGCATTGGCCCCGCGTCTGCCTCCGCTCTGGAGGCCGGTTCTGGAATCCGGCCGGTGGAGGTGTGATTGGCAGGGTCCTCGGATATAGTCCAGTGATTCCTCTTCCTGCCAGGATGCAAAGGGCGCCGTTATGCTTCAAATACCGTAATCGCAGGACAGGTTTTTTCCTTACCTCTGCAGTGGCGTGTCGACCCTTACCGCCATCAGCTTGAGCCTGCCCAATCCGGACGCCCTTGGCTGATGAGTCCCTAGGGGCTCGGCCCCGCGCTCTGACCGTCGTCTCTGCAAAAAACACAACACTTCAAGGGTAAGGCATGACACCCGATGGGAGTCTTCTTCGGAGGATAGGGTTTTTCGGTTTGGCTTACATGCGACGTAGGTAGCAGTCCGGGGTAGTCGGCAATAATTGCCACTGAGGTGCCATCACAGCCCGCTTGATAAAATATCCCGTTGACAAGCTCCACGGTAATATTTGGATCCTCTTCGAGTCCTGGATCTAGGGCCCTTCCGGGGTCCTCCGGCTGCAGGGAGGGGCTGGAGATTCCTTCTACGGCCCTCCTTAGTTCCTGCTCGGAAATGTCGAAGCAGATGATCTTAGCGAAGAACGCCGCGATGAGTGAAGCAGGGAAAGGAATAACGACTTACCCAGTTTGGGGGGTCGCACATGGATAATCCATCCGCAGTTTAATGCGAAGAAATTCTTCCTCTTCTCCTTTGTATAATTCGGACAATATCCTTGCCAGAGCAGTGGCGGAGTCCGGACCCTTACGGCCATAGCGGGTGGCATCATCTTCCCCGTTGAAGTGCCGCATGGGCTTCCCTGGTATTGAAGCGGTTGCACCCCCCGTATTATGCATATTGCCATGACCTCGACTATCGTCAGTCCGGACTTGGCCAGCAACTTTATCCTGCTCATCAGGAAGTGTACTTCCCTGGTATCCTCCTCTCGGGGGCTCCGGGGGCGCCAGCTTTGACGTGCCCTCGGTGGGGCATCACTGAACTTGGGGACACCTGCCCGGTCTAGATCCGAAAGGGGAACATCATCAATATAAAACCATTCCGAAGGCCAGTTCTCTGGTGCCTTCTTGGGAGTGTTGGATAGATATTCGGTTTCGGCAATGCGCCATACTTCGGCTCCGCCCACTTGACATGGGGATTCTCCCTAGTAGCGGGGGACAAGGCAGAACAGCTTCTTCCATAACCCAAAGTGAGGCTCGAAGCCTAAAAATAGCTCGCAAAGGGCAACGTACCCTGCTATATGTAGTATAGAGGCAGGGGTAAAGTTGTGTAACTGGAAGCCGTAGAACTCCAGGAGCCCGCGAATGAACGGGTGGATAGGAAACCCGACACCTCTTAGCAGATGCGGGATGAGGCGTATTCGCTCCTCTGGAGATGGATTGGGAGATCTCTCCGCTTGCTCCCCGCCATTATAGGTGGCTATTCCGGCTCGGACGGGGACCGTTAATGCTGGTGGGAGAAACCCTTGGGTTTGTAACTCAATCAAACGGCT
Organism: Aegilops longissima; assembly: GCA_021605205.1. NCBI lineage: Eukaryota > Viridiplantae > Streptophyta > Magnoliopsida > Poales > Poaceae > Aegilops > Aegilops longissima. The sequence goes on from CM038677.1 coordinate 278,592,808, forward strand.
ATGGGGAACTGAACACTCTTCCCAGTCCCCTGGCTTGGAGCGAGTAGAGCGAGCAGAGGAGCTGCGACGACCGGCCATGTTGGAATGGTTTTTCCGGAGCGCTCTGTTGGATGCTTGCTCGAGGGGGAAGAGTGAGCTTTGGATCTCAGAATCCCCGTCTCTTCAAATAGGTGGTCAGCCCAATGGATTGAGGGTGGCAAACGCAAAAAATACCTCGGCTCCTCGCATTCGCTCGACACGTGGAGATGGTCATTATTGAGGCACTGAAGCCTAGGAATACAACATTGATGGTACGGACACTATTCGTCGTAACAGGTACTTTGGAGTATTCGGAGATGGAACTCGCCCTGTAATGCCGAAGACAAGACTGCGCGTCGGACTCATCGTCATTGAAGCCTGGTTCAGGGGCTACTGAGGGAGTCCTGGATTAGGGGGTATCCGGATAGCCGGACTATATCCATCGTCCGGACTATTGAAGCGTGAAGATACAAGACTCAAGACTTCGTCCCGTGTCCGGATGGAACTCTCCTTGGCGTGGAAGGCAAGCTTGGCGATCCGGATATTGTATTTCCTTCTTTGTAACCGACTCCATGTAAACCCTAGCCCTCTCCGATGTCTATATAAACCGGAGACGTTGGTCCTTAGAAGATCGATCACAATTACAATCATACCATCATAGGCTAGCTTCTAGGGTTTAGCCTCTACGATCTCGTGGTAGATCTACTCTTGTACTACCCATATCTTCAATATTAATCAAGCAGGAAGTAGGGTTTTACCTCCATCGAGAGGGCCTGAACCTGGGTAAACATTGTGTCCCTTGCTTCATGTTACCATCAGCCTAAGACGCACAGATCAGGACCTCCTACCCGAGATCCGCCGGTTTTGACACCAACACCCGACCCTGACCCCGACCGACCCCGGCACCGGCTCCGGCCCCCCACCCCGACCCTGAACGACCCCGACCCTAACCATGGCCCCGACGCTCGACCCCGACCCCGACCCCGACCCCTCCCAACCTCGGCCATCGTCGGGCCTGCACCCTTTGTAAGCCCCCCACTGCTCCTCTTTCTGGTAGCTAGGTTTTTTGGTTAATTTACTTAGGTTTTAGTTAGGGCAGATGGTTAATTAGGTTATATATTTAGTTATGAATTTAGCTAGGTTTTTTCTTCAAGTTCTATATTTTCTTCCTTTTATATGCAAATTTGAAGTGGACATGTGATGTTTTGGACATGTCATATTTGGAAATTAGGACATGTCATTTGGACATGATGATTATGTGCAGGGTAAATGATCCGAGTGGCCTATGTTACACTAGAATTTTGATTCATTTCCGTTCCGGTGAATTTCACGCGCTCGATATGTCCATTTTTTAGCAAAGGTCATGCCGAAATTTTCCGTGAATTTTGGCATGATTTGTGCTAGATAGTAGGCACATCGAGTGCTGGGAAACGACATTCTTGGAAACATAGATTTCTTTTTTATGTCATTTCTCATTTTTTTCATAGTTTTAGAATTAAACGAGGAGACTTAATCATAGGAAACATGTCGAACAACGAAGAAACTGGGCCTTCTGACCAAGATGCAGATGAGATGGATTATGAGGGTGAACAAGAGTACCTCAACTATTTGACTGCTAAGCAATTGCAAAGTCAAGGTTTGCAGGTCGGCCTCGATGATGGTACTGACGCTGATATCGACACCGACGGTGCCAGCAGCGATGGCGGCACTGAGGCCGGCGGGGAAGGTACCGGCGGGGAAGATACCGACGGTGAAGGTACCGGCGCCGATGCCGCTACCGAAAAGAAGAAGCAGAAGAAGCAGAGGATACGAAAACCTAACAAACTAGGGAGTGGACGACTGGTGATCACAAAGATGGCACCTGGCAAGTTTGAGCCATTAGAGCCGGAAGAACCTCGCAAGTGCTATGGGAACCAAGTAGGATGCATCCTAAGGGAATGCGTGAGCATCAACGATGATGACTTAAGGAGTAAAGAACATTTGACGTAGTTGCTCCTGACGAAGTTTCATAAGAGATTTAAGTTCCCCGACCGGGATGATAACATAGAACAACCATGGGATGATCCGAAGATCAAAAAGATTAACAATCACACCATGGGCATGTTCAACAATGATTTGGCCTCCTGGAAAGGGAGGGTGAAACGAGCTATTGAGGCTGAGAAACCCCTGTACAAGATTCTAGAGGAAAATCCGACACTTATGGAAGATGAGTTCAAAAAGTTCAAGGACACTTGCGCTACCGAGGGAGCCAAGGCTAAGACTGTGAAATTCAAGAGACTTAAGCAAAGGAACACGGGGAAGCATCGCCTCGGAAGCCGTGGCTACCTCGGTAAAATTCCCATATGTGATAAGGAGGACGCGTAACGTGAAGCCGTGGGTATCCCAGACCCCTTCGCGAAGTTCTCCAACCCCTTGGAGCGTGACTTCATCAGGGCCCGCTACATGTGGGACAAGGAAAACAAGGTTTTTTACACGGACCAGATCACGAGGAAATTGATTAGACTACTGGTAATTATTCTTTTACCACCTTACATTTACGTCTAGATCTAGTCGACTACACATTCCAAAACGGTTCACGCTCCTTCTACAGGAGAAGCAACACCAGCTTGCAGCCGAAAGCCCTACTTCTCCGATGAGGCCCAAGTGGGACACCCCTCTCAACCAGGCCTTGAACGAACTTAAGGGACTCCCTTTGGGCCAGCGGCCGCAATATGGTCGTGTGCACGGCGCTGGAGACAGCGCCACGTGGAAGGTGTTTTACAACGATGGCCTGAAGGCCAAGAAGCAGAAAAAGAAGTTTAGTCAGTCGGACATCAACGAGAAGGTGAAGCTTGCGTTCGAGAAAAAAGCAGCTGAGGACGCGAAAAAATAGCTAAGGAGAAAAATGAGTTGCTATAGCCGGCAGTCAATGCAGCTGTAACTGCCTGCAGAAATGATTTCGCTAATAACTTGGTTCCAGCTATAATCAACTGGACGAAGGAAAATCCAGACAAGACGGTACATGATTTCCTATTGCCCAATTTCATCAGGAGCAACTCCGTGAACAACAACACCACCGCACCATCAATTGCTCACGCAACCGGGCCTCCTCTCGCAGTCGCTCCCGCTCATAGCAGCCCGTCCTCTGTCTCTGGCGTGCTAGGTGGGCCTTCGTCTTTGGCTGAGCTCGACGCCCTCATAGTAATTACATGTCGCACCAACATATACATATACATTGAATATTCCATTTTCGTTGCCTTTCGGATGTTTTACGCCACAGACATGTGTTTGCAAGCCGAAGAAACCCCGTGCACCATACTCTACTTGATCAAAGGCCATAAGGTGGACGTGGGAAAGGGGATGATAATGAACCCCTTGCAACCCACATTCCACAACCAGCCGATCCCCGCTGGGCACTTCGGGGTTAACTTGTCCAGTGTGAAATCGGGGCAAGAGGATTTGCCTCCTCCAGTACAGCATGTGGGAGAGGACGATGAGACCCCGCCACGGATTGGAAGCTGCAAGGGTTGGGTGCTGCTATGGCCGAAGAATATTATTCATCTAGAGCCGGCCGAGAGCACACCAATAACCACACATCAACAAGCATGTGCGGAGAACACCACCCCGCCTACGCAATTATCAGCTCCTGTAGGGCCGGGTGAGAGTGGCGGACGACATGATGAAGGGGTGCAATAGTACTTTCTGATGTAATCGGTCCTGTAGGACACAGAATGGATGATGAGACGGAGGTCGACCCAATGGGTTTCCTCAATACAAACGCGTATGACTGTTACATAGATATGATGAGTCAATCATATGAGGAATCGGGCTATCAGCATGCTAATGAGGATATGGATGATCTGCCCGGGCAGGAAGGTCGTAGCAGGGATTGCAAAAAGTCTCACTTCATGAAATACTCACAGGATATGCCTGAAGATGCTCCCTCAACACAGGCTCAACTAGCCGAGGGTTGTACAGTGCTTAGTCCGGGAACACTGGGGCAGGGGTTAAGGAAGGGTCTAGAAGGTGTGCCCAAGAAAATAGAGAGGAAGAGATCGGGGAAGATAGCTGCCTCCAAACAAGCTAGAGCACATAGCAGCCAGACGATGGATTCTAAAGAGCGCGTACCCGTGAAAGGTGCGGCCATGTTCCATCTCACGGGCGAGCTGATGCTACCGCCGGAACCGCTGGAGGCACTATCAGGGGATCTCACGAGACTACACGACCATGTGCTGTCGACTGAGAAAAGCCTACTAGCCTCGAAGGATCCAGGATATCCGACATACGCGGCTCGTGTGCCTGAGGGGAAGTGGTACGTCGACACACAGCCCGTGGAGGTGTTCTTCCTGTGGTTTCACCATATCTTTCAGATGTTTCTGACAAGGCAGCTCGATTTTACAATCGTCCGCCTTTTTGCGCTACATATGAGCTCCGTCAAGAAGAGAGAAGAAGTCCCGCAAATCTGTGTGGCGGATCCGTACTACATGCATGAGTCTTTCTTGAGTCTCGGCGACTTTGAGGGTGAAACTGCTAGGGACTACCTCCAAAACTTCGTGGTACAGAATAGGGACCAGGAAATTGTCCTCCTGCCTTATCATCCAAAGTAAGTCAGTTCCGGACAACCCTTTCGTACCTTTCAATCATTCCTTCTCGCTCATATGGAGAATAATTTGAGGTGTCTTTTCCCCGCAGCAACGGGCGCACCGTCCGTATCGTTCTTTACCCGCGAGTCTCCCACGAGAAGAAGGACTACACCCACATAATGAATATTCTAGATGATGCTCTCCAAGGCTTCAGCATTAGAGGTTGCCACATGCAGATCAGGAAACAAAGGAACAAGAAGATGGGTTTCGCGCATAAAACTAACTTCTGTTGCATCCATTTCCCAAAACCAAGCAAGAAGGATGGATTCTACATCCTCCATCTCATGATTGAGTTCAGCACAGATCACCAAAAGCATCGCATGACAAGCAGAAATGATGATCATATCCACAAGTGGCTAGAATCTCATGGAGAAGCAGATTATAAACTTAGAGATGACTTCCTTCGCATCCAAAGGGACATTGGGACGATCATCATGAAAGAAGTCGTCGATGAGAAGGGGATGTTCCACCACGGCCCTATATCACGAGCTGACGTCCGAACTCGCATAGGCATGCAACGTCAAGACCTCACGTCGTTCAAGAAGCTAGGGTCCATCCTCGATGATATGGAAGGATGGAACTTCTAGTGATTTATGATGCCGACGATGATGAAATGTGTCGGTTGAACTTGTATACTTTCTGTAGCAATCAAACTTTGTGATGTCCACGGTCCCTGCCGAACTTGCGTAACGCTACTTTGTTAGTTTGGGTACGATGACATGCGTACCTCTAGTTAATTAGTTTGCATACTGTATGTTGCGTCTAGTTGTTAACCCTTTATTTTTCGTGTTGCTCTAATATATTTTGTTGCATATGATTGTACATCCTCTTGATGAAGATGCATCTCTAACAGGTACCTAGTTTCTTGAGGGCGAGATGGTAGCGCTATGTCGTGTACAAAGGCCAGGTTCCGGGGGTGTACAACGAGTGGCCTGAGTGTCAGGCGCAAGTGAATGGGGTCTCGGGCACCAGCCATAAAGGCTTCAAAAGCAGACAAGAAGGAGAATCTAGTTACATGAGGTTCACGCTAGCGCGAGAGAGGACTCGTAACCGCCGCCTCATGTACTGCATAGTTCCGCTCTCACTCATAGTGATAGCTCTTCTCGCGTATACCATTATTTAGATGTATGACATTGTAGTTGCAAGTATTCGAGACTTGCATGTATCGCTATTTTCGAGATCATGACGAGATACCACTATGTTGGATGATGATTATGATGAGACTATTTGTATGTATATGCTATGGTTACATTTGTGGTCTCGCATACATTTGTATGTGTATCATGATCACATTTGTATCTGCTAAAGATTCTTGTATAAAGCCTGTTCAAATACAAAACAAATATGCAGAAAAAAAATCAAAAACTACTAAAATTAGTAGTAGCGAGTGGAGAAAAGTTAGCAGCAACGTGACAGTAGCAATAGCGCGTCCATACAAAGCGCTATACAGCTATTAGCAGTAGCGAGCTTCCACGCAGCACGCTGCTGCTACACTTGTATAGCAGTAGCGCGGGCATGCACGCGTTGCTGCTACGGGTTAGCTGTAGCGCCTTATTAGTAGCGCCGGTCCCCGCGCTACTGATATACCTAGAACCCGTGTTGCTGCTAGGCTTTTCCCTAGTAGTAAAATCATCGTCATCATCATCACCAACAACTCTCCCATATTGGGGAGGGCAATCTCCATCAACATTTTCAACAACACCATCTCTTCTCAAACCCTAGTTCATCTCTTCTGTTCAATCTTGTTACCGAAACTATAGATTGGTGCTTGCGGGTGACTAGTAGTGTTGATTACATCTTGTAGTTGATTACTATATGGTTTATTTGGTGGAATATTATATGTTCAGATCCAATATGCTATTTAATACCCTTCTGATCTTGAGCATGATTATCATTTGTGAGTAGTTACTTTTGTTCTTGAGGTCACGGAAGAAATCATATTGCAAGTAATCATGTAAACTTGATATTTGTTTGATATTTTGATAGTATGTATGTTGTGATTCCCTTACTGGTGTCATGTGAACATCGACTACATGACACTTCACCATCACTGCAAAAAAAATACACTTCCGTGTTGATACGTGTTTGTCACAGTAGGTCGCGTTTTTTTGTCATGCATGTACATCCATGGCAAATTTATGACAGAATCAAGATAGTCATACCTGTGCTGTTGTAGAAGTGTTCCATGACATTACCAAAATTATCATCATGGAAGTGTCCACTTCCATGACGATAAATCGCGCGTCATAGAAGTGCTTTCGTCAAGTGTGACCGACACGTGGCATCCACCGTAACGGAACGCTGTTAAGCTATCGGGTCGGGTTTTGGATCCGATAACCCGTTAACAGCCCCGACCAATGGGGATTTTCCATGTGTAAAATCATCATTGGCTAGAGGAAACATGTGTCGGCTCATCGTTGGGACAGATGTCATCCACTCATTGGACAGGAGGCGCCTATGATAGGTCGACACGTGGCACGGCCCAACAGTGGCCCACACTACAAGAAATATGTCAACTTGTGACCTTGACTATTGGTCACTGAAAGGTCATTGCTTTTCATTTGCGACCTTTTTTTGACCAAAAGCAGAAGGTCAAAAGCGAGGGTCGTTAATCGACTATAGCGACCTTCTCTGTGAGAAGGTCGTGGGCGTTCTGACCAAAATATTCCTACTGTGGCGTTTTGGTCACTAGCAAACTCCCGAGCCACGTAGGCATCCAGCGTGGCAAGCTAATGTGGCACAAGATTCAGCCTGGTCCAATTCGGTTTTCTACATGGGCCGAGCCCATTAATTCAGCCTTTTTTAATATTTATTTTTCCTATTAATTTTTGCTAGCTACATGGGCTAGCCCAGCAATTCGGCCTTTTATTTCTAGATCGGCCTTTTACAACAGATAATCTTTTACTTTTGCCATTTTATTTTCCACTGTTTTACATTTGTCCCAAGAGTTTTAGTTTTTCTTTTTCTTAGAAGATTGGTCCCACTTGTCAGTTTCTAGTAATGGGACCCACTTGTCACGGTCAAGTTCTTTGGATTTCACTTCATAGTAAATAAGTAACCAATATCTAAATCAGCACTGGCAAAATACGCTGCTTGAAATAGTAGCCAGAATGGCAATCACGGTATTACAACATGAATACATTTTTTTGTGGGTAAACACGGATACATCATACAATACAAATACAATGGCAATGACCAGCGGCGTAAACAGGGCCAGGTCTGCCCTAGCCGTGGCCTGGGGCGTGAAGAGAAAACTCTTCGTATAATGCAGCTCTGATCGCGCAGTAGCTACGATCATCTTGTAGAAACACTGCTGGCCGGGCGTAGGGATCTCACAGCTACAACCTTTGGCAATGACAGATATTACGCTTCTATCGACCTTCACCATGGACCTCCTTCAGGTCCTTCTATAGCAGACACAAACTCTCCTTCTCCTTTCAACCTTCTCGTGAGAGGAAATCTGATTAAGAACAAAACACGATATATCGCTAGCTTGGGTACATATCACTTTGGAAAGAACAAAATACATTATATAAGCAGGTGGGTTTTGAAAGATTTGATGGGGGCAGGTGGTGCGGGCGTCTTCACAATAATGTCTCCAGTTTTGTTCTTGACAATTTAGGCAAAAGGTTAGCAAAATGCTACTGCTGCAGCACACTGAAGCACAAGATTTTTCACTAACAAAAGCATTTACAAACACAGAATTGACAGTGAAGAAAGCACGAACTGAAGTTTAGCCCTATTGTAATGTATACAGTTTCCAGTAGTAGTTAATTTAGCTTATGAACTCAACATGATATAGTTAATTAGTCCTATTGGCCATTACCCGATTGGGACCAATCACTTCCGACATTTAACCAGCCAAGAACTTGAACTAGTTAATTTGACTATTGTAGTGGATTCAATACTAGTGATTTTAGTTGAACTAGTCAATTGGCCTCATCACGTGCAAACTTTAACCAGAGAAGAAAAACATAGATCGTGGTAATGCTGGAAGGAACCAATCAATCGGAAGCATCCAACCAACTGGAATATGGAGCGACAGGGGACAGAGGGAGCGGGAGTGGACCTGGATGGTGTTGCTGCTGAAGACGAACACGGGGCCCACGCCGCTTGCGGGATGGCCGACCGCCACCGACCACATCTGGAACTTGCACGACTGCTTCCCGATGTACCGCCCCGTCTTACCATCGTAGTACTCGGGGAAGTCGTCCTTGGCCAGACGCCTCTCCATCACCTCCACCGCGTTGCGGGCGATGTGGGCCGCCCACTTCATGCTCACCGCCACCGAGAGCCACAAAGAAGACTGCAGTTTGCACGCACAACAACTTAGAACACATGTGTAAAGCACATTGGCATATAGAAATGCAGTGCATATATGGAAAGAAGAGAATACAATGCATGGGCACAGATCCAAGGAGCTAATACTAAACCAACATAGATCTGGCGATAAACAGCAGCGACATGCATCAAACAACTGAAGCTGTTCACTATAAGATGATCTATATGAGCTAAACTACCAATTTCCAATTCTATGAGGGTTATCTGATTTCAGGACATTCATATATACACCATGGACAGGTATAAAACCAAACAGAAAAGTAAAATACCACCACACAACACAGGTGTGCCCTCAAGTCCTGAACCAGTAAGTAGACTAACACTGACCACATGTATAAAGCAGAATAGCAAAGTGAATACTAAGTATTCTGCAAAAATAAATAAAAAGTGAATACTAACAACTAGCGCATGTGTGTCCTTAAGCCAAAACCAAGAACCACGAAGGAAAAGGTAAAACAAATTCATGTGTTTTAGGGGGCATCCAAGACAAGCATATGTTAGATGCATAGTTTGTTTATCTCATACAGCGATTACAGCGTTACACGTAGATTACGAGTGGTAAGACAAATTGGTACTGAACTGAAAGCAATCAAGTAGTTCAAGACAGGTGCAAAAAGGAATCCTTGTAAAATAGTCCAGCATCCATTAAAAGCCTTACATTGGATGCCTCGAGCGAAGCGAGCAGCAGTTCTAGAGCACCTATGCTAATGCTGCCCCTATACTTGATTTAACTCTTCTTGGTTCATACTTTTAGGAGTACTAAATTTACATAATCTGGTCAGTTCAATAGAAAAAAGCGTGAAGCAAATATCATCTTGAGTTGAGCAACAGGCTGTACCACTTACGGTATGAGCAGCACTAGATAGTAAAAACAGTGAGGAAAGGTCAAATTAGTTGCTTTAACTCTTAGACTAGTTAAGTAATAAATTGACATAATCTGGGACAAGACAACTCATCATCAAAAGTTAAAAATGTGAAGTAAACATCATCTTGCAGTTCAACAGTGTACTTGCGATTCTAAAGATGAGCAACAATAGGCAGTAAAAAAAACGGCGAGCAAGAGGCAAAATCGGTTGCCATCTCACACCAAAAGATGGAAAAAATCATCGCATCTCACAAAGAAAAGGCAAATTAGCGCGCAAGGGACGAAAGAGAAACCGTGTGTATGCAAAAATCACAAGAAACAGGTGCATTCATTCAATATAAGCATTTCCCCAAAAGCTTGGTACAGATCGGGCAAGGAGCAGGGCGAGATGGGCGGACGAGATGGATACCTCCAGCGGCGTCGGCGTACTTGACCTCGGGGAGGTGGGCGAGCAGCGGGACCTCCTCGGCGGTGACGGGGCCGGGTCGCCGCGTGGATGATCTCTCGCCGCTTGTGCTTCTGCTCAGCGCGAAAACAAGAAAGGGAAATGCTCGATTAATGGCGGCGACCCAATTCGGCGAACAGGACGGCGGGAGCGAAATAGAAGGCGGCAAGGAGGGAGGTACCATGGGGAGGGGTCTTGGGGCGTGGGTGGCGGCGGCGGCGGAGAGGTGGCGCAGGTTGGCGCCTCCATCTTGCGCTTGTTCTCCTCCACCGTCCTCTCCCGCTCCGCCTCGTACTCCGACATCCCCTTCTTCTCGATCGCCATCGCCGCCGCGCGCGCCTCGATCCCAGAGCAGCAGCAGCAGCAGCAAGTGGTGGTGGGATTTGGTTTCTTGGAGGCCGAGGCTGGATCGCGTTGGATCTCCCTCCCTCGCGTGGGGGTGGCGAAGGTGGGCGCTGGTGGATCTGAATCACGCGCGTGAGGGTGCGGGGAGGGGAGGGGAGGGGAATTGGTTGCGAGGGGGCGACTCGGACAGGAGGGGTGGTGGAAGGGAGGATGGCTGGAGCTGGGGGCGATGAGGAGGTCGTCGGCGGTGGGGATGGGGGAGGCCGGTGACGGGGTTGGGATGGCAGAGAGAGGGAGGTCGGGGAGAGGGGAGATCTAGGAGAAGGTGGCGGCGGCGAGGAGCTGAGGGAGGAGAGGTGGACGGGTGCGGGTTAGGGTTTGGGCTGCGGATGGATGGCTGGATGGAGAGGTGGAGAGTTGGACGGATGGATGGGCGGCCATGTCATCGATCCGTGTGACAACTAAACCAACCAATGAGAATAGAGCATATATAATTGTGTTTTTTCTTTTGTTTTTCTTCTACTTTTACACATGAAAAAAATCAAAAAAATGGTCTCACATTGTGCACAAGTTTGTATCTTGAATGACAAACAATGTTGACTAACCCGAAATGAGGTTGTTTTGTGAATAACCTACCAAATAATTATTACAAAATTGGACCAAATCATTTTTCTAAAATACTAGGCCATATTTAGTGCACAATTGACCAAATGGTTGGGTGTAAAAAGTTTTGATCCACCTCTGGTGAAAAACACAAATTCCCGCTGATTCAGCTGGAGGCGGGTCAAATTTGAACTGCAGCTGCCTCATAGTTTGCCATTTATTTTTTCCAAAAATCATTTCTAGGTACATAAGTATCTATTTAATTAGAGAAACACCAAAAGTTTTCCAAGATTCAACCACTAGCTAGGAACGGTCATTCCCGCCGTTTTGACCGCATTTTGAAACGGGCATAAAAAATTAAAAAAATCCAAAAATTGGAAAACATTCGCACTGTGTCATTATATGTGACCAAGTTTTCAGGAAAAATAATAAACTTGTAATACGGAAATTATTTTAGAAAAGTGTTCTCAGAAATGAGCTATCAAGTGTGAAGATCCATGGCTTGCAAGCCAAATGATCAATCTTATGGCCATATTCATGGCATAGTTTGTTCAAATGATCTTATATTGTGCACAAGGGTGTATCTTGGAATTCCAAACAATGTTTCCTAAGGAAGTTTTCATCTTTGCACGGAAAATTCATTTTCCATTTTTCGAGTGCCTGAAAGGAGGTTTTTTTGTGAAGGACCTACCAAATAATAGTTGCAAAAATGGACCAAATAAATTTTATAAAATACTAGGACATATATAATGCACAATTGACCAAATGGTTGGGTGAAAAAAGTTTTGATCCACCTCTGGTGAAAAAGATAAATTGCCGTCGATTCAGCTGGAAACGGGTCAAATTTGAACTGTAGCTGCCGCATAGTTTGCTGTTTATTTTTTCCAAAAATAATTTCTAGGTACACAAGTATCTATTTAATCAGAGAAACACCAAAAAAATTCCAAGATTCAACCACTACCTAGGAACGGTCATTCACGCCGTTTTGACCACATTTTGAAACGGGCATAAACAATTCAAAAAAATCAAAAAATTGGAAAACCTTCGCATTGTGTCATTATATGTGATCAAGTTTCCAGGAAAAATAATAAACTTGTACTACAGAAATTATTTTAGAAAAGTGTTCTCAGAAATGAGCTATCAAGTGTGAAGATTCATGGCTTTCAAGCCAAATGATCAATCTTATGGCCACATTCATGGCATAGTTTTTTTCAAATGATCTCATATTGTGCACAAGGGTGCATATTGGAATTCCAAACAATGTTGCCTAAGGGAGTTTTCATTTTCTTTGCACGGAAAATTAATTTTCCATTTTCCAAGTGCCTGAAATGAGTTTTTTTTGTGAAGGACCTACCAAATAATTGTTGCAAAATTGGACCTAATCAATTTTATAAAATACTAGGCCATATTTAATGCACAATTGACCAAATGGTTGGGTGTAAAAAGTTTTGATCCACCTCTGGTGAAAAAGACAAATTCCCGCAGATTCAGTTGGAAGCGGGTCAAATTTGAACTGAAGCTGCCTCATAGTTTGCTATTTATTTTTTCCAAAAATAATTTCTAGTTACATAAGTACCTATTTAATCATAGAAACACCAAAAAAATTCCTAGATTCAACCACTAGCTAGGAACGGTCATTCCCGCTGTTTTGACCGCATTTTGAAACGGGCATAAAAAATTCAAAAAAAATCAAAAAATTGGGAGACCTTCGCATTGTGTCATTATATGTGGCCAAGTTCCCAGGAAAAATAACAAACTTGTAATACGGCAATTATTTTAAAAAGTGTTCTCAGAAATGAGCTATCATCTTTGAAGATTCATGGCTTTCAAGCCAAATGATCAATCTTATGGCCACATTAGTGGCATAGTTTGTTCAAATGATCTCATATTATGCACAAGGGTGCATATTGGAATGGCAAACAATGTTGCCTAAGGAAGTTTTCATTTTCTTTGGACAAAAAAACCATTTTTCATTTTCCGAGTGCCCAAAAGGAGGTTTTTTTGTGAAGGAACTACCAAATAATTGTTGCAAAATTGGACCAAATCAATTTTCTAAAATACTAGGACATATTTAATGCACAATTGACAAAATGGTTGGGTGCAAAAAGTTTTGATCCACCTCTCGTGAAAAAGACAAATTTCCACCGATTCAGTTGGAAGCGGGTCAAATTTGAACTGCAGCTGCCTCATTGTTTGCTATTTATTTTTTCCAAAAATCATTCCTAGTTACATAAGTACCTATTTAATCATAAATACATGGTTTGGTGGCGATACATCGAGGTTTGGGCGGTGGCCGAGGGCCCCAACTCTAGAGCGCGTAAACTCGCATGCCCGCCACGTGGTCACCACGTGACCGTGGCATTGCCATGTGTTCTGGGCGGCCTAGGTATGTCTAGTGGGTTGGGCACTCCCCAGGTAGGTGCTAGGAAGAAAATCACAACATAAGATTCTCACGAGGAGACCGATCGATCCTCAAACATGAATAAGCTGCCAAGTGTTTGATTTGCGATGCGGAAATGCACATGGCTAGTGGGCGTGAGTTTTGGTGAGGATGATCGAGTTACTAAGAAGACCGTCTTCACAAATTTTCAGCTCAAAGGAGGAGCCAATGTGGTACTTGCTTTGCAAACTACCACACCGGACATAAATCTGAATGTTGAAGCTCGGCTCAAAATAATGAATGGATTGAGCTGGCATTTGGTGGAGGATGGTTATTTGGGCATAGAAAAGCAATGTAGAAAATGGATACTATTTGGACATGCCAAAGTGGTACTTACTTCACAAACTGTTGTTACGAATGAATAGGAAAATGAATATTTTTGAATTATTTTTGAACTAGGCAAGGAAGGTTTTACATATTTGACGAAGATATGACCCAAAGAATTTATGAGATTTTTTGGGAATTTTGGGAATAATGAAATATAGGTTGCTTCACAACCTAGGGCAAAAACTGCCACATGGACATGACACATAAGCAAAACTGATGAGGTGGCGCCTAGTCATAGCAACCCACCACAATTTACAAGGCTATGAACATCTATATTGGTCGTTAACAACTAGAAATAAGGCAACGGACTAGCGCTGTTTGCTTTATGACCTTTTTGTGTAAGGAAATTACGACCTTTCTGACAAAAATGGTCGCAATGGTTTAGGGTTTGGAGCCCCTCGAACAGCTTTTGACCAATTGGTCTGAAATGGTCATAGATCTATGACCAATTCTTCCAGGGTCACTGACAGAAGGTCACTAGTTGACATATTTCTTGTAGTGTCATTTCGGTGAAAAAGGCCGGCCCAGTAAAAATTAGCAGGCCGGCCCATATAAGGCCTACTTGTGTTAGGTCCATTTAAGCCCACGGCCCATACGAGATGTGCTAATTTGGCCCGTTAAAGATTTGACACCATTGCAGCCCATCGTCAGTTCGAGCCCGTTAACAGCCCGCTATATATTTGGGTTCAATATTGGCCCGATGAGATTTCGGCCTGTTAACGACCCATTTAATGGATGGGCCAATTTTCAGGATGTACATCTTTCGGCCTTTTAGCGACCCATTTAAATGTTTGGCTAATTTCCGGCCCGGTGTGTCTTTCAGCCTGTTGACGGCCCATAAATCTGATGGGCCATTTATAGTCGGACCTGAGTTTCGGCCTTCTAGCGGCCCATTTAAGTGTTGGGCCAATTTCTGGCCCGGTGTCACATTCAGCCTGTTGACAGCCCATAAATCAGTTGGGCCATTTGTAGTCGGACCTGAGTTTTGGCCTTTTAGTGACCCATTTAAGTGTTGGTCAATTCCCGACCCTGTGTGCCTTTCGGCCTGTTAATGGACCATGAATGAGTTGGGCCATTTGTAGTCGGACCTTAGTTTTGGCCTCTTAACGGCCCATGCCCTTCATGGTCCAATACCAGCCCAGTTTCTCTTCGGCTGCTAAAGGCCCACAACCTGATTGGGCCATTTACAATCTGACGACTTTCGGCCTCTTAGCGGCCTATGCTCTTCATGGTCCAGTACAAGCCCGATGTCTCTTTCGGCCTGCTAAAGGCCTATAGTATAGTTGGGCCATATGTAGCCCAAACTTAGAAACGACCTGTTAACGGCCGGTGAAATAAATTGGGGCCACCTGTTGCCCGCTCCGATGTCGGCCTGTTAACGACCCGGGAGGTAAGAGGGCCGACCATTAACTTTCGGCCTAGTAACGGCCCATTAACTTAATGGGCCCACTAAAGTTCATTCATGTCTTTAGGCCAAATTAGATAATTTGAGCCCATTACGACGAGCAAAGGTACGTCATACAGGGAATAACGTTGCACATCCAGCTTATATTACAGGAAATTACATCCACTGGGCAATCATAGATTGATGCCAGTGCAAATAAATGAGCAGAACCTAACCATCTACAACGTCAGAATCTGCAACCTCAAACAGATGACACCCATAAGCATGTGGGCAAGTTCTTGCTGCTTTGCTACTTGTCTCTCGAAAACATTGATCGGTTGTTGTGTCGCATGCGACTCTGCACCTCTGATTCATCCACCATTTCCATCATTGCTTCAGCCATTAATTGGTACACAAACATACATTTATTCCGTTGCATTCGAGATAGAGGATCTTGAATGTATTCAGATGGTGATTTTGGCGAGCTTGTATTATTGATAGTGGAGAGTGTCTCGCCATCGCATCATAACATAAATTAGGACGGAACCAAACAGATTAATCATGAGTTATTGCCATATTACCTGGCCTAGATTTACTGGAAAGAAACAATGGGGTTGCCTTGGTGTTTTCAGAGATTGTCTTCTTATCTTCAGCAGCCTGCACAAAATTAACACACTAGCATTGCTATCATTGGCCAAGTCAGATAATAGGAAAGAAACATTGACACAACGAATGTTTGGGCAACTAGCCTACACCAAATTAACACAATATGGCACAACTATCATCAGCCAGGTAAGGTAATACGAAAGCAACATTGACACAATGAATGAATGCACAACCAGAGAAGCACTACAATTCAGTAATGTGCGTGATATGAGATAGTACATTCATGTAGCTCAGTATGCAAAACTACCAGGCAGTTTTCCTTACAAAAATCAACATTGGCGCCTTTAACATTTTGCTACAACTAATTTTAGATCAGATAAAGGTTAGATTCACGCCGATTAACAAAATACATGCTGATGTAAAATATAGTGATATACAACAGTACTTACATCAAGACTTTGGCACAGAGAATTCCATAAGATATTTTCCTCGAATACGATCCCAATGGAGGAAGTCTTGTATCGTTTAACCTTATTTTCTAAAAGAGAGATGGGTAAGAAACATGTAGAAAATATGATCAGAATGCTATAAAATTTCATGATGCGAGGATACGCACACGCTTCTTAGAATGGAGTTGACATTCTTTTCTTTGGACTGGAGCCGACTAGTTCTTTGGCCACCGGAATCGCTTATTATCAATGGGAGTTGGGTTTCTCCGTCTTTGGAGCAAGATCTAAGAAAATGGAGTTGGTTTATTATCTCTGACGTTTGGATCTTTTGCAAAGACCTGGTTTGTAACCCTTGATTCTAACATAGCCGTCTTCCCTTGCATGCCTTATATAGAAGAATGGTGATTCAGTTATAAAACATGCTACAGCAGAGATGGAATAGGTACTGAAGAATAGAAAGGCATGACATATTGACATGTATTCACTCCATCCGGAAATAAATGGATGGGTCTAGGTGTATTTCAGTTCTAGATACATCTAGTTTTATCCATTTCTGCGACATTTAATCTAGACGGAGGGAGTATGATGTAAGAGCTAGGGATACGACAGGACAACACAATAAAAAAACACTGAAAAACCCACTGCAGAACCAAAGTATTCAAACCTACTGATATGAGATAGTACACTCATGCAGCTCAGGATGCAAAACTACCAGGAAGTTTTCCTTGGAAAAATCAACATTGTGGCTTTTAATCATACATTTTGCTACAACTAAATTTAGATCAGATAAAGGTTGGATTCACGCCGATTAACAAAATACATGCTGATGTAAAAATATAGTGATATACAACAGGTACTTACATCTACATTGGAGCACAGAGAATTCCTGCAAGAATCTTTCCTCATAAACAATACCATTGCAGAAAATCTTCTATCTGTTAAACTTATTTTCTAAAAGAGAGATGGGTAAGAAACATGTAGAAAATATGATCAGCATGCTATAAAATTTCATGATGCAAGGATACGCTACGCGCATCTTAGAATTGAGTTGACATATTTTTGCTGGAATTTGGCGAACTAGTTCTTTGCCACCGGAATCTGCTTATTATCGCCAGGAGTTGGGTTTCTCTCGTCTTTGGAGCAAGATCTATAAAAACTGGAGTTGGTTTATTATCTCCTTCCATTTGGATCTTTTGCAAAGGCCTTGTTTGTAACCCTTCAGATTCTAACATAGTCGTCTTCCCCTTGCATGCCTTGTATAGAAGAATGGTGCTTTAATTATAGAACATGTGGTAGCAGAGAGATGGAATAGGTACTGAAGAATAGAAAGGCATGACATATTGACATGTATTCCCTCCATCCGGAAAAAATGGATGGGTCTAGGCGTATTTCAGTTCTAGATACATCCCTTTTTATCCATTTCGGCAACATGTAATCCGGACGGAGGGAGTATGGTGTAAGAGCTAGGGATACGACAGGACAACACATAAAAAAAATACTAGTTGAATGTAAAACTGTATGCTAGCAGAATACGTACAGAAATAACCGAGGCAACATAAACATGTAAGATTGGGAAAATAAGATGGAATTGCAACAGAGCACTAGAACAGCACTTCAATGTAAAAAAACATGGTATGGTAGACAGATGAAGTACATACTGATGAATAACAATGCATAAGATATTCAGAAGCATGATGTCCAAATTAAGCGATGGCATTGCGATAGAGTAGAATGACAATGCTTTGAATTTGAAAACATGTTATCATGAATGGAATAAGTACTAAAAAACAGGAAGGCATGACATATTTACATGCATGATCAGCATGCTAAGAACATGGCATTGCAATGTAGTAGATACACTCCGGGACATTATATGCATGTTGTACCCATATGACAGGCCAAGTTAGAGCAAGGACCTTGTGGGGTGAAGATGATTCATCATCTTTACGCAAGTCTTCGAAGAACTGCCTTTACATGTTCCATCATATTGGGTATCATTGACATCAAGTTTATTGGCCTTTACATTGCTCGTGAGGTTCTTGTGGATATATCGATTGTGTGCAATTATATCGACATGCATGGAAGACAACTAGTAGTTAGATTTATGTAACGAGTGCACAGTAGGAGACGACATAAATAGTAGGACTGGGGTTAACTAGCAGCAATGGTCTCATGAACTAAAGGAGAACAGGATGAAAGCTACGAGAATATGTATCGTTTGTACTTGAGATTAACTAGATGGCACACAAAAGCATTAAAGAACAACATAGGTAATACTAGAAGTGGTATAATACTATAATCACAAGCCTGTGGGATAGCATTGGCTGATGGATGATAACTATGGAACAGTGTTACCTAAAGAACAAGTATCTTAGCTGAACTATGGAACAACGTTAACTCCTGAACAAGACCAGTAAGATATCAGCATGAATATAGAGTGAAATGTGATGATCTATTTTCCATGCTTAGACGAATAACAAAGCCATAAATGTTGCACACAAGTAAGATGAGGGTACAACCTATCTGGCTACCATCCATAGGAGTGAGCATCATGTCTTTGACTTGTCGATGGCCCTACAGTTGTTGTGGTTGTGCATGTCGACACGCGCATTTGATGCAGGAACTGTTGAGTGGGGACTATAGCTCCCTTCGGTGTATGCTTCCCTTGTTGGAGCAGCTGCGGTGAGTCGGAAGACGGTGTGTCTGAAGATGCAGATAACGCATAATGTTAAGAATGACATATCTCTTTGATCTGAAGAAATACACTAAGAGATCAACAGCAAGGTACGAGAGTGCACTACAAAAAAATACACTTCTGTGATGATACGTGTTTGTCACAGTAGGTCGCGTTTTTTGTCATGCATAAACATCCATGACAAATTTATGAAAGAATCAAGATAGTCATACCTGTGCTGTCGTAGAAGTGTTCCATGGCATTACAAAAATTATCATCACGGAAGTGTCCACTTCCATGACGATAAAATCGCGCATCACAAAAGTGCTTTCGTCAAGGGTGACCGACACGTGGCATCCACCGTAACGGAACGCCGTTAAGCTATCGGGTCGGGTTTTGGATCCGATAACCCGTTAACAGCCCCGAGCAATGGGGATTTTCCACGTGTAAAATCATCATTGGCTAGAGGAAACATGTGTCGGCTCACCGCTGGGACAGATGTCATCCAGTCATTGGACAGAAGGTGCCTATGATACGCCGACACGTGGCACGGCTCAACAAGTTTAATTGGGCCGGCCCAATTAAAGGCCCACAAGTTTTGCGTACCATAATGGGCCGGCCCAACTAAAGGCCCACAAGATTTTGCGGACCATAATGGGCCGGCCCAGCTAAAGGCCCACGAGATTTTGTGGGCCATAATGGGCCGGCCCGGGTAAAGGCCCACAAGATTTTGCGGGCCATAATGGGCTGGCCCAGCTAAAGGCCCACAAGATTTTTGTGTGCTATAATGGGTCGGCCCAGGTAAAGGCCCACAAGATTCTTGCGGATCATAATGGGCCGGCCCAGCTAAAGGCCCATGAGATTTCGCCGACATTAATGGGCCGGCCCAGCTGTAGGCCCACAAGATTTTGAGGACCCTAGTAGGCCGGCCCATTAACTGGCTGCCATGTTTTGGGCCAAATGCTGGCCCATATCTGATCTAGTCCATTAATTGCCTGCCACGTTCCGGGCCTAAAATTGGCCCATATAAGATCCGGCCCGTTATAAGCCTACCACGTTCTGGGCCAAATTACGACCCAGATCAGGTCCGTCCCTTTAAGAGGCTTTAGGCTCAATTACGGCCCATATCAAATTCGGCCCGACAACTGGACACTATGCTTTTGAGCCCACTTGCTAAAGGCCCACTTAGTAATTCGGCCTGATATTAGTTTTGGCCTGTTAAGGGCCCGTTTAACATTTCGGCCCTATACTAATTTCGGCTGTTAAAAGCCCGTCATATAGTTGGGCCTAACTACGGCCTGATTTGCATCCGGCCTGCTCGCAGCCGATATCTGATTGGGCCAAAGATGGACCGAGACAATTTTGGCCTGTTAAAAGGCCGTGATTTGATTCGCACAATCATGGGTCGGGGTTCATTTTGGGCTGCTGCCGGCTTGTGAGCTGTTCGGCACGTTTCAGGCCCAACCTACATCGTGATTGCATGACGGCCCGATTATGTACCATAATTTTACGGTTTGGCCGGTTTACTGCGAAGACAGGATATATATACAGTAAAATAACTGCAGCATCGTGAATAAGAAAAAACCTAGACTATACAATAAAGAAATTATGGCATATTACAACCACTGGGCATCAAATTTCGCCACTATGATAATAAAGCACAAGCAGACAGCAGATTACATACACTGGGTATCAATGATCGCCACCAGTGCAAATAAACACGCCGACAAAATAATAAACAAAACCGATAGCACTTCAATAGAGTTCAAGAAAGGTTAGCCCTGCTGGGGAGCTGCAGCGCAAGCAGCTGAGCAAGATGATGAGACTGTGCTTGTTCAACACTTATATCTTCCTCACTCTGAAAGATAAACAAGCGCAGACGATGACGGTTTTGCACGTAGAAGTATCAGTGCTGACAATTCATCACATTTCTTACTGATGAATAAAGTGACACAGTTTAAAATTGCATTAACACAATATGGTATTGTTCAGGTCAAGACATGGCAGGAAATGACATTGTGAAGGAGTTGGCAGCTTCACGACAACACTGGATTACAGATCAAGAACTCATAAGTATCAATGGTTAGTGTGCTATCAATTTATACCATTTCAAATTGGCAAATAAAGAGACGATTTAAATAATAGTAGAATGATATGACATTGTTCATAGTTAAGACATTGCAGAATATGACATTGTGCTGTAGTGGGTAGGTTCACCACACCACTGGATAATGGATGAAGAATGAAGCATACATGCAAAGGCAAAGAAGATCACTTGCTCTGTATAGTTTAATTTACATGGTATGAAGAAGGAACTTGGTTGTACAACTGAAAACTTAAATTGAGGAAGGACAAACTTTTGTTTATGAACTACATAATAAACTTTAAATAAGCAATTTGATGCAAACACCAAAAATAAACAACTATTGCAGTCATGCCTAACCAAATATATACAACAAAGTTTGAACGCTTGAGATGGACAAACTTACATTATTGGTGAAGACAGGCCTTGTCCATGCTGATGGGGGGGCAATTCAAGAAGTTTACCACAGAATCTTCTTCAAAAGCATTGTCTTTATTCTACATTTTGTTAAGAGTAAATATAGATGTGATAATATACGAAAAATGGAGAATATTTAAGATAAGATGAAGAGTGATGCTACATAACCAAGTAGCTATAAATGTAAGTGCAGCGATCTGAGGCAAAAGGTACAGCCAAGAGCAATGCACACTAAACTTCTTGAGACCAACCTTATGGTAAGAGTAAATATAGATCGATGTGTAGAAAATGGAGGCAAAGGAAAATAAGCTGCAGAGTGATGATACATGAACAACTACCGTCATTATAAGTACATCGATAAAGGACAACATGTACTTACAAGAACAATGCGAGCTAAAAAACATTGGCATTGGATATATTCTACACTAATGTAACCATTCATACAGATCGATAATTTGGGCGAACAATTGATAAGCAAGCTATCATGCATACTGCTATCACATAATGAACCAGGTATGTATGCAAGTACAGTGATACAGGACAACAGGTACTAACAATGGCAAAGCAGCGGGCAGCATATTTGCGATATCCTGTCATTCTTTCAAACCGGAATTCTTCTTCGAGCAGATTTCCTGCAAAAAAGATCCGTAAGGCACATGTGGAAAAGTAGAAGTTCAAATTGTCATGTGATTTCATAGACAGTACCTCATCCTGGGAACGAGACCAGTGCATAACAAGGTTTTTCCATTCAATGTCTTCTAAATTTAGCAAAGGAGACTTCACCGGAAATTCGTTTATAGACTTGCCACCAAAGTGTGATTTCCTCAGGTAACACTGATATTGTTGCAATGCTTCCTTGAAAAGCACAAGCAAGCTTTGCTCATCATGACTATCCAGATTGACCCTCGTCTAGTTACAACAATGTAATGTAAATCATTGATGTGTTCAATCAGCAGAAAACAGGAAAATAATAACCATGAATAATAGCACTTACACGTAAGTTGGACAGGAAGATGTGAAAATGGTGTTTGTCTTCACAATAATCTTCCCATGATGGGAATATATGCATGTAGTCCCTAACAACATTGAAAGCATTGTCTTTTAAACTGGGAATAAATGGAATGGGATTCCAATCTGCAGGAATTGGCCGTCTCTGCAGTTGGGATAGGTCTTCGGCCGGTGGACTTGCTGTACTTTTTGCTGGAGTGGGATTTTTCTGTGGTACAACTCGTGCTATGGTAAATGAAATCGGTATACCTTTTGCTGGAGTGCAGGTCCTGTGTGGTGGGGCTAGTGGTGTGGCCAGTGAAGTATGGGTACAGTCTGCTGGAGTCGGTCCTACGTTTTGTCTCACTGGTTGTACAACCAATATAAGTGGGGTGCTGTCTGATTTTTCCGGCACCACCATGTTTTTCAAGGACTTTGCGGGTGGTCCTTCAGGTTCGGCAATCACCCTCTTCCTTTTTGATGTCTGATGCACATGAACAACATTTGAGTGCAAAAACATGGTATGATGACAGATGGAATATGTATTGATAATGGATGGGCATGGCATCTCGACATATATGATGAGTAAACTAAGCAGATGGCGGTGCAACAAAGTAGAAGAAATGCAAGACAACATATGCAAGATACCCGCAATCAATAAAACATTGCCAAATTAGAACAGGCACCTTGATGGATGAACAGGATAGGCCATCTGCCTTTGACTCCTCGAGGTTAGAATAGTCATTAGGATCATATTCTGAACAAGAGTCAACAGGTGGGGAGCGTATGAGTTTCATTGCATCCAGAATGGCACTCAATGCCTTGGTGCCAATTCTGTAAGTCATTGCAGTGTTTAGCTTCAAGAGTGGACTGCTGCTAGTGCGACACAAAGTAGCTACACAAATCATAGTGTAGATATCATGGGAAAACCTTAAGCATCAGAGTAAAATCAGCAAAGTGGAACTTGCTGGAATATATGTGCTAGTATTGCTGGTACGGCTAGAAAGGCTTCGGATACCAGCTCTCTTCAAGTGAAGGTGCGGTACTGTTAATATCAGTGTAACTCTCAAAGGCGACACAGCTCCGCGCATTTCCTTGCTATTCTTATAGGATTCAAGTGGGTAGGTAACTACAAATCCTATTCCTATGTTTACAAGATACTACGAATCAAAGAGGCTCAAAGTGTTCATCACAACCGACCGTATAGACCTCTACACTTCAAATGTCCCTGCTCATCTTCAATACAAGGAACATACTGTACTACTAGCATACTCCCTCTGTTCCAAAATATAAGTCTTGGTAGAGATTTCCACTATGGATCACATACAGATGTATCCAGATACATTTTAGAGTGTAAATTCACTCATTTTGCTCCATATGTAGTCCATGGTGGAATCTATACAAAGAATTGTATTTAGGAACGGAGAGAGTACATATTAAAGAAGAACGGAAGAGGAACATGGTAAAGAAGAGCAAGCAGATTTTGGATAATAAAATGTTGGTTGCGCAGTGCCCACACAAGATGAACCAGAGCGCATTAAGAATGCAACTCCCAGCTGTCTCTCGACCATTTCAGGCGGTTGGATGAAGATCCTACGTCTCCTAACCCTTCTTCTTCCTCGTCTCTTAATTCTTCCCATACAGAACACCGCACGGGCCGCCGGCCGGACCACCGGCCCCCACCGCCTATGTTCCTCCGCCACCCCACCCCCCACCCGCGTCAAGTTTTCTTCGTTTGGCGAGGCCCCACAACCACCCGAGCCCCTTGGATTGCACCGGCGAAATCTGGCGAGCTCTGAAAAATCGACTGACCCAATTTTGAAATTTAATTAGGAAAACCATAAGCATTGGGAGTATAGTGTTGAGCGTGCCAGGGCGGATCTGAAGGTGCAAACCGGACAAAGGCAACTTCGCAACCAAGACAAGAAATCCGAGTAAAGCAGTGGCGATCTATTTTCTTGCTGTGATAAATAAGTTGAGCAGATACGAAAGAGTACCGCCTTTGGTGCGGCGCCGTGTACGCATCTGCTGAAAATTTGACGGTGCTGCTGTAGCGATGGCTGTCGGCAGCGTGGAAGAAGATCTAGGAGGGTAGACGGTGGCGGCGGGGCGCGGTGGACGAGACGGTCATAGGAGCGGCGCCGGCAAGGTGGACGACGGCGGGGATGAAGCGAGAGGACGAGATGCAAGGATCCCGATCCGAAGGCGTGGATGAGAGAGGTCGATCTCTTGTAATGGACGACGGCGTCGGGGTATCAGCTCTGGCATGGTGGAGGAGGCCGGCGGTGGATGGGGTGGCGGACGGCGGCGGACGGAGGAGGGTGGGGTGGAGAGGGTGTTTTGGCGCCCACGGAGTACGAATGGGGAAAAGGGAGGTAGAGAGGAAGGGGGGAACCATGTATTCAGGGCACGCTTGTCTCAAATGCGAGGAAATTTACAAACTTAGCCCCCGTTTCAAATTTCTACTACATCACAGCAACATTAGTCGGTTGGGGATAGGACGGTAATCTCGCATACACTGAATATTTGCCGACGAGAGTTTGTTTTTGGCGCCCACCGTGTAAGAATATGAATCGGGGAGGGAGTCGATTTCGGCCGAGGCACACTGTGTTTTGGCGCCCACCATGTATGAATCCGGGTGAGAGGCGGTTACGTCACATTTGGGTGAAATTACAAACCTACCCCTATCGAAACCTATAGAAATCCTGCAGATAGGCTTTGCGTGGCGAGGGATAGGCGATAGTGATTTCCATCTCGCAGATTTTGGTTTGGTGGGGTTATCTGCGACTTTCCCGCTTCGTTCAAATTTTGCACAAAGCATCGTTTACCGTGCCAACTCAATTCGAATCCCATTTGTATTCTACTATTTTTTCAAGGATCCATTTTCAATTGGAATTACATTCTATATACATCAATTTTTTATATATACTTTCAAAAGCACAACAAAGAATTCTGCTCCTTTATATGTATAATATGATTTACAAATACAACGATCTGAAATCTTAAGGTTGAATTGAAAAAATTAACCAAATTATGTTCTACTAAAATGTATGGATCAGTAATATCTACATATTAAATAACATAGATGTGCGTGAATTCATATGAGTATGCATGTTTGATAGATCAATTTTGGTTCGAGTATGGATTACATGTATCATCATCTCAATTCAAATATTTGAATCCCTTTTTGTTCACTCCTTTCACGCCCATCTCTCTCGCATGCATGCTCCTTCGGTAGCTATCACTCTCTTTTCCAGCTCACCAACACGCTCACTTCATGTTTCTCCTATCCTCGCAAACATGGTCTCTCGACGTCTCCCTTGAGAAGTGTCACACTCTCCCTATCATTATACATTACACGGTTTTCATTATCTCTCACGTCTCTCACTGTCTGGTATCACTCAAGTACCTAAGCTTCTTTTTCACCGCCACACACACAGTCTCCACTCGTCTTTCACTTTGTCTTTCTCTCTATGGGATTCTCTCACACACCCTATATGTCTCTACATATGACTCATACCACTAAAATTACTCTCTCTCTCTCTCTCTCTCTCTCTCTCTCTCTCTCTCTAGACACAACATTTGTTGCAGTCTCCTTTTCGTCTCCATCCCAGACTGACATTATTCATTTGTTTACCGATCAGATAAACCCGACTACCATCTCCTCTCTCTCTCTCTCTCTCAGACACACACACACAACTCCTGCTTCCACTCCCCTTCCTGACTACCTTCTCTCTCTCTCTCACACACAAAACTCTCGCTTCAGACCCGACTCAGATTTCTCTCACAAACATTTATCGACTAGCTAGCCTCTAGATAGGTTTATACACCCTTTTCTCGTGCTTCCACCATCGCATACATGTCTCTCTCCCACCCTTGTATCTATGTAGCTTTTTCTTCCCTTCTTGAGACACGCCCTCTCGATCGTGCATACACACACTATCGCCTCATTTTAAGCTGGTACCTATCGCACACACACTACTTGTGTCTTTGTCACACATGCACTTCGTCCTCCTCCACTCTCCCTATCTCTCACACACACATGGACCTTTTGCAACAACTAGCAAGATGCCCATGCGTTGCACGGAACATCAAGATGCATTTGTATGAGTAGTTATCTTGTGGGGGAAAAGGATGAACAAGGGAAGGCCTTATTTGCAAATGTGGAGAGGGGTGTGGGTATCTTTTTGCAAAATTGCCATAGTTTCCTTCCTATCCGTCAGATATAGATCGGACGGCCTATATTGCAGGATGGAAGGCACACGATCATCACTGACAATGCTTTTTATAAGAGTAGGGATAACAAATAGAGTTGGTGATGATGGTGGGCCTGCCATCCTGCAATGTAGGTCGCCCGATTTATATCTGACGGATAGGAAGGAAAATATGGCAATTTACCCGCACTCTTCACCACATTTGAAGATAAGGCCTTCTCTCGTTCATCGTTTTATCCCACAAGATCTTGATGTTCCATGCAACGCACGGGCATCTTGCTAGTAAGAGTAGAAATTAGACATATACCACTTCTCGAATCTTGAAATGAAACCAACAAAATTCCTCTCTTATCTCATCAGAACCGCCAAAGGAATATATTTTGAGTGAAACATAACATATTTTTAGTGATATACGTATTTCAAAACTAGACTTTTTTTCAATCAAATCGGTGAATATGTATTAATCTACTTTGATCCTGTGGCAACGTATTGGCACATTGCTAGTAGTTATTATAATTTTTTGGACACCAGACAAATGGTGGAGTACATATACGAAGAGAAGAGGCGCACGCACGCAGTCGGCCTCTCGCTGTCTCGCACACATGAGTGTTACGAAAAGGCGACGTTAACATATAAACCCTAAAACCCTAGGCGCACGATTGCTGCATTCACGGTACCGAGTACGTGGTGGAGCACCTTTGTAGGAGTTGATGGTCGGGACCACAGGTGAACGACTTGGAGCATGGTGGCTCGCCAGTTGCCACAGATCGAGTAGCCACATTTAAAATATTGTTCTCTTAGCGGGGTTAAGAGTTCCGATTTTCAATGGCACGTTATAAGTAGTAAGTAGTTTTTAGAACGATAGGTATGGAGCGAAAATGGAATTCATAGTACTACGTACCTCCTTGGCGTATGGTTGTATGGGTTTATGTTGCGAGATGTTGAACCTGGTAGTTCTAGGGCAAATACTATGGTTTAGATTTAGATGTTGGTTTTCAGTAATCGGAAGGGGAAACCCTTCTTTGATTAAAAAAACTACTACCTCCATTCTGGTTTACTAGTCCCCATCGTACTTTGGGGCAAAGTTTGTCCACAAATTTTACTTGTAAAATGTGAATGGAAAACGAGATTTTGTTATACCCAAACAAAAAAGGACTGGAGGGAGTGATTGCTCTAACACGGACGCGACCTCTCATAGCGCAGGCGTTGAACCGGCGTGCCGGCCAAGAGGGCTGCACTCGCTGTAGGCCCGGCTGATCACGCCTCCTCGCCGCGTGCAACTAGCTTAAGACTGCCCCGCCTTCCTTCATTGAATCCGCGCGTGTGCCGGCAACACGTCCTTCCGCGAGCCGGCAGGCATTTTAGAAAAGAAAACATGACTAAAATATACTCCCTCCGTCTCATAATGTAAGACATTTTTTGACACTATACTAGTGTCAAAAAGTGTCTTATATTATGGGACGGAGGGAGTAATTAATTTACACATGGTCTTGACTTGTTGTGCTCGCACTGGTAGCAGGAACTAGTAGAGGTTTTTCTTTATTTATAACTCTCCTCACATTTTTTTTGGCTTCTAAGTGAATCATGGTTGTGGACATTATGTATGAATGTGCAGATATCTGTGAACATGAGTTTGATGTGGAAGTTGAACTTGGAATGTCGGGCTTGCGCGTGAACTATACCATGTCCAATGCTTCGTCTGTTATTGTTTGGAAAGTAATTGCTGTTATTACATGACCCAAAAAAAACATTTTTTGCCACATCAGTAGATGCACAGACATCACAACAGTCATGCTGACTGGATAAACATTTGAACCTAGCTATTATGAAGGAAATTTTGTATTAGATAGCAGGAGACGCCTAGCCTGCTCTGCCTCTGCTAGCTTATTCCTGGCTTCTTCCATCTCTTCTTTGGCTTGGGTGAAGAGAGCATCTGATTGTTCTTTTCGCTTCTTCAGGAACTTAGCTACATTCTCAAGGGCTGCTGCACGCTTTCTTTCAGCCTTTACTAATGCCACGAGGACACAAACAGCTGACGACTCCACCTGGCTTGTGTGTAATCCAGCATCATCTGGGAATTTGCACCTTTTGTCTAATCCAGCATCATTAGGGAACTGGCACCTTGTGTGTAATCCAGCCTCATTTTGGAAACATGATCTCGAGGTTGACCATACTTCCCTCCTCGCAGGAACTGCATCCTGACATGAAGTTACTTCTTTTTTAGATCAATACTCAGAGAAACCTAGATCCATTTAGTAGAAGCCAGATAAACATGACTCGGAGAAGTGAATTCAAAGGAAAAGAAATATAAAAATAGACTACAAGGTGAGAACACCCACTTCCTACATCAAGTTAAAAACGAAAGCATTAGGATGATTAAGACTCTTCTTATTACACATCGAAGAACACCACGCTTAAGAGAAACAGAAACTACAACATATACACATCGAAGAACACGAGGCTAAACGAAAGTAATTGAAAGGGTGTTACTTACAAAAGCTCATTTTACAGGTTCGGTGCAGCTCCACTTTAACTTGCCACGCTCCTTGAAGATGTCCTGAATATCCCGTGTTTTAAAATCTCAACATGGCAAGAAAAATACTACTCGTAATACTCGCGCATCTTGTGGGCAACATTAAAGCACTCGTCTGCCATGTTAGAGCATCTCCAACAGAATCGCAACGCGCGGCACTTTAAAAAAGCATTTACAGTGCTGAGATCGAGAAGTAGATACTAGAGAGTAGAGGATAGTTCTCAGCATAGATAGATAAAAAAAGATAATTCAACTACTCCTCGTCGTCCGACTCCTCGGTGATGTCCTCCTCCGACGTCTTACTGTAGGCGTGAAGATACCGATCATCGTCGGATTCCCAGGGCGACGCTGCTCCTAGCCTCATGTTGAATTGAGCGTCCTCTTTTCGCCTACGCTTGTCCTCGCGATAGGCGGCTCGCTCCGCCCTCCTCTTATCCCTCTTCGCCCTCCTTTGTGCATAGAACTCGCGCTCGTTGATGATGTCATGCGGGAAGTGTTGGCGCCACAGCGCCATGTCTTCCTCATCCATCTCGGCGATGCCGAGACGGTGCTCCCGCCTCCGGTTGTCGCGACGATCCTCGTCGGTGCTAAGTCGCGGCAGAGGCGCGAGCTCCTGCGCCCGCTCCCACGTCGGCACGTTGGGGAAGTTCAATGTTCTATGAGGCCATCGGAGGCGCCACGCCGCCGCGTCATACGCGCGGGCGGCCTCGTTGGTGGTGTCGAAATTGCCGAGGCCGAGGCGCATCCCGCGGAACCGGATCTCGGCGGAGAAGCCGCCGGAGGGGCGCGCGCGGACGCCGCGGTATCCCCAACTTTCCTGGTGACGCGGCGGCATGGTGGCGCGGCGGCGGCGAGGCAAAAAAAAGCGAGGAGAGAGTGGTGGCGAGGCACTGAGCGGTGGCAAGGCACAGATCGGTGGGAGGGAGTTGGATTTAATAAAGCGCGCCGGACGCCGCGCGCCAAAACTAGCGCACGCCTGGCCTCTTTTTCCCGCGCGCACGCGATCCTTTCCCGACGTCTCTGCTATCTCTACTCTCTTCTCTACGGTTATATTTATTTTGTATTTAATATTTAATATTTATCTCTACTTCCTTTACTGTCTACTTTTTTCTCTATACTTTTTTTTCTTGCAATATAGGTCGTCCGATTTATATCTGACAGATAGGAAGGAAAAAAATGGGAATTTTGCAGAAAGATTCCCATACCCCTCTCCAGATTTGAAAATAAGGCCTTCCCTCGTTCATCCTTTTCTCCCACAAGATAAACTACTCATACAAATGCATCTTGATGCGTGCAATGCATGGGCATCTTGCTAGTTCTAAAAACCTTTCCATTATTTGCCACACTACAGGTTGCAGATGAAAAACCTACCCAAGCACAGCGCGATACAGGAGCGACGCACAATTACCAGCTAATATTCTGTTGGACAGTGGAGGCTATAACCAATTACTTTTACGGGAACAATAGCACCCAAGAAAATTGAAGGGTAGGTATGAACAAAATTGGAACTGCACATGTACTGCTAAGTGATTCAATACACACATTACCAATCGAGGAGGATAACGATGGTTGCGGCGGCCTCTGTGAGTCATGGTCGACAACGGAGTCAGTTCATTGTCCACGACGGTGGTACTTCTGTGCTTACGCCGGCTTCCGGAAGCAGATCCGAGACCGTGGAAGACGATGCGGGAAGAGGCTCCGCTCTCTGACGATGACGGTGGACCGCTCTCGGTCGGGCGTCGAGGTCGCCGATGAGGCAGATGTGCTGCGGTGGACGAGTGCGCCGATGTAAAGGGAGGAGCACGAAGGCTGCGGTGCCGTGGAGAAGTCTATTTTATGGTGGGGATAGAAAATGGGGAGTATTCAGGTGTACTACTCACGGGTGCCGGGTGGAGTTGGCTGGGTAGGTTGAACCTGAAGTTACGAAAACAGCCCCTACCAAGCGTCATCCGTAGGCCTATTCCAAGGCTATGATGGTAACTTCCCACTGCCGAATCAGGGTCGCGGGAGATTTTCCCCGACCTCAAAATTTTGTGACACCGGACTCCCGTGTGGCGGTTGAGTGATCCGGCTAAGCAACTAGCGAGTAGTAGTAGTAAACTCTGCATATTAGGTTTGACCAAGTCAAATTTCCTAAAGTTTGACTGTTTATATAAAATATAAACATTTACCATAACAAATATGTATGATGTGGAAGTACATTCAATAATGAATCTAATGGTATTTATTTGTTATTGTATATGTTAATATTTTTTGTTATAAGCTTTCTGAGAGTTTACAAAACTTGACTTTGACCAATGCTAATACGCGGACTTAAATAAAAACGGAGGGAGTACACATTTGTTTTCTTAGTTTGTAGTGAACTAATCATTTGTTAAAATTGTGAAATAAATATATTAGGCTATTGACTTCGAATGTAATGGTATATACAATTCAATAGTTACAATCATTGTCGAATCCCAAGATGTATACTAGGTCTATAGTACTTCACAACATGCTCAAACTCACATAATCCCAGTCAAATGAGAATCTAAATGCATTTCATAGTTATTACTTTGTAGGATGCAACAAAAACAACCAAAACTCTACATCAGCCATTATAAAAGCAACATTTTGACATATCCCATTGTGTGAATGAAACGTGCAGAGAGAGCTTTTGAAGATGGAGCAGATAGGGCGGGAAAGATTTTATGTATGTGGATGAGAGAGTAGGAGACAAACCTAACAAGACAGAGAGAGAGAGAGAGAGAGAGATAAAGAGAGAGGAAGAAGTTAGGTCTGTGAGCAAGATGGAGACATATAATATACGTGAGATGCGTGTGCATCCGGATTCTGTATACGTGGAAGGAGAAGAGACAACATGTTTGATGAGAGAGCTGGAAAAACATGGACGAGAGGGGAAGGATCTCATGGGTTGAGGGATCGACAATTTTGTGCGGGGGAGAGAGGGATTGGTAATTTTGTGCAAGAGAGAGAGAGGGTGGGGGGAGGAGTCAGTCAGCCATCGTCACATCACCCTGCTTCCAAATGATCCCGCATTCTCTAGCGCGGTGTGGTCGCCGTCTTTGATCTGCTCGATGCCCTCTTTGAAGATTGAGGTGTTGTGCATGTTGGGGGTGCAAAGAAGCACAAGCGAGAGTGGTCGCCGTATAACCTTGGAGGGGGATGAATTGTGTGCTCAGGGGAGTGTGTGTGTGTTGTGCTGCGTGTGTGTGTGCGCGCGCACGCACGTGTGTGTGTGTGTGTGTGTGTGTGTGTGTGTGTGTCAGATATTGAACGAAAATAAACCTAAGGAGAGCAATGGGTATTCACAAAGAGATTGTGCGGGCCTTGAGGTGGGCAGGGACAGAGTGAGGGTGTCAAAATGTGTGCGTTGATGCATGTGTTGCATGCGATCATGCGAGGGACGGACGAATCGAGAGAGATGGTTGTTGTGTTATGGATGCTCCTCTCTCTCTCTCTCTCACACACACACACACAAGTAATCTAGAAAACCGTTCTCTCATGTATACACAACATATTGGCATCTGTCTATGTCTCACTCATGCATGATCATTTGCACATTCACACCTCTCTATGTCTGTATCACACGCACACCGTCTCCACATTGCCCTTCTGCCACAACACACATATGGACACAAACACACGTTCTCTCTCAGTCACACACACAAAATAAGTATTAAAAAAACTAGGGCACACCTAAAACGTCCAAATCCAAATAAACACAAACTGGAGCTAAATTCAAATATATGGAAATATTGCAGCGTCAAGAACTTTCCCAGGAAAAAAGAACTTGAGTAATATTCGAGGATTGTTTTCACACACACAAAAAGGTTCAGTGGATCTCCTTCGAGCGCGACACGGTGACACACCGTTCGATCAACCGCGCGGCCGTGGTTCACGCGCGTGCACAGGATTCCGTATCGTGGCTGTGGTACTAACTTAAAAAAATTAATAAAGGCGCTGCCTAAGTCTAATGTTTACGTGTACTAGTACGGTTTTCTTTTAAGTTTGACGAATCTTATATAAAACTAAAGTAAGCTCCCATACGCGCACTCATCAATATGCCGCCGCCACCGTTGCGCATGCCGCCGCCCGCCTGCTCCGGCCAACAATTTCTTGACCATCACCGCCGTGTCGCTGCCATCCCTGTGCCATGAAGCCGACGGCTCGCCCACTCACGTCGTCTGCAGTCCCTCCTCGCCATGCCGCCGCTCTGCCAAGCACGCGAGCAGCTGGTGGAGCCGCGTCTATGCACGCAGCGTACATTTAAGAGGAGGACGAGCTTGTGCTCCAAAGACGCCGGCGAGGAGGAACTAGCGTGTCATTGTCATCTCCGCCACATGACGAGGCGCTGCATGGTGGCTGTCGCGGGGAAGCCGGTCAGCGCAAGCCGATCCCGCAAACCGGTGCGGACGCTGAATCTACCTTCGAGACCTTGAATGCCACGTGGATCCTGCAATCTGAAGGAGAATTTGGGTCGATCGCCTCATGTGAGCCGCTTGATGCAACATGGATGGCTAGAAGGGCTTCTTCCACCTCTTCTGCCGTCTTCTTCCTTCGCCCGTCGAACTTCTTTCACAAATCGACCGACCCAAATTATACTACTAGTACGAACGTATTAAGTACAAGAGGAACACGAAGATACGAGCAGTAGTACCAACTACAAGAAGAACAGTAGTAAGACATAGTACTAGTACTACTCTACGTACTAAAGAGTTCAAATAACAAGAAATAACGGATAGAAAGCCAAGTATGACAATTTTACAAAAGATACCCGCACCTCTCTCCACATTTACAGATAAGGGCTTGCCTCGTTCATCCTTATCTCCCACAACCTCATGCTCCTCCCTATGTCTCTATCTCTACTACTTTTTTTAATAACAAATCGAATAGTGATGCGCCGTCCGCTGCACGCCTGGCTGAACACGCCTCCTTGCCTCCATCATCACCAACTGAGTCTTTTATAGGAGTAGGAGTAGAGAAAAAACCAAGTTGGTGATGATGGTGTGCCGTGCAATGCACGGGCATCTTGCTATTTTTTTGCATATAAGTCCAAACACCACGTAGACACGGTCTTTGAGCATGGTTCGTAGTCGTTCCACGCTCGGGCATTGAAGTTTGTAACTATTTTACATTAGAATATACTACTCCTCCGGTGCTAGTAGTAGAGCAGAGTCCTACTCTACTACTCTACTCTAGCAAGCTAGGGCATAGTACTGTAGTAGGTAATGTAGGGAGTACCAAGATCGTGATCACTCAAGCAAGTTGTCCGCATCGATATGACCCTCGCTGCTGGTATGTGTCTCGTAAGTCAAGCGGCATGCTGTAGTCATCATCACCTGTCCACTTCCCGCAACACATATTCGCTTCTCCATCTTTGTCCGCACATAATCTCGTCCAAGCTTCCACCCCCGCTAAGGCGCCTCCCCCCTCGTCCGAAACCCAAGCACTAACAATGGCAGAACCGAGCAGCGTCCGCCGAAAGAGTGGCTGGAATTCGCTCCCCACAGAGGTAATCAAGCTCATTGTTTCACGTGTGGACAATCTCAGTACCATGCCGCTCGCCGTGTGCTCGTCGGAGCTGTACCCTTTACTCAAAGCCCTCAGGCCGGAGCTTTTTAAGCCAGCTCCTTGCTTGCTGATGCCGCTTGATCTTCAGAAACGGCGTGTCATGCAGCATAACGATCGT
Organism: Aegilops longissima; assembly: GCA_021605205.1. Classification (NCBI taxonomy): domain Eukaryota; kingdom Viridiplantae; phylum Streptophyta; class Magnoliopsida; order Poales; family Poaceae; genus Aegilops; species Aegilops longissima. Next base: position 278,627,853 of record CM038677.1, read on the forward strand.
AGGGTGGCGAGCATCGACCCCCTTCACTGCGATCCGATCCCCATCAGCCTCAGCAACATTAACAATATGTACTAGGTCGTCATGGACACGTCTTGGATGGTGCTCGTCGACGGTCGCAGCAGCTGGATGCTGTGGAGGTCTACACCCGGCGATTGATCCCCCTTCCTTCGATTAACACTGCACTGCTTTGGCACCGCGGCCCAGAATATTCGGAATCTTACAGTAGCCAACATGATACCAAGTTTGATTTGCTCAAGGTTGTAATCTGCCAAGTGCCCACAAGATCTACGAATTATAAAGATTTCAGGCTAATTGCGTTCTTCAACCGCGGTCCCGCCTATCTGACAGGTCACTGCGGTAAGTGGATAAATCTGCACATCCTTCGCAGGATCGTACATCCTCCATGGTTCTCTGATGCCATTGAACGCAAGGGCTTCATTTACACTGTCGACTCCTTCTATGGCTGGACGTATTGCTGGCCTACTCCAGTTATCGCTACAAACGGCTGTTACAACAGTATGTTACTTTCCTATGATATCATGATGGGTTGCTTATATTACTGTCAACATTTACTGAAAAAATATTCATGCTCATAACATGCTGTTCTTAAGATTGACTAAATCAAGAGCCCTTTTTTATTGACTCCAACTTGATATGATATTGTAGGCCGCCTGGTGTCCCTACCCTTCCTAATCCCAGAACCTTTCAAAGAAAAGCGGCATGGCAGTTGCAGGTGGTTCCTGGCTCGATCAGACGACGGCGAAAGATTGATGATCGTTCGCACGCATCGGACGTGTTGTTTCGCGAATACAATCATAGTCACTTTGCTGTGTCTTTGAGCAGGATCCCAGCTTCTCTGGGCCTTCAGGAATTTTTGACCGAGGCTGGTAAGTAGCCTTGGTACACGCTCTCTGCTTGTCGGACTAAATTATCCGATTAACCAGGAGATAACCGACGACAAGATCATGATGGCAGCGCGGTTTCGTTCATCAGGCAAAACTGTGTGTACACAGCGGACCATGTGTCTCTTGCATGCACCATACCCTGATATGTGCCGCCACGCTCTGCAGCCCAAAGTAGGAGAGAGGGTCGCAAGTATCGACTTCGACCTACCGGGCTGGAGTTTCCGTCGAGCACCCATCTGGTTCAAGCCGTGAGCCAATCTCCACAACTTAATAAATAGTAACGTCTAACTGAGCTAGTTAGTTAGATGCGTACACTTGGTGTAGTAGGATCTTTATTTAGTTTGATGCATACACTTGTTCTTTTTTGGTAGCCCTTTTCTAATGATGGCTGATGTTTGGTTTGGAAGAGAGAGCTGCGTCTTCACTGTTCTGGCCTGCTTACTACTTCTGTTGCAACCCCAGCCCTGGTTGCTACTGCTGCTGTTTTCAATGAACAATCAGTAGTATATTTCGTCTGTTGGTTGAATAAATGTGTTGTTTTGGAAGTAGTTGCACGGTTCGATCCTTTAGTGCCCCGTACCGTACGTAGCTCATACTATTTTTCATATGGAACACATTTTCCACTTGTTGATAACATGCAGCCCACTGATGAAGGCCCAATAGATAATCCCATAATTAACTGGAAGGGAGGCTCTCACATGAATCCGGCCCAGGTACATGCTCATGGTCCCCTAAACATAAATAAATAAATAAAGCTAAATGATCATGCACCAGTTCTTTGGGAAAATAGGTAGCCCAGTATTTCTTTTTGAAGAATACCCAAGATATGCCTATTTGTTTTCTCTGAATTACTAGGCTACAAATCTTTCAAGACGAGGAGGGATGCATTCGTCCTGGCCAAAGAGTATGGTCAATGTCTGTTAAAAGTAATATCAAAAGGGGTTGAAAATTCCAAAAAATTTATAGCAAATGGGATATTAGTTTTTTTTGAATTTTGTTCTTCACTGATATCTTATACGTATTTCATTGGATTTAACATGACATAGTACTAATTTATTTTTAAATTTGTTTTAGTATGGCTATTAATTTTTGGATTAAGAATGTTTCGTTCCCCAGCAAAAATTTGCGAATTTTCAAAATTTACCACATATTTAGTTAATTTTTTGACCTCGTATCGACTTTTAAAATGGCCGCAATTCTAAAATGGAAAACGGGATGCAATAAATTCAATATGAATTAGAAAATGAGTAAAAATTATAAAATAATAGCAAATGGGCTGTACACGCCATAGATTTCGAGGTGACTTGTTTACGCAAGGCTTTGTCGGTGAACACACGATTCTAGCAGCGAAGGATCGTTGGATGTCCATCCAACGCCCACGTCTTCTTCAATCTCTGATCTTCCGCTCCAGCCACCTAAACTAGCGCCATGGGACTGCTCGCTCCCTCCTCTTGTAGCCATTGTGATACTGCAGAGCTTCCCCGCCCACCCTACTCCCTCCGCTGGCCTGGCCGCACGCAATCAACTGCCTCCTTATTACGCTAAAAAATGATTCCTCCCATCGACATCCGGGCGCACTGGTTGAGAGGCTGACCAGGCCCACTACGCTGAAGCGCACGCAGGCTTGTCAACTTAGTCAACAAACGATTCTAGCAGCAGAATCGCTGGATTTGAATCGAACGGTCCTGCTGCTTCTTCAATCGCTGCTCTTCTTGCACCACCACCCAAACCAGCGCCGAGGAGACGGCTCTGCTCCTCGCCTCCAAAGGGTCGGTTGTGCTACCGCTTGAGGCCTTATCGCCTTTACTACTCCCACCGCTAGCCAGGCCTCGTGGCGACGGCAGCCTCACACCGCAGCCGAACCAGTGAACCTTGTACTCCTCTCACGCTGGGCATCCACCGCCGCGTTTTCCCGGCACCGCCGTCCCCCTTCCTAGGCTCGCCGTCCGTCCACCGCCTTGGTGCTCTCGGTGCGGCGTGGTCAATGTGGTCAACGACATTCCATCGGAAGAGTACTGTACGTGGAGAGGCTGACAGTTGGGTCCATGGCCACAGCCCAGTTTTTTTGTGATTTGCCAAGTAAGTCGCTTTGTCAGGCCTGTTGGGCTGCAAATCTTTCAAGACGAGGAGAGCTTTCATTCGGCTGGCCGAGAAAATGGCCCATCAGTAATGAGAAATGGGCTGTACATTTTTAAAACACATCAGACCGGCAAATAGTTTCAATTATATTTTTTTTCATTTCGAGATTTTAAATTACATTAATTTTTATGCCTGGAGAATTTGTTGGATTTTATATTGATATACATTTATTTTTAAAATCAGTTTGAATCTGAGTCGAAATTTCGGGATTAAAAACAGTTCGGACCGCAGACCAAATATGCAAAATTTCTTACAATTTTTAACCGTACACAAGATGGGCTGTAATGCTAACAAAAAGAATATGGGCTCCAAAAACCTTAAGAATTAGCAAATGGGCTGTAAATTATTAGAAATACTGGCAGATGGGTTGTATGCTGTTTTCCACAGATTTGAGGATTTCCTAAAAAGGTTGATGCACAGCAAAGGATCGTTGGATGTCCATCCAACGGCCGTCGGTTTTCTTCAATCTCGCTCTTCCTGCTCCAAATGGCCAAACAAGCACCGCAGGACTGCTCGCTCCCTCCTCCCGTGGCCGGCTGTGCTGCCGCCAGAGTCTCACCGCCCCCACCGTATTCCCATCGCTGGCCTAGCCATCCTCTACTCACTCAAACCTCTTTGTTATTCTCCGCGACGGCAGACGAACCAAGAAACCCTCGTATAGTCGTACTACCCTCCTCGTGGGAAACAACGCCGAGTCTTCCCTGCCTCCGTGTCGCTCCTTCCTAGGCCTCGCTGTTGTCCACCGCCTGGTGCTCTCGGTGCGGCTCTGGTCAACGTGGTCAACGCATCGACATGCATCCGGCGGATCAGACGTGGAGAGGCCGACAGCTGGGTCCACGGCCGCACGCAAGGAAATGCCTCCTTATTACGTGCAAAATAATGATTCCTCCAGCTGACATCAGGGACCCACCGAAAGGGCCTCTGTATTTCACGAAAAAATGTTACCGCCGCTGACAGCTCGGACCCATTAGCTATATTTTCGCACGCAAGGAAGTGCCTTCTTATTACGCACAAAAAAATGAATACTCCCCTGTTAGCTGGGACCCAGTATAGTGGCAGGCTGACTTGTGGGACTACTAAGTTGACGGGGACGGAGGGCTTTACGGTGTCCATCCAACGGCCGTAGTGCTTCTTCAACCTCTGGTCTTCTTGCTCCAGCCACCCAAACCAGCACCGGTCATGCCTCGTGCTGCTGCCTCACGTGGCCGGCTGCGATGCGGTGGAGGCCTCACCGCCCCCTACTACTCTAACCGCTGGCCAGGCCATCCCTCTACTCAACCACACCCCCTGTTACTCTGCGGCGACGGCAGCCTCACACCGCAGCGAACCAGTTGAACCTCGTACTTTCACGCTGGGCATCCACCGTCGCGTCTTCCTGCCCGAGTCGCCCCTTCCTAGGCTCGTTGTCGCCCACCGCCCGGTGCTCTCGCACGGCGTGGTCAACGTGGTCAAGGAATGGCTTCCATCGGACGTGGATCTGACGTGGAGAGGCGACAGCCTGGGTCCACGGCCGCAGCAAGGAAGTGCCTCCTTATTACGCCGCAAAATAATTATTCCTCCACCTAATAGCGGGACCCACCGACGAGCCACCATATTTCGCGAAAAAATGTTTCCCGACTACCGACCCACCAGCTACACCTTCGCACGCAAGGAAGTGCGTCCGGGAAAAAACAACAAAACGATTCGCCCCCTTGACTGCTGGGACCCACCAGCTACATCTTCGCATGCAAGGAAGTGCGTCCGGCAAAAAACAAAACGATTCGCCCGATCGCTAGGGACCCACCAGCTACATCTTCGCAGCAAGGAAGTGCTCGATACCGACCCACCTGGTCAAGCGCACGTAGCGTTGTCATTCTGGTCGCGAACGTGTACGTATATATATACTGGTGGATGTAGAGGCGCGCACGTGTCGTAGTAGAGGCGTGCACGTAGCATGTACACGTACGTACAGCGGCGAGGGTGCAAGAAAGAAAATACGGCCACGTACGTACATACGGGCAGGGCCTTGAAGGCCTACTCGCGCATACGTACATGGCTGGGTCGGAATGGAGAAACAGCGTCGTCGTCGTGTTCATGGGGAGGCAACGGAATGCGTCGTGTTCATCGGGAGGCAACGGAACATGTGGGAGCCAACCGGCTGGGTCGGAACGGAATGTGTGGTCGTGTTCATCGGGAGGGCATGGACGGAATAGGGTGTGCCTTGCAGCCACCCCATACTCCACCAGCGCGGCGCTGGTGGCGGTTCAAGGGGAGCGCCAAGACAAGGGTGTGCCGCACCAAGCCAGAGCCGATGCAGCGCAGGGTCAAGAAGCTGCAGCAGAGCCATCAGTGGCAGAAGACCAAGCTTAGCAGGGCAACATCGCAGAAGCTCCTGAGGACGGCCAAGTCTCAGGAAACCCTCCACCTCAGGATATGCCACAATCTCTGCAGGACCTGAGCCTGAACAGTGTGCCAGCCCTCGTCGAGCACCCGGTGTACTTCGTGAGCACCGTACTGCGGGACGCAAGGGCACGCTACCCCATGCCGCAAAAGCTCCTACTCGCACTCTTGGTGGCCTCGCGCAAGCTGCGACAATACTTCTGTACATACCCCATCAAGGTCGTCTCATCTTACCCATTGGAGAGGGTACTCAGGAGCCCAAACTCAGCCGGAAGGGTCGCTGAATGGAACATCGAGCTGCAAGCATTCCAGCTAGAGTTCATCACTACCAGGGTCATCAAGGGAGCCACGCTCGATGATTTTGTGGCGGAATGGACAGATGCCCCGGCTCTTGAGGAAGGAGAAGACCGGTCCACCTCCCCAGGAAGTGAGGCACCAGATGACTGGGTCATGCATTTCGATGGCACCTTCGCGCACCAGGGCGCGGAGGCTGGAGCAGTGCTCATCTCGCCCACTCAGGACAAGCTTTACTACGCCGTGCAACTCTGCTTCCAGCACGGCGAGAAGGTCTCCAACAATATCGTAGAATACGAAGGCCTTATAGGAGGCCTGAAGGCTGCGGTGGCTCTGGGGGTGAGGCGCCTTAACGTCAAGGGCGACTCGCAGCTCCTCGTCAACTTCTCCAACAAAGTGTACGAGCAGAAGGACTAGCACATGGAGGCCTTCCTTGCGGAGGTGCGCAAGATGGAAAAGCAGTTCTCGGGCCTGGAGCTGCAGCACGTGCCCCGGGACACCAACAAGGAAGCCGACGACATCGCCAAGAGAGCATCCAAGCGGCAACCGCAAGAGCCCGGCGTCTTCAAAGAGCGGCTCTTCAAGCCGTCAGCTACACCACCTCTTTCACGCACGACTCAGCCTCGGGAGGAGCTCCCACAGCCCCTAGCCACGGGGCCCCAGCTTGCAGCCCAACCTCAGGAGCTCGGCTGCTCTTGGCGCTCGAGCCCCAGGAGGAGTGCTAGACCAAGGAATTCAAGGAGTACCCTGATGCACGGGACGCTGCCGGAGAAGGAAGAAGACGCGGAGCGCATGGCCCGACAGGCCACGGCAAACTGCATTCAAGACGGCGACTTGTACAGGAAATGGCCGAACGACGTCACGCTGCGCTGCATCTCTAGCGATCAAGGAAGGGAGCTGCTGATTGACATACACGGCGGGGACTGTGGACATCACTCATCGTCAAGGACCCTCGTCAGCAAAGCCTTCCGCAGCGGATTCTATTGGCCTACAACACTCAACAATGCAGCCGAGCTGGTGAAGTCCTGCGAAGCTTGCCAATTCCACGCCAAGCAAATCCATCAGCCCGCTTAGGGCCTCCAAACAATTCCTCTCACGTGGCCGTTCGCGGCCTGGGGGCTAGACATCTTAGGCCCGTTCCCACGAGCGCCAGGGGGTTACCGTTATCTCTACGTCGCCATCGACAAGTTCACCAAGTGGGCGTAAGTGGAAGCCGTCCGAACCATTCCAGCCGGCTCTGCTGTCAAATTCAGCAAGGGCCTCGTGACCGCTCCGGGGTCCCCAACCGCATCATCATAGATAACGGATCGTAGTTTACTAGTAACCTCTTCAAAACCTACTGTGCTAACCTTGGAACGCAGATCTGCTACGCTTCGGTGGCCCACCCCAGGAGCAATGGTCAGGCCGAACGCGCCAACGCTGAGGTCCTGAGGGGCCTCAAGACCAGGACCTTCAAGAAGAAGCTGGAGGCCTGCGGAGGGGCTGGCACGACGAACTCCAGTCCGTGCTGTGGTCCATCCGTACCACCGCTACCAAGCCAACGGGCAAGACTCCGTTCTTCCTCGTCTACGGAGCGGAAGCAGTCCTCCCTCACGAGGTCACATCGCTTCGCTGCTGGCATCGGGCGTCGACGTAAACGCAGCAGGGGCGCCATGCGGGGATGGATCTTGTGCCGGGGAGGAACATCGACGCGGGCCGCATTGAGGGCGGCAAGGTACCAACAAGCGCCGCGGCGGTACCACCGCCGCAACATCCGCCCAAGACGCCGAGGTGGGTGACCTCGCCCCGAGGCGGTCCTTCCAGGAAGGGCTGCACAAGCTACCATGTGGGAGGGCCCGCTCAGGGTCGCCCATGTATCCAGGTCGGTGCAGCGCTACCGAGACGCGAGACGGATACCCATCCGAATGCTCGAACATCCAAAGACCTCTGGAAGTTCTATCCATGAAGCAAGGCCCAGAGTCTGAGAAGAAAGGCCCAAAGCCTGTGAAGAAGGCCCGATGCCTGTGAAGAATCTCTGCTCGTGACACTCTCACGTAATAATGAGTGGGGCTATACACGCCCCGGAGTCTCAGGAGCACCGGCCTCAGGCCCTGGGGCTCCCTCCCACGCCTAGTGGACAACACTTAGCTCTGCGCTGGTGAGAAGACTTGAAGACTAGATTAGGTGCTGGACGCGGCTTTTCATTTGCTTTCCGTAGTTGGCTCGCTTTTCCTTAATCAGAGTTGCTCTTGGTGTTCGTTGCTGATTTGGTTCCCTAGCCTTTTACCGCTTTTTGGCTCTAGTTTGCTGTCTTCTCTCTCGCATACCTCGCGAGGGGTTAGGCAGGCGCCTCATGGCATTTCTCTTCTCTTTGCCTTCTCGTGAGCCACCCTCGTTCGAGCCTGGAAGCTGGCACATCTCTCCTAAATCCGTGCCCCTCGGGTACCGCGATACAAGGCGCCAAGTCAAGGCTTGGGTGGACGGCAAATCCTTTAGCGCACCTTAACGAATTTTTTGCAGTTTCCGAGCAACGCATACACCACGTGAGGGAAAGGGCGTCCCAAACGCACCAGGTTAAGTTATCTTTGCACAAAACAACAACATGGCATGGGAACGACACGCACAGTGCATTGACCAAAGAACCACAGTTCGATACACGCCCCTCTGGGCTCATACTGGTTTCGTTTTCCGATGCAGGAAAGAAAGAAAAACTAAGCAAAGCAGCGTTGCGGCAATCCACAGAGGCAGGCCCTTGGCGACACCCCGAGCCTAGCCAGACCCCTCCTTGCGCTTCACGGAGGCGCGACGGCGAGATGACCCGCTGCCTCCTTCGAAGCGGGCGCGGCAGCTGGTCGTAGCCACCACTTCTGGAGCTGTCACCGGAGGAAGAGCCGCCGTAGCTGGAGGAGACGCGGTCGCCGCTAAGGGCAGGCTCGCCCTCGTCCTCATCGCGACCATGACCAAGGTCGAGCACCTCCTCACCGTCGTCCGTCTTGGGGCAGCACCCGGCGCTGTGACCATCTTCCCCGAACACCCTCACATAGAGGGTCGATTCACCATCGTACCTCAAGTGGAGGGTGCACCGCCTGCCCAGGCCGCTCGCGTAGGCGAACGTCTGCCAGCCGCGGGCCAGGGCTATGTTGCCCACGGCGGAAGTTTTGACCGCAACCCAAGAGGCCATGCTGCAGCAGCCGTCCGCCTGTAACCAGAGCCCGCCTGGACCAGAGGCTGGTAGTTCGCCGGCGAAGAAGCGCGGAAGTTGGAGCCAGTTAGCGGCCGGGCTCTCCGACTAGAAAACGAACTCCGGCGACACCTTAGCTGAATGGAAGCACGGGCGGGGAGGCCGCGCCACCATCGCGCGCCTCCCCTCGTCGGCTGAACCACCATGGATGGGGCGACCCCCTCCATGTGTCGCGGTGCCACCTCGACGGTGGGCCACGGCGGGGGTCGCGGCATGCTTGCGTGGACGTCCGCGGCCGCGCTTGGGTGCTGGGGAACCGAGGCCCTCGCGAGGGGCCTTTCCTTTCTCGGTGGCAGAGAACTTCTTTCGTGGCACCATCCATGGCACTGCAAGCAATGGAGCAGAGAAGCAAGCAAGCGAGGAAGAGATGGGCAATGGGGGCTCCGCCCCCCTCCCCATTTATAGCAAGAGAAGGTCAACCGGCGTCTCCCACGATCGCAGGTAATGATGGTTTTCCTAGCATGTCGCAGGGACTTGTCAACTCATGCAGTTGCCGAGGCAGCGTGGGGAAGCGGAGACGCCCACGTCCAATCAACCGCCACGCGTCGACCGAGGCCGCAGGCTTTTGGGGCCCGCGGTGCTCCGAACTTGACCCTTGGCTTCACCGTGAAGCCAAGCCCGAGCGCACCTTGGGCCCGGGGGCTAATGTCGGCGTTCTGGGAACGGGGGTCCCCAGACATGCCTGCCTGCGGCCCACAGCATGGCCAAGCAGCAGGCTGTACGGCCCATCTTCGTCAACAAGGCACCCAAGACCCTCGCGAGGGTCCAAGCCTCGCGAGGCGACGACGCAAGACCTCCTCCGAGTGGCCTTTAGCAGCAGGCTCACGAGGAGCAGAGATATCAAGGCAAGGCAAACCTCACGAGGCTCTCGTGACGTGAGCCATGACGAACGGTACCAGGCGGGTGCCAGGCGGACGCCGGTGCGCGCAACGTCCTTATTTTCTCTTTGGTGCTAAGGAGGCCAGCGCAGGCGATGAGTACCGAGGCATCAGGCAAAGGTTGCCATATTGGTGCAACGATACCAAGACAAGGAGGATGGCAAGGCGGAGGTCATCGTGGAGCCCAAGACGGCGTCATCCCAGAGCTTTTCGCAGGCGAAGACCGCTTTTGTCAGGATAGCTTGTACTAGTTGTCCCCCTTCAAATTTGCCCGCTGTTGTTGGCTCCCTTCCCGCTCGATATTTGGGAAGAGGACCAGGGGCTCTCTAAATAGGACTAGCCACCACAGTAGGGGGACGGATCCCGAACCAGTTCAGTTCATCGTCAACTACACAAGCACAAGAACACCTCAACCTCAGGAGGTTGTTCTTCCCTTGTACTGTTCATCATCAGCCCAAGAGGCAATCCACCACCACCACACTGGAGTAGGGTACTACACCACAATGGTGGCCCGAACCAGTATAAACCCCGTGTCTTTCTGTATTGCAAGTTCGTCGAGTTCATCCGCGAGATCTTAGCGAGCTAGAGCGTAGATCGGTAGGAGGGAGAGACTACGCGCGCACCCCAGTGTTCGAAGCTTAAGGGTTTGCCAGATCCCCACATCCGACAGCAGCCCCCTTTGAAGGAGGGGGGAGCACCGTCTCCACCAGCGACCTCCATCAATCCGGAGGCGCCGGACACTTTGATGGAAGCACTTCGACGTGCTTCCATCGTGGAGGAGCACCATACCCTGATGGGTGCGGTGGTTGAGAAGGTTCAGTCCATCAAGAGCGGACTGAACGAAGCCTTCACCAGCCTATTAACAGGCTTCGAGGTATGTGATGTAATATTCTTAGCCACTTTGCATGTGTAAAAAATATGCCCGTGTATAGATGGTAGCCCCTGAGACTCTGTTCGGCTTTTTGAATAAGGGCTGGACAGAGGATCTAATACTCGCCGGAGATAACATACTTGTCTATTTTAATAAACAGGCTTCACTGTTAGCGTCGACCGTCCAGGCCGCCGAAGTATTCGAGCTCAAGCGGAAGCTGGAGCTGGCCGATGAGGAGCTTGTCCGCATCAACAAGCGGTTTTATGAGGTATGTTTTGAAAAAGTGTGTACACACCTGAAGTAAAATGCCAATGTGGAGTCTAATCTCCTGCGTTGTCCTGATCATATTTGCAGGTAGTGCGGGCGAGGTCAAGGCTCTGAAGGGCGCCCTCTGACACAAGTTAGCCAGGCGGCCGCTGACAAAGCGGCTGCGGACTTAAAGGCCGAGCAGGTCACCCGCCGCAAGTATGAGGAGCGGGTGACCAAAGTGGAACGGGAGCTCGAGGATGCCGCCAACAAGTGCGAGACCTTGGAGGAGAAGATCAAGGGCCAAGCGGCCGATCTCACCAAGGCTCTTCAGGAGGCCAAGGAGGTGCGGACCGAGTCCCGGGCGGCTCACGAGGAGTTCAAGCAAGCCGAACAGATGGCGGCTGGTAAGCCTTTTCTTTTACAGAGTATATTTGGCGGTCGATGATATGCTTTGCTAAATCGACTATGGAGTGCTCCAGACGCCTTTGCGGATCTCCCAAGGAGTGCTGCCGACGCCGCATAGTATATCCGTGGCCATGAAGGGAACAGGAAAGAGAAGCTCTTCTGGTCGCAGTACCTAGAGTTGGAGAGGCCGGAGCTGCATAGGATGTCTGGTTTGGCCATGAAGGACATCATAGTCCGGCTATGGCCAGCCGGACCAATTCCTAGCAGCTATTTCGGCCTGCAAGCAGCTCGGCGACGCCTTGCCCTGAGTTGAGGCTGTGAAGCGCTCGGCATGCATAGAGGGCGCGCGGATGTACTTTGCCCATGTCAAGATGCAGTGGGAAAAGATGAAGGCCACCGTCATGGCAGTCAAGGGTCCGCCCGAAGGCAAGGACTACCGCAAGCTGGAGCGATACTTCGAGGACGTCCTGGAAGGTGCCCGTTTGATAAAGGTGTAAGTGCATCTAGTGCCCCTTAGTGATTTTGGTGTATTGAAGACTTATAGGTTAAGGGACTGATGGGTTTGTGAGTGTAAATGGTTTATAAGTCTATAAGGAGTTCGATATTTATAGAGAAAGTCGACCCCTAAAAATGAAGTTCTTCGACTGAAGACTTTGGATTTCTGAAGACTTTCTGAAGACTTTGAAAGTGAAGAAATTGGTGTGACCTTGAAGACTTGGTATTCATTCGAGGAACATGAAGCGTGAAGAATTTTTTTTTTGTAGTTTCATTTTCTCTTTCTTCAGTCATAGGAAACACCGTACTGTTACGGGGGGTCAAGGAAATACTAAGAAAAAATTTCCATGTGATGCTCAACTCAAAATCCTACACCAACCAATCCCTTTGAGTGAAGCCATTGGAAATCTCATGCAGTTTAGTCAATTTCTTCAGTGACAGAGACGAAGTTCTTCTGGTCTCTGAGGAATTTGTTCTGACTGAGGACTTAGGAATTCGCCAGTGCGGATTGCCTACAAGTGAGGAACATGATAGCCCTGAGGAATTTGATAGTCAAATTTCCGACCGTTGCTGTGCTACGCGCCAGCTGTCCCAAAATATCTACCCACCTAACGGTCATATCATTGAAGGGAATTTATGTCTTATCATGTCGGGCTGCTCCCTAGGCTATAAATAGACGCCCCCTACAAACACTTGTCATTTGAGAGCATCCCATCCTCCGAGGACTTTGAGCAAAAATCATCAAGTGAGGAAAACCCAAACCCAAACACCTACAAAACCCAAAGTGATTGAGCATCACTGAAGGGATTGATCATGTGTGGATCCGACACTTGTTACCTTTGAAGACTCTGCATCTTCCAGACGGTTAGGTGTCCTGGTCTAAGCATCCAAGAGGAAATTGTGGATCACCGAGTGACCGAGTTTGTGAAGGTTTAGAAGTCACCTGAAGACTTACCACGAGTGATTGGGCAAGCTTTGTGTGACCTTAGCTCAAGGAGAATACGGTGAGGACTGTATGTTAGGGACTGTGTGTCCTCGGGTTTAAATACCTAGCTGCTCCAACCAGACGTACAACTGACACAGTAGTTGGAACTGGTCAACCAAATCATTGTGTTCACCAAGCCTACTGGTTTTATTTCCTCAACTATTTCATTTCCTCATTACTGTGTTGTGTTCTTGTTCGTATCTGTTTGAAGACTTTGACTGAAGACTTTCTCAATTTCCTCAGTTCAATTTCTTCAGTCGGTTTGTCTTCATCCTGGTTTATCCTGTGTTTACGCTTTTCGTACTCTGTGCTTATTTTCATTTCATCATGATGACCATACTTCTGTTCTGTTATGTTAGCATCTGGGTACTTATTCCGTTGCAAGTAGTTCTTCTCTTAGGAATTTCCTCACCTTGAAATTCCTCAGTGAAGATTTCAAAAAAATCACCTATTCACCCCCCTCTAGTCGATATAACGCACTTTAAATTGGTATCAGAGCAAGGTACTCCCTTGGTCTGTGTGATTTTGGTTTAACCGCCTAGAATTTTAGTTATGCCGACCGCAGGAATGAAGACCGTGTCATGCCCCATCTTTGACGGTCACGATTATCCCAAGTGGAAGGCCATGATGAAAAAGCGCCTCATGGCGATGAACAACGAGCTGTGGACTATCCTTGAGATTGGTCTTACCAATCTGTGCAAGTGGCGGAAGCTGTTGACATTCGTAAGTACACTCTTCTCAACCTCACGGAGAAGGACGTCATTTGCTCCTGTCTGTCTCAAAATTAGTTTAGGAATATCATGCATCTCAATCATGCGAAGCTTATCTGGGACCGTCTCTTTGAGGACTATGAAGGTCATCGAACTCGTCATGATCATTGGTTTGAGGATTTCAAGGAATCACTCAAAGCAATGACATTCGAACAAGAATCATCATCCTCCACACCATGCCTTATGGCAAAAGGTGCTAAGGTAACTGAATGCTACCTATCTGAGTCCAGTGATGATGAATCTACTGATGAATTTGGACCCAGTTATGTCAAACTTGCTTCCCTTGCCACTAAACAACAAAGAGCTTTGGAAAAAGTTCAATACATGTTGGATAAAAGCGATGATATGTTGGGTGAAGAAATGGATCTGTCGAAAGCTTTGGCTGATAGTCTTCAGAGACTTCAGTATAAGTTTGACACCCTTCAAAGTCATTATAACACTCTCTTATCTGATCATGAGAAGCTTTCTTATGAATTTCTTCAAAGAAAGCAAGATCTTGAAAAGCTAAGGGTGAGTTATGAGGATCTTCAAAAGGAGCGCGATTCATTACTTGCTCAACAAATCAGCGCTGCTCCGGAAGAATTTGTTCCTCCATGTTTGAAGTGCATTGAACGTTAATCTGCTAATTCTTCACCTGAATGTTCAAATGCTTCTTATGTTACAAATTCTTCACCTGTCTCTGCTGTCACTAATTCCTCATCTGAGGACATTGCTAGTATCACTGATGATGCAGGGCTGAAGGAATTGTACATGACAGGCATGTACAAAATCCTCAAAGGGCATCAGGCTCTTTGTGATGTGCTTAAAAATCAGATCCTCAACGGGAACCCTAGGAAAGAGGGTATTGCCTTTGCGAGGAAACTCAATGCTGATGGGACATGCTGGAAGCCTGAGTAGTATCCCAAAACCTCATGGGTTGCTGCAAAGGGACCTCCAGTAGATCCATCTACTTTATCTGGCTTTACATATGAATCTCCTCATTCTGTTGATGATTCATTTGACTCCAACTATAAACTGTTCAAAAATCAGAATGGTGAAGTATTTGCTAGATATGTTGGCACTAACTGCAGGAACGTGCAGGAATGGTTCCCTTATGAAGAAAATATGGGTTCCCAAAAGGTGCCGTGAAAATCTTCAGGTGAATGTCATCATGACACCACCTGTGAAGAATAGGAACCCCAGATCAAATTCTTCATATGGACCAAATTCTTCATATGGATCAAAGTCCTCATATGAACATCATTGTGCTAACACTTCTGTATCGCGGGGAAAATTTAAGGGCTATGAATATGAGCACTATTCTTCTAACCATTATGTTAATAAGTCCTCGAACAATTTCTCTGCTTATTCATATGCTTACCCTAACTCCTCTTATGTGAAACGAAGTGGACTGGCTTCTATGCCACCTTTCTTGTATGGAGCTCGCAGAGTGATGAACTCTTTGCCACCCCTTCAGATGTGGGTGGTGAAGAAAAAGAACTAATCTCTTATGTAGGGTCAGGTCTCCAGACGTGCTCAAACGTCTGAAGAAATTGCTGGAGACCTAAAATTGCCTGATAGGAAGCAGGCTAATCATGAAGAAATGAATCCTCATTTCTCACGTCTTCATACTATTTTATGTGTTCTATTGCTTGATGAAATTGATCTGATGAAATTGATGTCTTATTCTTCACTGATGAAGTATATGAGTTCGTAGGTTGCACTAATTCATCTGCAGGATGATCTACCCAAAGCCACTGAGTGGGTCCTCGATAGTGGATGTACAAATAACATGACTGGTGACAAGAACCTATTGATGGATGTTCCCTCATCTCCATCGCATCTGAAGCATATCATCTTCGCCGACAAAGGCAAAAGCAAGGTATTGGGTCTAGGTAAGGTCGCGATCACAAAGGATTGACACATGGACAAAGTCATGCTTTTCGAGTCCTTAGGATACAAGCTCATGTCAGTCTCAATGCTTTGTGATCTTGTTATGGTTGTTATCTTTGTCAAGTATCGATGTGTTGTGATTATGGAAGCTGACAATTCCAAAGTCTTTGAAGGCTTTAGGAGAGGATATCTGTATATTGTTGATTTCTCTACAGGACCACAACCAGCTATATGTCTACTTGTAAAAGCTTCAGAAGGCTGGCTATGGCATCGACGACTAGGTCATGCTGGCATGAGGAACTTGCACACGCTCACGAAGAAGAAGCATGTCATTGGCATTGAGAATGTCAAATTCCTCAAGGATCACTTGTGCGGAGCCTGTGAAGCTGGAAAGATGACCAAGGCCAAACATCTTGCGAAGACTGTCATCACTACCACTCGACCATTTGAATTGCTTCACATGGATCTCTTTGGTCCTAATCATTATTCTACAGTTACAAATGATGCATCTCTATATGGCTTTGTTATTGTTGATGATTACTCTCGTTACACATGGGTGCATATTGTCACTTACAAACATGAGGTGCAGGAAGTCTTCAAACGATTTTCCTCGAGGGCTTCAACCAACTTTGGTGTGAAGATCAAGCACATCAGAAGTGACAATGGAACTGAGTTCAAGAATTCTGGTCTTGATGACTATCTTGATGAACTTGGTATTACTCATGAGTTATATGCTCCTTATACTCTTTAGCAGAATGGCGTCGTGGAGCGCAAGAACAGGACTCTGGTTGAGATGGCTCGCACTATGCTTGATTAGTACAAGACACCTCGTCATTTCTGGATTGAGGCAATTGATACTGCGTGCCACATCATCAATATGGTATATCTTCACAAATTCTTCAAGAAGACTTCATACGAACTCCTCACTGACAAGAAACCCAATGTGAGTTATTTCAAAGTCTTTGGTGCTAAATGTTGGATTAGAGATCCTCATCACAATTCTAAATTTGCACCGAAAGCACATGAAGGTTTTATGCTTCGTTACGGAAAGGACTCGCACACCTACAGAGTCTTCAACAACGTTCACCACAAGGTTGTTGAAACTGTAGATGTGCGGTTCGATGAAACTAATGGCTCGCAAAGAGAGCACCTACCTCCTGTGCTAGATGAAAAATCACCTGAGGAATCCATCAAGTTCAAGGCTACTGAGGATGTCATTCCTACCAAAGAATCTGTTGAAGAAGTCATTCCAGAACGTGAAGAACGTCATGCTGATGCACCTGAGGAAAATGTTGCTGAAGAAAATGCTGATCAAATTCCTCAACAACAACCCGCTCATACTCGCATCGCAAATGAAGTGGAGATTGAGAAAATCATCAGCGATATCAACATTCCAGGTCCTCTCACATGCTCAAGAGCTTGACATTAATCTAACTTTTGTGGGCACTTTGCTTTTGTCTCTATCTCAGAGCCCACTAAGGTAGATGAAGCATTTATGGAGCCTGAATGGATTCAAGCTATGCAAGAGGAATTAGATCAATTCGAGCTCAACAACGTCTGTGAACTGGTCAAACGTCCAGATCCTCGCAAGCACGATATCACTGGCACAAAGTGGATCTACCGCAACAAGCAAGATGAAAATGGCCTTGTGGTGAGGAATAAGGCACGACTTGTAGCTCAAGGCTACACACAGGTTGAAGGAATTGATTTCGATGAAACTTTTGCACCTGTTGCTAGACTTGAGGCTATTCGCATATTACTTGCTTATGCTAACCATCATGACATCACTTTATATCAAATGGATGTGAAAAGTGCATTCCCATGGTAAGCTTAAGGAAGAAGTATATGTTTCTCAACCCCCAGGTTTTGAAGATCCAAAGCATCCCAACAAAGTCTTCAGTCTCAATAAGGCCCTCTATGGCCTCAAGCAGGCCCCTCGGGCGTGGTATGATACTTTGAAGGAATTCCTCATGAAGAAAGGCTTCAAACCCGATTCACTTGACCCTACTCTCTTCACTAAATCTTATGATGGTGAATTGTTTGTGTGCCAAATATATGTTGATGATATCATTTTTGGCTGTACTGACCAACGTTACAGTGATGAATTTGCCTATATGATGAGTGAAGAATATCAAATGTCTATGATGGGAGAATTGAAATTCTTTTTAGGTCTTCAAATTCGTCAACAGTGCAATGACATATTCATATCTCTGGAGCAATACCTCAAGGATGTATTGAGGAAATTCGGCATGCAAGATTGCAAAGGGGTCAAAATCCCTATGCCCACCAATGGCCATCTATGAACTGATGAAAATGGTATTGACTTTGATCAAAAGGTATACTGCTCCATGATTGGTTCTTTATTGTATCTATGTGCATCTAGGCCGGATATTATGCTTAGTGTTTGCATGTGTGCCCGATTTCAAGCTACACCAAAGGAATCACACCATAAGGCTGTGAAACATATTCTTCGATATCTAGCTCACACACCAACACATGAATTATGGTATCCCAAGGGCTCGGCTTTTGATCTCATTGGATATTTAGACTCTAACTATGCTGGTGATCGTGTGGACTGCAAGTCAACATCAGGCACATGCCATTTCCTTGGACGATCTTTGGTCTGTTGGTCCTGAAGAAACAGAACTGTGTATCACTATCTACTGCTGAAGCTGAGTACATTGCTACTGGTTCTTGCTGTGCTCAATTGCTGTGGATGAACCAAACTCTCAAGGACTACAGTGTCAACATGAAGAATGTGCCTCTCTACTGTGACAATGAGAGTGCAATCAAGATTGCTCGTAACCCAGTTCAGCACTCGAAGACAAAGCACATTCAGATTCGTCATCATTTTCTTCGTGATCATGTGTGGAAGGGCAACATGTCTATTAAGCATGTAAGGACTGAAGAGCAGCTAGCCGATATCTTCACAAAGCCCTTGGATTTGAAGAGATTTAGCAAGTTGATGTGTGAGCTAAATATCCTAGAATCTTCGAATGTCCTTTGAAAAGGACACACATCCTAACACTTATGCAAAATTGATGACTTAGATGTGCAACACACGAAGAAATGTTTTTCTTCAATCAATGAAGACTAACACTCGAAGTGTGAAGAAATTAACAAAGAATTTGATTCTCATAGCCCTACGACAATTGTACGCGGTGTCTGAAATCATCATTCTTATACGGTGGGTCACGCCACCACCAAAAGTTGAAAATCTTCAATTTGAGTTTTTTCCTCATTTCTGAAATTCCTCAGTTGTTCAATTTCTTCAACTTTGCAAAGTCTTCACCATTTCCGTCGTTTTTCTTCATTGGCTATATATATATATATATATATATATATATATATATATATATATATATATATATATATATATATATATATATATATATATATATATATATATATATAGTTTATGTCCTCTAGAGCATTCACTTATTGCTATTTCTTCAAGATGTTTTTTCCTGCTAAGTGAATGTGATTGGACCCTTCCCCCTCTATGCTAAACTCAACCCAGTCTATTCACAAATTCTTCATGTGCGTTCTATTTGAAACCCATTCAAAATCTTCACTGTGTCCTTGTCAGCTGAAGAATTTGCGAACGAAAACTTTAAAATATTCTAATCTGAATTTTTGGCAGTTGCCGCCTAAACCGTTCCACATTCCATGATAATAATTATCTATTCACCCACGATCTCACACGATCGCCACCTCTCAGTACGTGGGTGACACATGTCACACGAATGAGAAGGGTCAGGGGAACGTTCGTCCAATTTTCTCGGGCGAGCAGTTTTTCACTTCGGCTATAAATACCCCTCCCCTTCCTCACTTTGTTTTTACTCCGCTCGACCTCACTCCCTCGCTCGAGCTCTCAAACCCTAGCGCCGCTGCTACTTCCATCGTTGCTGGTGAGGAAGATCTTCAATGCCTCGACCTTGTCGCCATCGTACTCGCACCGGCTGCGGATTTCTTCACTCTGCCGCCGCCGTAGCTATCTTCCTCAGCCAAGTTAGGGTGTGGAAGATCTGAACCGACGAGCTTCAAATCTACACTTCCCAGTTCGTCGTGTTCTTCGTCAAGGGTAATTAAAAGTTACTTTTACTTCCCTTGTTGATTCTGATGTTTTCTACAAAGTCTCCAAAAGGTGTTTATTCTTTAATCTTCACACGCTAAACACCTCACATTTCATCTGTTCTTGATCTGTTTCCCTAAGCAACTTTTTTCAAGATTTGTGTGGATTTTTAATTTGTACATCTCTGGAACCTAAGACAAATTCCTCAAACTTGTTCTTTTTGCAAACACTTTTGAGAACGCATATGACCCCTCCAAATTCTTTGCAACTATATTCTGTTCACAAGTACACATGTCCGCTGCTAACTCACTAGGTTCTCATCAACTTAACTCATTTGCAGCATTCCTCGAAGAAAAGTTGCACACCTCTTCAGAGAATTCTATTGTTTAGATTCCTCAGCTGAAGAAAATGGCTGACGGCAATAAGCCTCAGAAGGGTGGAAAGAGACCTGAGGTCAGCACTGCTTTCGAAATCCCAGATGACATTTACAAGGATTATTGCACACCCGATGAGGCCAAACATGGCAAGGAGGACAAAAATCTGCGCAAGGTGCGCATACAAAGGATAGAGAGGAGATGGGCACGGGAATGGAGGGAATTCAGATATGTCACTCCTAAGTACATGAAGAAATTCGCTCTTAATCCTCCATGCCCAAGACCTCCATTGGCACCTGGCCAAGAAGTTGACCCTACCAGCCTCAAGCATGGTGAGGACTATCCTGATGAATGGGCCAAGCGCCAGGCCAAGCTAGCCAAAATGGCTAAGGATGCGGTGAGGAAATTCAATGAAGTCTCTGCTGCTGCTGCCACTTGTAACACCCCAAAAATTTTAGCCTTGTTTTATTAATTAAAATTTTGCCAGGAACTTAAACTTTTGTTTTCTGGATTTTCTTTTGATTTCAGAACCATTCTTCCCTTTATTTTTATGGAGTTTTTACCCATAGTGAAAAACTTCCCAATTTTTATTGGACTCTTTTACCCTCTCAAATAAAACAATTCTTTTATCAGTAGGATATTTATATAATTATTTTCCCCTGAGCTCTATTTCTCTAATTTGGTTTTTCATAAGTTTAGGGTCCCATTTGCACTGCAACCCTTTTATAAAGTCATTCAAAAATTCCACCAAAATTTGGAGATGTCATGTGGTGTCACCAAACCACGTTTATGCAAAAAGATATTTCATTCTTTGGATATTTTGAGCTCTACATCATATTTTCAAATCTAGTCCAGTGGGCAGTTTTACACTACAACCTATTTAAATATTTCTTTAAAACTTCTACCAAAATTTTGGGATGTCAGTAGGGGCATATTATTCAACTTTATGCAAAAACCTAGCTATGTTCTTTGAAAAATTAGAGTGAATCAACCTCATTTCCATTCTGGTCCAACTTGATGATTTGTACTACAACTATGTTTTAAGTTGCTCCTTTATCCATGATTCCTTTTCCTACTTGTAGTCCTCCCTGCTAAACCCTTAAGTCCAAAAGGTTGGACTCATTGGAGCAATTCTCATTCTTGCAATCATGCCCTATTCTTTCTGTCCAAATCTGAAGATTTGCAAAACTTGCACTAGCAAGTTTCTTCTTTTGGCAAACTAACCTCACCACCTTCTCATTCATCTAAAGAGACCCCCACTCTGGAAGATTTGACCACTCCAAGAAATGCCTAGGTGCATGTGGCATTCTGTCAAACACTTTGTGGGCATGACCAGTTTTGACATGGGTTTTAGTTTGCACTATGATCTTGCTTCCCTTTCCTAACCACCTTGTCCAATAAACTCCTAGCTACTCCTAACCTAGGTCTGTTAAATCCCAACCTCACCCGAGACCTCTAGCATGCCCTGGCATTTTGTCGAGCACGTCCGGTGCGTGCTTTGGGCGCGAGCAGAGCACGCGTTTTGCACGTGCCGCGCCCGAGCCGCCGCGTCGCGCCCCTGGGTTTTGCCCACTCTACAGAGCCGCCCCACTCACTCGACTGCTCACCGCATCACGCCAAGCAGCCCTGGTGCCCTACAACACCGCCGTCAAAGCCCTTGGCGGCACGCTGGCATCCGCAGCCAGCCCCTGCACAGGTCGGCGCCGCCCGAGCCTCTCCCGCTCGCCACCTGCCCCTAGAGCAGCTCAGACTCATCCACAGGAGCGTCCTCTAGCTCTCGTCGCCGCCACGTCGCCCTGACCGCTACAGAGCGGCGGTTCGCCGGCGCCCTTATCCTCGGCTGCGGAACCGCCATGGATGCGCTATAAATAGGACCCCCCCCGAGCTCGTCCAGGCCTCAAGCAACCTCTCTCACTCCCTCACCGATCCGCTCGTAGCAGTAGGAAGACCAGAGGGGTCGTCTTCCTCATCTCCGACAATCACAGCTGCCGCCACTGTCTCGATCACTCCAGCGCCACCAGGGCCTCCCCCTCTCCACTCTCTTCACCAGCAGCTCCCTCTCCCCCTCGTGAGTCCATCCCCCTGCTCAATTTTGATCGGGACTCGCCACAGGAGAAAAACCACTCTGCCCAACGGCCACCGTCCGCTGCGGAGCTCGCCGCCGGCAGCTCCGTCCACCCCGAGGACCGTAACGACTACCGGAGTGACCACCTCGACCCCCTGAGCCCGCGGATGGCCTCGGTTTCCCGAACGGTGCCGCCGTTCGCCGGCGAGCATCGCCGGAATCCCGCCCCCGCTCGGGCAGAGGAAGAAGGAGGGTAGGTCGACTAGTCAAACCTGACCAGTGGGCCAGGCGGGCCCACTGTCAGTGACCCACACGCCGTCCACGCTGGAGTAAGTGGAAGCGTAAATTCAAAATACGCCTTAGACGTGTTCAGTTCGAATCATTTTTCCTTTTTCTGTTTTTATTTTTTTAATAACAAATTCTTTTTCCTACCTGTCTCAAATTTAATCTAGTTTATTTTAAGATTTATTTGAAAAAATTTCAAACAACCTTTTTGTGCTGTTTTGAAATTGTGTGTTAATTCAAATTTATTTAAAATAGGACCTTGGAGAGAGAGAAGCAAGCTTTCAAAAGTTTTGGAGTGCACCCTACCTTTTCACACCTTGAAGGCAAGCGTTCTGAACCCTGGCATAATATTTTGCATGCATTGTTTGACATGATTATGACACCACCTCAATACGTAGAACTCGTTATTTTATGTGGTGATGTGATTATTTGCATGAATGCTTATTGGAAATTTCCTTGCTATTGGAAATGGACATGCTTGTGATAGTGATCATCATCGTATGCCTTTCGTGCCTACCGAAAGGAAAGCGGGAAAGTCTCTGTCTTGGGTAGACCCGAGCTTGTCCCTAGTTCCTCGTCTAGACGAGTGTGTCCGGCATGGCATGAGGGGTATGATGAGTGGTGATTCTGTCTGTTGGATGAAATATATTCGTTATGCTAATCATGCAAGGAATACTTAAATCTCCTGAGTCGACCATAGATCGAGTCTTGTTCCAGTAACCCCATACTTGTTTCGTACTACCACTTGTCTCTACAACAAGTAGGGTACGGTTAAGTAAGTCGTCAACCCCTTTCTAGCACACACCGTACAGAGAGGCCATGGTGGAAGATACCGGTTGTAGCCGGTAGGCAGGCCACCTGGTCCGGGGGCATGGGTTTTTCCAGTTGAGACCAAGAGGGGAGGCCACCCCTTAGAGCGCGCGATATAAATTTGATCCCATGCTACGCGAGGTTGTAGCCTCCCCACTTAGAGTTTTGCTTGCCAGGCGTCGTGGGTGATTCCTGACACCAATAAGTTAAGCTGGTGTGTGCAAGTTAGGTGTGTTTTCAACTAAAAGGCCGTAGATGGAATTAGTCCCGATGGACTAAAGGAATCCGTTACTCGTGGGTAAAGAGTACACCCTCTACAGAGATTGAACCTATTCGAGTAGCCGTGTCCATGGTTAAGGACTACAGTCTGGGATGGGTCAAGTGTCGGTCTTAGTGTCGGTCTTCGGAGGAGAAACGGTTAAACCAGAACTGGGATCATGACTTGTGACTTGTGATGATCATGATTATTATTTGTTGTGGACTAACCGTTATATTATTTGAATTATCGAGTATCCCTGGGATGGTCCTACCTCCTGGATATTCACTGTGTTTATTTATAAGCCCTTTATGTGGTGTCGCTGAGACACCCGACTGTGGCATGCTTGTTATTCATTTACTTTATAAGCCCTTTATGTGGTGTCACGAGACGCCTTGATCGTGGCATGCTTGTTATTCATTTACTTTATAAGCCCTTTATGTGGTGTCGCTGAGACACCCGACTGTGGCATGCTTGTTATTCATTTACTTTATAAGCCCTTTATGTGGTGTCGCTGAGACGCCTGACTATGGCATGCTTGTTATTCATTTACTTTATAAGCCCTTTATGTGGTATCGCTCAGACGCCCGACTGAGGCATGCTTGTTATTTACCATCAATTCGAGACGTCGCTTCAGACATCCGAATGGTGCATTTTATTCCTACTTTGTCATTACATATTCATTGTTACATATTAATAACCTTCTTGCATGCATCGAGGATTTTAGTTTATGACTAACGTTGTGATCATAGAATATTTTCAAAGCATAATTATCGGTTGTTATATTATACATGTGTTCATAATGTTTGCGAGTACATTCAAAGTACTCACTGGCTTGTCCCTGGCTATTGTCTTGGCCAGATTTCTTGCGCGTAGAGGAGCGACCGTGATGACAGCCCCGGAACCTACGCAATGGTGATAGCAGCCTCGCGAAGATAGGAGTTAACCTGGTCAGCTGTTCCTGTGGAAAACAAAGTCCAATAGACGCTGATGATCCACAAACCGCTTCCGCCATCAACCACTAGAAACCATTTGTTGTACTCACAGACCAGAATGGTCTTGTACTG
This sequence comes from Aegilops longissima, assembly GCA_021605205.1. Classification (NCBI taxonomy): domain Eukaryota; kingdom Viridiplantae; phylum Streptophyta; class Magnoliopsida; order Poales; family Poaceae; genus Aegilops; species Aegilops longissima. The sequence goes on from CM038677.1 coordinate 278,652,247, forward strand.
CATATTTTGTATTTTTCTTGGAATTTCTGTATCAAGTTGGTGCCTCATCAGCTAACAGTAATCCTGGGGCTGGTGAGCACAACAGCCATTTTCTGAAATTTAATACCCCGAAAACCGGTCGTGACAAACTTGGTATCAGAGCCAGGCTGACCATTGGCTAATCCTATCTTAGTCGGGTCAATAAACCTAGGTAAGCCAAACCACCAGACCTTAACCTAAACCCAGCCAAGCTTCTCGTGCAAGATAGGCACATAGTGACCCCGACAATTTTGGCAATCGGTGCCCAACCTATCAACCTAGCCTGTCGATCATGCGCGAGTAACCTACGCCTTTAATGTCTCACTGGCAAGCGTGCGAAGGAAGACTTCGTCCCCTTTTTCCTATAAAAAGGGCACGCTCGCCTCAATGCAGCACATCACAGCCTCTACCCCAAACCAAGCCATAATGCCTGGCCCCGTAGTGCATAATGAGACCACAGCAACTAACCTTGGAGGTTTTGTGACCATACTCGCAAACCTCACCCGTCGTGCCTATGCGTTAGAAGAGCCTCCCGAATATGTTGTGTACCAAGGGTCCATGAGCGGTGAGAGCCGTCAATTCTGGGCCACTGTACACATCTACGGTAGGGGTCTGTCACCAGAACGTCCCTACAGGTTCACCGGAAGGACAACTTCCTTCGAGCCACAAGCCATCCAGCTAGCAGCTCGAGAGGCTATAGTTCAACTCCGGCAGTTGTCGCCCAGAGTTAACTGTCGCTCGTTCTACTACTACCCCAGACGTGAAGGGTATGGTAGACCACCCTAGGTTGCCAACGGAGATCACGAGATGGATCCTGCATTGTTGCACCTAGTGCGCTATGTAGGTGCCCTAGAGGAACTGTTTGATCAAATCACCATTGATCTGATCGCAGCTCATGGAGAGCTGGTTCGTCGAGCCCCGGCGAGAAGAGAAGATGAGCCCGACGCCGATAGCCCGGTCGTGCTGTTCGGACAACCAATCGAGACCTTGAGGTCACCCCCAGCCATCAACCAAAGTGCTTTGATGACCCCAGAAGTGCTTCGTCGCCTTTTGGGAGCACACTCCAACGGGATTGTGGCCAACAATCCCCGCAATGGACATCATCGCTACCCCGACCCTGCAGTCCCTCAACCACCTCCAGCTAATCCCGACGGTGAGACCTGTGGAGAAGCCTCGACATCCACAAGGCAGGCCCGCTTGGATATAAACGAGGTAGACTAGTCACCAAGTAGTGCCGAGTCTCAGTGTATCCTCGCATTGTAATCGTGTGACCTTGTAAATTAACGCAGCCTGTTGTTGTGCCTCTGTTTTAATTATCACCTTGCATAATTATGTCAGCACGCAGTTGCATTTTTTTTCCGGGCACAGCTACCAAACCACCCCGACAACCCCCACAGTGATACATCACTTTAGTGAGATATGTATCTGTGGCTTTGACCCCGACCCTTGGAGCTGAGCTGGAAAATTAATTACCCTTCACCACGGTAAAATAACCCAGCTCCAGTAGTATAAGAAGGCCACCTCGTGACGTTGCCAAGCACCCCTCACCTTGTGCACCATCCTCACAACCGTTTCTTGCCATGCCGAGCCCTAGTATTTATCTGAGAACCCCGGATGCAACCCCGGGTAGTTTTGTCAAAATATTGTGGGACTTTACCTGCAGTACCATGGGATCTACCCAGCCACCCCAGTACGAGCTGTTAAAATCGAGAATCACCCCTTCCACCTCGAAATATTGGGCAGTAGTACACATCCCTCCCGTGAACCCAAACCAAGACCCAACGGAAGTTTCCTTCATGGGAAAATCTATGTCGACCCCACTAATGGCCATAGAAGCGGCTGCACACGAAGCACTCGCTTGCCTTCGATTCGCGGTACCCTATGCCAGCGAAAGAGGATATTATTACTTTCCAAGCCGTGCAGCACCCGAAGAAGTAACATCTTTTCCCGGTGGACGATTGACAGAGACCCCGTACTGGCCAACCTGGTCCAGTACGTCATTGCTCAAGAACGTTTGACCCAGCGAGTAATGGGTTATCTCCAGAATCTCGCAGATTTAAATCCTCAGATCACCATCGACAGACCACTGAGGCCCGACCAGGAGATACACATTCATCGGCTGGTCAATCCGCTTTCCCCGATAGAAGAGGAGTGCATCCCAGTACCAGAGACGTTTTCTCGGGACCCCGTCCAGCTACTGTTTGCATTATAGACGTCACTGCTGTGTTTATTATTGCAACATTTACTTATGCATTGTAACTTATGCATAGTACCCCGAGTTTGCACGCCGAGTAAATCTTTTAGTTTCTATTAATGTGAGTAGTTCGGTTGCGGTTTGACTCTAATATATTACTATTTTCTCTCGCGAAAAATCCTAGAGTGAGATTTCTTTTCCCTGAGTTGCTGCATCGTATATCTTCTCACGACATGGATTATTTTTATTGGCACAGCACCATGGCAGCCGACTCACAACCGCTCGAACACATACCCTGCTTGCAAAAAAACACGTAACCGTGGAGTATTTGTTTTTCGAAACAGCTCTTAACAAATATTGAGGAAGAATTTTTTTTCCTTAAGGGGGGTAGTGTTGTAACACCCCAAAAATTTTAGCCTTGTTTCATTAATTAAAATTTTGCCAGGAACTTAAACTTTTGTTTTCTGGATTTTCTTTTGATTTCAGAACCATTCTTCCCTTTATTTTTATGGAGTTTTTACCGCTAGTGAAAAACTTCCCAATTTTTATTGGACTCTTTTACCCTCTCAAATAAAACAATTCTTTTATCAGTAGGATATTTATATAATTATTTTCCCCTGAGCTTTATTTCTCTAATTTGGTTTTTCATAAGTTTAGGGTCCCATTTGCACTGCAACCCTTTTATAAAGACATTCAAAAATTCCACCAAAATTTGGAGATGTCATGTGATGTCACCAAACCACTTTTATGCAAAAATATATTTCATTCTTTGGATATTTTGAGCTCTACATCATATTTTCAAATCTGGTCCAGTGGGCAGTTTTACACTACAACCTATTTAAATATTTCTTTAAAACTTCTACCAAAATTTTGGGATGTCAGTAGGAGCATATTATTCAACTTTATGCAAAAACCCAGCTATGTTCTTTGAAAAATTTGAGTGAATCAACCTCATTTCCATTCTGGTCCAACTTGATGATTTGTACTACAACTATGTTTTAAGTTGCTCCTTTATCCATGATTTCTTTTCCTACTTGTAGTCCTCCCTGCTAAACCCTTAAGTCCAAAAGGTTGGACTCATTGGAGCAATTCTAGTTCTTGAAATCATGCCCTGTTCTTTCTGTCCAAATCTGAAGATTTGCAAAACTTGCACTAGCAAGTTTCTTCTTTTGGCAAACTAACCTCACCACCCTCTCATTCATCTAAAGAGACCCCCACTCTGGAAGATTTGACCACTCCAAGAAATGCCTAGGTGCATGTGGCGTTCTGTCAAACACTTTGTGGGCATGACCAGTTTTGACATGGGTTTTAGTTTGCACTATGATCTTGCTTCCCTTTCCTAACCACCTTGTCCAATAAACTCCTAGCTACACCTAACCTAGGTCTGTTAAACCCCAACCTCATCCGAGACCTCTAGCATGCCCTGGCATTTTGTCGAGCACGTCCCGTGCGTGCTCTGGGCGCGAGCAGAGCACGCGTTTTGCACGTGTCAGCGCCCAAGAGCCGCGCGCGCCACAGGTTTTGCCCACTCTGCGAGCCGCGCCACTCACTCGACTGCTCACCGCATCACGCCAAGCAGCCCTGGTGCCCTACAGCACCGCCGTCAGAGCCCTTGGCGGCACGCCGGCGTCCGCAGCCAGCCCCTGCACAGATCGGCACCGCTCGAGCCTTTCCCGCTCGCCACCTGCCCCTGGAGCAGCTCAGACTCATCCACAGGAGCGTCCTCTAGCTCTCGTCGCCGCCACGTCGCCCTGACCGCTACAGAGCGGCGGTTCACCGGCGCCCTTATCCTCGGCCGCGGAACCGTCATGGATGCGCTATAAATAGGACCCCCCGAGCTCGTCCAGGCCTCAAGCAACCTCTCTCACTCCCTCACCGATCCGCTAGTAGCAGTAGGAAGACCAGAGGGGTCGTCTTCCTCATCTCCGGCAATCGCAGCCGCTGCCACTGTCTCGATCACTCTGGCGCCACCAGGGCCTCCCCCTCTCCACTCTCTTCACCAGGAGCTCCCTCTCCCCCTCGTGAGTCCATCCCCCTGCTCAATTTTGATTGGGACTCACCGCAGGAGAAAAACCACTCTACCTGACGGCCACCATTCGCTGCGGAGCTCGCCGCCGGCAGCTCCATCCACCCCGGGGACCGTAACAACTACCAGAGTGAACACCTCGACCCCCTGAGCCCGCGGATGGCCTTTGTTTCCTGAACGGTGCCGCCGTTCGCCGGCGAGCATCGCCGGAATCCCGCCCCCGCTCGGGCAGAGGAAGAAGGAGGGGAGGTCGACTAGCCAAACCTTTCCAGTGGGCCAGGTGGGCCCACTGTCAGTGACCCACGCGCCGTCCATGCTGGAGTAAGTGGAAGCATAAATTCAAAATACGCCTTCGACGTGGTCAGTTCGAATCGTTTTTCCTTTTTCTGCTTTATTTTTTAAAAAACGGATTTTGACCACAACTTTGACTGCCTATAACTTTTTAATGATAACTCCAAATGAATTAATTCTTTTTCCTACCTCTCTAAAATTTAATCTAGTTTATTTTAAGATTATTTGAAAAAATTTCAAACAATCTTTTTGTGCTGTTTTGAAATTGTGTGTTAATTCAAATTTATTTAAAATAGGACCTTGGAGAGATAGAAGCAAGCTTTCAAAAGTTTTGGAGTGCACCCTGCCTTTCCACACCTTGAAGGCAAGCATTCTGAACCCTGGCATAATATTTTGCATGCATTGTTTGACACGATTATGACACCACCTCAATACGTAGAACTCGTTATTTTATGTGGTGATGTGATCATTTGCATGAATGCTTATTGGAAATTTCCTTGCTGTTGGAAATGGACATGCTTGTGATAGTGATCATCCTCGTATGCCTTTCGTGCCTCACTGGAAGGAAAGCGGAAAGTCTCTGTCTTGGGTAGACCCGAGCTTGTCCCTAGTTCCTCGTCGAGACGAGTGTGTCCGCATGGCATGAGGGGTATGATGAGTGGTGATTCATGCATTGGATGAAATATATTCGTTATGCTAATCGTGCAGGGAATACTTAAACCTCCTGAGTCGACCATAGATCGAGTCTTGTTCCAGTAACCCCATACTTGTTTCGTACTACCACTTGTCTCTACAACAAGTAGGGTATGGTTAAGTAAGTCGTCAACCCCTTTCTAGCACACACCATACAGAGAGGCCATGGTGGAAGATACCGGTTGTAGCCGGTAGGCAGGCCACCTGGTCCGGGGGCATGGGTGTTTCCGGTTGAGACCGAGAGGGGAGGCCACCCCTTAGAGCGCGCGATATAAATTTGATCCTATGCTACGCGAGGTTGTAGCCTCCCCACTTAGAGTTTTTCTTGACAGGCGTCGTGGGTGATTCCAGACACCGGTAAGTTAAGCTGGTGTGTGCAAGTTAGGTGTGTTTTCAACTAAAAGGCCGTAGACGGAATTAGTCCCGATGGACTAAAGGAATCCGTTACTCGTGGGTAAACAGTACACCCTCTGCAGAGATTGAACCTATACGAGTAGCCGTGTCCATGGTTAAGGACTACAGTCTGGGATGGGTCCAGTGTCGGTCTTAGTGTCGGTCTTCGGAGGAGAAACGGTTAAACCAGAACTGGGATCATGACTTGTGACTTGTGATGATCATGATTACTATTTGTTGTGGACTAACCGTTATATTATTTGAATTATCGAGTATCCCTAGGAGGGTCCTACCTCCTGGATATTCATTGTGTTTATTTATAAGCCCTTTATGTGGTGTCGCTGAGACGCCCGACTGTGGCATGCTTGTTATTCATTTACTTTATAAGCCCTTTATGTGGTGTCGCTGAGACGCCCGACTGTGGCATGCTTGTTATTCATTTACTTTATAAGCCCTTTATGTGGTGTCGTTGAGACGCCCGACTGTGGCATGCTTGTTATTAATTTACTTTATAAGCCCTTTATGTGGTGTCACTGAGACGCCTGACTGTGGCATGCTTGTTATTCATTTACTTTATAAGCCCTTTATGTGGTGTCGCTCAGACGCCCGACTGAGGCATGCTTGTTATTTACCATCAATTCGAGACGTCGCTTCAGACATCCGAATGGTGCATTTTATTCCTACTCTGTCATTACATATTCATTGTTACATATTAATAACCTGCTTGCATGCATCAAGGATTTTAGTTTATGACTGACGTTGTGATCATAGAATATTTTGAAAGCATGATTATCGGTTGTTATATTATACCTGTTTTCATAATGTTTGCGAGTACATTCAAAGTACTCACTGGTTGTCCCTGGCTATTGTCTTGGCCAGATTTCTTGCGCGGAGAGGAGCGACCGTGATGACAGCCCCGGAACCTACGCAATGGTGATAGCAGCCTCGCGAAGATAGGAGTTAACCTGGTCAGTTGTTCCTGTGGAAAACGGAGTCCCATAGACGTTGATGATCCACAAACCGCTTCCGCCATCAACCACTAGAAACCATTTGTTGTACTCACAGACCAAAATGGTCTTGTACTGCATATTTTGTATTTTGCTCGGAATTTTTGTATCAAGTTGGTGCCTCATCAGTTAACAGTAATCCTGAGGCTGGTGAGCACAACGGCCATTTTCTGGAATTTAATACCTGGAAAACCGGTCGTGACACCACTGCTGAGGCCTCTGCAAGCAAGCCAAAGAAGGCCATGGCAAAGAAGCCTGCTCACAAGCCCAGTGCTTCAACCTCTATGCCCTCAAGGCCAAGCTCCTCAGCAGTGCCCTCACGACCAAGTTCTTCAAAGCCCTCACGGCCAATTCCTCAAGCTGCTCCAGCTCCTCCAAAGTCCTCAGCTCCTCCGTCAAAATCCTCAACACCTGTGCACCTCGCCTCGTGCCAAAGAACAACATGCATCTCTATTACCTCAGGAGCCCCTGCTACTTCTTCAGCTCCACCGAATTCCTCAACTGGCCCAACTCTGTTGAAGACAAAGGCCACTGTTGGACGAGGTTCTCGACCAAGTCCTCACAAGAAGCAGTTCGCCTTTCAAGTGCCGTCTGATGAAGACGAAGCTGATGATGAGGAACTTGCTGAAATCATTAGGGACAGGCAGCTCAGGACCGCTAGAGCCAAAGGCACAAATGTGCCTCTGCTTTTGGATCCAAAGTTGATCCTTGATTTCATCGACTTGTGGGATAAGGACCCAAACACGCCCATGCCTGACTTCAAATTGACTCCTGGCCAAAGTCACATGTTGACCGCCTTCATAGCCGAAGAAAAGTGGAAATTTGAAAAGGCCAGGCAGTTGAAGAAAGCGTAGTATAGGAAGGAGCACTTCCTGAAGAAGAACGTTGTCTCTATGACCACTGAAGAACTTGTCACTATTCAATCTAAGATCAAGAAACTCAGTGATGAATTTGACGCATACCGCGCTCATTGGCTTGGAGCCTAGGTCCGTTTTGTGAAACTATATAAAGGATTCACTACAAATGTTCCAGCCCCAACGCAATAAGAAATTCCTCAGGCTGAGGCATCTACTCAGCCTACTGAAGAACATGCCAGCACCGCTGATAAAAATCAGGCTGCTGATGAAACTCAGAGTACCAGGGCTGATGACTGCATTCCATCCGCTGAAGAAATTGCCAAGGCAACCACTAGTGTTGCACCTAAAGAAACTGTCAGGACAACTAAAGCTTCAACTACTGTGCCTGAAGTTATTGAACCAATTTCCTCTGCTACTCCAGCACCTACACCAAGTCCTATTCTTCCTTCTGCATCAGAAGCGAAGAAGACCAAGGCTGGGAGCAAGCAGCTATGAAGAAAAGGAAAGCATCAACTTCATCAAATTCCTCAACTCCGAAGAAGATGAAGAAATTGACTAGTTCTTTTGAGAATCCAATAGATATTGTTCTAGTCTCAAGCATGCCATCAAAGGAACTCGTTCCTTTTGATGAAGAATACTTTATCCCAAGAGGATCTGATGAAGATATTCCTTCTGCTGCTTCTTCAGAGCAGTTGGATGAAGAAATTGAAGCGGATGCAATCCCTTCAACCCCAATCATCACATTGCCCATGCCTCAGTTCACTGCTGAAGAGGCTGGCGTTCAAGAAATGAGTGATGTAGAAGAGGATGTGGACATTGGAAGCACTACTCTAGCAATGAATGATGACTTTTGGGAAAGTCAGCACCCCAATTCTCCTCTGTTCACACTTCTGCAACAAATTCCTCAGTCCCCGGTAGATACTGAAGTTCAAATGGGATCTGAAGAACCTCGCAACACCCCGTCTATCCACGAAGAGATTCCAGACACTAGTGTGGATGAAATTGTAAATGAAGAATTAAAGACCCAGGCTGCCACTAAAGAAGAACTTTGAAATTCCTCAGCCTGTCGATCCTGAGATTGCGATTGTTGAGGTTGTGATGCAATTGACTGATACACCTCAGCCCAAGCCGAAGGATCCTTTCTCAAAGAAGCAGAAATTCAAGGCTGATGACTTCTTCGGCGAGCATGTGTTCTTCACAGAGTATAATCCATATGACTCTGCTCGTCTTAGAAGAAAGCGTTTCTAGACTGCCAGCCAAGCCAATTTCTATTCTTCACTGCTTTTCAACAAAGACAAAGTCTTCGACCACGAGCATATTCCTCATGTGGACATGGAATCACTGCCTTGCTTCACCCCAGTCCTTAGTGTGCTTCATGACACAGGACTGCTCAACTTTTGCACTGACATTGTTGATTGGAATGAAGAGCTTATTCTTCAGTTCTATGCAACACTGCACATCACAGGAGATGCTGACGATGTGAACTCTTGGGTTTTGGACTGGATGAAAGAGAATACATACTACAAAGCACCGGCCTCTGAATTGCTTCGTGCCCTGCCTGTCAGTCCTCCCCTTGAAGGATTTCGTTGTCTGTACCATAAACCTGAACTCATTGCTCATTACATGCAAGTACTGATGAAGCCGCTGAAGCCCGGTCAAGCCCCAAGGACCAAATTCCTCGTGAAGGAATTGTTGTACGTGCCAAGAATAGTCTATCACATTCTGACAAAGACTTTGAGTCCTATCAAAGGCCACGACTCGACTGATGAGGAAGTCGTTGGCATCATGAAGAATCTGCTATTCAATATCATGCATGGCATTCCTGTCAACTATCATGATTTCTTCATGAGGACTCTAGCAAATGTTGCACTCTCTCCGTTTGAGTTAAATCCTGGTCTTAACTCAACTACAAGGCTGACTTTCAGAATCATCTCAGCTACTTGCCCCCCATTGAAGTCCTCAAGCGGACATTTTCCTCAGCTGACGAAAAGGGCAAGGCAGCTGCTGTTATTGATGAAGGCATTCGTCCATTGGATGGTTAGTTTTGCAAAGATGCATCTTACTCCACCAAAGATGACTCTGCCACTCATGACTCTGCAGCACAAGCTTCAAAGCCTAATCCTCAAGCCGCAGCTCCAAGGGTGATGACTAATCGTGAGCTTCTCCTCAGTCTTCACCAGAAGGTCAATCGCAACCACAAATGGGTTAAGCGTCAGATTGCTTCAATTCTTCACAACATGACTGCTACACACAATGCAGTGAAGAAAAACGATTACTACCTCCATGAAGTCTTCGGTCGCACCTGGGCTGTTTTGTTACATCTGTATGGTGAAGAAGATCTGAAGCAAATGGGTCTCAAGCAGGACTTTGACTGGTCTCAACCACCAGCGAAGAAATTCAAGAAGGTCAAAGTACTCTCCTTGGTGGCCAGCTCATATTCTTCATCACGCAATACGGACGAGCATGAAGACTTGGACGACACTACGGCAGGCCCTACAACAACAAACGGCCCCAACAACACTGGCGCTCCTCCATCATCATGATAATCTTCAGGGGCGTTAGTCCTCATTTTCGATCCTTTTGGTCATTCGATGACAAAGTGGAGAAATTTGAGTTAGTCTTCAAGCGGGTCTACCTATATGGGCGTTTTTTTCTAAGTTACAACTCTCATTCTTTTGAAGACTTTGCTGGATCGAGTTGTAAACTTAAACTATATGGTGGTCTGATACTTTTGTTGTGTTCTTCTGCATGCTTATTCCTCGTTAATGTTAATGCATGCATGCTGAATTACATCAGTCACCATATTTTTTCATGCATTTCAAATTCTTCATATTATATGTCAAATGCGTGTATGAATTACAAGACATAGGGGCAGATCTCCATGATTCTATTCTTCAAGTGTGCATTGCTTCAAAAGCAAATTCCTCACTATGCACATCTTCAGGGAGAGTTCTTCTATATCTTGCAATCAAATTCCTCAGTATTAGTATTTACACTTCATATGTATATCCCCGTTGAAAACATAACCTATATTGTCATCAATCACCAAAAAGGGGGAGATTGTAAGTGCATCTAGTGCCCCTTAGTGATTTTGGTGTATTGAAGAGTAATAGGTTAAGGGACTGATGTGTTTGTGAGTTTGCACAGGTCTATAAGTCTATAAGGAGTTTGATATTTACACAAAAAGTCGACACCTAAAAATGAAGTTCTTCAACTGAAGACTTTGGATTTCTGAAGACTTTCTGAAGACTTTGAAAGTGAAGAAATTGGTGTGACCTTGAAGACTTGGTATTCATTCGAGGAACATGAAGCATGAAGACTTTTGTTTTCATAGTATCATTTTCTCTTTCTTGAGTCATAGGAAACACCGTACTGTTAAAGGGGGTCGAGGAAATACTAAGGAAAAATTTCCATGTGATGCTCAACTCAAAATCCTACACCTACCAATCCCTTCGAGTGAGGCCATTGGAAATCTCATGCAGTTCAGTCAATTTCTCCAGTGATAGAGATGAAGTTCTTCTGGTCTTTGAGGAATTTGTTTTGACTGAGGAGTTAGGAATTCGCCAGTGTGGATTGCCTACAAGTGAGGAAGATGATAGCCGTGAGGAATTTGGTAGTCAAATTTCCGACCATTGTTGTGCTACGCGCCAGCTGTCCCAAAATATCTACCCACCTAACGGTCATATCATTGCAGGGTATCTATGTCTTATCATGTTGGGCTGCTCCCTAGGCTATAAATAGCCGCCCCCCTACAACCACTAGCTGGTTGGCTGCTCCGAGAGAAACTGACACTTGTCAGTTGAGAGCATCCCATCCTCCGAGGACTTTGAGCGAAAATCATCAAGTGAGGAAAACCCAAACCCAAACACCTACAAAACCCAAAGTGATTGAGCATCACTAAAGAGATTGATCCTATGTGGATCCGACGCTTGTTACCTTTGAAGACTGTGCATCTTCCAGACGGTTAGGCGTCATGGTCTGAGCATCCAAGAGGAAATTGTGGATCGCCGAGTGACCGAGTTTGTGAAGGTTTGGAAGTCACCTGAAGACTTACCACGAGTGATTGGGCAAGGTCTGTGTGACCTTAGCTCAAGGAGAATACAGTGAGGACTGTGTGTCCGGGACTGTGTGTCCTTAGGTTTAAATACCTAACCGCTCCAACCAGACGTACAACTATCACAGCAGTTGGAACTGGTCTACCAAATCATTGTCTTCACCAAGCCTACTGGCTCTATGTCCTCAAGTCTTTCATTTCCTCATTACTGTGTTGCGTGCTTGTTCATATCTGTTTGAAGACTTTGACTGAAGACTTTCTCAATTTCCTCAGTTCAATTTTTCAGTCGGTTTGTCTTCATCCTGGTTTATCCTGTGTTTACGCTTTCTGTACTCTGTGCTTATTTTAATTTCATCATGATGACCATACTTCTGTTCTGTTATGTTAGCATATGAGTACTTATTCCGCTGCAAGTAGTTCTTCACTTAGGAATTTCCTCACCTTGAAATTCCTCAGTGAAGATTTCATAAAAATCGCCTATTCACCCCCCTCTAGTCGATATAACGCACTTTCAAAAGGGTTAATGCTCGAAGGATATTATGTTTGAATGAATATATCCAGGCTACCCAGACTTTGTGTTATGAAACAAGTCCTTTGTAATGTACTTGTGCTTTTATCTGGAATATTTTCCTCCTGTGCTACCGTATTTTATTTCTGAAAGTTTGCCAGTCGTCGGCTTCAGCCCCCATGTAGGTACTACGGGGGTGTTCAGGATAGCACATGACCACACTTAACCCAACGTTTTGGTCCGTAAAGAAGGTGGCCGTTCAGTGAACTAGGCAATCAGACTATGCGGCTTTATCACTCTCACTTAGCCATAGGAGTTTTACTAGGGGACTATGATCTAGCCCCTGGTGCGCGTGCAACTCTCCGGACTTGGATGCTTTACGCGCGTGACCGGGTGGAGGCTAGTCCTTCGTATAATACGGAAAAACTGCAAAATATTTAGTAAGTCACCGAACTGCTGATCAGCTCTCGCTATATCATGACAGTCAGTTTTCGGCTTTCTCTACTGAGGTGTTTGACCGGACGAGCCAGAAACACAATCGTAGTAGTTCTCCCTTTACTACCTTAGCCGAACAAGCGAAACGTAAGGTGGTGACCACAGGAGCTGGCCAACCCAACTATTGGCCAAAGACATGATTCGGAGCCGATGCATATAATGCGGTGTTCGGGGCACCGAAGTATACTGTATAAGTGTTTTGACTTTTTGTTTTTGAAGAAAAAGGTATGTATGTGGCCGAATAGAGCCCCTGGAAATTTGTGCCGGGGTGTATATGTCAATCTGTCAAGAAGACGGAATATAGATTATGAAATAAGCCAATATCGAATAAGGTTGGGCAACACTGTTTCCGCTATAGTCTGATTGATAAGTCAAACGTGTTCTTACAGAGAATGCCTACAATGATCAAGGCTATTTTACATGCCATGAATTTGAGAACAAGGGAAAGTTGTATACAGGTCCTAAAAAAGGTGGTCTTGAAGATCCTTTGGATACCCTACCGCACGTCTGCGCCGCTTTTCTCCTTTGGTGTGGGATCCTTTGAGAGGATCAATTAATCGAGTATACGGAGGAGGCCTGGGAAAGGGCCCTTTGTACCACCGAAAATTGAGTTGGGTTTTAAAGAACCTGAAAAATAAATAAAAATAAAGAAAGAAAGGAAGATTACTAAGGTCCAAATAAGGTCGAGTCGTATTGTGGACTTTGTCATTAATGTGCCTCCGTCCCTACCCATGGTATTTTTAGTGCGTAGTTATGTACACGCGGTACGTGTGCCGCGATTAGGTGGGGGTTTTGACGAAGGTAGAATTGCTAATCAAGTTCTGGATGAACCGAACTGTCGTTCTGCAGGGTAGACCGGACTCGTTTGACAATGTCCGGGGGCTTGCAGGCCGATGGATTATTCGGCTTGTAAGGCCACCCTGTACCTCGGCTGCGAGAGCCACGGTATGCTCCCCAGTGCGAAGGGAGAGCTCCATATTTCCATTGACTGTTATAACGCTGCGTGGTCCGAGCATCTTGAGCTTTAGGTAAGCATAGTGCGGGACCGCATTGAAATGGGCAAACGCGGTTCGTCCGGGCAGCACGTGATAACCACTGCGGAAAGGAACAATATCGAAGATCAAGTCTTCGCTTTCAGAAGTTAATCAGTGAGCTGAAGACTACTTCCATCATTATGGACCCTGTGCAGCAGGCCTCTACGCCGGGTATCACTCCTTTGAAGGTGGTTTTAGTGGGCTTGCTTCTTGACAGATCAATGCCCATTTTGCGGACAGTGTCCTGATAAAGCAGGTTAAGAAAGCTACCGCCGTCCATAAGAACGTGCGTGAGATGGAATCCATCAATAATTGGATTGAGGACCAATGTTGCCAAACCTCCATGACGGATACTGTTCGGATGGTCTCTTCGATGAAAAGTGATCGGACAGGCTGACTATGGGTTGAACTTTGGGGCGACTGGCTCTATGGCATAGACGTTCTTTAGTGTGCACTTGCGCTCCCGCTTAGGGATATGAGTAATGTAGATCATATTTACTGCATTTACCTCGGGGGGGGGGGATTTCTTTTGCCCCCCTGTGTTCACTGGGCGAGGCTCATCGTCGTCCCCGCTAGGTGGCCCTTTCCCCTTGTGTTCGGTGTTTAGCTTTCCGGCCTGTTTAAAGACCCAACAATTTCTGTTGGTATTATTGGCAGGCTTGTCAGGGGTGCCATGGATCTGGCAAGGTTGATCGAGTATTCTGTCCAAACTGGATGGACCATCTTTGTTTCCTTTGAATGGCTTCTTCCGGTGACTGTGTTTAGAGCCACTAAATCCGGCATTGACCGCCGTGTCTTCGGCATCTTCGTTGTTGCTTCGACGCTTGTGTTTGTTGCATCGTGGCCTACCGTTGCCGTCTCTGGCTTTGGAGGTTCCAGGGTCGCTGGTGCTGTTGCTTCTACGAGCTAGCCAGGTATCTTCTCCCGCGCAAAAGCAGGTCATGAGTGTGGTAAGAGCTGCCATGGACTTCGGTTTTTCTTGTCCGAGGTGTCGGGCGAGCCACTCGTCCTGGACGCTGTGTTTGAAGGCCGCGAGGGCTTCAGCGTCCGGACAATCGACAATTTGGTTCTTTTTAATTAGGAACTTGGTCCAGAGCTTCCGGGCTGACTCTCCGGGTTGCTGGACTATGTGACTAAGGTCATCGGCGTCTAGAGGTCGAACATAGGTACCTTGGAAGTTGTCTCTAAAGGCATCTTCCAAATCTTCCTAGCTACCAATAGAGTTTTCTGGGAGGCTGTTTAACCAGTGTCGTGCTGGTCCCTTGAGTTCTAGGGGGAGGTACTTGATGGCATGGAGATCGTCACCGCGAGCCATGTGGATGTGGAGAAGAAAATCTTCGATCCATACTGCGGGATCTGTCGTTCCATCGTATAATTCAATGTTCACGGGTTTAAACCCTTCTGGAAACTGGTGCTTCATTACCTCATCGGTGAAGCATAAGGGGTGTGCTGCGCCTCTGTATCAGGCGACATCACGACGCAGTTCGGATGAAGTCCGTATGCGGTTTTCAGCCCAGGTGAGGTTGTGCCAGTCGCGCCAGGCCTGATGGCCGTCTTCTCGCGTTGGGGCATGCCCTCTTGATCCATAAATTAATCTGGCTTGGCCTCCTCTATTATCCAAGTCCTGTCGTAGGTCGTAGGTGTATCCTGGAACCGATGTCTCTCTGCCTCTACGGCGAGGTGGTGCGGGTTGGTGTTCGGCGTAGGTGGCCGCTATATCTCGCCCACGTGGTGGTCGGCCTGGTTCATCAGCATGGTCATGTCTTGATGGTATGGGCTCAAGGGCCTCGTCGTCAAATTGTGGTAGTGCCAACGCTTCGGATAACTCTTTGCTGGGTGTTGAAGGCCATACTCTTCGGTAGATGGGACCTGGGTCCATCTATCGTTGAGTGTATCCTATTCGGCTTGGAGCTGTTGTTGCTTCTTTTTAGGCTTCTCGTAGTGGCGATTAGCTGGCGCTTAAAGCGCTCCTTCTCGAGTGGTTCCTCTGGCATGATGAAGCTTTCGTCGCCGAGGCTCACATCATCCTCGGAGATCGGTAGATAGTTACTATCCTCCGAGTCCTCGTTCCTGACCGGATCGTCAGGGTTAACTTGCCCTTCCTCCCAATTATCTTGTTCGAATGATGGCTCGACGGGGGCTTTGGGGTCTTCGGCATTCTCTGGAGTGTTATTGTCTCCGGTGCCGGTATTGCTGTCTTTTTCGTGACGCGATTCCGAGTGGCGCCACTGACATCGACGCTTTGGAGGTGCCTCAACAGGCTTGTCCTCAACCGGATCCTTCCTGCTGTCGCCGTCATCCTCTTTGGGTGTGTCCACCATATACACGTCATATGTGGAGTTGGTCGTCCAACATCCGGTAAATGGCGGGTCTTGGCCTTGTTCGTCTCCAGCATCGTCATTCATGCTGTCAATGTCTCCAGAGGTGTAGTCCAGCATGTCGGTTAAATCTTCGATAGTGGCTATGAAGTGGGTGGTGGGTGCGACGTAAAATTCCCCGCTTTCAACCCCTAGTCCGGGCTGGGCATAATTCAGAGGTGATTCCTCTGTGATGGCGAGGGATCGCATTAAGTCCAGCGCCTCGTTTAAGAGCGAGGATTGGACAGGGAAGCGACAGTCCGTGGAGTTTGGCCGGGCGAAAGCCTCCTGGCCATGCTCACTTGGCGTAGACCTCGAGAGTTCGGAGCTAGTGTCAGCGGGTGAGTCCGGCTTTCCAATGGCAGGGGGAGCCCAGTTGGACTCCGGGCTTGCCGATGACGTTGTTCCCTCCGGATCTCTTATAGCGAGCTTCATAATTGTAGAGAGTCCGGTGGGCTCCAAACACCCCTCTTCGGACTCGGTAGTTTGCTCTGGATCTAAGGCCGGAGCGGAGGTCGAGGCCGCGAACCCTTCGAAGATGAAGTCTCCTCGTATATCAGCGACATAATTCAGATTTCCAAAACTAATTCGATGGCCAGGGTGTAGCTGTCGATCTGTTCAAGGTGGCCAATCGAGTTGGCACGCAGCGCGAAGCCGCCGAACACAAAAATTTGACCGCGAAGAAAAGTCTCCCCCGAGACAGCATCGTTGTAGATGATCAAACGAGCCATCGAACCTTCTGTCGACAGCACAGTGGAACTCTCAATGAAAGCACCAATGTCGGTGTCAAAACCGGCCGATCTCGGGTAGGGGATCCCGAACTGTGCGTCTGAGTTTTGAAGGTAACATGAGACAAAGGGGACACGATGGTTTACCCAGGTTCGGGCCCTCTTGATGGAGGTAAGACCCTACTTCCTACTTGATTGACTTTGATGAGTATAGAGGTTACAAGAGTTGATCTACCTCGAGATCGTAATGGCTAAACCCTAGATGTCTAGCCTATATGATTTCTGATGGCCTCTACGGACTAAACCCTCTGGTTTATATTAGACACCGGTGGGGCCTAGGGTTGTACGTAGTCGGTTTACAGAGAAAGGAAACTATACATCCGGACGCCAAGCTTGCCATCCACACAAAGGAGAGTCCTATCCGGACACAGGGGAAGGTCTTCTACCTTATATCTTCATGGCCCATCAATCCGGCC